>CM038147.1:337632893-338232893 GCA_021437245.1 Aegilops speltoides | reverse complement strand
AAGCTTGGCAATACAGATATGTAGATCTCCTACCATTGTAACCAATTCTGTGTAACCCTAGCCCTCTCCGGTGTCTATATAAACCGGAGGGTTTTAGTCCGTAGGACGAACAACCATTAAAACAATCATACCATAGGCTAGCTTCTAGGGTTTAGCCTCCTTGATCTCGTGGTAGATCCACTCTTGTACTACCCATATCATCAATATCAATCAAGCAGGAGTAGGGTTTTACCTCCATCGAGAGGGCCCGAACCTGGGTAAAAACATCGTGTCCCTTGTCTCCTGTTACCATCCGCCTAGACGCACAGTTCGGGACCCCCTACCCGAGATCCGCCGGTTTTGACACCCACATTGGTGCTTTCGTTGAGAGTTCCTCTGTGTCGTCACCGATAGGCATGATGGCTTCTTCAATCAACAACAACGCCTTCCAGGGTGAGACTTTTCTCCCCGGACAGATCTTCATATTCGGGCGGTTTCAAGATCGCGGGCCAATTCACTTGGCCATCTGGAGCAGATCGAAAGCTACGCCCCTGGCCATCAGGTCAGATTTGGAAGCCTAAACTTCACGACCGATATCCGCGGAGACTTGATCTTCGATAGATCCGATCCGCAGCCGAGCGTGCCGCACTGTCACGATGGGCATGATCTAACTCTGCCGCCGGACAGTACCTTGGAGGCCGCACACGAATCCGCTCCGACCCATAGTCCGGAGCCGATTGTGCAGATCGAGGACGGGTGGCTGGACACCGCCTCGGGAGCTGCGACTTCCACGGTGATGGAGCCGAACACTGACCTTGTCCCTTATAAAGCTCGCGACTCCAAGGTGCCAGACTCCCTGCCGAACTCCGAACCTCCTGCGCCCTTGCCAATCGAATCTGATTGGGCGCCGATCATGGAGTTCACCGCTGCGTACATCTTTCAGCACTCACCCTTTGGCGACATCTTAAATTCGCTAAAGCATCTCTCGCTATCCGGAGAGCCCTGGCCGGACTATGGCCAGGATGGTTGGGATGCGGACGACGAAGAAATTCAAAGCCCACCCACCACCCACTTTGTAGCCACTGTCGACAATCTAACCGACATGCTAGACTACGACTCCGAAGACATCGACGGTATGGACGACGATGCCGGAGACGATCAAGAACCAGCGCCAACAGGGCACTGGAAGACCACCTCGTCATACGACATATACATGGTGGACACCCCAAAAGATGGGGATGGCGAAGAAGCAGTGGAGGCAGATTCCTTAAAGAAACAGCCCAAGCACCGGCGTCAGCGGCGCCGCTCTAAATCCCGCCACAGTAAGAATGGAGATTCCGGCAGAGGAGATAATAACACCCCAGAAAGTGCCGAAGACAATCCCCTCCAGCAAGATTCAGCGCAGGAGGATGCAGAAGCAAGCCCTCACGAGAGAGCGGCATTTAAGAGGTCGAGGATGATAATTACATACCTCCCTCCGGAGACGAGGCAAGCCTCGACGACGACGAATTCGTCGTGCCTGAGGATCTCGTCGAACAAGAGTGTTTCAAACACAGGCTAATGGCCACAGCAAATAGCCTAAAGAAAAAGCAGCAGCAGCTTCAAGCTGATCTAGACCTGCTGGCCGACAGATGGACCGAGGTCCTCGCGGCCGAAGAGTATGAACTCGAACGCCCCTCCAAGAGCTACCCAAAACACAAGTTGCTCCCCCGACTAGAGGAGGAAGCATATATACCTTCATCACCAGCGCACAATACGGCAGACCGACCACCCCGTGGTCGGGACAGAGAGGCACCGAGGCCCTCCACCAAGACCGTACCCCGGCATCGCTCAAAAAGTATGAAGCCACAAGGGAACGCGCCGGACTTGCGGGATATATTAGAGAACAAAGCAAGGCAATCCAGATCTATCTATGGATCACGAGGCGCCCCGACCCACCATTTATTTAATACCGTCGCGCGGATACAAGACAACTCCACCGGGCGAACACAGAGACAACGCCTCTTGAGCTACGACGTGACATTGCTCAATACAGAGGCGCCGCACACCCACTATGCTTCACAGATGAAGTAATGGATCATTAAATCCCTGAAGGGTTTAAACCGGTCAACATTGAATCCTACGATGGGACAACAGACCCCGCGGTTTGGATCGAAGATTATCTCCTTCATATCCATATGGCCCGCGGAGACGATCTCCACGCCATCAAATATCTACCACTCAAGCTTAAAGGACCAGCTCGGCATTGGCTTAACAGCTTGCCCGCAGAGTCAATTGGGTGTTGGGAGGACCTGGAAGCCGCATTCCTCGACAGCTTCCAAGGCACATATGTGCGACCACCAGACGCTGATGACCTAAGCCACATAATCCAGCAGCCAGACGAATCGGCCAGGCAATTCTGGACACGATTCTTAACAAAGAAAAATCAAATCGTCGACTGTCCGGATGCAGAGGCCCTCGCAGCCTTCAAACATAACATCCGCGACGAGTGGCTAGCCCGGCACCTAGGATAGGAAAAGCCGAAATCCATGGCAGCCCTCACATCATTAATGACCCGCTTCTGTGCGGGAGAGGATAGCTGGCTAGCTCGCCGCAACAACCTCAGTAAAAATGCTGGCAGTCCGGATACCAAGGACCACAACGGCAGGTCGCGACGAAGCAAAAACAAACGCCGCGTTAACGGCGACAACAATGAGGATACGGCAGTCAACGCCAGATTCTGAGGCTCTAAACCCGGTCAGCGGAAGAAGCCATTCAAAAGAACCACTCTGGGTCCATCCAATTTGGACCGAATACTCGACCGCTCATGCCATATACATGGCACCCCCGAAAAGCCAACTAACCACACCAACAGAGATTGTTGGGTATTTAAGCAGGCAGGCAAGTTAATTGCCGAAAACAACAACAAGGGGCTGCACAGCGACGACGAGGAAGAGACCCGGCCGCCGAACAGTAGAGGACAGAAGGGTTTCCCCCCACAAGTGCGGACGGTAAACATGATATACACAACCCATATACCCAATAGGGAGCGGAAGCATGCACTAAGGGACGTATATGCGATGGAGCCAGTCGCCCCGAAGTTCAATCCATGGTCCTCTTGCCTGATCACTTTCGATCGAAGAGACCATCCGACCAGTATCCGCCATGGCGGATTCGCCGCATTGGTTTTAGACCCAATCGTCGATGGATTTCACCTTACGAGAGTCCTGATGGACGGCGGCAGTAGCCTGAACCTGCTTTATCAGGATACAATGCTCAAGATGGGCATAGACCCCTCAAGGATTCTACCTACAAAGACGACCTTCAAAGGCATCATACCAGGTGTTGAGGCCAATTGTACAGGCTCAGTCACACTGGAAGTGGTCTTCGGATCCCCGGATAATTTCCGGAGCGAGGAGTTAATCTTCGACCTAGTCCCGTTCCGCAGCGGCTATCACGCTCTGCTCGGATGAACCGCGTTCGCAAAGTTCAACGCGGTGCCGCATTACGCATACCTCAAGCTCAAGATGCCAGGCCCTCGTGGAGTCATCACGGTCAACGGAAATACGGAACGCCCTCCTTCATCGAGGAACATACTGGCGGCTCTCGCAGAAATACTGAGCAGCCTTCTAAGGCAATTTTCGAGTCCGGCCGTTAAACGACCGGACACGGCCAAACGCGCCTGGAGCAACATCAATCAAGACCACCTGGCGTGTTCCGAGCACGCGTAGCAATGCGGTCCCAACCCCAGCCCTCGCATGATTGCAAGACCAGCTCTCCGCATACATCATTACACTCTGGAGATACCATGGGCATAGGGGGAGGGGCACGACCACAGCAGACCCAGAGTGCGGCTCGACCACACCAGGGGCTCCCAAGTGTGTCGCTCTTTTTATTTTTATTTTCCTTCTTTTTATACACAGGACTCCGTTCACCAGAGGCCCTGTCCGGCGGCGAACCCGCCGAACTCACGATGCAACAGCCAGGGAGGGAAGGCTGCGACGAACACTCAGGTGGTCTCCATTACGAGCATTAAATTTGATTATACACACCAGTCCGCAGCCCACCACTAGAGGGGGACATGTTTAATTTGTCCAATCCCTTGCTTACTGCACTATTTGTATCATTCCGCACTCATAGCAAAATTCCTTAAATAAATAATGCAACACTTTTTGCCTATAATTGCATTACTTTACATATATGTTCATTAATGGCATCTTGCACCCGTACATTCTGGTACGGCCGAATACACCAGGGGCTTATGTTCCCCGCATTATGGTGTGATAAGTTCGAACACTTTCCCAAGTGCGGCACCCCGAACTTATAGCATTATATGAATCGGCTCCGAATCATGTATTGGGTCAATAGTTGGGTTTGCCCGGCTCCAATGTTTTGGTACCCTACGTTCCAATCTATCGGCTAAGGTAGCCTTTGGAGAACCATCGCGATTGCGCCCGGTTGAGCTGGGTGAGCGCCTCGATGGACAAAGCTAAAACCGACCGGCATGATAAGGCGAGACTGGTCGCTGTTCGAGAGGTCTTTTCGAGTCCCTAAAGACTTATGCCGCTCGAGCGAAGAATCGGATAATGTCCGCCAAGGCGTGGATAGCGCCTCAACTCGGTCTTCGAATACTAGGGGCTTCACCGAAATTTAAAATTATAGAATTCTATGGCTAAGGAGAGTGTTCAAGCATTATAAGTCCGGTTGCCTCTGTTTCGTTGTGTTGAGCGCCCCCTAGATGGACCCAAAATGGGAACAAGAGTGCTCAAGTTAATCCGGAACACCCCAAAGACTGTGGCATGGGGCTGAAGCCGACGACTTGTCATCTCTCGATTTTATAAACGGCCGCATGAAGGTAATATTTTAAATCAATAAGCGTTGCTTAGCGATATGAACAAAGTTTTCAGCGCAGGATAACACATTGCGAAGTTTACTCAATAATTACATCTCGGGGCACTCATCCGCAATCTTGCGGGCACCCTTCAGACAGTCTTATAGTACGTCTCGGGCGTATGATACTCCTTGCTTGCCGGGCGGGCGCGCCGCTGATAAGCCTCTCCGCATCCAGCCTGCCCGGCAGCACCTTTGCGCGGGCAAGGGCCCGACGAGCACCTTCAATACAAGCGGAGCACTTGATGACCTCCACCTGTGGGCACGATCCACCAGCCGCCAGACGAGGCCGAAGTAGCTCCTGTGCATGGCCTCTCCAGCCACAGCCGGACTATGAGGCCCTTCATGGCCTGCTCGGCTACCTTGTGGAGCTCGACCAACTGCTTCACTGGTCGCTAGGGGCACTGATGGCCGGCCTCAGCGTACTGAGACCAGAAGACCTTCTCCGTTGAGCTCCCCTCCTCGGCTCGGTAGAATGCGGCAGCATCGGACACACTGCAAGGCAGATCTGCAAACGCCCCTGGAGAGTTCTGAATTCGGGTAAGTATCAGGAAGTTTACATTAACATGTTTGCTTTGCATGAAAAATGCCTTACCCGCCGCTATTTTCTTCACATCCTCAACCTCCTGAAGGGCCTTATGGGCCTCGGCCTTGGCGGCTTTGGCACTTTCGAGAGCCGAGGCAAGCTCGGACTCTCGAGTCTTTGAGTCGCGCTCCAAACTCTCATGCTTTTCCATGAGAGCCTGGAGCTCTTGCCGCACTTCCGCCACCCGCGCCTCCTGCTTTTCCCGCTCTGCCCATTCCATGTCAGATTATGCTCGTCATGACACAGCCTCCTTCGTGGTCGCCACTCGCTCGTGGCTCCGCAGCACTCCACGCTATCCTTGTTATTTTTATTGCAACCTAAATCCTTTTCTATAAGGTAACTATTCAAAGTGGTGTTACTCACCTTCTTTATCCTCGAGCTGCTTCTTGGCACGGCCGAGCTCTTGCTCGGACCGCTCGAGGTCCTACTTCAAAGCACCGACCTCTGCAGTCAGTGCGGCAGAGGTCAGCAGCGCAGCCTGCAAACCCATATTGACATAATTTTTAGCAACCCTGCGTATATCTTTTTAGATCCTCAGTCCGGCTTTTCTTTCCGAACACCGAACCGAGCATCAGGGGCTACCATCTATGCGGTATTACGTTACATAACTTCAACTTATTACCTCAAATCCTGTTAGAAGGCTACTGCAGGCTTCGGTCAGCCCGCTCTTGCCGAGCTGAACCTTCTGAATCACCGCACTCATAATAGTGCGGTGTTCTTCCTTGATGGAAGCGCCTTTGAGCGCCTCTAGCAAGTTGTCCGGCGCCTCCGGTTGGATGGGGGCCGCCAGCGTCACGGTCTTGCCCTTATTGCGAAGGGGCGCTGCCGGACGACGGAACCATCGCATGGTTCCGCGTGGAGCCCGGCGCAAAGTCCGGAGGCTGCCTTGTGGCGCCCGAGCCTCCTCCGATGGGTCCTTCCACGATCCCACCTCGACGCCCTCGGCCCGGGGTGGAGGCAGTCAGATGGAATCCACATCCGACGGAGCTAACGACCCGCTTCGATGAAGCGGGAGATCATCATCGGCGGACTGCAGCGGTGCAGCGGCATTAGAAGGACACTATGTGACACAAAAGAAATTACAAATCATTCAGGAATCTGGATACTCACGATCTCGCCGGAGGCCTGGCCCTTGAGGGCCACTCTTCATCGCCAACATTGGCGTTGACAGAGCTGTCCGGGGGAATAGTTCTTCCCCTCTTGGACCCTACGGCCTCCCCTGTTGGGGAGGCCTTCCCCTTCCTCTTCCTCTCTCCCTCCTCTGGGAGAGAGTCCTCTTTCTCCTCCTCGTCTTCGGGGGAGGAGTCCGCCTCGGAGCCATCAGACGATGAGTCCAATATCACCTGGTGCTAGGAACTTCTTCGAGTTCCCGTGGCCTTCTTCTTGGCCTTCTTCTCCGGCACCACATAGAGTGCCGGGACCAGCAGCCCCGTTAAGCGGGCATCCGCTGGGTCTTCGGGAAGGGGAGCCGGACAGTCTACCTGTCCGGACGTCCTCTGCCAGTCCTGTCAAAGGCATTGGGAGTTTTAGATCCCATATAGAGTCAAACTATGAAAGAAAACAGCTGTCCCATAGAGGATAACGAAGCTTACCTCACCGGCCGGGCGCTTGGTGCTGAATCCGCGATCCTCAGTCGCGGACGCGGGGGCTTCTCCACCCTTGAACAGCACCCTCTAGACGGCTTCATACGTCGTGTCGAAGAGCCTGCTCAGAGTCCGGTGTTGTGCCGGATCAAACTCCCACAGATTGAAGGCCCGTTGTTGGCAGGGGAGGATCCGGCGAATGAGCATGACCTGGATCACATTAACAAGCCTAAGCTTCTTGTTCACCAGGGTCTGAAGACAGGACTAGTGTACTGTCAGCTCCTACGAATTGCCCCATAGCAAGCCCTTCTCTTTCCAGGAGGTGAGCTGCATAGGGATACTAGATCTGAACTCGGGGGCTGCCGCCCACTTAGGGTCGCGCGGCTCGGTGATGTGGAACCACCCCGATTGCCACCCCTTGACGGATTCCACGAAGGCCCCTTCGAGCCAGATGACGTTGGGCATCTTGCCCAACATGGCGCCTCCGCACTCCGCTTGAGGCCCTTCACCACCGTCGGCTTGACGTTGAAGGTTTTGAGCCACAAGCCGAAGTGGGGCTGGATGCAGAGGAAGGCCTCGCACACGACGATAAACGCCGAGATGTTGAGGATGAAGTTTGGCGCCAGATCGTGAAAATCCAGGCCGTAATAGTACATGAGCCCCCGGACAAAGGGATGCAACGGGAAGCCCAGTCCGCGGAGGAAGTGGGGAAGGAATACGACCCTCTCATGAGGCCTGGGGGTGGGGATGAGTTGCCCCTTGTCGGGCAGCCGGTGCGCGATGTCGCCGGAAAGGTATCCGGCGCTGCGCAATTTTGCGATGTGCTCCTCCGTCACGGAGGAGGCCAGCCATTTGCCTCCCGCTCCGGACATGGTCGGAGAAGGTCGAGACAAGATGCGCGGACTTGGGCGCTGGAGCTCGAGTGCGCAGAGATGGATAAGCAAAGGAGGAAGAAGGCGTAGGTAAAAAGGGTGGATCCTTATCCCCTTATATATGGGCGGACGAAGACTATACGTCCCCACCGGCCTAGTAAAACTCGCTTATCTCCCAAGCGCCACCATCAATGGCGCGGTTGGGTTACCCACGTCCGTATTGATGAGAATCCCGGATAAGGGGAACACGATCTCGCTCGACAAGACGTGCCAAGGAAACCGCCGCTAAACGCTACCGAGGTGGTATAATAAAAACGATTCAAGTAAAGGCTTGGTAGTGGCGTGACATCATGCTACAAGATACGCCGCCAGATTGAATTTGTGTACATAATATTCTCTACGGTGGAATGTGGAAATTATTTTGCGAGCCGACACTATCCTGGTGTTCGCAATCTTCTATGAATTATTCGAGGAGGAACCCGCCTTGCAATGCCGAACAATATGCGCGCCGGACTCATCGTCATTGAAGCCTGGTTCAGGGCTACCGAGGAGTCTCGACTAGGGGTGTCCGGATAGCCGGACTATCATCGTCGGCCGGACTCCAAGACTATGAAGATACAAGATTGAAGACTTCGTCCCGTGTCCAGATGGGACTTTCCTTGGCGTGGAAGGCAAGCTTCGCAATACGGATATGTAGATCTCCTACCATTGTAACCGACGTGTAACCCTAGCCCTCTCCGTGTCTATATAAACCGGAGGGTTTTAGTCCGTAGGACGAACAACCATTACAACAATCATACCATAGGCTAGCTTCTAGGGTTTAGCCTCCTTGATCTCGTGGTAGATCCACTCTTGTACTAACCGTATCATCAATATCAATCAAGCAGGAGTAGGGTTTTACCTCCATCGAGAGGGCCCGAACCTGGATAAAAACGTCGTGTCCCTTGTCTCCTGTTACCATCCGCCTAGACGCACATTTCGGGACCCCCTACCCGAGATCCGCCGGTTTTGACACCGACACCGCCCTTTTCTCGTGCGATGGCGAGTGAATAAACACTTGACCTGAGAATAACCCGCTTAGCATGGCAGATACCGACTACCTCCTATCGTTCCATGAATGATCCAGGCACACAAAAAGGATATGTATTTGAATTTTTTAGAGATGGCAGATGCAAATATACTTAGGACGGTAGGGTAATACCGCATATAGGTAGGTATGGTGGACTCATCTGGAATAACTTGGGTTTTAGGTTTTTGAAGTACAAGCAGAGTTCCCACTTAGTACACGCGAAGGCTAGCAAATAGGTTGAGAAGTGGACAACTAGAGAGCAACAACGGTCATGAACATGCATTATGCATAAGTAACATTGGATACTAGCATGCGTAGGATGTGAACACCATGAACATAAATATCATAAAGGCTATGTTGGTTTTGATTAACTACATGCATGAACATGTGCCAAGTCAAGCCACTCGAACATTCAGAGGAGGATACCATATCATTATACTACATCACAATCATTTTAACGCAATGTTGATATCTAAGATAAATCATTATTCACTCCTAGCTACTTATGCATGGCATGAGAAACTATAATCTCTAATTGTCATTGCAAACATGTTTAATCACAATAAGCTGAATCATGGATGCTAGCTTAAACATATTTACAAAAACAGAACAAGTCGAGTTCATACCCATTTCTCTCTGCCACGGACAGTTCATCTAATATCGTCATTATTGCCTTTCACTTGCACGACCGAATGATTTGAAAATAATAATAGTGCAAAAGTGTCGTGGACTAAGCTGGAATCTGCAAACATTTTATTCAAGAGGAGAAGACAAGGTAATATGGCTCTCTGTTAGATAAATAATAAAGCAAATGAGAGCCACTCAACATTTTCATCGTGGTCCTCTCCTCGGTATGACTGAATAAAAAGAAAAGAAATTGAGAGAAACACACTGAAATATTTTTTGGAATTTTCGGTTTTTCATTAACAAGCAAACACTACAAAAAAACACTTCCGTGATGATACGTGTTTGTCACAGTAGGTCATGTTTTCTGTCATGCATGTACACCCATGACGATTTTATGATAGAATCAAGATAGTCATACATGTGCTGTCATAGAAGTGTTCCATGACATTACCAAAATTATCATCACGGAAGTGTCCGCTTCCATGACAATAATTCGCGCATCATAGAAGTGCTTTCGTCAAGGGTGACCAACATGTGGCATCCACCGTAACGGCTCGCCGTAAGCTATCGGGTCGGTTTTGGAGTCGGTAACCCGTTAATAGCCCCGACCAATGGGAATTTTCCACGTGTAAAATCATCATTGGCTGGAGGAAACACGTGTCGGCTCACCGTTGGGACAGATGTCATCCACTCATTGGACCAAAGGTGCCTATGATACGTCGACACGTGGCACGGCCCAACAGAGGCTCATTCCTGTGAAAAGGCTGGCCCATTTGACTTGGTAAAAAGGTGGCAGGCCGGCCCATGGAAAGCCTGTTAACGGCCTGTTTGCATATAGCCCATTTACAACCCGCTAACCCAGGGCCCGTTACGACCTATCTGATTTAGACCCAGTAGCGTCACCTGGGCCGTCCAATGTGATTCCAGCCTGTTTTAACTTCCGGCCCATGTATCTCCCATGACGTCTTTCGGCCCATATGGGGCCCTTTGTAACTCTTGGCCCATTAACGACCCGTGGTGAAACTGACCCATAATGAATAGTGCATCAATTTATACCCATTAACGGCCCATGGTGAAACTGGCCCGTAATGAACAGTGTATCACTTTATACCCATTAACGGCCCATTATTCCATTGGGCCGTTTCCAGCCCATGTTATCTTTTGGCCTTCTCGGGGCCCATTTATTCTTGGGTTCATTTCTAGCATTCATTTACTTACGGACCGTTACTGTCATTTTCTACTTGTGGGCCAAATTCAGCCCGTGGTTACAGTCGGCCCATTTGTGGCCCATTAATATGTTGGGACGTTTTCATAGTGTCACCAAATACGGTCGATTAACGACGGCCCGTTATGGTCGGCCCATGAACGGACGATTCCAACTCTAGTCCGTTTACAACCATAATGCGGTCTGTTATTGGCCCATGTTTGGCCAATCAATCATACGGCCCGTAGAAGGCCCATTGATGATACGGCCCGTAGAAGGCCCATTGATTCTACGGCCGTTAGAAGGCCCATTGTTTCTACGGCCCTTAGAAGGCACATTGTTTCTACGGCCTGTAGGAGGCCCACGGTAACTACAGTAAATATGTAGCCCATGGTTATTGTGGCCTAGTTTTAAAAAATAGGTTATTGCGGCCACTAGCAAACCGCAGAAAAAGAACTGCACTAACTACAAGCAAACAAATAAACAAGACAACAAGGAAATAAATAAGCAAGCAACTTACGCTAGGCTATCACGGCTATTACACATATTACATCCACTGGGCATCAAAGTTCGCCACCAGTGTAAATATAGGGAACAAAGCAGCATATCATATACACTGGTTGTCAAAGTTGGCGACCAGTGCAAATAAACGCCGCAACAAAACAAGTCCAGAACTGAAACCACTTCAGAAGAGCTCAAGAAACAATATCATTGGTACCCACAATGCTGGCAAGATGCTTAGCAAACTTATTAACTTTCTCTTGTTTGGCGCTTAAATCCTCCAGCACTTGCTGTTGCACCAGAAAGTATGCATCTGAATTCTGTAGGGACTTCCTCAGTCCTTCAGCTTCCTGTCGCATAACATCTGATCAATGTCTTTCAACCTAAAGTTGAGACTCAAGAAGCCGAACTGATTCTCGCAGCGAGTTCGAAGAGCTGGTTCAAGCAGTAGTAGTCAGTAACTCGAACAATACATCAAGACAGGACTTTGGGGTTGTCTTAGTGTCTTCAATATAGTTTTTATCAACTTTCTTGGAGACCAACAGGGATGTCTCACTATCTTGAATCTTATCTGCATTACTTCCTTTACCATTGCATAACAGGGTAGTCTTCTCCAACATTTTATCCGCGTTCTAAAGCAGAAACAAACAAACACATCACAGGTTTACAATGTAGTATATGAAACTCATTTTGGTAAACCAGTTCAGTAGTAAGGTGGACAGGATAACAACATGAAACAAACATATATCTATCTAGTATGGTCACTATATGGTGTATATCATTCTAGTTTATTTTGCCAAATCAAGATAGATATAGTTCAAATCATATCTACTTAAGACAAAGCAGCATATACAGAATATAAGTGTGGGAAACTACACAGCAATAACAACACTTGTAATGTGCATGGCATGAGAACATAACTATTTATTCAATTGAAACTGAAATCAACATAGAGCAAGTTACAATAGCAAACACGTTAAAGAAACATGTTTAAAACATACCTGTTGTGCCATTGGAGTTTCAATTGCATCCTTCAAATTTGAAATTAGTTGGTATGTGTAAATACAGTGATGCAAGAGCAAAGTAGTATGAACCATAGCTATGGAACCTGACCCGAGAACAATTCTTCTTCTGCTTTAAGCATTGACTTGGGGTTCGGACTGGTGGTCCTCGTGCTTTGGGCACTGCAGTTGCCTTACTAACTGCTCATGTTTGGGTTCTTTGTGGTGGAGACGGTGTTGTGTCAACTGGAACTGGGTTACTATATGTTGGGGTTGGGGTTAGAAGGGGTGTAGTTGGTTCTCTGTCCAACTGGATAGGGGTACAATCTGCGTGAGTCTGGGTTATGTGTGGAGGGGCTGGTTCTTGTGCAAGTACAACCGCGGTTCTATCTGTATCGATGGGTAGCACGATCTTTTCCAAAGACCAAGTTTTTAGTCCCACAGATACTGCCATCACCCCCTCTAATTGAAATGGCTGATAAACAATAAAAGTAATTGAATGTACAGACATTGTAAGATAGACAGGTGCAATGGATAGTAGGGAAGAAAACAGGGCATGAAATAATTCACATTAATGTTGTCTAACCAAACAGAATAGCAGGACATAATTTCACATATATGATGGCTAATTAAACAGGATAGCATGACAGAATTTCACATGTATGATGGCGAAATAAACATGATAGAATGACATACTTCAAAATATGATGACAATGTAAACAGGATGACATGATATAACTATACAATGTGTCTATTAAAGTGGTTGGCATGCCATAAATCACAAACATGCCGTCGATGGAAACATGATGGCATGATATAATTCACGGATGGAATGACATAATTTAAAATGTGATGACTATGTAAACAAGATGAGATGATATAACTATATTATGTCTTTAGAAAATGGGTTGGCATGCCATAATTCAGATACATGCTGTCTATGTAAACATCATGGCATGATATAATTCAAATATATGATTTATATACTAAGCAAGTGAGCAGAGGGCAATCGCATATATGATGTGTCAACCAAGGAGATGGCATTCAATATCGCATATATGTAAAAACTAAGCATTGCAATACAACATATGCATGATATGAGTAATATAACCCTGCCAAGTTTGAGCATACACCTCAGGGGGATAATAGGACTGGTCATCTGCCTCTGAATCCTCCTCTCAAGAGCTATCTGAATCAGCAAGATATCTACTTCAGCAGGTAGCATTGTCTGCTCTGAAGACCTTGTTTTCACTCCAGATTTCTCCATCACCAATTCAAATGGCTGATGCACAGGAAGAGCAGTTGAATATACAAACATTGTCGAGAAATGCAATGAGAAATACAAAAAAAGGACGACATGATATAATTCACATATATAACGCTTGGCTAAACAACATGACATTTCATAATTCACATATATAATGCCTTGCAACAAGATAGCATTGCATAATTCACATATATAATGTCTTGCAACAAGATGGCATTGCATAATTCATATATATGGTAATCAGACACTAAACATGTGGCATTCACACAAAGCATGTCTAAACTAAGCAAATGACATAGCAACGCAAGATACCATACGCACGATATGAGCAACATAACCCTGAAGCTAGAGCATGCACCTCGAGGAGGAAATAGGACTGGTCATCTGTCTCTGAATCCTCCTTTGAGGAGCTATCCGTAAATAGCAAGACATGCGCTTCGTCAGATAGCATTGTCTGCTTTGAAGACCTTGTTTCCACTCCAGATTTTTCCATGACCGTGCCAAATGGCTGATGCACAGGAAGAGTAATTGAATTTGCTAAAATTGTTGACAAATTTAACATGTAATAAAAAATGATGGGATGATATAATTCACATATAGGATGACTGGCTAACCAGGGTGGCATTGCAAAATTCACATATATGATGTGTGGCTAAACAAGATGGCATTGCATGATTCACATATACAATAAAGAAACTAAACAGATGGCATTGACACAAAGCATGTCTAAACTAAGCAGGTGACATCTTTGATGTATACAGTAAGCAATGCAAGGCACCATATGCATGATATTACCAACATCAGCATGCCAAGTTAGAGCGAAGACCTCAGGGGGTAAATAGGAGTGGTCTTCTCCTTCTGAATCCCCCTCAGAATAGTTATCTTCCTCTTGATTACGATTCGAAATGGGTGGAGGGGGGATGCCTTTCCGCCCACCATGGAGCGACGTGTGCATGAAATTTTATTGCCATGCAAGGCTCGTCTCTTTTGCTCTACATGTTTAGTTCCATTGTGTACAATAACTGACCTGCATAGGAATAAAACATAGCGAGATTATGTAAGGAGTGCATGCACAAATCCAGAGTAATGGTAGCAAACTGTGGATAGACCCAAAATCAATGATAGCAGGCATATAATAGCTTTATTTAAAAAATATAGATAGTGGCTCCTTTAATGTTTGTTTGCACCGAACATGAAACTCATAGTAGACACCCGAGATTAACCAGATAGTAGACATATAGTACTGATTGCTGCCCCAATATGTACCCCACAACCATTTAAAAACTCAAGTTTCAGCATTAGTTTGGACCTGACTCGGAGTCTAATAGGTGAACACGACTATAAAGTAGCATGTCATCATATTAAGCGATGCATAACGTAAGCAGACACGGAAGAGTGCGACCTCTCTTGAGGACCCGTGTAGTCCTCAAGGTCATCTGCTCAGTTGATGATGGTAATGCAGTTGTCGTGGCTGCCGGTGGCGAGGAAGAAGATCTGAGGCGGCGAAAGACAGTCTGGAGAGCAGATCCCTGCTGTGGTGAACCCTTCCGCCGTTGGAGCAGATGAGCAGGGGTGGAACACAGCACCGCAGGAGCAGGACAAACCACACAAGGTTTTCTTTGACACATATCTGTAACATAAGTAATTGTGTAAGGGCTAGTTTGAATTTGAGGATTCTAACAATGTAGGGATAGGAAATCGAAAGGAATAGGATAGGAATGCACGTGCAAAACAGAGAATTTAAAAACACAAGATTTCTGCCAATCTGGGTGTTTGATTCACAAGAATTGGAAGATCACAGGATGCAAAGAAGCATGGTAAGATTAAGTCAAATCACAAGAAAATGTACGGTTATAATGCTATTATGCTACTATCTCTTAGTCTTGTGCGTCATGAATTGGAATTTGAAAAGGAGGACAAGTGGAAATTAAAATTCCTAAGGTTTTTCGTTCAAGGAGACACTAAAGGAACAAATCCTACACGTTTTCCTTTGCTCCATTCCTTTGAACCATATTCGTGAATAGTAGTACCATAGAAAACTTTCAATTCCTATGTTTTTCCTTCACTTTTCCTTTCAAGCATTGCGATTCTAGTAGGCAGGCTTGAGCAAGGAAAAGCCTACACTAAAAAATGTTGTTGTGCTACTTCTATTACTTTGGACCCAGTCCATTGCCCTACTAGCTCAACTCCCAGGCCCATCGACAAATGCACAGCTCAAATGCGCAGAGATAAATAATGATGGCGCTCATAAGAGTCCATCACGGATAGCTAAGTTGCCTGGTACCACACTGCTTGTCATATAGTAGGATAAAATAATCGTATTTCACGTTACTAGGTGTGCTCAGTGGATAATAAATATAACATGTAGAGTAAAAAAGAGATGCAACAAGTGTACAACCTCTTTGGCGAAGCCATGTTGATGCCTGCGTGATTGGGTTGGTCGGTGAGGATGCTCCGGCTAGCTTGGCTGTCGGAGGAGGGGAAGAAGATCTTAGGCGTCTGGAGATGGATCCCGGGGTACTGCTCCACTGTGATGGAGGGTTTCGTCATTGGAGCAGCTCCGGTGAGTTGTACGACGCCGAGGCTGAAGCAGGACAAGAGAGACAACGTTAACCTGAGTGGAATTCTAATAGCATCTCCAATAGATGATGTCAAATACATAACCACAAAGTGCTAGATGTAAAATACATCAGCCGCTCATCTCTGAACTTAACAGTCAAAACTGAATTTAACTGTCGAAACTGAACTTAACTGTCGAAACTAAATTTTGCGGTCGAAACTGAATTTTACAGTCAAAACCGAATGCACTAGAGGTGAGGCTACACGTCAGTCGACCGACTTTTTCATCTCTGGTCAGTCGATTTTCCAGCCATTGGATATGAAATCAAGGGCCTGCAGTTCATCTTCAACCTCCACCCCCTTGAGCCGCCAGCCACCACCGGCCAAACAGCCGCCCACCGCTACCCGCGACTGGCGGTGCGCCGCCCCGCCTGCCCTGTAAACACACCCCATCATCGGTCCGCACCCGCCCCGGCCATCCGTCTAGCCTCCCCCCCCGTGCCGAGCTTTTTCTTCGGCGATCCCCACGCCACCGCCCCACCACTGCCGGCGACCATCGCCCCACCCTAAACCCTAAGATAGATAGTGGGGTACCTCTCCGGCGAGCCCCCCTTCCTGCTGCGGCTGGTTCTTCCTTAACTCCGGCGAGCCCCCCCACCCCCTGAAAATGGACTGACCCAAAAGTTTATTCACTCGACTGAAGTGTAGCTAAATCGGAGCAGCATTGCAAGAAAGAGCAAGAGCGAGAGCTGCAGCGAGAGCAAGAGCAAGAGTAGACCAGGCAGGGGACCAAGTGCAAGAGCAGAGCAGTAGCGCGAGCGAGAGCTAAAGCACTAGAAGCTCCTACTGATGGAGGATGTGGACGTCACTGTGGATGGAGCCGTGCTGTGTCGGCTCGGGACCGAGCGCCGGCAGCACCATGAGATCGAATCAAGAAGAAAATAAGGCGATTGGTGTACAACCTCTTTGACGGTGCCGAGGCCGCATCTTCATCCGAGGAAACAGTGGTGATGCTGCTCTTCTGGTGGTGCAGGTGAAGAAGGAGGTGTGGGAATGGAGGTGGCGCGAAAGATGAGGGGAATGTCGGGGTAGCTCCTTGGAGGTGGAGGACGGGGTGGCTGAACCGGCGAGACGACGAGATCAACGACGGATGCTCATCCGGTACGGTGAATGAGGGACGTCGAGGTGTTGATGTGGACGATATCGTTGGGGAAGAGGCTCTGGCTGGGTGGCGGACAGAGGAGGGTGTGGGGCTTCGCGGGTTTTCGCCGCCTCGGTATACGAATTGGTGGGAGGATGGGATGGGAGTTGGGAACCATGGCTTAGGGACGCGCTTGTCCGAAATGTGGGATAAGTTACGAAAGTACCCCCCGATTTGAGACGGTTCTTTCGGTTCAGGGGTATCACGGGCATTTCACGTGTCGGGATTTCACAGGAGGTGGGAGTTTTCGGAGCACAACATGACAAAGATATATCTCAAATATTTTGGGGTAACAAGGCGCGGGTTGAAGAGGCGGGAGTTCCGCAACACGATAGACAGAGATGCTAGCTTGAAATTTTGGCATAACAAGGCGCTGCTTGAAATTTGGGGAGAACAAGCTTAACGTGTACCCAAAAAAACACAATTCACACCTCATCACTAGAGAGAGCGATGTCCCGTTTTACTATATTACTAGAAATTTATTCAAATACAGCAAAATAAACAAAAATATTGGGACAACAAACATAATGTGTACAGTACCAAAACAATTTGCACTTCCCACAACAGTAAAAAAACAATGTGTGTTGTCAAGCATATGGACTAAATTTGAGTACATTTTCCTTGTTTGAATGGGATTGTTACTCGGGTTAATTATACAACCATCTAAATATTATCTTCACAACACATGACATGAATATAGGAGAAGTAAATTCTGATATAAATACAAACTACATGTACATACGATCTCAAATTCAAATATATGTGTCCATTTTATGTTGAATTCAAATCATAGTACATGTATGCTCTAGCTAGATGTTTGGAACCTAAATCTTGTATGATATACTACGTACAATGTGTGTAACACACACAACACACACACAAACACCATTTAGACTAGTAAGGTACACGTGCATTGCACGTATGAGATTTGGCAACCAAATTATGAATAAATACCACATTATAGCATGTATGCTCCGAGTCATATATGCATGATGTAGATGTTCGTTTAATTCTTATAGTTCATTTCATTCAAAATCATCTACTTTTTATAAGAAAGCTAATCTATTTTAAGATTCATGGAATTGTGTGTTTTAAGGCATAAAGTAAAAACAAATAATGGCAAATCATGTAGAAAAACATTTGGGCAATTCTGATATGGAAGATTCAAGAACAAAGAAGAAGTGCTTGTGTTTTGAGGTTTGTGCATTATGCTTAAGTTCAACCATGGAGTCTTCTAGATTGTACATGTGGCAAAATCTAGTGGAATCTAGATGATATCCAAGGGCCAGTAGTGCTCAAATTTGCCATCTCTACACCATCGGATTGGCCTCATCCAATGACCATCTTTAAAAGTTAAAGTTATCTGCACACTATATATAAAATTTAAAATATAATATATAGGGGTATAGATAAAGATATGTGATGCGAAAGCCACCCATCATCTCTAATTAGAATAGTGTGTCCATGCATGGATGCAATGTGGCCAAACGATGTCTGCCATTGGTATCTCAAATTCAAATCAGTGTGACCTTGTTCAATGTGTATACATTACAACATGCTCGTTTCCAAACCACACAGCGCATATCTCTATTATATTCATGCATCCATGGGTTCAAACATCATGATCTCTTATTCAAATATTTGAATTCAACTTTACATTGATTATGACTTCACCTAGTATTTTACACCCCACAATCGTCTTCCCTTTATAATTGTACCACTAACTTTCTCTCATGCATGCATGCACACACACTACTAGTCGGCATTATCCATCGCACACATGCAATCTTTTTCTTCAGGTCGGTCTCCCATGAAGACACACATACACACCTACCCCTCTCCATCATATCGGGCATTTTTTATCTCTCACGTGCATGCGCAATGATCAATATTCCTCTATGTGTGTGTGTGTGTATAGCTAGGTCTTTCACAATTTTCCACACAAACCGATCAATCTATATATCTAGTGAGGTCTCACCCTCTTTCCCACGTCCACGTCGATCAATCTATACCTCTCTATATAGGATTACATAGCTAATACACCAACACTAATTATATATCCAACGTCCCCCTCTCATCATCCATGCCTTCCGCTTCATCTCTCAGACGCGCGCACAGTGGCGAAGATAGGGGCAGCAAGGGCCCTACCCCCCTAACATCACTATATATCGAGGCTAATATGAATGTGATCATTAGACAATTGCTGGTAAAATGGTTTAAGTTGATAAATTGGCCCTCCTCGTAAAGGATTAGCAATGCTTGGCCCCCTAGCTCATTTATTTTTCATGGCTCCGCCACTGCGCGCAACAATGCACGTTCTCGCCCCCTCTCCTTAAATATCGATCTCGCACTTGTGCACTCCTTCATAGTCTCCCTCCAATTGGCCCCTCGCACCATCTTATAGGCCCCCACCGGATTTTGCCACATGTACAATCTAGCAGACTCCATGGTTGAACTTAAGCATAATGCACAAACCTCAAAACATAAGTGCTTCTCCTTTGTTCTAGAATCTTCCGTATCATAACTGCCCAAACTTTTTTTCTAGTTGAATTTTCATTATTTGTTTGTACTTTATGCTTTACAACGCACAATTCCATGAATCATAAAATAGATTAAGGGCTTCTTTGATGCAAAGGATTCTCAAAGGAATTTTGGAGGATTCTAATCCTTCGGAATTTTTCCTATTTTGGTTGTTTGATTCGTAGGATTGTAAACCATAGGAATTTTTCCATAGGATTCATTTGCACTAGATTTCATAGGAAAGATTCCAACCACTCAAACCCTTTGAAAGAATCATGCGTTTTTTCTATGCACAGTCAAACATTCGTACAATCATGTAGGATTCAAGACGACATTCCACTCCAATCCCATGTTTTCCCTATTCCCGCGTTTTGGAAATCCTACGAATCAAAGAGGCCCTAGATTTTTTTTATAAAAACTAATTGATTTTGAATGAGATGAACTATAAGATTTAAACGTAGGTCTACACCAGGCATATATGACTCAGAGCATACATGCTATAGTGTGGTATTTATTCATAATTTGGTTGTCAAATCTGATGTGTGCAATGCACGTGTACCTTACTAGTACTTCGAGTATGTGTAAAACACGTAAATTATAATTCCAATGGCACGCTACACAGTGTCTCTTTTACAGTTCATGAAGCCACATGGCACATGTGGAGGTGTTGTCGCGACCTCATTGTGTGGATTTATCACAGTGACGTGCTGCTGGTTCCAGAAGAATGTACTCGTCCTCTCTGAGCCGCACTGGCGGTACATGCACGAAGCGAAGATGTGCACGCACGCCACGCACACACTCATTCCCTCGCACGCACACGCGGGTACACGGGCAGACGCATTTTTGTACCAAGATCCACTTGATGTGATAATTTGACGCGTGTAAAGTCCTTCACTTCATTGATGGTCAATTAATACAGCGCATGCAAATTGAGTGGACGTGAGGGCGGAAGAAAGACATTACTACTCCACTGTTGCTTGCGAGTAGTTAAATCATGGGTTGCTAGTACTTCCATTGGTCTCCTTCATATTTTGTGCCAAATTTTGACCATATTTGTAAGTAACATAATATTTATGCATGTCATAAAAAGTGGCACAAAAAAGGGGCCGATAAACCACGACACAGGCAGCATGATCAATTTTTGCCAGGGCTACTGTTGGTGGCCTTTGTATTTAAATATGGACGGAGTGGAGTAGTACTATCATTATCTTAGCCTCGTAGGGCTCTCCCAGTGCCTAGGCTTGCCTCCCGCCTCACCCACCGGATCCCGCATCATGCATAGCACGTCTTCATATGATGCACAGTCAAAAAGATATGTTATTTTCAAAATGCCCACACAATGTCGAGTGTGCGAAAAACAGAGAAAATGAGGGACGAAGTTTTGGCAAGTGTTGGACGTGGTGTGCGTAGATGACAATGGGGACCCACATGTCAATAATGGCAGAGGCAAAAAAATTGGAGATATTTTCCCTACATCAGGTGGAATCAAACCCGGGTGGAACAACTGTCGGGTAGTGTCACTTGGCCACTGGGCTAGTTCAGTACTTTCATTACAAGTAAGGCACTTCCTCAGGTGGTCGGATCTCCTCCTGCGCCTTTGTGCGCTCGCCGTGGCGCCATTGTCTGCCGTTGTGAACATGCTGAAAAAACGAGAGGAATCTGGAGAGGACTATACATGGAGAGGAGGACAGTTGGAACCCACCAGGTCTATGGCCGTACGCAAGCAAGTTCCTTATCGAAAAAATACTTCCTCCTAATGCTATACTGACGTTGGGGCCCACGGGTTTGTCAACATAGCTACATTTTTTAGGTGCTTCAACATAGTTTCTATGGGATATACATTCACAATGAAGCCGGGGAGCTGGCAGGTATCATTTATTATCACAGTGGCAGCAAGTATCAGCTGGGTTTTGGGCTAGCCCGTCTAAGCTTTCCTTTTTAACATGCGCAGCCCACGACATGCCGATTTGTATTTTCTTGAGGGCTGTTATGTATCGACCGGCCTATGGACCTCCCGTCCGAGGTTTTATTTTTCCTGAAACATCGGCAACCCAATTTATGTATTTTTTTTGAAGAAAACGTAGAGGTCCGTCCTATTTTTCTATATAAGAATAGGAACGGCTGGTCCAACCTATGTTTCCCTTCTAACTATATTATATATATTTATATTATTTTATATGTTATTATATATTATTGTTATTGTCATCATATATTTAACAGATACTTACATATGTAAGAAAACAATATACCACATCTTATTAACTTATAAAAATAATTTCTCAATAATAAAATCCTGGATTTTTTTGGCAACGAAAATCCTAGTGATTGTGTACAAAAGCTTGATAAGATTTAAGGACCAATGTAATAATAATCTCTTATTATGTAAATATATTTATAACAAAATGCTCAGCCCCTGTTTATTTTTTGATAACATTGTTGCTCCCAACCCAACATTATAATTAGAATTAGCCCAGCAAAATCATGTATTTCGAGAAAGTGCACATGGCCTGTAATTTTTTAGGAAAGAAATAAATGGGCCGCGTTGACACTACATTATTTATTCACCCAGCCCAGCTAATGGACTGTAATTCTAAAAATGGGAGATCAAATTGACTGTAAATTCTACCCCGCAAAAAAAGACTGTAAATTCTAAAAAAAAATGTGTTGAATACTGCCACATTTTTGGAGGCTGAAATATGGGCCAATAGGTCGAAGCCAACGCAAGTTGTTGTCAACTAAGTCAACAAATGATTCTGACATCGTTAGCCGTTGGATTTACATCCAGTGACCCGCATCCATCTTCAATCTCTCGTCTTCTTCCTCCAGCGCCGCCAGGACCACATGCTCCCGCCTCCTGCTGCTAGCAGCTCTGCTTAGCACGCTTCATTGTGAAGCGCTACACCACCGTTGGCTAGGCCATCCCTCCACCCCACGACACCTCCTGTTCTTTTCTACCGACAGCCGAACCACACCATACCAGAACCAGTTAACCCTCGTACACCTCTCCGTCTGCGACTCTACACCCACGTATTCCCATCTCCGGCTCGTTGCTGTCAGGGGCCTCGCCGTCGTCCACCACCTTGGATGCGCTCGGCGCGGAGTGGTCAACTTGGTCAACGAACGACATCCATCGGAAGTAGACCGTGCGTGGAGAGGCTGACAGCTGGGTCCACGGCTGCACAAAAGGAAATGCCTCCTTATTAGCGCAAAATAATGATTCCTCCACCTGACAGCTGGGACCCACCGGAAGGGCCTTCGTATTTCGCGAAAAAATGTTCCCCCAGCTGACACGTCAGACCCACCAGCTATATCTTCGCACGCAAGGAAGTGCCTCCTTATTACACACAAAAAATGAATGCTGGGACCCATCATAGTGGGAGGCTGACTTGTGGGCCTACTTAGTTGACGGGGACGGAGGGCTTTGTCAACTTAGTTAATATGAATGATTCTAGCTCCAGTGACCGTATGATGTCCATCCAACGGCCGTAGTGCTTCTTCAACCTCTGGTCTTCTTGCTCCAGCCGCCCAAACCAGCGTCGGTTGTGCCGGGTGCTCCTGCCGCCCTGTAACGCCCCGGATTCGTTGCGCCAGGTGTCCGCCAGTTATTCTTCATTGTTGCCATGTCATTTGCTTGCGTGTTGCACTTTTCCATGTCATCATATGCATTTCATATCATGTCATCATGTGCATCGCATTGGCATACGTGTTCGTCTCATGCATCCAAGCATTTTCCCCGTTGTCCGTTTTGCAATCCGGCACTCCTATGTCCTCCGGCGTCCCCTTCTTCTCTCCTGTTGTGAGCGGGTGTTAAACTTTCTCGGAATGGACCGAGCCTTTCCAAGCGGCCTTGGTATAGCACCGGTAGACCGCCTGTCAAGTTTCGTGCCATTTGGAGGTCGTTTGATACTCCAACGGTTAACCGGGTAACCGCAAAGCCTCTTTGAGTTGCAGCCCAACACCCCTTCCAAAGTGGCCCAAAACCCATCTAACTCCCCTCCATGCTCTCGGTCGTTCGATCACGATCGCGTGGCCGAAAACCGCACCTCATTTGGACTCTCCTAGCTCCCTCTACCTATAAATAAGTGACCCCCCTCCAAATTCGCGGTCTATTTCCCCCGAAACCCTAATTTCCCCTCCGCGCCGCGCCGGACGCGTCCGCCCACACCGGACGCGTCCGCCCGCGCGGACGCGTCCGCCGGACGCGTCACCCCGCCAATCGCGGCCTGCCACGTCGCCTCCACCGCCTCCGCTCCAACCCCGTTGTGCCACGTGGCCTCCGGCCTCCTTCCCTTGCTGCTGCCGCCGGCCAGCGCTGCCCGCCCAGCCAGCGGCCGCCCGAAGCGCCCGTGCGCCGCCGCCGGCTCGTCCCGCCGCCGGCAGGCGCCGCGCGCCTCGCTGCCGCGCGCGCGCTGCCCGCCGACCCGCTGCCACCGGATCTCCTCCGGCCGCCACGCCGCGCGCACTGAGGGCCGCAGCCTCGCCGCGCCGAGGCGCGCGCCCGCACCCGCCGCCATGCGCCGACGCCCTTCGCCCCGCGCGCGCGCCGCCACGCCCGGCCGCCGCCTCGCCGCCCCGCCCGTGGCGAAGCTCACGCAGCGCGCGCCGGCCAGATCCGGCCGCGGGGAGGCGGATCCGCGCCCTCGACGTCCCCGGCGAATCCCCGACCTCCGGCGTCCTCCTCCCGCAAGTCCGGCGACTCCCCGACGAATTCCGGCGAGTTCTCCGGCGTGCTTCAAAAACCGTGCTAGAGGTTGACCCCGTATGACTAAGTCCCCAGTTTTTGTAATTTTCATGCCATGTTCATGCCATCACATCTCTGCATCCGTAGCTCCGTTTCATGCGTATAATATGTCAAATTGTTCGCCTCGATGAGTACATCATTTCATTCCATTGCATCATTTTCGTTTGAGCTCATCTTGATGCCCGAAATGCTGCTGGAAGAGTGCATGTTGATGTTAATCTGCTGAAACTGTTATAACTTGCTGTGTTATCATTTTTGCCATGATTTATGTGTGCATCCTATGAGTATGAGCTCTACATGAATGTTGGACTATGCCATGCCATCTTTCCAGGGGTGTTAACCATGTATTTTTGTGAGTTGTGTGCTGAGTGTATCAAGCTTGCTAAGTAGGGTAGTTGCTGTTGCTGTTTTCCTGACAGATTCTGTTATAATTTGTTGCTATGTTAACATGCTTCCGCTAATCATTCTATGCATAATCTAGAGATGCTCTATAAACATGTTTTGAACTTCATGTCATGCTCTATCCATTCATGCCCTTGGTTGCAATTAGAGCCTGCTAGAACATGTTCATTTCTTGCTCCAAAGTTGCTTGAAAATGTTGTTTGTCAACCTGTTAACATTAAGTTCACTTGTTCCCATGTGTTTTCCTAGTGATCCATGTACCCTATGAACTTGCTCTTGCCATGCTTAGCTTCATAAACATGCCTTCTTACTGTTGGTTGCCTTGCCATACCATGTATTGCTCTGTAGTGAGTGGTTCGAGCTCACGAACATGCCTACTTATTGTTATTTCTGCCATGTTTGAATCTGTAATATAACTTGCCATGTTTACATGGGTGCCATCATATTTTCTATGCCTTTTTGGCTCATGGTCAGTAAGGGTCTTTTGATATATGCAATTACTAGATTCATGACATGCCTTTGTTTGCCATGATAAGTTTCTGTAACATGTTGTTTGATAGCTCTAAACATTGCAACCTGATGTTATTTCCTGATAAGTCTAAAACTGTTATTATTTGCAATATCTCCATGTCTTTTTGAGCATGTTCTAGTGATTTCTGGAGATAGCTCAGTGTTCATGTTTTGTTATGCTTTACGTGTACTTCATGCCCATGTCTTTTGTTATTATGTTGGGGTGCTGTAGTATATTGTTTTGATGCTTGTAAGATGCCTAGTTGTTGTTTTGGACAAATTGTTGCTATGACTTGTATAGTGTGTGTGTGTTGCACCGTTGCTCCGTTTTGAGTGTGCTCTATATGAAACTTGCTTGTTTTTGCATGTAGTTTCATATTATCATGTTGCATCCTTGTTTTGGTGTGTTTGCTTGATGTTTGTATGCATTTTGCATCAATGCCATGTTTAACTTGTTTTGCTCATATCTTCTAGGCCGTAGCTCCGAATCTAATGAACTTTATATGTAACTTGACTAGAATTTCGTGTAGATCATCATGGTGCATCTTAACTTGCTGTTTAACAACTTGAACATAAGGTTTATTCAGTTCTGGACCAATTTCGAAATATGCATATGAGGACTTACCGGAATTGTTATATGTTGTTTCCGGCCTCATTTAAACTTGCCTTCATGTGTTGCTCTTGTATGCATCTTCTCTTGCCATGAGTAGCTTCATGTAGCATTGTCATGCATCATGCTTGTTGTGCATCATGTCTTGTTCATGTGTGGTGTGTTTACTATGTTGTGTGCTTCTTCTCGATAGTTCCCGTTTCGTTGCGATCGTGAGGATTCGTTCGTCTTCGGTTGGTTCGGCTTCATCCGTTTATCTTCTTCATGGACTCGTTCTTCTTCCTTGCGGGATTTCAGGCAAGATGACCGCTACCCTGGATCTCACTACTATCATTGCTATGCTAGTTGCTTCGTTCTATCACTATGCTGCGCTACCTATTAACTGTTTATCAAGCCATCCCATATTGCCATGAACCTCTAACCTTTGACACCATTCCTAGAAAACCATTGATTGGCTATGTTACCGCTTTGCTCAGCCCCTCTTATAGCGTTGCTAGTTGCAGGTGAAGTTGAAGATTTCTCCATGGTGGACAGGGATTATGTTGGGATATCACAATATCTCTTATATTATTAATGCATCTATATACTTGGTAAAGGGTGGAAGGCTCGGCCTTATGCCTGGTGTTTTGTTCCACTCTTGCCGCCCTAGTTTCCGTCATACCGGTGTTATGTTCCCAGATTTTGCGTTCCTAACACGGTCGGGTGATTTATGGGACCCCCCTGACAGTTCGCTTTGAATAAAACTTGTCCAGCAAGGCCCAACATTGACTTTTACCATTTGCCTCACCACCACCTATATTTCCCATGGGAGTAATTAACCCAAGGGTCATCTTTATTATAGCCCCCCCCCCCAGGCCAGTGCTTGTCTAAGTGTTGGTCCGAACCGAGCAGCCTGCGGGGCCACCTCTTGGCAACTCGAGGGCTGGTTTTACTCGTAGCTTGACTTATCCGGTGTTGCCCTGAGAACGAGATATGTGCAGCTCCTATCGGGATTGTCGGCGCATCGGGCGGCTTTGCTGGTCTTGTTTTACCATTGTCGAAATGTCTTGATGTACCGAGATACCGAGTCTGATCGGAGTGTCTCGGGTGAAGGTCTATTCCTTCGATGATCGCGAGAGCTTGTCATGGGATAAGTTGGGACACCCCTGCAGGGTTTAAACTTTCGAGAGCCATGCCCGCGGTTATGTGGCAGATGGGAATTTGTTAATGTCCGGTTGTAGATAACTTGACACCAGATCCGAATTAAAATGCATCAACCGAGTGTGTAGCCGTGATGGTCTCTTCTCGGCGGAGTCCGGGAAGTGAACACGGTTTCTGGGTTATCTTTGACGTAAGTAGGTGTTCAGGATCATCTCTTGATCATTGCTAGCTTCACGACCTTTCCGCTTGTTCTCTTCTCGCTCTTATTTGCGTATGTTAGCCACCATATTTGCTTAGCCGCTGCTGCAACCTCACCACTTTACCCCTTCCTTTCCCATTAAGCTTTGCTAGTCTTCATACCCATGGTAATGGGATTGCTGAGTCCTCGTGGCTCACCAGATACTTCCAAAACCAGTTTGCGGTGCCTATGTTACCGAAGCGGTGGCGCAACCAAGCTCAAGGAGGAGCTTGATGAAGATCTTGCCCTTTGTGTTGTTTCGTTCTAGTTGATCGGTAGTGGAGCCCGGTTGGGGTCGATCGGGGACTTTATGCATTTGGGGTTCTTCTTTTATTTTGGTTCCATAGTCGGACCTTGATTGTATCTGGATGATGTAATGCTTTATTCATGTAATTGTGTGAAGTGGCGATTGTAAGCCAACTATGTATCTCTTGCCCTTATGTATTACTTGGGTTGTGTGAAGATTACCTCACTTGCGACATTGCTTTCAATGCGGTTATGCCTCTAAGTCGTGCTTCGACACGTGGGAGATATAGCCGCATTGAGGTCGTTACACGCCCGTGGCCGGCTGTGATGCCGCGGAGTCCTCACCGCCCCTACTACTCCCGCCGCTGGCCAGTCCATCCCTCTACTCACCCACACCCCCTGTTATTATGCGGCGATGGCAGCCACACACCGCAGCCGAACCAGTGAACCCTCGTACTCCTCTCCGCGTGGGCATCCACTGCCGCGTCTTCCCCGGCTCCACATCGTCCCCTTCCTAGTCCTCGCCAATTGTCTACCGCCATGGTGCTCTCGGCACGGCGTGGTCAACGTGGTCAAGGAACGACTTCCATCGGAAGAGTACTATATCTGGAGAGGCTGATAGCTGTGTCCACGATAGTTGGGTCCACGACAGCCGCAAGGAAGTGCCTCCTTATTATGCGCAAAATAATTGTTCTTCCACCTAACAGCCGGGACCCATCAGAGGGGCCACCGTATTTCGTGAAAAAAACGTTCCCGCCCCCCCCACTGACTGCTGGGACCCACCAGCTACATCTTCGCATGCAAGGAAGTGCATCCATATTACGGAAAAAAACGATTCGCCCCCCTGACTGCAGGGACCAACCAGCTACATCTTCGCATGCAAGGAAGTGCATGACAGTCGGGACCCGCCTGGTCAAAGCGTATGTAGTGTTGTCATTCTGTTCGCGAATGTGTACGTACATACGGGTCGATGTAGAGGCGCACACGTGTCGTAGTAGAGGCGCGCACGTAGCATGTACACGTACGTACAGCGGCCAGGGTGCAAGAAAGTAAATACGGCCACATACGTACATACAGGCGAGGTCTCGAACGCCTACTCGTGCATACGTACGGCCAGGTCTCGTGTACATGGCTGGGTCGGAACGGAGAAACTGCATCGTCGTCGTGTTCATGGGGAGCCAACCAGCTGGGTCAGAATAGAATGCTCATCATGTTCATTGGGAGGGCTTGGATGGAACAGTTGATGGAAACAAGGCCTAGCGTACCGCAGAACGGAGGAAACGGCCTTGTGTTCGACCGGCCATGGTCGAAACGGGATCCTTTTTATTGGGAGGGGTCTGGCGTACCGCAAAACGGAGGAAACAAACTTTTGTTGGACCTCGTACGGTCGAAACGGGGTCCTGTTGATCGGGAGGGGTGTGGCATACAGCAAAACTGAGGAAATGGACTTGTGTTGGAGCGCCACGGTCGATACAGGGGTCCTGTTCATCGGGAGGGGTGTGGCGTACCGCATAACGAGACTCCACGGGATACTGTTCATCTCCACCGTCGACCTCCTCCAGCCTACACGGGATACTGTTCATCTCCACCGTCGACCTCCTCCAGCCACCACGGGCTACTTTTCATCCACCCTTGACCTCCTCCAGCCTCCACCTGCGACTGTTCATCCACGGGCTCTAGTTCATCCAGCCTCCACCACGCGCTCCTCCACCGGCTGCTGTTCAATCAACCCTCTCCATGGGGTCCTGTTCAACCACCCCTCCACGGGCTACTGTTCATCCAGCCCTCCACCGGCTACTGTTCAAACTTCCCTCCATGGGGTCCTGTTCATCCAGCCCTCCACGGGGTCCTGTTCATCCATGCCCAACCAGCTCGATCGATCGGGGTCCTGTTTATCCAGTGGCAACACCACGGGGTCCTGTTCATCCAACCCCCACTGGGAACTGTTCATCCAAACGCCCCAGCAACGCTCACTGTTCATCGAGAGGCAGCATCGACCGACTTCAGTTAGCAGCACTAGTGAAGGAATCGCTCGATCGCTCGGGTTCAGTAACACGTAGCCTGAAGTGCAATCACTCAGTTTCAATTAGGCAACACCTCGCTCGGGTTCAGTTAGAGCCCAACGCCTCGCACCCACGCACGTACGTGTATGAGAGAAACATGCATCGCTTGGCCCCCGATCACCTACTGTAACCGGGAACTCCCCGATATTTTCCTCGCCCTCGCTTCTACCATGGTTTTTTTCGTCATGCACGACCCAAAGAATGTCATGCGGCTGCGTCTCCGGCCCGGCCAGGACGAAAAGCCCATTTTCTGTCATGATTTTTAGTCATAAAAGTAGGAGCCCATCACATCTACGATGATACCGGGTTTTGTCACAATTATCATCATAGAAGTGTCATAAGTATGACAGAAAAAAATTGTTCGGCCAAAAATGTCACGGATGTGTCTTTTTTTGTAGTGAAATGAAGAGAGAAAAGAAAAAAAAATGAGAAAAAACTATTTACACGGGAAAGCTCCCATCAAGTAAAAGAAGAACAAGGAATTTTTTTGGGTATTCTTTTTAGTGCTACAACAATTTAAACAAGGAAGAAAAATAAAAAAGAAGCAAGAAACATAGTTTTGGATTTTCTCAAAGTTTTTCAAACACACAAGAAGAAAGCGAGAAAATAAATTAAACATGGATGATACAATGAAAAAGTGTGAACACCGACAAGTGGAATGAAATGTGTGAACATGAATGTAATGTCAGTGGGAATACGTACTCCCCCAAGCTTAGGCTTTTGGCCTAACTTGGTAGTCGGTCAGTAGCATGTGTAATGGTCAGACTGGTAGCTCATGGAGGCTCTCAGTGCGGATGCCTCAGCCTGCCGTGCAGCCACTACCGCTGCGTTATGAGCTCGGGCTTCGCTCTCAAGAACGTAATATCTTCCCCCGTTATGAACATCAAAGTGAGCAGGTGCATGCAATTATGTGTCTACCATAGAGTCCTTGTTAAATGTCAAATTATAAGTAAAATTATGAGGATCGCCCCTCAGAATCTTATGACGTTTCATAGCATCGAAATCTAGGTACTGCGTGGGTAAAATAGGATCATAGGGTAAAGGTGAAACACCCAGCCCTCTGGCTAAGCGTGTGGCATAAATTCCACCATAAAAATATCCACTACTAGCGTTGTGCTGTAACCTACGTGCAACAATGGCTCCAAGATTATAACTTCTATCACCGTAGAGAGCGGTGTGAATGAGGCTTAGATCAGGAGCACAAAGTGTACTACAATCTTGTTTGCCTACAATACATTTTCCATTAAATAATGCGAAATTATATATTACAGGAAAATGTATGCTCTTTATTCTACCTTGCATCACTCCCCTAGTTTCACCAAAGCAAAGACTAGTCAAGAATATTTCAAACTCAGACCTAGGTGGTTCATCGAGCGAACCCCGGAATGGGATTTTGCAGAGGTGGGCAAACCTTTCTAGAGAAATGGTCAATGGATTTTCATATAGTTTAAATGACACCCTAGACTAACGGGGAAAGAATTTAAATCCTTTCACAAATGATTTGGTGAGGATGAGGTGTTGGTCGCACTTATCTGAAATGTAGGGACCGAGATCAGCATTGTGAACATATTGCTCAAATTCCTCCTTAATACTCACACTCACCAAAGAATCGTTGCATGGCCATAAGCATGTTTTGGTGGTGGCACTTCGAATGGAACTTTCATTTGGTTCAACATAAGACCAACGAACGGAGCTGCTGCTAGAAGATGCCTCCGAGGACCTCCTCCTCAAAGAACTCCTTCCAAAAAAGTTCATCACGTTCGCGTACAATTTCTGGAAATTTTTGGTCACAAAAATTTATTAACAAAACTTCACAAAATTGATGGCAACTACTCATAGGGATGTATAGAGGCCGTACCAAGCATTCAAACTACTTAGGACTCTAAGAATTCAACATGCAAGCTCATCTACAGCAGCACCAAGAGTAGCTAATTATTCTAATTATAAACCACTAAAACAAAAACTAATTGGACATATGGAGGAGTCACATACCAAGCAACAAGTCCCCGAAATAGTTTCAAAAATGGATCTTCGAGCAAAGAGATCGAATCCGTGGTTTCGGTAGCAAGAACACAAGAGAGAGAGAGAGAGAGAGAGAGAGAGTGATAGTGATTTTTTATGGGTGAATGGAGTGATGTGGGAAGAAGTAAGTGAGGGGGCCCACGTGTGGGCCAAAACCCACCGGGGCGCTCCTGGGGGTCCTGGCATGCCCAGGTGGGTTGTGCCCACCTGGTGCACCTCCCTCTGATATTATTTACACCAGAAATTCATAAATATTTAGAAAAAAATCGTATTAAATTTTCAGAGCACTCTGAGAAATTTTATTTTGGGGTCATTTTTTATTGCACGGATAACTCAGAAAACAAACAAAGCATGGAATTTTATTTTATTTAACCAAGAAAACAGAAAATAAAAGTTAGAGACAGAAGGTAGTGCTTACTAAATTCATCAACTTCATACCTCTCAAAAAATGATCCATTAATAATGTTGATCAAGTCTTATTGACAACCACTTTCGATTAGCATGAGACCGAAGAACTTTCATAAATCACTAAATTACCTCAGTGGGGATATGAATGTCCCCAACAATAAGCATTTCATATTTCTTTTTAGCAGTAGGTAGAGGTAGCTGAAAACTTCCAATAGTGATTGTCGGAGATTTTTCAATAACATTAATACCATTCACTTGGAATTGTTTCTTCGGAAAGTGCATCCTATGCTCATTACCATTGATATGAAAAGTGATCTTGCTTTTATTGCAATCAATAACAGCCCCTGCAGTATTCAAGAAGGGTCTACCAAGGATAATCCACATGTTGTCGTCCTCAGGCATCTCAAGTATAACAAAGTCGGTCAAAATAGTAACATTAGCAACAATAACGGGCACATCCTCACAAATACCGATAGGTATGGCAGTTGATTTGTCTATTTCAGTAGGTGTGAGTTTATTCAAATCAAGTCTTTTGTATAAAGAGAAAGGTATAACACTAACACCAGCTCCCAAATCACATAAAGCAGTTTTCACATAGTTTCTTTTGATGGAGCAAGGTATAGTTGGTATTCCTGGATCTCCATGCTTTTTAGGTACTCCATCTTTAAAAGTGTAATTAGCGAGCATAGTGGAGATTTCAGCTTCCGGTATTTTTCTCTTATTAGTGATGATGTCTTTCATGTACTTTGCATAAGGAAGCATTTTTAAGATATCAGTCAAGCGAGTTCGTGAAAAGACTGGCCTTAGCATTTCAGCAAAGCGTTCAAATTCTTCATCATCTTTCTTTTAAGTTGAGTTAGGTGGAAAGGGCATAGGTTTTTGAACCCATGGTTCTCTTTCCTTTCCATGTTTTCTAGCAACAAAGTCTCCTTTGTCATACCTTTTATTCTTAGGTTGTGGGTTATCAAGATCAACAGCCAGTTCTATCTCAACATCATTATCTGCTTCTTTACCATTTGGTTGAGTGTCTTCATGAACCTCATCATTATATTTTTCATTATCAGAAGGTGTGTTCATTACCAGATTGAGTTTCAGCATCAGAGATAGAAACTTCATTACCATTATCACGAGGTTTTTCTATTTAAGGTTCACTAGAGGCATGCAAAGTCCTATTGTTTTTCTTCTTATTTTTATTTTTAGAAGGACTAGGTGCATCGGTGTTAATTCTTTGAGAGACTTGTTCAATTCTCTTTGGGTGACCCTCAGGATAAAGTGGTTCCTGAGTCATTTTACCTCCTCTACTAGCTACTCTAACAGCAAAGTCACTTATATTATTGTTCATTTCATCAATTAACACTCTTTGATATTTAGCAACTTGTTCAAATTGAGTCTGAACCATAGAGGAATGCTTTCTTACACCTCTAACATCATTTGAGATTCTAAATAACAAGTCACTTAAGTGAGCAATCATATCATAGTTGTATTTCAATTGTTTCATAACATTTGCATTGAAGTGATCTTGCTTTCTAATGTATTTGTCAAACTCATAAAGGAATTGACTAGGATGTTTATTACAAGGATAATCACTATCATTGAATTTCATTAAAGACTTTACCTCTACCACCTTAGGTGGTGGTGGTGCTTCAAGCCCATGTATTTCTTCGATAGGTGGTAAGTTTTTAACGTCCTCAGCTTTAATACCTTTTTCCTTCATAGATTTCTTTGCTTCTTGCATATCTTCAGGACTGAGATATAATATACCCCTATTCTTCGGAGCGGGTTTAATAGGTGTTTCAGGACGAGTCCAATCATCATAAGTTTTCAATATGTTATTCAATAATTCTTCACCTTGCCCAATAGTTCATTCCATGAAAACACAACCAGCACAACTATCTAGGAAATCCCTAGAAGCATCGGTTAGTCCATTATAGAAGATATCAAGTATTTCATTTTTCTTAAGAGGGTGATCAGGTGATACGTCTCCAACGTATCTATAATTTTTTATTGTTCCATGCTATTATATTATCTGTTTTGGATGTTTATGGGCTTTATTATACACTTCTATATCATTTTTGGGACTACCCTATTAACTAGAGGCCCAGCCCAAATTGTTGTTTTTTGCCTATTTCAGTGTTTCGCCGAAAAGGAGTATCAAACGGAATCCAAACGGAATGAAACCTTCGGGAGAGTTATTTTTGGAACAAACGCAATCCAGGAGACTTGGAGTAGACGTTAGGGAAGCAACGAGGTGGCCACGAGGGTCCAGGGCGTGCCCTACCCCCTGGGCGCGCCCCCACCCTCGTGGGCCCCTAGTGGCTCCCCTGACCAACTTCTTTCGCCTATATATCCATATACCCTGAAAACATCCGGGAGCACAATAGATTGGGAGTTCCGCCGCTGCAAGCCTCTGTAGCCATCAAAAACCTCTCGGGAGCCCGTTCTAGCACCCTGGCGGAGGGGGGATCCCTCACCGGTGGCCATCTTCATCATCTCGGCGCTCTCCATGACGAGGAGGGAGTAGTTCACCCTCGGGGCTGAGGGTATGTACCAGTAGCTATGTGTTTGATCTCTCTCTCTCTCTCTCTCTCTCTCTCGTGTTCTTGATTTGGCACGATCTTGATGTATCGCGAGCTTTGCTATTATAGTTAGATCTTATGATGTTTCTCCCCCTCTACTCTCTTGTAATGGATTGAGTTTTCCCTTTGAAATTATCTTATCGGATTGAGTCTTTAAGGATTTGAGAACACTTGATGTACGTTTTGGTGATCAACTTGTGTGTTCAGTGACCTTGTGAACTTATGCATAGGGGTTGGCACACATTTTCATCTTGACTCTCTAGTAGAAACTTTGGGGCACTCTTTGAAGTTCTTTGTGTTGGTTGAACAGATGAATCTGAGATTGCGTGATGCATATCGTATAATCATGCCCAAGGATACTTGAGGTGACATTGCAGTATCTAGGTGACATTAGGGTTTTGGTTGATTTGTGTCTTAGGGTGTTATTCTAGTATGAACTCTATGATAGATCAAATGGAAAGAATAGCTTCATGTTATTTTACTATGGACTCTTGAATAGACCGATCAGAAAGGATAACTTTGAGGTGGTTTCGTACCCTACAATAATCCCTTCGTTTGTTCTATGCTATTAGTGACTTTGGAGTGACTCTTTGTTGCATGTTGAGGGATAGTTATATGATCTAGTTATGTTATTATTGTCGAGAGAACTTGCACTAGTGAAAGTATGAACCCTAGGCCTTGTTTCCTAGTATGGCAATACCGTTTACGCTCACTTTTACCACTTGCTACCTTGCTATTTTTATATTTTTAGATTACAAAAACCTATATCTACCATCCATATGGCACCTGTATCACCATTTCTTCGCCGAACTAGTGTACCTATACAATTTACCATTCTATTGGGTGTGCTGGGGACACAAGAGACTCTTTGTTATTTGGTTGCAGGGTTGTTTGAGAGAGACCATCTTCATCCTACGCCTCCCACGGATTGATAAACCTTAGGTCATCCACTTGAGGGAAATTTGCTACTATCCTACAAACCTCTGCACTTGGAGGCCCAACAACGTATACAAGAAGAAGGTTGTGTAGTAGACATGAAGCTCTTTTCTGGCGCCGTTGTCGGGGAGGTTAGCGCTTGAAGGCATATCTTTAGATCTTGCAATCTAATATTTTTGTTTCTTGTTTTATCACTAGTTTGGTCTATAAAAGAAAATTAAAACAATGGAATTGAGGGTACCTCATATGCTTCATCTTTTTAAGATCTTTCATGAAAATAAGGATTCCGATAATTGTGCCAAAATGCTAGAAGAAGAATGCATTACAATGTTTGGCACTAAGTCTTTGAATGATGAGCATGATTGCAATGTTGTTAGTATGAATTCCTTGAATACCCATGATGCTAATGATATGCAAAGCCACAAGCTTGCGGATGATATGTTTGATGAAGATGATATGTTTAGTCCCCCAAGTTTTGATGAGAATATTTATTATGATGAAAGCATGCCTCCTATTAATGACGATTATATTGATGAAAGTGGATTTGGAGAGGTCATGACTTTATTTAGTGATGAATCCACTATTTCAGAAGAGGTTCCAATTGATTATAAGAACAAAGTTGCTATCTATGATGATTATTGTGATGACATGTATGCTATTAAGAATAATGATAACCATGAAACTTGTCATCATGATTTTAGTTTTCAATTGGATTATGCCTCACATGATAATTATTTTGTTGAGTTTGCTCCCACTACTATTGATGAGAATAAATTTGCTTATGTTGAGAGTATTAAAATGTCTATGCTTGTAGATCATGAAAATAATGCTTTAGGTGATGGTTATATTGTTGAATTCATTCATGATGCTACTGAAAATTATTAGGAGGGAGGAATATATGCTTGTAGGAATTGCAATAATATCAAGTTTCCTCTCTATGTGCTTAAAGTTTTGAAGTTATGCTTGTTTAGCCTTCCTATGTTAGTTGATTATTGTTCCCATAAGTTTTTTGCTCACAAAATCCCTATGCATAGGAAGTGGGTTAGACTTAAATGTGCTAGTAATATGCTTCATGATGCTCTCTTTATGTTTCAGTTCTTATCTTTTATACGAGCATCATTGAAATCATCATGCCTAGCTAAAAGGCGTTAAAGAAAAGCGCTTGTTGGGAGACAACCCAATATTTAACTTTACTGTTTTTGTGTGTTCACATGATTATGCTACTGTAGTAATCATGTTTTATAGCTTTTGTTTCAATAAAGTGCCAAGTAAGACCTTTAGGATAGCTTAGTTGTGTTGATCCTGCTGAAAATCAGAAACTTTTGTATGCAGTGAATTAGTTTTGATAATTCGTGGAAACGAGATTTTGATCTGATCCTTTTTTATCTGGATTGGTACACAAATTTCTCAGGTTTTCCTAATTTGGTAGAATTGTTTGAGTTACATAAGTATTCGAGAGTTACAGATTACTACAGACTGTTCTGTTTTTGACAGATTCGGTTTTCTATGTGTTGTTTGCTTATTTTGATGAATCTATGAGTAGTATCGGAGGGTATGAACCATAGAGAAGTTGGAATACAATAGATATTACACCAATATGAATTTAGGATGAGTTCACAACAGTACCTAAGTGGTGATTTATTTTCTTGTACTAACGGAGCTTACGAGTTTTCTGTTAAGTTTTGTGTTGTGAAGTTTTCAAGTTTTGGGTAAAGATTCGATGGACTACGGAATAAGGAGTGGAAAGTGCCCAATATTGGGGATTCCCAAGGCACCCCAAGGTAATATTAAAGGACAACCAAGAGCCTAAGCTTGGGGATGCCCCGGATGGCATCCCCTCTTTTGTCTTCATTCATCGGCAACTTTACTTGGAGCTATATTTTTATTGACCTCATGATATGTGTTCTGCTTGGAGCGTCATTTAGTTTTATTTTGTTTTGCTTGCTGTTTGAATAATATCCCAAGATCTGAAATTCTTAAATGTTAGAGAGTCTTCACATAGTTGCATAATTATTCGACTACTCATTGATCTTCACTTATATCTTTCGGAGTAGTTTGTCATTTGCTCTATTGCTTCACTTATATCGTTTTAGAGCACGACGGTGGTTTTATTTTGTAGAAAATTATTGATCTCTCATGCTTCACTTTTATTATTTTGAGAGTCTTTTAGAACAACATGGTAATTTTCTTTGGTTATGAATTTAGTCATAATATGATGGGCATCCAAGATGGGTATAATAAAAACTTTCATATAAAGTGCATAGAATACTATGAGAAGTTTGATTCCTTATGATTGTTTTGAGATATGAAGATGGTGATATTAGAGTCATGCTAGTGGAGTACTTGTGAACTTTTGGAATATTTGTGTTGAAGTTTGTGATTCCCGTAGCATGCACGTATGGTGAACCGTTATGTGATGAAGCCGGAGCATGATTTATTTTTTGATTGTCTTCCATATGAGTGCCGGTCGGGGATGAGCGATGGTCTTTTCCTACCAATCAATCCCCCTAGGAGCATGCACGTAGTACTTAGTTTCGATGACTAATAGATTTTTGGAATAAGTATAAGAGTTCTTTATGACTAATGTTGAGTCATGTATTATACGCACTCTCACCATTCCACAATTGCTAGCCTCTCTTGTGCCGGGCAACTTTCGCCGGTACCATACACCCACCATATACCTTCCTGAAAACAGCCACCATACCTACCTATTATGGCATTTCCATAGCCATTCTGAGATATATTGCCATGCAACTTTCCACCGTTCCGTTTATTATGATACGCTCCATCCTTTTCATATTGCTTTTGCATGATCATGTAGTTGACATCGTATTTGTGGCAAAGCCACCATTCATAATTCTTTCATACATGTCACTCTTGATTCATTGCACATTCCTGTACACCACCAGAGGCATTCACATAGAGTCATATTTTTTCCTAAGTATTGAGTTGTAATCTTGAGTTGTAAGTAAATAAAAGTGTGATGATCTTCATTATTAGAGCATTGTCCCAAGTGAGGAAAGGATGATGGAGACTATGATTCCCCCACAAGTCGGGATGAGACTCTGGACATTATGAAAAATAAAAGAGGCCAAAGAAGACCAAATAAAAAAAGAAAATAGAAAAAGAGGCCAAAGAAGCCCACCAAAATAAAAAATGAGAGAAAAAGAGAGAAGGGACAATGTTACTATCCTTTTCCACACTTGTGCTTCAAAATAGCACCATGATCTTCATGATAGAGAGTCTCCTATGTTGTCACTTTCATATACTAGTGGGAATTTTTCATTATAGAACTTAGCTTGTATATTCCAATGATGGGCTTCCTCAAAATTCCCTAGGACTTCGAGAGCAAGCAAGTTGGATGCACACCCACTTAGTTCCTTTTGTTGAGCTTTCATACACTTATAGCTCTAGTGCATACGTTATATGGCAATCCCTACTCACTCACATTGATAATTGATGAGCATCTCCATAGCCCGTTGATACGGCTAGTTGATGTGAGACTATCTTCTCCTTTTTTGTCTTCTCCACAACCACCATTCTATTCCACATATAGTGCTATGTCCATGGCTCACACTCATGTATTGCGTGAAAATTGAAAAGGTTTGAGAACATCAAAAGTATGAAACAATTGCTTGGCTTGTCATCGGGGTTGTGCATGATTTAAATATTTTGTGTGATGAAGATAGAGCATAGCCAGACTATATGATTTTGTAGGGATAGCCATGTTATTTTGAGAAGATATGATTGCTTTGTTAGTATGCGTGAAGTATTATTGTTTTCATGTCAATATGAACTTTTATCTTGAATCCTTTGGATCTGAACATTCATGCCACAATAAAGAAAATTACATTGAGAATTATGTTAGGTAGCATTCCACATCAAAAATTCTGTTTTTATCATTTGCCTACTCGAGGACGAGTAGGAATTAAGCTTGGGGATGCTTGATACGTCTCCAACGTATCTATAATTTTTCATTGTTCCATGCTATTATATTGCCTGTTTTGGATGTTTGTGGGCTTTATTATACACTTTTATATCATTTTTGGGACTAACTTATTAACCGGAGGCCCAACCCAAATTGTTGTTTTTTTTACCTATTTCAGTGTTTCGCAGAAAAGGAATATCAAACGGAATCCAAACGGAATGAAACCTTCGGAAGAGTTATATTTGGAAAAAATGCAATCCAGGAGACTTGGAGTAGACGTCAGGGAAGCAACGAGATGGCCACGAGGGTCCAGGGTGCGCTGTACCCCCTGGGCGCACCCCCCCCCCTCATGGGCCCCTCGTGGCTCCCCTGACCGACTTCTTTCGCCTATATACATCCATATACCCCGAAAACATCCGGGAGCACAATAGATCGGGAGTTCCACCGCCGCAAGCCTCTGTAGCCACCAAAAACCTCTCGAGAGCCCGTTCCGGCACCCTGCCGGAGGGGGGATTCCTCACCGGTGGCCATCTTCATCATCCCGGCGCTCTCCATGACCAGGAGGGAGTATTTCACCCTCGGGGCTGAGGGTATGTACCAGTAGCTATGTGTTTGATCTCTCTCTCTCTCTCTCTCTCTCTCTCTCTCTCTCTCTGTCGTGTTCTCGATTTTGCATGATCTGGATGTATCGCAAGCTTTGCTATTATAGTTGGATCTTATGATGTTTCTCCCCCTCTACTCTCTTGTAATGGATTGAGTTTTCCCCTCGAAGTTATCTTATCGGATTGAGTGTTTAAGAATTTGAGAACACTTGATGTATGTCTTGCATGTGCTTATCTGTGGTGACAATGGGATATTCACGTGATCTACTTGATGTACGTTCTGGTAATCAACTTGCGGGTTCAATGACCTTGTGAACTTATGCATTGGGGTTGGCACACGTTTTCGTCTTGACTCTCAGCTAGAAACTTTGGGGCACTCTTTGAAGTTCTTTGTGTTGGTTGAATAGATGAATCTAAGATTGTGTGATGCATATCATATAATCATGTCCGCAGATACTTGAGGTGACATTGGAGTATCTAGGTGACATTAGGGTTTTGGTTGATTTGTGTCTTAAGGTGTTATTCTAGTATGAACTCTATGATAGATCGAACGGAAAGAATAGCTTCGTGTTATTTTACTACGGACTCTTGAATAGATCGATCAGAAAGGACAACTTTGAGGTGGTTTCATGCCCTACAATAATCTCTTCGTTTGTTCTCCGCTATTAGTGACTTTGGAGTTTCTCTTTGTTGCATGTTGAGGGATAGTTATATCATCCACATATGTTATTATTGTTGAGAGAACTTGCACTAGTGAAAGTATGAACCCTAGGCCTTGTTTCCTACTATTGCAATACCGTTTATGCTCACTTTTACCACTTGCTACCTTGCTGTTTTTATATTTTCAGATTACAAAAACCTATACCTACCATCCATATTGTACTTGTATCACCATCTCTTCGCCGAACTAGTGCACCTATACAATTTACCATTGTATTGGGTGTGCTGGGGACACAAGAGACTCTTTGTTATTTGGTTGCAGGGTTGTTTGAGAGATACCATCTTCATCCTACGCCTCCCACTGATTGATAAACCTTAGGTCATCCACTTGTGGGAAATTTGCTACTATCCTACAAACCTCTGCACTTGGAGGCCCAACAACGTCTACAAGAAGAAGGTTGCATAGTAGACATCATCAGGCAAAGTATTAAGCAATTGGAGAAGCCCCCCAAGCTTGTGGGAGACTCTCTTCTTCAATTTGCACAAAGTTAAATATATCCTGCAAGGCAGCTTGTTTCTTATGAGTAGGGAAATATTTTTTAGAGAAGTAATAAATCATATCCTGGGGACTACGCACACAACCAAGAGCAAGAGTATTGTACCAAGCTTTAGCATCACCCTTTAATGAGAATGGAAATAATTTGAGAATGTAGTAATAGAGAATCTTCTCATCATGAGCAAAAAGGGAGGCTATATCGTTCAACTTAGTAAGATGTGCCACAATAGTTTCAGTTTCATAACCATGGAAAGGATCAGATTCAACCAAAGTAATTAACTCTAGGTCGGCAGAGAATTCATAATCCTTATCATCAATAAAAAGAGGTGAAGTACTGTAACACCCACGATGCGGCTATATCTCCCACGTGTCGAAGCACGACTTAGAGGCAGAACCGCATGGTGGTTTTGTCGCAAGAAGGGTCATCCTCACACAATCCCATGTAATGAACAAGACTGGGATAAAGAGTTGGCTTACAATTGCCACTTCACACAAGTACTTAAATAAATCATACATCATTCAAAGTACACACATAGTCTGACTACGAACGAAGCCAAAAGAAAAGAACATAACCCAACTGATTGATCCCCGATCGTCCCAACTGGGCTCCACTACTGATCAACATGAAACGAAACATAGCAACGACCAAGATCTTCGTTCAGCTCCCATCTGAGCTCGGTTGCATCACCTGCACTGGTATCATCGGCACTTGCAACTATTGTGATAGTATCTGGTGAGTCACGAGGACTCAGCAATCTTAGAACCAGCGAGATCAAGACTATTTAAACTTATGGGTAGGAAGTGGTAATGAGGTGGAGTTGCAGCAAGCACTAAGCAAATATGGTGGCTAGCATACGCAAATAAGAGTGAGAAGAGAAGCAACAGAATGGTCGAGAAGCTAGAAGTGATCAAGAAGTGATCCTGAAACTACTTACGCCCAATCATAACACAAGGACCGTGTTAACTTCCTGGACTCCGCCGAAAAGAGACCATCACGGCTACACACGCGGTTGATGTGTTTTAATTAAGACAAGTGTCAAGTTCTCTACAACCGGATATTAACAAATTCCCATCTTCCACATAACCGCGGGCACGGCTCTCAAAAGTTAAAACCCTGCAGGGGTGTCCCAACTTAGCCGATCACAAGCTCTCACGGTCAACGAAGGATATTCCTTCTCCCAGGAAGACCCGATCAGTCTTGGAATCCCGGTTACAAGACATTTCGATAATGGTAAAACAAGACCAGCAAGACCGCCCGAATGTGCCGACAAATCCCGATAGGAGCTGCACATATCTCATTCTCAGGGTACACTAGATAAGCTAAGGGTACGAGTACCAACATAACCCAAGTTCCCAAGGGACGGTCCCGCATGGTGCTCTAGTTTGGACCAACACCCAGAGGAGCACTGGCCCGGGGGGTAAAATAAAGATGACCCTTTTGTCTGCAGAACCCAAGGGAAAAAGGCTTAGGTGGCAAATGTTAAAACCAAGGTGGGTCTTGCTGGAGGAGTTTTATTCAAAGCGAACTGTCAAGGGGGTCCCATAAATCACCCAACCGCGTAAGGAACGCAAAATCAAGGAACATAACACCGGTATGACAAAAACTAGGGCGGCAAGAGTGGAACAAAACACCAGGCATAAGGCCGAGCCTTCCACCCTTTACCAAGTATATAGATGCATTAACTAAATAAGAGATATTGTGATATCCCAACATAATCCTGTCCATCATGGAGCAATCTTCAACTTCACCTGCAACTAACAACGCTATAAGAAGGGCTGAGCAAAGTGGTAACATAGCCAAACAAAGGTTTGCTAGGAAGGTGGGTTAGAGGCTGACATGGCAATATGGGAGGCATGGTAAACAAGTGATAGGTAGCACAACATAGCAATAGAACGAAGCCACTAGCAAGCAAAGATAGAAGTGATATCGAGGGTAATGGTCATCTTGCCTGAGATCCCGCTAGGAAGAAGAACGAGACCGTGAAGAAGACAAGCGGACGTAGTCGAATGAATCCTCACAACTCCAAAACGAAACCGAAGCTAATGAGAGAAGCAACCCCGAAAGAAGGAAGCAACATGGTAAACACACAAGCATAAACATGGCATGATGCACAATCAAATATGATGCATGTCCGGTTTAATGTGGCATGGCATGAAAAAGTGCAACAAACAATACTACAAGTTAAGTGGAGCTCAATATGCAACGGGTTGCATATTGGAGAAACACCACATTTAATATTTAGTTAATAACTCCCATTTATGTACCCAATAATGTTAAATGTTATTAAACATGGCAAGGGGTGAAGCATATGAAAACTACCCATCTAGGCAAGTTTAAATGAGGAACAACAAATAACAATTCTAGAAAATCCCCATAAATTTGGTACTGTTCTGATCTAAACACAATTTTATTGTTGTTAAACATGCAAAGTAATGCCACCATGTTAAACTAGGCATTTTTCTACCCCATTTACATATAAAGTTTATTAAATTTGGAGCTACGGTGATTTAGTTATGAAATAAATCATTTTAGCATGGCATTTAAACAAATTAAATGCAAACAACATTTTAAACATGGATGAAAGTCGTATATTATGAAACTAGATGAAATTCTAAGCACTTTACATATATAAATTATTTACATATGATGCATGGTTGTTGAGTTTTTAAATGCATGAACTCTAGGGGTTTTTCTGCAAATCTGTAAATCCTGGGATAAATGCTAAAATCGCAACAGGGGAAAAAACACACATAGGGCCAAAATAGATGGATTGGGCTGCTCACATTGTGCCATAGCAGGCCGGTCAGTGGAGCAGAGGAGAGCTGGGGCTGGGCCGAAGTTGCTGGGCTGCTCCTGGTTGGATCGAACGAGGAGGTGGGAACGCGGTCAACGGGCGGCCGGGCGGGACGAGTGAAGCCCCTCGGCTCGATGCGGAGCGAGCAGAGGCCAGCGACGCTGGGACTTGGCGATGGCAGAGCCTCTCCGGCAAGGCGAGGACGGGGCAAAGGCAGCCCGATCCAGCGGCGGGGACGCGGTGCCTCGCCGGATCTAGCGGAGAGGGCGATGAACGGAGCAGTGCGGCGGCGGGAGCTGCAAGGCCATGACGGGGAGAATTCAGAGAAAAATAGAGAGGAAGGAGGAAGAAGGAGGGAAGGAGGCGGGGCATGGCGCTGGACCCATGGCTGCCGGAGTCGCGCTCGCCAGCGCGGAGGAGGAGGCCAGAACGACAAGGTCCTCGAGACCCTGGGCTCGGGCGCTCGGCCTTGGGAGCGTCTGGGCTGAAAGGGCTCCGATGAGGCGAGGCACGGGAGGCCTCGGACGCCATGGCTTGGGGCACGAGGAGAGCTTGAGCGCGGGACGGCGAGGTCCTGCCAGGCGGGGCGGCGGCTGGATCCTGGTACAGAGAGAACGGGAGAGAGAGAGATGAGATACAGAGAGGAGGAAAACAGGGGAAGGAGAGGGCGCGACGGGGCTCATCTACTGGTGCTCAACGGGGCAAAGGCTGCAGCGAGGAGGCCGGGAGGGGACGACCATGGATCGAGAGGAGAAGGTGGTTGGCTCGGTGCTGAAAATGAGGGAGGTGGTCGGGCGGAGAGTTGGATCTGGGAGGATCCCGAGAGCGAAGGGATTTGGTCGGGTGGCGGCGGAGGCAATTGAAGGATGGGACAAGGCGCCTAGGATCTAGGGTTGGATGATTATATATACATCACGTGGATTAGGTTAGGGGTTATCCAGTCCTTCCGATCAAAATTGAACGGCCCGGGATAAATAGGTTAGGAAGTCCAATTAAGAAAACGGAGATGTTTTAGGGACGTTTGGGGATGATCCGGACCCATCGGTAACGACAGCCCGGTTGGATTCGGAGCAGTTTTTGGATGCGCGCAAGAGGGGGTCGGTGGTAGTGCAGAGAGGTTAGGTGGTTTGACAAGAGGGAAAAGAAAACACGGTTGGTCTCGAAATGGTCAACAAACGCAACGGAGAGAAGCAAGGAGCGACAACTATGAGCGGATGCAAGTTTTAAGAAAACAATGCCGATGCAATGCATATGATGCTATAAGATGAGATGCATGACATTAACAAAATGCAAAACAAAAGACAAAAACCCAACCACGGAGGAGATAACATATCACATAGCCGGAAATCGCAAGAGTTGGAGTTACAAAAATGGAAAATTACATCCGGGGTGTTACAACACTCCACCACTACAAGAGGATCTCGTCCCGAGATCTAGGATGGCACCGGAGAGAAACGGAAGAGGAGGAGAAGAGGTAAAACTAAGTTGCTTCTTCGACCAACGAGTGTAACCAAAGAACCTTGAGGGGTTGAAAAGTTGAAAGATAGAACACAACGGAATTGAACACAATTGAGAGCACTGCGGTAGAAAATAGAAACAAGGAACACCATGTGAACCTTGGAGGTTGCAAAGCTATGAACGACGAGTACAATGGACAAGAAGGAATTCAAACCACTCTGGTTGAAACGAGATAAATAAGGAACAAGGATGATCAAATTCGGACAGCACTCCAGTTGAAAAGAGATGCAAGACTTGATAAGATGAAAAGAACTTGAAGAGATGACACAACACTCTAGTTAAACGGATAAGCACGAAAAGAACATGATCCTCACAATTCGAGATGATGAGTCAACGAGAGCAACATCACAATGCCTCCGGAAGAAAGAATAGAAGATAGATCATTGGAATAACAGAATGGAGAAGAAAATGCCAACTTCTGCCACCAAAGAACTTGGAAAGCACCCTTCCAAGAAGGTTATAACGGGGTTGTTGGAAAACCAACAACGAAACGAATAAGCTTATAGTGGGCTTATGGAAAACTTCTCAAAATTGAGGAGACATTATGCCACTACGGGAACAAATAATATAATTGATAACACCGACGAGATGAAAAATTTCTTCCACCAAGATGATAGAGAGATAACTTGGATCATTCATAAACACCACAATAGCAAAATTCCTTAGGGAAAACTTTAGGTGAAATATGACACAAGATAACTCCAACCAAGAGATTAATGGATTTAAAATACCTCATTCTTGACAACATGTGAATCGCGAAACGTGAATGGAAATTGTCAAGAATGATATAACGCCACCTCAAAAGATAAGGTAGAAGAATTGCACTTCGAAATGCAAGAATAAGAATACTTGAGCTTTTGCAAGAACAATCTCGAAGAACACTTCGAGAATGAGTTAACTCTTTAGCGAACCACCATGTAGAGCCTCCATGAAGAACTCTAGTAATAAAAGGATGATAAAAAGAAAGAGAGGTTGAAAACACAAGGTGAAGCCTTGCGATGATTTAGATGGAGCTTCGTGACTAGATAACTGTGAAAACTTGGAACTCCGGAAAAGAAAAGATGAAGCACCTCGAACCGAGAAAAAGGATGATGAACAAACTCCAGAAAGAAGAGATGAACAACTTAGAACTGAGAAATTGATACCATTACGAACTCCGGAAGAAGGAATTAATCACTTGGATGAAACAAGAACAAGAATTATGTTATGCGTATCCTTCACCAATTTAAATTTATGACAAGCAACGGATTTGGCATGCCACGTATTCTTCTTCAAAAGATTGACGAGAGAAATAGCGCAACTTGGGAAGGTCTTCCACGAACCACTGGTGGGGTTTGGAAACAACGAATGAATTGATATGATAACGGAGGAAGAGAAATCTTGAATGAACCACCGTAAGAATTGAAAATGAACAAAGGAAAAGATAACAAAACAGCCAGCAGAATTAGAAAACGAACGAAGGTACTTGAGAGATTTTAGATACAAGAGAACGAAGAGATCACAAGCTGATTAGACAATACTTGAACGATACACCGGTTAGATTTGGAGAACGAGAGCTGAAGACTGGAATGAATAATTCTGAGATGATGGGCTCCAGAGAATCAAACTGAAAAGACTCCTGAATTGCTCCGGATGGGTATGAAAGGAATTCTCACAATCGAAAACAATTATGAGAGGAAGGCATCAAGCTACAACCATGAATCTTCGAGAGAACAGACCAAGATTTGAGAGAAACTCTTCTTTAATCTTCGGATGCAAAGAATGACGATGAGAAACAACACCACAAATTGTTGAGATACTCCGGGAGAATGAAAAACAAAGAGGTTGAGCCAACAATGAGAAATAATTTGAAATTGATCTTGGGAAACATCTGACTGATGAAATTCATTCTTACATCAAACTTCGAAAAGAATTTGGGAATAGCTCTGGGAAAAATTAGAAGAGTCAGGTAAGATCCTGGGAAAGGACCTGTGGGTTAGGGCTCACTCAAAAGATACACCATTGAACTATTTAAAAGAGAGAATGCGCCGGTTTAATTGAATGGCTCAAAAGAGATAACAACCTCGAGATATCTTGAATGGATTAGGAATGAAAACATGAATCTCCTGAGGTATCTTCAGTACTCCTGAACAAATGAATGGCGAAAAGTGGATGATTAAGAGGTGCACCGGCATGGGAAACATTTGAAACGAGGAAAGGATATGATTGACAAAGCTTGAATTGAATCCACCGGGGAATAAAAGAGAACGAAGAATAATAAACTTGAAGCTCTGTTAGCATCTTCATGGGAATCACCGGGTAAGAACATTGACGAAAAGGAATGGAGAGACTTCCCATCAATAAAATGATACTTCATTAAGAAATCTGAGTCCTTGAAGAAAAAGGGTGGGAGGGCGGGAAAACAAAGGCAACTTGGGGCAGATGGAATGGATACCGTTGAGAAAAACTTAGAATTGATCTCGCAAATGTTGAAACGATCGGATCCACTAGAAGAGAAGCACGCCGGTTGGAAAAGAATTAACATGACGACCTCGATGATCAAGAAGGATTAGTATTCACATAGCAATATGAGAACACCGTTTAGGAAAGGTATGCATTCAACATTTGACTTTGAAGCAACTCAAATACCACAAATAAAACAAAACAAAGTATTTGGCTTGCAGAATAAGCTGGAAACAAACATATGATAGATCCTGTCGTGCGCGATGGGGAGACGACACCTATGGGGCCGGGGGACGGCCCCTTCGTGTGTTCGGTACGAGGGCGGAGGATGCGCGGAGAGCAGATCGAGGCGTCTTGTGGCGAGGATTTTTACCCAGCTTCGGGCCGCGATGGTCGCGTAAAACCCTACTGCTGCTTTGTGTTGTATTGCGCTCGGGTGCCTGGAGAGCAGCTACACCGAGCGTGGGGGTTGCGAAAGAGTCGAACCTCCTCTACGTTGTGCATGGGCCTCCTTTTATAGGGCAAGGGGTCACCGACAGGTGTCAACGTAAGGTAGAGGGGTAAAAATGTAAAAGAGGTGGTAGTTGGAACAGTGCGGGAACAGTGCAGCTACAGTGCATGAACAGTGGATTCTACCTACTTTTGACAGAGGGGGACAAGAGCATTTAATGCCCGTCGCCGTCGCCCCAAAAGCTCCCGCCCTTGCGTCTCCGTTTGCCACGGCGATGAAGCCACCACCGTGGAGTGCCACCGCACCCTTCATGCAGCACAGCCATCCGCCACGCGTCTCTGGAGAGGGCTGAAGGCGACGCGTGGGCAGATGACCTGGAGTGCGGGCACGCAGCACAGCTCTCCCCGGCAAGTACCTTGCCGGGGTCTTGATCTTGCCGGGCCCGGGAGCTTGTCGGGCTCTGTAACTTGCCGCTCCCCGGTCCCTCGCCGGGACGCGTATAGCGCCGAGGCGTGTCTTCTGTGATGTAGTCTTCTAGCCTCCCCGGCGAGCTCCTCTCGCCAGGGCCTTGTGTAGGTGATATGATCTTGAGCACAGGCGGCCTTCCGGCAAGCTCCTCTTGCCGGGGCCTTGATCTTCTGTCTAGTACACTTTGTCCTTGACTGGCTTGATACGGAGTGGGAATGGTCTCCGGCAAGCAAATGGTGGATCCAGCTACGGGAAGCTGCGACTGCCCGTGCACAAGTTGGGGTCCGAGGTACCCCTACCTTAGTACACCGACAGAGCCCCGGGCTGGGCCATACACGGTGCCAGCGCTGTTGGGCCAGGCCCAAGGCGTCTGCACGGCACGAAGCCCATGGCGTGTCGAATCTGCTCCTGCATCTGCCGCCTCCCCTCCCGTAACGGCACGCGTCGATTGCGGCGTTGTGGGAGACGTGGGCGGCGCATGCAGCCTTTAAGGTATCCACCCCGTGATCGTGGCGCAGAGCGGGGTCGCTTCACCCGTCGCTCCGGCTCCACTTTTTCGCCACGCGGCCCTCATGGGACGGGGTCGGGGGGCGAAGGTGGGAGACCGAGCCGTCACGGGCGGAGAAGGCGAGTCGGCCCGCTCCTCCGCCAACTTCGCTTCTGATTGGTCGGAGGGCGGTCGAGCCCCCACCTCGCCCCTTTAAAAAGGGGCGGAAGGGGTGCACAATGGCCACACCCATCCTCTTCTCCCTTCGTCTTCATCTTCTGTTCTTCTTGCCGCCATGGAAGGAGGGAATCCTGGCTCTTCGACGGTGGCGGCGAGGGTCGCCTCTAGGCAGCGCACCACTCCCCATCCCGCTCCCGTGGCGGCGGAGCCGGCTCCGAGAGGGAGAGGGAGGGGGCGTGGCCGTGGACGAGGCCGAGGGCGTGGCCGAGGCGGCCGGGGGGGAGGCGGTCGTGGTGACGTGCCCCCTCCGTCTCCACCGGCGTCTCCTGACCACGGCGCGGTCCACACCGGAGATGACCCCTGGGAGTTCTTCATCAAGCTTCGCCGGGCGCCTCGTCGCCGCCTCCGGCTGCCGGTCCCGTTTGCGGACGCAATGGGACCGGATCCACCCGACGTGATGGAGCTACGCATGAGGGGCTGCGGGATCAGCGGCACTCGAGTGAGTGTCGTGTCCCCAGCCCCCGGCGTGATGTTCTTCGACCGAGGGTGGAAGATGTTCGCCCGGATCCATAGCTTGACGGCGGGGTTCACCCTCCATTTCAAGTTAATGGATGGTGACCTCCTCGCCGTCAAGGTCTTCGGGGACTATGGAACCCGGGTGCGCTGCTGTGTGGACAGCTCCTCGGATAGCGAAGGCCCCTCCTCGAGCGAGAGTGACGAGGAGGAGAGCGACAGCGGCGACGAGGGGGATGGCGGGCCCGACTAGGCGTCGGACACCGCTGCCTCGCGCGCCACCGGCAACCCCATCTTCTGGGTTGCCGGCCTCCTGAACTCCCCGGGGCCGTCTTCTTGGCGGCTGGCGTAGGGAGGCTGCGGAAGAGGAAGAGGGGGAGTGACGGCAAGGCCGTTAAATCGGAGTACGAGGGCGAGGTGCCCTCGTGCCGATGTCCCACCACCCCGTCTTCAAGCTCTGCCTCCGACGCCTCCGTCTCCGCCAAGCTCTGGCGGCCCCGGGTGTTCTCTTGGTGTCTTCGGCGCCAGCGGCTCTCCGGCATCGTTCCCCATGCCCGTCACCTTGCGCAGCTCTGGGCACGGCGGCCACCGCCACGCTCTTCTAAGCGCTCCTTCGCCCTTCTCCGACAAGTTCCTCTTGCGGGGCCTCCTTCCCGCAGGCTCATCTTGCCGGGGGCTCCTTGACCTACCTCCTGAACTCCTGAACAGAGAAACAGGAGAGGGATCACGGGCACCTTATCTTTTTAAATTTGTAAGCCCTCGGGCCTTAGTTGCATTTAAGAACTTGTAATCCTCTCTATCATGTTTTTCATCCTCTATGGACTTGTACTAAATTGGATGTTTTTAATGAAAAAGAGGGGAAAGCTTGCCGGACTGAGTCTTTTACTTGACTGCGTGCCTTGTGTGTTCTTACGCTTATCGGGAGTTTGCCGGGCGAACACGCTTGTCGACATGGGACAGCCCGCTGGTGGTGTCGCTTCCGGCAAGCAACCTTGTCGGGCGATTCATGACGCTTAACTTAACTGAGCATGCTCGAAAGCAAGATAAGGGTGCAGCGGCACACTTGTGTTTGTTGAGCGGACTCGGAAACAAACCAAATGCATAATCTGGCCACGACTCGGCTCCTCCACGTACGGGTTTTTACAAGACACGCTCGTTCAAAGACGCAGCCCCGCATTTCCCGGTCCATGAGAGGATGCATGACGAGGGATGAAAAACTTATCTGAAATTGCAGCCCCCAGCAACTCTAGCTTGCCGGAGACGAATCTTGGTGCTTGCAGCCCCCAATGAGGCTGGCCCGCCGAGGAAGAACCTTGAGACTTTCGCAGCCCAGCGACCACAGCTTGCGGGCTCAGTCTTGGTGTGATCTTCGGTTCCTCCTTGTCGCTGCAATTTCAGTCATGAAAACAGCTGAGGTAGATATGCAACTGCTCCATGTATATGTATGTGTATATAAATCTTGACTATGCAATATGATGCGAGCCTTGCCCTTCAGTATGTTTGTACTCACGCTCTCGGGAGCTTGTCGGGCGAACACGCTTGCAGCAGGACAGCCGCTGGCGGTGTTGCTTCCGCAAACAACCTTGCCGGGCCAGTTGCGACGCTTAACTTGCTGAGCAGGCTCGAAAGCAAGATAAGGGTGCAGCAGCACACTTGTGTTTGTTGAGCGGACTCGGAAACAAAACAAGTACGCAACTGGACCACGACTTGGCTCCTCTCGCGCACAAGCCTCTCATATGAAGGACATCTCACGGCAAAGCTTGCCACGTTACACCCTCTGCCCTACATCCTTTGTGCGTTTTCACCCTACGCTTCTAGGGAACTTGCCGGCGCTTAACACGCTTGCTGAGTACGGGACGTCAGCAGCCCGCTGGCTGGTGTCGCTTCCGGCAAGCAACCTTGCTGCGTCTAGTTCGCGACGCACTTAACTTGCTGAACAGACTCGAAACGAAACAAGGGCGCGAAGCTGGTCGCGGCTCACTTTTTAACTCGTTGAGTGTGCTCGAAGCGAGATAAGGGTGCGGCTATTCACAGGCAGGCTCCTCAGCGCACAGGTTTCGAGCACAAACGACAAACGCGAGAGGGATATAACACATAAAAGCATGGAATTAAGAAGTGCTCTGCACGAAGGCTCGAGCGACTTAGCTTTTCTTTTTCTTGTTTCTTTGCACTCGCTGACGGAGCTCAATGGCGCGTCCTCGACGACAGCGCAGCCCTCCGGGAGTGTGCGTTTAACGAGCGAGCACGAGCTGTCCTTGCCGGGCTTATAGCGTTCCGAGGAGCCGCGCTTGTCGGAGCGAGCGCCAGAGCCGTCCTCGCCGGACTTAGAGCTCGATGGCGCGTCCTCGACGACAGCGTAGCGCTCCAGGGAGATGCGCTTGCCGGAATGGAGGGGAGCGGGAGCGAGCAGCGCGAGGAACAGGACATGCTCGGACTCCTAGTAGCGATAGGAGGAGCAGAGTCCTCCCCCGGCACTTTCGCTTTGCTCATGCACGGACAGCGGTCCGGAGCATCCCGCGAGCCCCCAGCCTATTCTTGCCCCAGCACGCGAGTACCACCTCCGGGGCACAACGCTGCTGGGTTGTTGCGCCGAGATGGACGGGATCTACGGAGGCCGAGGCGCGGTCCTCCGTCCTGTCTCTGGATCTGGTGGCGCCGCGAGTGCCCTCGCCGGTGTCCACCCTGCCGACGGCGTCTCCTCCGCCCGCCGCTGGCTCGTGGCGGCGGGTGGGGACGCAGACGGGTTCTGCAACCCTTGAGGCCCTCGTCTTGAGGCCATGGCGCAGCTTGTCGGCGGTTCTTGTGGCCGAGAGGTTGGTGAAAGCGCGCCGCGAACGACGGATCAGGTCCGCACAACCTCGACGCCCCCTACCTGGCGCGCCATAGATGTCGTGCGCGATGGGGAGACGACACCTATGGGGCCGGGGGACGGCCCCTTCGTGTGTTCGGTACGAGGGCGGAGGATGCGCGGAGAGCAGATCGAGGCGATGCGCGCGGGCGAGGATTTTTACCCAGCTTCGGGCCGCGATGGTCGCGTAAAACCCTACTGCTGCTTTGTGTTGTATTGCGCTCGGGTGCCTGGAGAGCAGCTACACCGAGCGTGGGGGTTGCGAAAGAGTCGAACCTCCTCTACGTTGTGCATGGGCCTCCTTTTATAGGGCAAGGGGTCACCGACAGGTGTCAACGTAAGGTAGAGGGGTAAAAATGTAAAAGAGGTGGTAGTTGGAGCACAAGGGAAGCAAGGCAGCACAAGATTGCATGAACAGTGGATTCTACCTACTTTTGTGAGAGGGGACAAGAGCATTTAATGCCCGTCGCCGTCGCCCCAAAAGCTCCCGCCCTTGCGTCTCCGTTTGCCACGGCGATGAAGCCACCACCGTGGAGTGCCACCGCACCCTTCATGCAGCACAGCCATCCGCCACGCGTCTCTGGAGAGGGCTGAAGGCGACGCGTGGGCAGATGACCTGGAGTGCGGGCACGCAGCACAGCTCTCCCCGGCAAGTACCTTGCCGGGGTCTTGATCTTGCCGGGCCCGGGAGCTTGTCGGGCTCTGTAACTTGCCGCTCCCCGGTCCCTCGCCGGGACGCGTATAGCGCCGAGGCGTGTCTTCTGTGATGTAGTCTTCTAGCCTCCCCGGCGAGCTCCTCTCGCCAGGGCCTTGTGTAGGTGATATGATCTTGAGCCTGGAACGGCCTTCCCGGCAAGCTCCTCTTGCCGGGGCCTTGATCTTCTGTCTAGTACACTTTGTCCTTGACTGGCTTGATACGGAGTGGGAATGGTCTCCGGCAAGCAAATGGTGGATCCAGCTACGGAAGCTGCATCGCCGTGCACAAGTTAAGTACCGAGGTACCCCTACCTTAGTACAATCGGCTGGATCCCATATCGTATCATGTGTCTGTTGGAAAGATATCCTACGAGATACTTGAATTCCCACTTATAAACTCCTGAAACTTTCTGGTTATGCAATCTGGTTTTGGGGATACAGGGGAAGCAATATATATCTCATCCAAAACTAACAATCCCTACATCCAAGCTATATCCATCCGTCAACACATAACCAAGCAACCTTCGGAAATCGTGTACCTCAACCTTCAAAAAGCATCCGTTATACAAGCTATGGCAATACTCCCGAACTCCGCAGTACTGGGTGGCATCGAGATTATCTTACCACTAACTGCATAAAAGAGATTTTCGATGCCGGCAAAACTCAGGTATTCAAGAACTGCAACGATAAAATTATGACGACAACACCTTGGAGCTCAACTCCCTGGGACACTGCCACAACCCCTAAATGTCAGGAGGCACCAAGAACAATGTTCTCATCATAAGAATATCGGAACGATCCCAAGATACTCGCGTGATCCTAAATTTTTTTGGGTGAAATTTGAGGCGAGGAAAGACAAAACATCTACGTCAGGAAACCTCACCAGAGTGACGAAGGGATTGAGGAGTAAAAAGAATCCTACTCTCCGATATATATAATCCTAAGACTCAAAACATTTTTTGTTCTAGACTCAACAACGTCAGTGATTTGATCAAGCAGGGGGCTCCTAAGTCGGGGATCGCTCTGATTACCAACTTGTAACACCCACGATGTAGCTATATCTCCCACGTGTCAAAGCACGACTTAGAGGCGTAACCACATGGTGGTTTTGTCGCAAGAAGGGTCATCCTCACATAATCCCATGTAATGAACAAGACTGGGATAAAGAGTTGGCTTACAATCGCCACTTCACACAAGTACTTAAATAAATCATACATCATTCAGAGTACACACATAGTCCGACTACGGACGAAGCCAAAAGAAAAGAAGATAACCCAACTGATTGATCGCCGATCGTCCCAACTGGGCTCCACTACTGATCAACATGAAACGAAACATAGCAACGGCCAAGATCTTCGTTGAGCTCCCATCTGAGCTCGGTTGCATCACCTGCACTGGTATCATTGGCACCTGCAACTGTTGTGATAGTATCTAGTGAGTCACGAGGACTCAGCAATCTCAGAACCCGCGAGATCAAGACTATTTAAGCTTATGGGTAGGAAGTGGTAATGAGGTGGAGTTGCAGCAAGCACTAAGCAAATATGGTGGCTATCATACGCAAACAAGAGCGAGAAGAGGAGCAACAAAACGGTCGAGAAGCTAGAAGTGATCAAGAAGTGATCCTGAAACTACTTACGCCCAATGATAACACAATGACCATTGTCGGTGTCAAAACCGGCGGATCTCGGGTAGGGGGTCCCGAACTGTGCGTCTAGGCGGATGGTAACAGGAGACAAGGGACATGATGTTTTTACCCAGGTTCGGGCCCTCTCGATGGAGGTAAAACCCTACTCCTGCTTGATTGATATTGATGATATGGGTAGTACAAGAGTGGATGTACCACGAGATCAAGGAAGATAAACCCTAGAAGCTAGCCTATGGTATGATTGTTGTAATGGTTATCTTGTCCTACGGACTAAAACCCTCCGGTTTATATAGACACCGGAGAGGGCTAGGGTTACACAGAGTCGGTTACAATGGTAGGAGATCTACATATCCGTATCGCCAAGCTTGCCTTCCACGCCAAGGAAAGTCCCATCCGGACACGGGACGAAGTCTTCAATCTTGTATATTCATAGTGTTGGAGTCCGGCCGGCGATGATAGTCCGGCTGTCCGGACACCCCCTAGTCCAGGACTCCCTCAGTAGCCGCTGAACCAGGCTTCAATGATGATGAGTCCGGCGCGCATATTGTTCAGCATTGCAAGGCGGGTTCCTCCTCCGAATAATCCATAGAAGATTGTGAACACCAGGATAGTGTCCGGCTCTGCAAAATAAATTCCACATACCACCGTAGAGAGAATATTATGTACACAAGCTCAATCTGCTGACGTATTATGTAGCACGATGTCACGCCACTACCAAGCCTTTACTTGAATCGTTTTTTATTATACCACCTCAGCGCGTTTAGCGAAGCGGTTTCCTTGGCACGGCTTGTCGAAGCAGAGATCGTGTTCCCCTTATTCCAGGATTCTCATCAATACGGACGTGGGTAACCCAACCGCGCCCGTCGCCACGCACCCTCTATCGAAGGCGAGCCCCGAACAGTCACGGAGACGGCTCTTGGTATTCTCCCTCTTTATAATAGGACCAACGCTCGTTTCTTTTCTTCAATCTTCCATCGAATCTTCTCCTTGCTCCAAGTTCCAACACCCAGAACCCCAGATTCGAGCGCTTCGGACCTTCAACAATGTCCGGCTCCGACCTTCAGGGCCGGTGGATGCCCTCCTCCCTCACGAAGGAGGACGTGCTAAAGCTGCGAGAGGCCAAGTACCTGTCTTACGAGATTTCACACAGGTTGCCCGCCGAAGGGCAGACCATCCCCACCCCCGAGCCCAGCGAGTACGTCGTCTTTGTGTCCCACCTCTGTTGGGGTTTAGGCTTCCCGATGGATCCTTTTGTGAGAGGGCTCATGTTCTACTATGGGCTGGAATTCCATGACTTGGCTCCGGAGTCCATCCTCCATATTTCTGCATTTATTGTCGTCTATGAAGCCTTCCTCCATGTCACCCCCCACTTAGGCCTGTGGTTGAAGACCTTCAATGTGGAGTCGAAGATGATCGGGGGGCGTCAAGCAGAGTGCGGCGGGGCGGCTGTTAGCAGGAGGGCCGATGCCCCGTGGCCCGAGGGCTCCTTCCAAGAGGAGCTTGGCTTGTGGCAGCAGGAGTGGTTCTATATCACCGCTCCAAAGGGCAGCAGGCAGAAGTCGCCGCCCTTATTCCGCTCGGGACCTCCACGATGGTTGGTGTCGTGGGTCAACCAAGGGCTCAACTGGGGGCCGTCAAAAGACGTGCCCCTATTGCAGGTCCGGATTTGAGACCTCCAGGCAAGGGAGATCGATCTGGTCGTAGTGATGCAGGTTATGCTGAATAGGCGTCTCCTGCCCTGCAAGCGCCGTCCTCTCCAGCTATGGGAGTTCAATCCGGAGGGACCACGGATTCTCCAACACTTTATGGGTACGACACCCGTGGAGATGTACGAGTTGTTCTTCGGATCATGGGCGGTGTGTCCGGAATTGACCGAGGACGCCGGCCTAAGCTGCAATCGCCCGGATACTCAAGTAAGTAGCTTAGTGTTCGGAAGTACCGTTTGTTTGCCTTTCTACAATTCGCCTTTTAACCCGTTATCCTTCAACAGGAGTGGATAGCGCAAGCAAAGCTGATACGGTGTGCGGCCCCCCCGAGACGCGCCGGATCGTGCTGGTCAAGATCTTTGGAGGTTGCGCCTTCAGATGAAAGCGAAGGGGAAAGCAGAGGAGCTACTGCCTCGTCCAAGGAGGCTCTTGAAAGAGGGGGAATCGAGAATCCCACCCTCCAGGGGGAGAAGAGGACCGCCTCCGAAGACCCGGAGGCCAAAGCCCCTAAGCGGGGGAAGAAATCTTCACCAGAGGGTCCTGCGTCCGGGGAGGCCCCGGCCGCACAATCTCCCTTAAAGGATCAGCCCTCCAGCGACCGTAAGTAGAAAAAAGAGAGCTTGGTAATAAGAGAAATACCTATTTGTGCTTCTGAGGATAACCGAAATTTTTACCTTGTAGTTCGGATCTCCGACCTTCTCAGATGAGCTCATCTTCGGGGGATCTTCGTCCGGAGATGGTGGAGAGCGAGACGCCTCTGTCCGCTGCGCCGTCAGATAGGGCGGACGAGCCTGAAGTGTCATCACGGAGGGTATCCCCAAGCCCGGCAGAGCCGAAGAGTTCGGCACCGAATAATGTTCGGCTGGGGGAGCTGAAGGATCTGCTTGAGAGGGCGTCCATCTCAGAAGATCACCGTGCATTGATGAGAATGGTGATTGGAAGAATTTCGTCTGCCGAAGGCGGATTGCATAATGCCGTCAGAAGTTTGCTGGCGGGGTTTGAGGTATGTAAAAATGACACCCCTTTTTGACAGTTTTGCACATAAAGTGCGCCCTGTATAGATAGTAGCCCCTGAGACTCGATAGGTTGTCGAAAGCGACAGCGTGCCGAGGATCAAAATCGCAGGTATTGAGTGTCGCCTTTCCTATGCAGGTGGCGGATGGTCCGGGGGCTAGCTGGACTGATGGAGTTGCTGAATTAATGCGGCAACTCGATGTTGCGGATGCGGACATCGCGCTAGTCAACAAGCAACTTGACGAGTCGCAAGGTAAGTTTTTTCTCCGCAGTCACCTATTAAGGGATCCAAAGCCCACCTCTTACAATATTTGTGCTTGACGCAGCTGGTGCCGCTGCTGTGGAGAGCCTTCGGGCAGAACTTGCTCAAGCCAAGGAGCAAGCCAGAAGGAGTGATGCGGCTGCCTCGAGGGCAGCCGAGGAGTTAGAAGCCGAAAGGGCTGCACACTGCCGAAGCAGGGAAGAGATCGCCGAAATGGCCGTTAAGTTGAAGTATGCTACCGACCGTAATGAGGCTCTTGAAAAGGAGCGCCTATCGGAGCGAGAAGACCTGGGGAAGGCCACCGCCGAAGCCAAGGATGCTCGTTCTGCAATGCGGGCTATAAAGGAGGAGCTGCGCCAGGCCGGGGACATTGTGGCTGGCAAGCCTTTTCTGCTGTGCCGCAGATTTACGGATCCAAAGTATGCTCAGCTTGGCCAGCTGTGGGGTCCGGAGGATCCTTATATGGACTTAGCGGCGAGTGCGGCGGATGCCGTTGTGCACTTCCGAAGTCAGAATGATCACAAGACGGAGGAGCTGTTTTGGTCTCAATTCCATAGTCCGGATCGTTCACTTCCGCTGACTGATCGATTGGCCGAATGGGCTGAGCTGAATAGGTTGTCCGGACTTGCCATGACGGATTATCATGACTTATGTCTGGCCGGATAGGCCCAAGCCGAAGAGCTATTTTGGCTTATTGCAGCAGTTTCTTGGGGCGGTGTCGCATATAAAGGCGATGAAGCGGTCGGCCTGCATAGAGGGTGCGCGGATGGCCCTCGCCCGTGTGAAGACGCATTGGACAGAGATGGATGTCACCGTTGTTGCAGCCCAGGGTTCGGACGAAAGCCGGTTACCCGCCGAGCACTATTTTGGGGAAGTTCTGCGTGGTGCTCGTGTAATAGAGTCGCAGTGCTCAAAAAATGTCATGTTTAAATGAACGTTTAATTTTGTAAAACAATGTTTATGATGTAGGCGCTTTTTATACTTGTGCGTTCAAGTATTGAAATATCTCCTATGCGGCCGTTTATGTATACGTGTGTATAACCTGAAAGATGGCAGTCTTCGGCTTCAGCCCCCACGCACAAGGTGCGGGGGTGTTCGCAAAAAATAGCGCATTTTCACACTTAATCCGACGTCTCAGTCCTATTAAGGAGGTGGTAGCATAGAAAACTAGGCAACCGGACTATGATGCTTTATCACTTTCACTTAGCCATTGGAGTTTGAAGGTGGGACTACGATATAGCCCCTAGGGGCACCGCTCTCTCCGAATTTGGGGCGCGTGTGTGCCTGACTGGGAAACGGTCCTTCATCAAAGCGGAGGAATTCTAAACATTCCGGTGGTCGATCGAGTGGTTGACCAGTCTCTCGCTGTATCATGACAATCAGTCTTGGCTTTCATCGAGGTGCTCGCCAAATTAAGCCGGGCAGAATCACAGTAGTTCTCCTGGTGCAGCGTTAGCCGATGATACGGAATGTAAGGCAGCAAAACACAGGAGCCGGGCAAACCCAACATTTGACCAAAGACATGATTCGGAGCTGATGCATATAAGGCCTAACTCGAGACGCCGAACACTCCCTAAGGTGTTCGGTCTTTATAATAATGGGCAGAACAATGCCCTAAGCCCCTAGTGTCCAGGTACGGGCGAGGTCCTCTGACGCGGCCGATGCCAAAACATCAGTCTCCACTCTGGTTATAATAAGAAACCAGGGGATTATAGCAACAAGAGACAGTAAAAAAGGTTTATGCAGGGTCTTAATCTGAAAAGAATCCTTGCAACGGGTCCCTACTGCACGTCTGCGCCTGTGTCTCCGTTCTGCCGTTATCCTGGACGGGTGTGCACGTTGTTCATCTGTAAAAAGAGAGGAACTTAGTTTGAAAGGAAATCGTGCGAAAAAGTGCATGAAAAATAATAATAAATGAATAAAGTTGAGTCTATATTAGCTCATTATTGCTTATACGTACAGCCCCTTGTGAAGGGGTGTGCGGCTAGGGAGCCCCTAGCTTATTTATGCCGGACTCGTCTAGCCGTGTCCGGACTCTTAATGAAATGATGCCATGTGGACCGGGCATTTTAAGTGTAAGAGACGCGTAGTGTGGTATGGCGTTAAAGCGGACAAAAGCTTCATGTCCCAATAGTGCTTGATAGCTACTTTTGAATGGGGCGACATGGAAGATTAGCTTTTCACGTGGGAAGTTGTCCGGTGACCTGAACGCAACTTCTAGTAATAAGGAGCCTGTGCACTTGGCGTAAGGGCCTGGCGTCACTCCTTTAAAGGAAGTGCGGCTATGTCGAATTTTAGTAAGGTCTATCCCCAACTTGCGGATTGTGTTCGGATATAGCAGGTTTAAATTGCTGCCGCCGTCCATCAGGACTTGTGTAAATTGTAGTCCGTCGATTATAGGATCCAATATCAGAGCAGTCCATCTTGCATTTCGAACACTTCTGGAATAATCCAGGTAGCCAAGAGTGATTGGTTTTGACATCCAATCTCGAGGTTCCGCTGGGGTGGACCGTGCGAGACCCATCTTAGCGGGTGCCGCATTGTTTTTCCGTATTATCACATGAAGTGAGTTTACTGCTTTGACTTCTTGTGGGAAAGTCTTTCGTTTTCCGGTGCCCTGCTGGTGGGGTTCGTCATCATCCTCGCTTGCTGCGTCAAGCCCCTTGTGTTCGGAGTTGAGTCAGCCGGACTGTTTGAAAACCCAACAATCTCGGTGGGTGTGGTTTGCAGGCCTTCCGGAGGTACTGTGGATTTGACATATCCGATCCAAAATTTTGTTTAAGTTGGATAGCTCATCACTGTTGTCCTTAAGAGGCCGTGTTTTGTTGTTTGGCCGCTAGCTTTTGAATCCGGTGTTGACCGCCGTGTTCTTTGGGCTTTTCTCTTTATTCCAGAGCTGATCTTTTCTGCGCCGTGATTTTCCGCTTCCATCTCGATCTCGGATGTACTTGGGTCGCTGGTGCTGCATCTTGCTAGCGGCTGTCTTCCCCAGCAAAAGCGGGTCATGAGGCTTGTTAGCGCGGACATTGTCCTCGGCTTCTCTTGGCCAAGGTGTCTGGCGAGCCATTCGTCTCGGACGTTGTGTTTAAAAGCTGCTAAGGCTTCAGCGTCCGGACAGTCGACTATTTGGTTCTTTTTAGTAAGGAACCTGTTTCAGAATTTGCGCGCTGATTCTCCGGGCTGTTGAGTTATGTGACTTAGATCGTCTGCATCCGGAGGGCGGACATAAGTCCCTTGAAAATTTGCTCTAAACGCGTCCTCAAGCTCTTCCCAACTTCCAACAGTGTTTTCTGGGAGGCTTTTGAGCCAGTGCCGAGCTAGCCCTTTGAGCTTGAGAGGTAGATATTTTATGGCGTGGAGATCATCTCCTCTAGCCATGTGTATGTGTAATATATAATCCTCTATCCAGACTCCAGGGTCTGTTGTTCCGTCGTAAGCCTCTATATTTATGGGTTTAAACCCTGCTGGGAATTCATGATCCAGCACCTCATTGGTGAAACATAGTGGGTGTGCGGACCCCTGTATTTGGGTGTACCGCTGTCTTCGAACACTTAGCGTGTTGTGTTGCTTCCTGGGGCCCTCTTTTTTGGCCCGTAAATGGACCTGGCTCGGCCATCTGTTTTCCCAGGATCATGAGTCGGCTTGTGTGCGGCGCCGCTTGTAATTTTTGGCCTATCATCTGGCCGTCTATCCGGCCGGGCGGCCTCTTTGTTTTTTGACTGTCGTGGCTCTATGGCTTCCTCGTCAAATTTTGGCAGCAGCTTGCGCTTCGGGTAGCTCTTTGATTGATGGCCATTGCCGTATTTGTCTGCGGTTTTGAGCACTTTGCTCCACCTCATTCTGAGTATGTCTTCCACTGTTTTGAGCTTCCGTTTTTCCTTCTTCAGACTTCTTGCAGTGGCGACGAGTCTTTTGCGAAGGCTCTTATTCTTCGGTGGTGTGTCCGGCGTGAGGTCGTCTGGACTGTTGGTTTCGCCAGGCATGGATTGATTATCCGACTCGTCCTGTTCGGGCGGTTGCTTGGTTGCATGTTCGTCGTCCACTGATTTGCCTTGCTCTATTGCTGTGTCATTAGGAGCGCTGTTGTTGTTGAGGCGGGACTTAGGGCGGCGTCTGCGTCGCCGTTTTGGTTGTTTATCGGCGGGATTATCCTTTGTCGCGCCCCGTTGGTCCTCGTTATCGCTTCCTTTTGGGGTATCCACCATATATACGTCATGGGTTGGGGTGGCCTTCCAATGCTCTGTGAGCGCTGGTTCTTGATCATCTCCGGCATCGTCGTCCATACCATCGATGTCTTCGGAGTCGTAGTCTAGCATGTCGGTTATATCATCGACAGTGGCTACAAAGTGGGTGGTGGGTGGGCTTTGAATTTCTTCGTCGTCCGTATCCCAACCATCCTGGCTATAGTCCGGCAAGGGCTCTCCGGATAGCGAGAGATGCTTTAGCGAATTTAAGATGTCGCCAAAGGGTGAGTGCTGAAAGATGTCCGCAGCGGTGAACTCCATGATCGGCGCCCAATCAGATTCGATTGGCAGGGGCGCAGGAGGTTCGGAGTCCGGCAGGGAGTCCGGCACCTCGGAGTCACGAGCTTTATGAGGGACAAGGTCAGTGTTCGCCCATTGCCGCGGAAAGTCGCAGCCCCGAGGCGGTGTCCAGCCACCCGCCCTCGACCGCGAATCGGCCCGGACTATGGGTCGGAGCGGATTCGTGTGCGGCCTCCAAGGTACTGTCCGGCGGCAGAGCTAGATCATGCCCATCATGACAGTGCGGCACGCTCGGCTGTGGCTCACATCCATCAAAGATCAAGTCTCCGTGGATATCCACCGTGAAGTTTAGGCTTCCAAATCTGATCTGGCGGCCAGGGGCGTAGCTTTCGATCTGCTCCAGATGGCCAAGTGAATTGGCCCGCAGTGCGAAGCCGCCGAATATGAAGGTCTTTCCGGGGAGAAAAGTCTCACCCTGGATGGCGTTGTTGTTGATTGAAGAAGCCATCAAGCCTATCGGTGACGGCACAGAGGAACTCTCAATGAAAGCACCAATGTCGGTGTCAAAACCGGCGGATCTCGGGTAGGGGGTCCCGAACTGTGCGCCTAGGCGGATGGTAACAGGAGACAAGGGACACGATGTTTTACCAGTGTTGGGCCCTCTCGATGGAGGTAAAACCCTACTCCTGGTTGATTGATATTGATGATATGGGTAGTACAAGAGTGGATCTACCACGAGATCAAGGAGGCTAAACCCAAGAAGCTAGCCTATGGTATGATTTTTGTAATGGTTGTCTTGTCCTACGGACTAAAACCCTCTGGTTTATATAGACACCGGAGAGGGCTAGGGTTACACAGAGTCGGTTACAATGGTAGGAGATCTACATATCCGTATCGCCAAGCTTGCCTTCCACGCCAAGGAAAGTCCCATCCGTACACGGGACGAAGTCTTCAATCTTGTATCTACATAGTCTTGGAGTCCGGCCGACGATGATAGTCCGGCTATCTGGACACCCCCTAGTCCAGGACTCCCTCAACCGTGTTCACTTCCCGGACTCTGCCGAAAAGAGACCATCACGGCTACACACGCGGTTGATGTGTTTTAATTAAGTCAAGTGTCAAGTTCTCTACAACCGGATATTAACAAATTCCCATCTGCCACATAACCACGGGCATGGCTCTCGAAAGATTAAACCCTGCAGGGTGTCCCAACTTAGCCCATCACAAGCTCTCACGGTCAACGAAGGATATTCCTTCTCCTAGGAAGACCCGATCAGTCTCGGAATCCCGGTTACAAGATATTTTGACAATGGTAAAACAAGACCAGCAAGACCACCCGAATGTGCCGACAAATCCTGATAGGAGCTGCACATATCTCGTTCTCAAGGCACACTGGATAAGCTAAGCGTACGAGTACCAACATAACCCAAGTTGCCAAGGGACGGTCCCGCATGGTGCTCTAGTTTGAACCAACACCTGGAGGAGCACTGGCCCGGGGTGTAAAATAAAGATGACCCTTGAGTCTGCAGAACCCAAGGGAAAAAGGCTTAGGTGGCAAATGTTAAAACCAAGGTTGGGCCTTGCTGGAGGAGTTTTATTCAAAGCGAACTATCAAGGGGGTCCCATAAATCACCCAACTGTGTAAGGAACGCAAAATCAAGGAACATAACACCGGTATGACAGAAACTAGGGCGGCAAGAGTGGAACAAAATACCAGGTATAAGGCCGAGCCTTCCACCCTTTACCAAGTATATAGATGCATTAATTAAATAAGAGATATTGTGATATCCCAACATAATCCTGTCCATCATGGAGCAATCTTCAACTTCACCTACAACTAACAACGCTATAAGAGGGGCTGAGCAAAGCGGTAACATAGCCAAACAATGGTTTGCTAGGAAGGTGGGTTAGAGGCTGACATGGCAATATGGGAGGCATGGTAAACAAGTGATAGGTAGCGCAACATAGCAATAGAACGAAGCAACTAGCAAGCAAAGATAGAAGTGATATCGAGGGTAATGGTCATCTTGCCTGAGATCCCGCTAGGAAGAAGAACGAGACCGTGAAGAAGACAAGCAGACGTAGTCGAATGAATCCTCACAACTTCGAAACGAAACCGAAGCTAATGAGAGAAGCAACCCGGAAAGAAGCAAGCAACATGGTAAACACGCAAGCATAAACATGGCATGATGGACAATCAAATATGATGCATGTCCGGTTTAATGAGGCAGACATGAAAAAGTGCAACAAACAATACTACAAGTTAAGTGAAGCTCAATATGCAACGTGTTGCATATTGGAGAAACACCACATTTAATTATTTAGTTAATAACTCTTGTTTATGTACCCAATATATTAAATGTTATTAAACATGTCAAGGGGTGAAGCATATGAAAACTACCCATCTAGGCAAGTTTAAATGAGGCCGGAACAACAAATAACAATTTCGGAAAATCCCCATAAATTTGGTACTGTTCTGATCTAAACAAAATTTTATTGTTGTTAAACATGCAAAGTAATGCCACCATGTTAAACTAGGCATTTTTCTACCCAATTTACATATAAATTTTATTAAATTTGGAGCTACGGTTATTTAGTTATGAAATAAGTCATTTTAGCATGGCATTTAAACAAATTAAATGCAAACAACATTTTAAGATTTTTAACATGGATGAAAGTCGCATATTATGAAACTAGATGAAATTCTAAGCACTTTACATATATAAATTATTTACATATGATGCACGGTTGTTGAGTTTTTAAATGCATGAACTCTAGGGGTTTTTCTGCAAATCTGTAAAACCTGGGATAAATGCTAAAATCGCAACAGGGAAAAAACATGCATCGGGCCGAAATAGATGGATTGGGCTGCTCACATTGGGCCATAGCAGGTTGGTCGGTGGAGCAGAAGAGAGCTGGGGTTGGGCCGCAGTTGCTGGGCTGCTCCTGGCTGGATCGAACGAGGAGGTGGGGATGCGGTCAATGGGCGGGCGAGCGGGATGAGCGAAGCTCCTCAGCTCGATGCAGAGCGAGCAGAGGTCGGCGACGCTGGGACTTGGCGAAGGCAGAGCCTCTTCGGCAAGGCGAGGACGGGGCGAAGGCGACCCGATCCGGCGGCGGGGACCCGGTGCCTCACTGGATCTGGCGGAGATGGTGATGAATGGAGCAGGGCAGCGGCGGGAGCTGCAAGGCCATGATGGGGAGAATTCAGAGAAAAACAGAGAGGAAGGAGGAAGGAGGGAAGCAGGCGGGGCATGGCGCTGGACACATGGCTGCCGGAGTTGCGCTCGCCGGTGCGGAGGAGGAGGCCAGAACGGCAAGGTCCTCGAGACCCTGGGTTCAGGCGCTCGGCCTTGGGAGCGTCTGGGCTGAAATGGCTCCGATGAGGCAAGTCATGGGAGGCCTCGGATGCCATGGCTTGGGGCACGAGGAGAGCTTGAGCGCGGGATGGCAAGGTCCTGCCAGGCGGGCAGCGGTTGGATCCTGGTACAGAGAAAACGGGAGAGAGAGATGACATACAGAGAGGAGGAAAACGGGGGAAGGAGAGGGCGTGACGGGGCTCATATGCTGGTGCTCAACGGGGCAAAGGCTCCAGCGAGGAGGCCGGGAGGGGACGACCATGGATTGAGAGGAGAAGGTGGTTGGCTCGGTGCTGAAAACGAGGGAGGTGGTCGGGCGGAGAGGTGGATCTGGGAGGATCCTAAGAGCGAAGGGATTTAGTCGGGTTGCGGCGGAGGGAATGGAAGGATGGGACAAGGTGCCTAGGATCTAGGGTTGGATGATTATATATACATCACGTGGATGAGGTTAGGGGTTATCTGGTCCTTCCGATCAAAATTGAACGGCCCGGGATAAATAGGTTAGGAAGTCCAATTAAGAAAACGGAGATGTTTTAGGGACGTTTGGGGATGATCCGGACCCATCGGTAACGACAGCCCGGTTGGATTCGGAGCAGTTTTCGGACACGCGCAAGAAGGGGTCGGTGGTTGTGCAGAGAGTTTAGGTGGTTTAACAAGAGGGAAAAGAAAAGACGGTTGGTCTCGAAACGGTCAACAAACACAACGGAGAGAAGCGAGGAGCGGCAACTATGAGCCGATGCAAGTTTTAAGAAAACAATGCCGATGCAATGCACATGATGCTATGAGATGAGATGCATGACATGAACAAAATGCAAAACTAGAGACAAAAACCCAACCACAGAGGAAATAACATATCACATAGCCGGAAATGGCAAGAGTTGGAGTTACAAAAATGGAAAATTACATCCGGGTTGTTACAAGTAGCAAACTCTGGATCCCATTTCATTCTAGCATTCAGAGATCTTCCTTTATACTTGCATAATAATTTCTCTAGATCATCTTTATCCTTACAAGCAAGAATATCTCTAGTTGCCTCCTCACTCATAGTATAACCTTCTGGTAACTTTGGTAATTCATATCTTGGATGACTAGTTCTAGTAGTTGTTTCAAGATTTTCAATTTCAAGTTCAGCATCAGATTCAACAATATCATGTTTTGTTACTCTAGCAATTTGTTCATCAAGAAATTCAACTAGTGGCACATCATTATCAAGCAATGTACTAGCATCATCATGAGTGGCATTCATATCAGAAGTAGCATCATCAATAACTTGCGACATATCAGAATTAATAGCATGTGGTGTTGTTGCAAGTTTACTTATAATAGAAGGTGAATCTAAAGCAGAGCTGGATGGCAGTTCCTTACCTCCCCTCGTTTTTGAGGGAAAAATCTTAGTCTTAGCATCCTTCATATTCTTCATAGTGATAATATGATAATAATCCCAAGTGACTCAACAAATATTGCTATGCTCTCGGGCAACGGCGCCAAAAAAGGTCTTGATAACCCACAAGTTTAGGTGATCACAACAGTTTTCGAGGGTAGAGTATTCAACCCAAATTTATAGATTCGACACAAGGGGAGCCAAAGAATATTTGAAGGTATTAGCAGCTGAGTTGTCAATTCAACCACGCCTGGAGATTAATTATCTACAGCAAAGTGATTAATAGCACAGTAATATGATAGTTTTAATGATAGCAACAGTAGCAACGGTAATGGTAACAGTGATAGCAGGATTTTGTAGTAGTAATGATAGCAGTAGCAATAGTAACTTAGCAGAAACCATATAAGATAAATTCATAGGCATTGGATCTGTGACTCGCTGGATGATATTCATCATGAGATAGATATAACCTAGGGCGATACAGTGCTACCTCTTGAGCACTGCGTTGGTTTTCCCTTGAAGAGGAAAGGGTGATGCACCAAAGTAGCGTAAGTATTTCCCTCAGTTTTTGAGAACCAAGGTATCAATCTAGTAGGAGGCTCCTCAAAAGTCCCACGCACCTACACAAACAAACAATAACCTCGCAACCAACGCGATAAAGGGGTTGTCAATCCCTTCACGGAAACTTGCAAAATTGAGATCTGATAGAGATAATAAGATAGGATAAATATTTCCGGTATTTTTATGACATAGATTGGAAAGTAAAAGATGCAAATAAAAGTAGATTAAAAACTTATATAATAAAACATAGACCCGGGGGCCATAGATTTCACTAGTGGCTTCTCTGAAGATAGCATAAGTATTATGGTGGGTGAACAAATTACTGTCGAGCAACTGATAGAAAAGTGCATAGTTGTGAGATTATCTAGGCATGATCATGTATATAGGCATCACGTCCGCAACAAGTAGATCGAAACGATTCTGCATCTACTACTATTACTCCACACATCGACCGACTCCTGACTGCATAAGAACAGAGTAACGCATTAAGAAAGATGACATGATGTAGAGGGATAAACTCAAGCAATATGATATAAACCCCATCTTTTTATCCTCGATGGCAACAATACAATACGTGCCTTACTGCCCCTGGTGTCACTGGGAAAGGACACCGCAAGATTGAACACAAAGCTAAGCACTTCTCCCGTTGTTAGAAAGATGAATCTAGTAGGCCAAACCAAACTGAGAATTCGAAGAGACTTGCAAAGATAACCAATCACACAAAAAAGAATTCAGAGGAGATTCAATTATTTCTCATAGATAAACTTGATCATAAACCCACATTTCATCGGATCTCGACAAACACACCGCAAAAAGAGTTACATCGAATAGATCTCTAAGAAGATCGACGAGAGCTTTGTATTGAGATTCAAAGAGAGAGAAGAAGCCATCTAGCTAATAACTATGGACCCGAAGGTCTGTGGTAAACTACTCACAACTCATCGGAGAGGCCTTGGAGATGATGTAGAGGCCCTCCTTGGTCGATTCCCCCTCTGGAGTAGCACCGGCGAAGGCTCCAAGATGGGATCTCGCAAATACAGAAGGTTGCGGTGGTGGAAATAGTTTTTCGTGGTGCCCCTGGATGTTTTCAGATTACGTGGATATATATAGGTGAAGGAGGTAGGTCAGGGGAGCCACGAGGGGCCCACGAGGGTGGGGGGCACGCCCACCCTCCTAGGGCGCGCCCTCCTGCGTCGTGGCCGCCTTGGATGCTCCTTGATGTCCACTCCAAGTCTCCTGGATTGCGTTTGTTCCAAAAAGATCGCTCCCGAAGTTTTCATTCCGTTTGGACTCCGTTTGATATTCCTTTTCTTCGAAACACTAAAATAGGGGAAAAACAGCAATTCGGGATGGGCCTCCGGTTAGTAGGTTAGTCCCAAAAATGATATCAAAGTGTAAAGTAAAGCCCATAAACATCCAAAACGGGTAATATAATAGCATGGAACAATCAAAAATAATAGATACGTTGGAGACGTATCAAGCATCCCCATCCTAATTCCTGCTCGTCCTCGAGTAGGTAAATGATAAAAACAGAATATTTGATGTGGAATGCTACCTAGCATAATTCTCAATGTAATTTTCTTTATTGTGGCATGAATGTTCAGATCCAAATGATTCAAATAAAAGTTCATATTGACATAAAAACAAACATACTTCAAGCATACTAACAAAGCAATCATGTCTTCTCAAAATAACATGGCTAAAGAAAGCTATCCCTACAAAAGCATATAGTCTGGCTATGCTCTATCTTCATCACACAAAGTATTTAATAATGCACAACCCCGATGACAAGCCAAGAAATTGTTTCATACTTTAGTATTCTCAAACTTTTTCAACTTTCACGCAATACATGAGCATGAGCCATGTACATAGCACTATATATGGAATAGAATGGTGGTTGTGGAGAAGACAAAAAAGGAGAAGATAATCTCACATCAACTAGGCGTAACAACGGGCTATGGAGATGCCCATTAATAGATATCAATGTGGGTGAGTAGGGATTGCCATGCAACGGATACACTACAGCTATAAGTGTATGAAAGCTCAACAAAAGAAACTAAGTGGGTGTGCATCCAACTTGATTGCTCACGAAGACCTAGGGCATTTTGAGGAAGCCCATCATTGGAATATACAAGCCAAGTTCTATAATGAAAAATTCAAAGTAGTATGTGAAAGTGACAACATAGGAGACTCTCTATCATGAAGATCATGGTGCTACTTTGAAGCACAGGTTTGGTAAAGGATAGTAGCATTATCCCTTCTCTCTTTTTCTCTCATTTTTTTCTCTTTTCCCTTTTTTTTATTTTTCCTTTTTTTATTTTTTTATTCGGTGGGCTTCTTTGGCCTCCTTTTTTACTTGGGCTTCTTTGGCCTCTTTTTTTTGTAAAGTCCGAAGTCTCATCCCTACTTGTGGGGGAATCATAGTATCCATCATCCTTTCCTCACTTGGGACAATGCTGTAATAATGAAGATCATCACACTTTTATTTACTTACAACTCATGAATTACAACTCAATACTTAGAACAAAATATGTCTCTATATGAATGCCTCCGGTGGTGTGCCGGGATATGCAATGAATCAAGAGTGACATGTATGAAATAATTACGAAGGTTGAATTGCCACAAATACGATGTCAACTACATGATCATGCAAAGAGCAATATGACAATGATGGAGCGTGTCATAATAAACGGAACGGTGGAAAGTTGCATGGCAATATATCTCAGAATGGCTATGGAAATGCCATGATAGGTAGGTATGGTGGCTGTTTTGAAGAAGGTATATGGTGGGTGTATGGTACCGGCGAAAGTTTGGCGGCATAAGAGAGGCTAGCAATGGTGGAAGGGTGAAAGTGCATATAATCCATGGACTCAACATTAGTCATAAAGAACTCGTATATTTATTGCAAAAATATACAAGTCATTGAAAACAAAGTACTATGCGCATGCTCCTAGGGGTATAGATTGGTCGGAAAAGACCATCGCTCATCCCCGACTGCCACTCATAAGGAAGATAATCAGTAAATAAATTATGCTCCAACTTCATCACAAAGCGGTTCACCATACGTGCATGCTACGGGAATCAAAAACTTCAACACAAGTATTCCTTAAAATCATAATTACTCCACTAGCATGACTCTAATATCACCATCCTCATATCTCAAAACAATTATCAAGCATCAAATTGATCATAGCATCCAATTCACTTTCTATGATAGTTTTTATTATACCCAACTTGGATGCCCATCATTCTAGGACCAATTTTATAGCCATAGAAAATACCATGCTGTTGTATAATACTCTCAAAATAATATAAGTGAAGCACGAGAGATCAATAATTTCTACAAAATTAAACCACCGCCGTGCTCTAAAAGATATAAGTGAAGCACTAGAGGAAAAATTATCTAGCTCAAAAGATATAAGTGAAGCACATAGAGTATTCTAATAAATTCCAAATCAAGTATGTCTCTCCCAAAAGGTGTATACAGCAAGGATGGTTGTGGTAAACTAAAAAGCAAAGACTCATATCATAGAAGATGCTCCAAGCAAAACAATAATCATGTGGTGAATAAAAATATAGCTCCGAGTAAAGTTACTGATAAACAAAGACGAAAGAGGGGATGCCTTCCGAGGAATCCCCAAGCTTAGGATTTTGGTTACCCTTAAATATCTTGGGGTGCCATGGGCATACCCAAGCTTAGGCTCTTGCCACTCCTTATTCCATAGTACATCAAATCTTTACCCAAAACTTGAAAACTTCACAACACAAAACTCAACAGAAAATCTCATAAGCTCGGCTAGTGCAAGAAAGAAAAACCACCACATAAGGTACTGTAATGAAATCATTCTTTATTTATATTGGTGTTAAACCTACTGTATTCCAACTTATCTATGGTTCATACCCCCCCCTGATACTAGCCATAGATGCATCAAAATAAGCAAACAACACACGAAAAACAGAATCTGTTAAAAACAGAACAGTCTGTAGCAATCTGTAACTTCCGAATACTTATGGAACTCTAAAAATCCTACCAAAATAGGAAGTCCTGTGAAATTTGTCTATTGATCTACCGCAAAATGAATCAACACAAAATCACGTTTCTGTGATTTATTAAAATTATTTTTGTGCGCACAAAAGTTTCTGTTTTTCAGCAGAATCAAATTAACTATTACCGTAGGTTATCCTATAGGTTCTACTTGGCACAAACACTAATTAAAAATATAAAACCACATCTAAACAGAGGCTAGATTAATTTTTTATTACTAAACAGAAGCAAAAAGCAAGAAACAAAAATAAAATTGGGTTGCCTCCCAACAAGCGCTATCGTTTAACGCCCCTAGCTAGGCATGATTTCGATGATGCTCACATGAAAGACAAGAATTGAAGCGCAAAGAGAGCATCATGAAACACGTGACAAACACGTCTATAATAATTCCAATGCATAGGAATCTTATATGCAAACAAATTATCATAGCAAGCAAAAACTAGCATATGCAAGGAAGTGGAAAGAAACAATAGTGTCGGTGTACTAAAGTAGGGGTACCTTAGTATCCCGAACTTGTGCACGGGCAGTCGCAGCGCCCCGCGGCAAGGCTTGCCGGGTGCCCGCCAAGATCCTCCGTAGTTCCTATTGGAGCCATTCAAGAACAAAGTGTTTTAACTGAGAAGACAAGGCCCCGGCAAGAGGAGCTTGCCGGGAAGGACAAGGCCCTGGCAAGAGGAGCTTGCCAGGAAGGCCAACCAAGGCATTTCAAGGAACTTGCCGCGACGCGCCGCGCGTCCCGGCAAGACCCGGCGAGCGACAAGCTTCCGGGCGCGACAAGACAACAACCGCGGCAAGGTGTTTGCCTCGGTGAAGCCACCACTCTGTGCCCACGCTCCAGCGCATCCGTCAACGTGTCACCACAGGACCGTTCCAGGCGCACGTGGCGAGGAGCTGTGCAGCCAAGCGGTGCGAGGTGGCGAGTGGAGATGACGAGATGGCCATCGTGGCGAACGATGGCGCCCCTAACGGTCGCTTTTCTGCACTGTTTGGGCCACACGGACGGGCATTTAATGCCTTTGTCCCCTGCCGTCAGAGTTAGGTAGGATCCACTGTAGAAGCTATTGTACCAACCACACCTTTTACACTTTTACCCCTGCATGCGTTGCCACCTGTCGGTGACCCCTTGAGCCTATAAAAGGAGGCCCATGCGCAACGTAGAAGGGGTTCGACTCATTCGAAACCAGAACACTCCCACGCTCTCGAGCAAGAACATAATACAACAACAAAGCAGCAGTAGGAGTATTATCTCTCTAGAGAGCTCCGAAGCTGGGTAAAATCGCTCGCGTGTTCCGCCTCGATCCGCTCTTCGTGCGGCCTCCGCTCCCTGCCGGACCGAAAGGGGCCCTGCCCCATAGGTGTTCATTTCCCTCAACATCTTTGGCATGCCAGGTAGGGGATGTCGAGGTTCTGTGAACCCGATCCGGCGTCCACGCGAGCCAAATCTTCATCGAGATGCCACCAAAGAAGAAGGCTTCGGAGGTGGCTGCTCCGTCCGCGTCGATCCTACTGCCACCGGAGCAAACGGGTGGTGGGGTAGACATCGGCGGGCGAACAGGCGCCGAGAAGGAAGCTCAAGCTGCCGCCAGGTCCAAGGACAAGGCCGCACAAACTTCGGCGTCCGTACACGCACCGCGCCCATCTCAGGAGGCGCGAGACTGTCGGTGTACTAAGGTAGGGGTACCTCAGTACCCCAACTTGTGCACGGGCGGTTGCAGCTTCCCGCGGCAGGGTTTTCCACGTGCTCGCCGAAGACCTTCCTGCTCCATATCAAACCATTCAAAGACGAAGTATACAAGACAGAAGATCGAGACCCCGGCAAGCGGAGTTTGCCGGGAAGGCCGTTCCAGGCCCAAGGTTACCTCACTCACACAAGGCCCTGGCAAGAGGAGCTCGCCAGGAAGACTAGAAGATTACATCATAGAAGACACGCCTCGGCGCTATATGCGTCCCGGCGAGGGCCCGGGAAGCGACAAGTTCTGAGCCCGCAAGCTCCCGGTCCGCAAGTCAAGACCCGGCAAGGTGCTTGCGGGAGAACTCTGTTGTGTGCTGCGCCCGGCTCATCAGCCCAGCACGCCACTGGGCCTTTCGAGGACGCGTGGCGGATGGCTGTGCAGCCTGGGGACACGGTGGCACTTCACGGTGGTGGATCCATCGCCGTGGCGACGGAGACGCAAGGCGCGGGAGCTTTTGTCGTCGGCGGCGACGGCATTAAATGCCCTTGTCCCCATCACAAAGTAGGTAGCAACCACTGTTCATGCACTGTAGCTCCACTGTTCCCGCACTGTTCCAACTACCACCTCTTTTACATTTTTACCCCTTTCTCCTACGTTGACACCTGTCGGTGACCCCTTGCACTATAAAAGGAGGCCCATGCACAACGTGAGGGGGGTCGGCTGGAAAACCTTTGCAACTCTCGCTCGGTGTAGCTGCTACTGTAGCTCTTCAAGCTCCCGAGCTCAATACAAACCAAGGCAGGAGTAGGGTTTTACGCGTCCGCCGCGGCCCGAACCTGGGTAAAAATTGCCCGCGTGCTCGCTACGATCTGCTCTCTGTGCTCCCTCCGCCCTCGCACCGCACAGACAAGGGGCTCCGGCCCCATAGGTGTTCGTGGCGGGCAGTCTCCCCCCGACAGAGACCGACAGCGTCATGGTACTCGCAGTACCATACGCTCATTGGATCAAGGTCGAGCTGGTGGATCTCGGGATGCTCAAGACCAGCACGCACACCAGCCTGCTGGCACGAGCAAGACACGGTCGCCTGGACGGGATCCTGCTCCTTCTAACATAGTTAGAAGTCCGAGCATATCCCGCTCCTCGCACCGTTCGCCACCGCCACCAAAGACTCCAGAAGAAGCGTTGGCTCGAGCCCAACTGCTCCTGGATTACCCTCCAACGGCGGACAAGATCAACGGTTGGAGGGCCACCATTCAGAGCCTCATCGGCTTCGCCAACGGCGACACTCCCCGGCAACCGAGCACATCGAAGCCGCAGCAAGACGCCCTGGCGCAAGTCGATGGCGACAAGACTGGTGGGGTTGCAACCACCGTGCACTCCCCACCCCGAAGGCCGAGATCGCCGACTCACCGGGTCAACCTCGACACCGATTCCACGGCGTCGTCGCATCCACGAGCTCGTCGCGATCAACGCCAAGTTCTTCAAGAACGACAACAAGAAGACGCCAGACTCAGATCGAGCGAGAAGAGAAGCGCGTCGGTCCGACCAGCAGGCTGGGCCCGCTTATCGACATGCATGCGCCAGGGAACCAGCGACTTGTCAGACGCTGTAGGTTGCCCTGCATTCACTCGTGAGCTGCGGCAAGTCCAGTGGCCCAGCACAATGAACTTCAAGCCAGATGTACCAGAGAAGTATGATGGCAGGTTGCATCCATCGGAGTTCCTCAGCATCTACACCATCACGGTGCAAGCTGCCGGGGGCGCGACGAGAAGATCCTTGCCAACTACTTCCCACTGGTGCTCAAGCCCAATGTCAGATCCTGGCTCATGCACTTGCCGGACGACTCCATCTCCTCATGGGCGGAGCTATGTCATTAGTTTGTTGGCGCCTTCACAGGCGGTCACAAGCCCCATGGCCAGGAGAGCGATCTTCATCTGCTCGCCCAGAAGGAAGGAGAGCCCCTGCGCAAGTACATTCAAAGGTTCAGCCAAGTGCAACGCAACATTCCAGACGTCCACCCTGCCGCGGTCATCAGCGCGTTCCATCAGAACGTGCGTAACCGCAGGATGCGGGAGGAAATGGCGATGTGCAAGATCAGAGACGTCAGTGAGCTATATGCCCTGGCCGACAAGTGTGCACGTGCTGAGGAAGGGAGGAAACTCCCCGGAGAGAATGCAGGAGCAGGAGGATCTGACAGTGAGGATGCCGCCCCGGCAAAGAAAAACCGGCGGCAAAACAACAGAAGAAGGAAAGGCAAAGATGTGGTAGCTGTCGAGCAGTCCGGCAACGGAGGTGGCGCCAAGGAAGCAGAACCTGTGGCGGCCGCCGACAAGCAGGGCAGCTCCGACAAGCAATACTGCAAGATCCACCGTACCAAGGGCCACGATCTCCAAAGTTGCAAGAAAGTTGAGCAGCTTGTCGAGCAGCAGAAAGCTGAGTACGAGCGACGCGATAAGGAGAAGGCCTAGGAAGGTACTGGCGGATCCGGCAAGAAGCGTCCCGGCAGGGGAGGACGCCGCGGCAGGGCCAAGCAGCGGCAAGGAGACAGGCCTCCCCGCGGCCACGACAAGGATGAAGATGAAGACGAAGATGAGGATATGGATGATGACGAGGCCGACGAGCAGGAGTTTCAGAAAGCAACAGAGGTTCTGTGCATTGACGGTGGTGCTTTCAGATACTTCGCACCGCCGGCTCAAGCATTGGGTGCGGGAAGTTAATGCAGCAGAACCACCGGTTGAGTCACGCAAGCCTCGAAGTGGTCTGAAGACGCCTATCATCTTTGACATTGAGGACCACCCTAATCGCATAACTGCAGTCGGGTGTTTGCCGATGTTGGTTTCACCAACTATCCGCAACCTCAAGGTCCCAAAGATGCTAGTTGACGGCGGGGCCGGCTTGAATCTGATCTCCTTCGCGGTACTCCAGAAGCTCCAGATCCCCGACAGCGAGCTCGAAGAGACCTGCACATTTCAAGGAATCAATCCGGGAAGGAGCAAGCCGAAGGGGAAGATCACGTTGCCAGTGACATTTGGCAGCGAGCTGAATTTCAGGACAGAGAAAGTCACTTTTGACGTTGCTGATTTCCCATTGCCCTACAATGGGATACTCGGCCGTCCAGCACTCGCCAAGTTCATGGCAGCCTCTCATTATGCATACAATATGCTCAAGATGCCAGGTCCGATAAGTGTCATCTCTGTCCCTGGCGACAAGAAAGATGCCCTTATCTACACCGACAAGATTTACCGGGAAGCAGCAGCCGTAGCAGATCGCAAACCACTTGCCGCTGAAGCTCCCGGGGGGAAGAAGAAGACCAAGTCCGGCAAGAGCTCTGATGCCCACTCCGGCAAGCGCACCTCTTCGGAGTGCTGCGCTACCGTCGAGGACGCACCATCGAGCTCCACCGGCAAGTGTAAGACGACAAAGACAGCTTCACCAGAGACCAAGAAAGTGGCCGCCAAGGAGGACGGCACTGGTGGTACCTTCACCATCAGTGCCACGCTTGACCCTAAATAGGAAAGCGTGCTCGTTGCTTTCCTGCGGGGGAATGTAGATGTGTTTGCATGGCAACCGTCTGACATCCCCGGTGTTCCCAGGAAAGTAATTGAGCACCACCTTGCCGTCTGTCCTCACGCTGCCCGCCAAGCGTAAAGTCGAAAGCAAGCAGTGGAGCGCCAAGAATTCATCACAGAAGAGATCAAGAAGTTGGAAGCAGCAGGCCTTGTCAGAGGAGTGCTCCATCCTACGTGGCTGGCCAATCCTGTAGTCGTGCGCAAGGCGAACGGAAAACGGAGGCTTTGTATTGACTTGACTGATGTTAATAAAGCTTGTCCCAAAGATCCATTTCCCTTGCCGCGCATTGACCAGATTGTCGACTCCACGGCAGGATGTGATTTGCTTTCATTTCTTGATGCATATTTAGGATATCATCTGATCTTCATGGCAGAAGAGGATGAGGAGAAAACAGCATTCATTACCCCATGTGGCACATACTGTTTTGTACGGATGCCTTTCGGACTAAAGAATGCTGGTTCAACGTTTGCAAGGGTAGTTCACGAAGCTTTTGAACCACAGTTGCACAGAAATGTAGAAGCTTACATGGATGACATAGTGGTCAAGAGCAAAGACAGAGCAACTCTGATCCAAGATTTGGACGAGACCTTTGCAAATCTGCGCAAGATCAACCTCAAGCTCAACCCCGAGAAGTGCGTGTTTGGAGTCCCTCCGCAAGCTTCTCGGGTTCTTGTGTCTCGGCGGGAATTGAAGCCAACCCCGACAAGATCAAGGCCATTGAGCAGATTGAAGCACCGAAGCGCGTCAAGGACGTACGAAGGCTTGCCGGCTGCGTGGCTACTCTCAGCAGGTTTATCTCTAATCTGCTGAGCGCGCCCTGCCATTTTTTAGAATATTGAAAAAGGCAGGTCCAATGAAATGGACTCCGGAAGTGGAGGCTGCACTGCAGGACTTGAAGAGGTACCTGTCCTCCACTCCAATACTTGTCGCACCTAAGCCACAAGAGAAGTTGTTGTTGTATCTAGCGGCAACCAATCAAGTGGTTAGTGCTGCGCTAGTAGCGGAAAGGGAGGCAGATGATGAGCCAGCGGCCACGGCAAGCGCGTCCAGCGACAAGCAGGGGGCTTCCCCGACAAGCTCTGGTCCCGACAAGGATGGATCTGTGCAGCCACAAGAAGAGAAGCAGAAGAAAATGGTGCAGCGCCCAGTTTACTTTGTTAGTTCCCTTCTGCAGGGGGCTAGATCAAGGTACTCTGGTGTGCAGAAATTGCTCTTAGGCCTTCTCATGGCCTCGAGGAAGCTGCGGCATTACTTCCAAGCACATGAGATCACAGTTGTCACTCGCTTTCCGTTGAAGAGGATATTGCAGAACCCAGAAGCAACAGGCAGAATTGTCGAGTGGGCACTGGAACTGTCAAGCTTTGGCCTCCAGTTCGAGAGTACTTCAACTATCCAGAGCCGAGCATTGGCAGAATTTATAGCAGAATGGACGCCAACACCTAATGAAGAAATTCCGGAAATGAGCATCCCCGTCAAGGAAGCAAGCAAAGAATGGATCATGTACTTTGATGGTGCCTTCTCGCTGCAAGGAGCCGGTGCGGGCGTATTACTTGTCGCACCCACCGGAGAGCACCTCAAGTACGTGGTCCAGATGCACTTTCCCAAGGAGCAAGCGACAAACAATACTGCAGAGTATGAAGGTTTGCTTGCCGGACTCAGGATCGCGGTAGACCTTGGGATCAAGAAGCTTATTGTCAGGGGTGACTCGCAGCTTGTCGTCCGCCAAGTAAACAAAGACTATCAGAGTCCATTGATGGAAGCTTACATTGATGAGGTGAGAAAGTTGGAAGAGCACTTTGACGACCTACAGATGGAACATGTTCCGAGAGCTCAGAACGACATTGCAGATGGCCCGTCAAAGTGCGCCGCACTCAAGTTACCTGTGGAACCAGGGATCTTTATGCTCAAACTGACTCAACCATCTGTAACACCATCAACTGGACAGAGCAAGAAGAGGAAGTTGATTTCCGGTGACTAATTTCCGGCAGAGCTCCCCGAAGCCGCCGCTAAGAAGGTCCCCAAGATCAACACAAACAGTGCTGAGGGGCAGTCTGCTCCGACAAGCCCTAGGGTTTGTTCCGTTGAAGCAGACGCTCCCGACAAGTTTTGCTCCGGCAAGCTTGCCGGGGAGCATCAAGCTCCGGCTGAGCCGCAGGTTCTTGCCATAGAAGCGGATGTTCCCGCAGCAGTATATGCGCCTTTAGTCCTCGTTGTCGAGCCCCAGGCTCCAGCATGGGCACATCAGATTGTTCATTTCCTTCAGATAGGAGAACTTCCCGAAGAGCAAGAAGAAGCGGAGAGAGTAGCCCGGCAATCAAGTATGCACCAGTTTGTCGACAACATGCTGTACAGAAGAAGATTCAACAGAGTGAAATTGAAGTGCATTCCCCGGGAAGATGGACAGAAGCTGTTGGCAGAGATACATGGAGGCATATGTGGTCATCACATTGGCGCAAGAGCACTTGCCGGCAAAGCATTCCGGCAAGGTTTCTTTTGGCCGACAGCTCTCCAGGATGCAACTGCACAAGTAACGAGGTGTGAAGCGTGCTAGTTCCACTCCAAGCAGATACACCAGCCAGCTCAAGCTCTCCAGACGATCCTTTTATCCTGGCCATTTTCGGTCTGGAGGCTCGATATCCTCGGCCCCTTTCCCCGAGTGGTCGGGGGCTTTGAGTACTTGTACGTTGCAATCGACAAGTTCACAAAGTGGCCGGAAGTGGAAGCAGTGAGGAAGGTGACAGCACAGTCAGCAGTCAAGTTCTTCAGGTCGATTGTTTGCCGTTTCGGAGTCCCTAATAGGATCATCAGCGACAACAGCACAAAATTCACGAGCCGCACCTTCATGCAAGACGCCCAAGATCTTGGCGCTAAGGTTCGCTGCGCTTCGCTTGCTCACCCGAGAAGCAACGGTCAGCGGAGAGGGCAACGCTGAAGTGCTGCGCGGGCTCAAGACCAGGACTTTCGGCAGGCTGCACAAAGCGGAAAGAATTGGATAGAGGAGCTGCGGTGGTTCTTTGGTCGATCAGACGACACCGAATCGAGCCACTGGCCAGACACCTTTCGCTCTAGTTTATGGAGCAGAGGCAGTTCTCCCCACGGAACTCGTATACGGATCGCCTCGAGTGCTTGCTTATGATGAGATTGAGCAAGAGCAGCTGCGACAACATGACGCGCTGCTCCTTGAGGAAGATCATCTTTAGGCTGCTGTACGAGCTGCTCGATACTAGCAAGCTTTGCGCCGCTACCATAGCCGCAAAGTTAATGCCAGAAGTCTCGAGGAAGGCGACCTTGTTCTTCGGCGCGTTCAATCCACCAAGAATTCCAACAAGTTGACGCCGAAGTGGGAAGGCCCTTATCGGGTAAAACGAGTCACTAGGCCTGGCGCCGTCCGCCTTGAGACCGAAGATGGCTTTCCGGTGAGCAACTCCTGGAACATTGAGCATCTTCGTAAGTTTTACCCATAAGGAGCGGTTGCCGGAACCTGTTCCGGCAACCACCTTTTGTACAAGCCTTGCCGCTGTTGCATGTAACCCTTTGTACAAAGCCAGGCGCAGATCCCGTGCATAAATAAAGATCATATGCTCCGCACATCTTGTCAAATTGCATGCTTTCTATTCTTTGCATGTACTATCTGACACTTTGTGCAGCACTTGCCCCCGGTAAGCAATAACGAGCCTTAAGGCTCCATATGTTTATTTTCTCTTCTTTCTTTTTTCTCAAAGAAAAAGGAAGGTTCCTTCGCCCCCAAGTTCACCGGGGGGGAAGGAGAAGATAATGGTGTGGACCGGGCGTCGTTCAAGAAAGTATCGCCTTGCCGGGACGTAGACGACAGAAAAGCTAAGTTGCCAAAGTTTGAGCACAATCAGTTTTAAATTTTTTAAGTTATCTTCCTTGAACGACCGTGCTTCGTATGGAAAACCTGTGCGCGGAGGAACCAACTCGTAGCTAGTTGCGCCCTTACTTTGTTTCGAGTCCGCTCAACGACTTAAGTGTGTTGCGACTAGCTGCGACAAGGTTTCTTGCCGGAGGTAGCACCGCCAGCAGGCTGCTGATGTTCCGCACTCAGCGCAAGGCAAGGGTGCTCTACCGCAAGTTCCCTAAAAGCGTAGGGTAAAAACATACAAAGGAAGGAATCAAGTAAAGGGAATAACATAGCAAATACTGCCCAAAATAAAGTTATATTACAAAGATAACTTGCCGCGCTCTAATAGATTGTTTTTCATAACATGACTAGCAGCAGCAAGAAAAAGAAGAAACAGGCTGCCTAATCTACGCGGCCACCATCAACCCTCTTAACTTCATTCACCTTGTCCACAATGGGTGCGACAAGGGCTTTGAGCTCTTCAAGATCAGCACCCGCCGGCAACTTCTTGAGGACGTTGGGGAGGTTGAGGCCTGGGTTGCGGAAAACCACCTTCACCAACACCTTCTCCAGAACTCTGGCGCAGATCATGCGCGACTCGTCGGCCAGCTGCTTTTGGATCCTTTCCGGAGTTCTTTGGAGGCCGCCGCCACGCCCTTGAAGAACAGAGTGAGCTTGGCGCTGGGCTGGAGGTTCTCGTCGGAGGAGTACCCGAAGCCCTCCATTTCCAGTTGCGTCAGCTCCTCGCCAATGACCGCGGCAATGTTCATGAGGCCCTCCGTCCAGAGCTCCACAGTGTCCCTGAAGGTGTTCTGGGTCTCGGCGGCCCTCGTCAGCAGCGCCTCATTGGCCTTGATCTCCTCCTTCAAGTCCTCCTCCGCTTCTTGGCGCCGTCCAGCGTCTCGGCCAGCGTGGCCAGCTTCAGCTCCAGATCAGCATTTGAATCTTTGGCGGCGCCAGCTCTTTGCCCTCTCGAGGAGAAGACCCTGCAGCTCACCATGGGCAAGGGCGTCCTTCTCGCCTTCCTACTGGAGCGCGGCAAGCTCTTCATTCTTCGCCTTGAGAGTGGCTTCTAGCTGCGCCACCTTCACCTCCAGCTCCTTCTTGGCGGCCTCGGCAGCTGCAGCACCATCCTTCGCTTCCATGAGGGCCCCGCCAAGTGTCTCCTCGCACGCGGCAAGCTCCTCCTCATAGCTGTCCAGATTGACTTTCCGCTGTGTCAGCTCGCCTTCCCGCACGGATAGCTCCTCGGCGGCAAGCCGCTGTTGCTCTTCGGCTTCTGCCTTCTCGAGGATGAAAGCCTTCGGCGCCTCGACAAGCTGCGCCCTCTCCTCTGCGATGGACCGGAGGGCCTCTTGGTTGCGACTCTGAAGCTCCTCCGCATGCTTCTCAATGTCAACTCTTGCCTGCGCGACGAGCGCTTCCCGAGACTCCAGTTTGGCTTGTCGGGCGCGGTAGAGCGACAACAGCTTCCGCAGCAGCTGTTCCTCCTTAGGCTCGCCGCTGCTGCTGCTTGGCGCGTCGACCATTGTCAACCCAGCGGAGGCAAGCACTTCTCCGTCAAAAACCTCTCCTTCAACCGGCGCCCTGGAGCTCGAAGCCCAGGGGAGCTTGATGAAGATACCGTCGCCGGCCTTCAAGTAGGCATCGGGCTGGGGCTCTTCAGAGCCTGGCGCTGCGTCAGCGGCGGAGGGATCGACGGTCGGCATAGCGCTTGCGCCCTGCGCCCTGTGGTCGTCGGTCGATCGCCGGATCCCTCGCCAGCTCCTGCGCCAGCAGCCTTGGCGGCCTCTTCGTCGGCGGGATCTTCAGCGCCGGCCTCTTCTTCGGCGGTGGCGGCATCGTCAGTGTTGCCGCGCACGTTCTCCTCGCCGGTGGCCTCGGTCTCCATCGCCTCCGTGGAGTGAGGATCTGAAGGCGGGAAGAGGGAGAAAGAGTCAAGCAAATATCCAAAAAGACAGATCGGAATAGGAAGAACCCAAGGGAAGTTTTCCGACAAGAAGGATTACCTGCGCTGGGCTCTGTAGTCATGGGCTCTACCACTGGGGGATCGCTGGTCCCGTCCCTTGCCGGAGAACTACTCCTTGCCGGGGACCTCTCCCTTGCCGGAGAGCGCTCCCTTGCCGGGGAATCCTCCCTTGGCGGCGTAGTTGAAGCAGATAGCACCTCAGGAGCGGCTTCTGGTTGTTCCTGGTGGGCCTGTTCTGCTCCTACACAAGCAAACCAACAATCAAGATATCAGCAAGGAAAGAACACCCATGCGCGCCTGACAGCGGGAAGTAAAATTATATACTTACGCTGGGGGCTGCGCTGGGCTGCTTCGGGAGTAATTGCCAGTCCGACAGGTGGTCTCGGGACGCCATCTGTCATCTGGCAGCAGATCGTCCTCAATGACAACCACGGGGACCTTGGCTCTCTTCGCCGTTCTCTGGGCCAGAGTCCTGAAAAGGAACAAGGTTCAGAAGAAAGCAAATCAGATACAAGACAAGAAACAGCAAGAATTGAAGAAATACAAACACAACAGAGAAACTTACTCCTCTTCTTCCTCCTCGTCGGAGCTGAGCGCGGAGAGATCGAAGTCCAGTACTCTTTCAGCGCGACGAGGCGGAGGAGTAGGCTCCCTTGGCCGCTTGGCGGGAGCTGCGGCAGGATCAGAAGCGGCGGCCCGAGAGGACCCTGCTCCAGTTGCCGGCGCGGCGTGAGATGCTCCCGCGGCAACGGTGCTTGTCGCGGTGGAGCGTGTCCCGCGGCGCGGCGGCTGTTGGGTCTGCTTGTCGCCTGCTATGTTCCGAACCCTGCGGAGGCCTTCTTAGTGGAGCTGGGGGCTGCTGGGAGCTCCGCTATGCAAGTTGCTTAAAGACGGCTGGCCGCTTGCACCCTCGGGCTGGCTCGCCGATTCGCCGGGCTCTCTCGCCGACGACCTCCCGACAAGCTCGCCTCGATCGGCAAGGCTTGCCGCCCGGCTGCCTCTGCCTCTTCCACAAGAAACCCAATTACCCGCGGCGGCGCCGCCGCCTCTTCCGCCCTGGTGGCAATTCGCCACATCTCATCGTCGGTGGTATCGCGGGTGAGGATCCTCTGCTCGTCGGCGTGGACCACCACCTCCACCAAGATATCGAAGAACTGCTGCACTATGTCGTCGGCGGGCTCCTGCCAAGTTGGAATAATTCCATGCGAGTCGCACTCCGGCATCATTGCGCGGATACGATCGAGCGAGGAGTTGTTGCACAACGGGACGATGCCCTGCGGCAGCCTGAACCACTCGGGATGATTGGGGTCGTGCTTGAACAGCTCCTTGAGCGTCCCATCCAACTCCAAGACAGTAAAATTGAAGTTGAGGCCCGAGCGCAGCCTCATGATATCCGCCGGACCCCCGAACAGCCAGGCGGGTCTCCCCATTTCCTGCAGAGGGGCAATGCGGCGGCGAAGAAAGTCCGCGCCAACAGCGCCCATAGTGAGCCCGGCAAGCCTGAGTCGCAAGATCTGTGTGGTGGCGATCTTCAGTCTAGCATCGTCTGTCGCCAAGGCGCTCCAATCGTTGTCGCGCACTGCTGGAGATTGGCGTAGGGCAGTGAACGGCTGCGGGTTCTCATCAACAATCCAACACCATTCCGCCCTCCACTCCTCCCATTTGCTGCGGAGCTCCCCCTCCAGATAGACCTCCTTCATGCCGGCCCTCGAGATCCAGGCGATCCCGCCAGCTAAGGGCTCTCCTCTCTCGACCCGGGGCATGAAGTAGTGGCGGAAAAGGGCTACGTTTGGGTGGATTCTGACAAAGTTCTCGTAGAGATGTGCGAAAACCGCCATGGTCAGAACGGCGTTGGGGGTGAAATCAAGGAGGTGGAACCCGTAGGTGTTCATGATGTCGCAAAAGAAATCAGAGAAGGGCGGGCAGAGCCCACAGTAGAAGAACAGCGCAAAGAAGGGGTATCCCTTTGGACACCTTTTCGAAGCAGAAGCGGCGGTGGAGAGTACCTGCGTGCGCGGATGCGCTCGCGTCTCCGTCGACCAGAAGAGATAGAACCATTCCCTCAGCTCCTTCGCGGAGAGCTCAGGGGGGAAGGTTGCCCGCTCCTTCCGTAGCGCCTCAAGCCGCAGCGCCTCGGCCGACTTCGCACTCTTCCCGGTCTTCGGAGCCATGGCGGAGGCGGTGGGGGAGGTCGAGGGCGTTGGTGGCAGCGGCGGCGACGGGGGGTGGAGCGCTGCTCTCTTTCGGCTTTGGGAAGCGGAGGGGAGCGGCGGAGATTTCTAAGATTGGAGCCACAAGTGGCGAAGGTGGGGGAACTGCCACTGTTTCCCCTGCTTATAAAGAGGAGGAGGCGAACGTTACGCTTTTTTCCGAATAAAGAATCACCCACGATCTCTCCCACGACGCCGCGTTCGACGTGTGCCGTTACGGGAGGGCGCGGTGGATACGGAGTTAGATGCGGTGTGGACCCAGGCCGCGCGTGCCCGTGCCCTGTTTTGGGCCTAGCCCAACAGCGCTCAGCACCGTGTGTGGCCCAGGCCCGGGGGCTCCTGTCGGTGTACTAAAGTAGGGGTACCTTAGTATCCCGAACTTGTGCACGGCAATCAGAGCGCCATGGTGAGGCTTGCGGGTGCCCGCCAAGATCCTTCGTAGTTCCTATTGGAGCCATTCAAGAACAAAGTGTTTTAACTGAGAAGACAAGGCCCCGGCAAGAGGAGCTTGCTGGGAAGGACAAGGCCCTGACAAGAGGAGCTTGCCGGGAAGGCCAACCAAGGCATTTCAAGGAACTTGCCGCGACGCGCGCCGCCAAGAAGACCCGGCGAGCGACAAGCTTCCGGGCGCGACAAGACAACGACCGTGGCAAGGCGCTTGCCGCGACGAAGCCACCACTCTGTGCCCATGCTCCAGCGCATCCGTCAACGTGTCGCCACAGGACCGTTCCAGGCGCACGTGGCGAGGAGCTGTGCAGCCAAGCGGTGCGAGGTGGCGAGTGGAGATGACGAGATGGCCATCGTGGCGAACGGTGGCGCCTCTAACGGTCGCTTTTCTGCACTGTTTGGGCGACGCGGACGGGCATTTAATGCCTTTGTCCCCCGCCGTCAGAGTTAGGTAGGATCCACTGTAGAAGCAGTTGTACCAACCACACCTTTTACACTTTTACCCGTGCATGCGTTGCCACCTGTCGGTGACCCCTTGAGCCTATAAAAGGAGGCCCATGCGCAACGTAGAAGGGGTTTGACTCATTCGAAACCAGAACACTCCCACGCTCTCGAGCAAGAACATAATACAACAACAAAGCAGCAGTAGGAGTATTATCTCTCCGGAGAGCTCCGAAGCTGGGTAAAATCGCTCGTGTGTTCCGCCTTGATCCGCTCTTCGTGCGGCCTCCGCTCCCTGCCGGACCGAAAGGGGCCCTGCCCCATCGGTGTTCGTTTCCCACGACAAATAGCAATCTCAACATAACGAGAGGTAATTTAATAACAAGAAAATTTCTACAACCATATTTTCCTCTATCATAATAGTTACATGTGGGATCATAAGAAAATTCAACAAAATAGCTATCACATAAAATATTTTCGAAACGATTCACATGCATGCGAAGTTGACACTCTTCCAAAATAGTGGGATTAACATTAACTAAAGTCATGACCTCTCCAAACCCACTTTTATCAAAAATTTCATAAGATTGAAAATTCTCCAAATATGTGGGATTTAAAGTTGACACTCTTCCAAACCCACTTTCAATAATATTGCAAACACTATTATCAATCTCATATTGATCATGGGGCTTAAATAAATTTTCAAGATCATAAGAAACATCATCACCCCAATCATGATCATTGCAACAAGTAGTGGACATAGCAAAGCTAGCATCCCCAAGCTTAGGGTTTTGCATATTATTAGAACAATTGACATCAATAGAATTTGTAGTAAATCATTGCAATCATGCTTTTCATCAAAGGGACTATCAAGTATGGGCGTAGTAGCAACAATCTCATGATTAACATAAGGAACTATAGCAAATACGCCTTCAAAAATATTGGCATCCTGGACACAAGAATAGCAAGCATCATGTTCATCAAGGGATATTTCAATCAAATCATCGGAATCATCATTATCTATAGATTCATGCATATCATTATTTTCTTCCAAAGCAACGGTCATTCTCTCAATAAACTCTTTGACATAGACATTATGAGCATAGTTTTCATAGCAATATTTAAGAATGTCAAAATTTTTAGATTCATAGAGAGTAATATCATACTTTTCAATCAAAGAAGCAACTTCATAAGCACCCTTAAAAGCAACAAATTCTTCAATTTGTTCGATATCATAGTAACTATAAACACCCTTTGCATAAGAAGATAGGATTTCATTATCATTAAACTCACATAGGTAGGGAAGGTGTTTTTTAGGGTTCTTAGAGCAACAAGTAAAATCATAAATTCACAAAGATTGCAAGCATAACACAGCAATCTATTTATTTGATCCCATAAGAGTCTCCCTTTTTCAGACAACGGTGACGCACAAAATGAGCATGCTCATCTAAAGATTTCCCATCAACTAGTCTAGTTGGGGTTTCAGCACGAGCGCATATGGATCGAAGATGATCCAAGTATAACACTTTAAGTGGATCCATATCAATAGATTTTTAGCAAGCAAATAGATGGTACGTGGAAACACAAACAAAAAGACATACAGGAAGAAGGCGAAGAAAAGGCAAAGGTGAAGTGGGGGAGAGGAAAACGAGAGGCAAATGGCAAATAATGTAATGCGAGGGAGATGAGTTTGTGATGGGAACTTGGTATGTCTTGACTTGAGCGAAGACCTCCTCGGAAACGGCGCCAAAAATCCTTCTTGCTACCTCTTGAGCACTGTGTTGGTTTTCCCTGGAAGAGGAAAGGGTGATGCAGCAAAGTAGCGTAGGTATTTCCCTTAGTTTTTGAGAACCAAGGTATCAATCAAGTAGGAGGCTCATCAAAAGTCCCATGCACCTACACAAACAAACAAGAACCTTGAAATCAACGTGGTAAAGGGGTTGTCAATCCCTTCACGGAAACTTGCAAAAGTGAGATCTGATAGAGATAATAAGATAAGATAAATATTTTTGGTATTTTTATGATATAGATTGGAAAGTAAAGATGCAAATAGAAGTAGATGGAAAACTTATATGATAAAAGATAGACCCGAGGGCCATAGGTTTCACTAGTGGCTTCTCTGAAGATAGCATAAGTATTACGGTGGGTGAACAAATTACTGTCGAGCAATTGATAGAAAAGTGTATAGTTATGATATTATATAGGCATGATCATGTATATAGGCATCACGTCCGCAACAAGTAGATCGAAACGATTCTGCATCTACTACTATTACTCCACACATCGACCGACTCCTGCCTGCATCTAGAGTATTAAGTTCATAAGAACAAAGTAACGCATTAAGAAAGATGACATGATGTAGAGGGATAAACTCAAGCAATATGATACAAACCCCATCTTTTTATCCTCGATGGCAACAATACAATACGTGCCTTGCTGCCCCTGGTCTCACTGGGAAATGACGCTGCAAGATTGAACCCAAAGCTAAGCACTTCTCCCATTGCAAGAAAGATCAATCTAGTAGGCCAAACCAAACTGATAATTCAAAGAGACTTGCAAAGATAACCAATCACACATAAAGGAATTCAGAGGAGATTCAATTATTTCTCATAGATAAACTTGATCATAAACCCACAATTCATCGGATCGCGACAAACACACCGCAAAAAGAGTTACATCGAATAGATCTCCAAGAAGATCGAGGAGAACTTTGTATTGAGATTCAAAGAGAGAGAAGAAGCCATCTATCTAATAACTATGGACCCAAAGGTCTATGGTAAACTACTCACAACTCATTGGAGAGGCCTTGGAGATGATGTAGAGACCCTCCATGGTCGATTCCCCCTCCGGCGGAGCACCGGCGAAGGCTCCAAGATGGGATCTCGCGGATACAGAAGGTTGTTGTGGTGGAAATAGTTTTTCATGGTGCCCCTGGATGTTTTCAGGGTTCGTGGATATATATAGGCGAAGGAGGTAGGTCAGGGGAGCCACGAGGGGCCCACGAGGGTGGGGGGCGTGCCCACCCTCCTAGGGCGCGCCCTCCTGCCTCGTGGCCGCCTCGGCTGCTTCTTGACGTCCACTCCAAGTCTCCTGGATTGCGTTTGTTCCAAAAAGATCGCTCCCGAAGGTTTCATTCCGTTTGGACTCCGTTTGATATTCCTTTTCTTCGAAACACTGAATAGGCAAAAAAACAGCAATTCGGGTTCGGCCTCCGGTTAGTAGGTTAGTCCCAAAAATGATATAAAAGTGTAAAGTAAAGCCCATAAACATCCAAAACGAATAATATAATAGGATGCATTAATCAAAAATTATAGATACGTTGGAGACATATCATACGACACTAGCTCTAGTTCATAAATATAATGTAGGCATGTATTCCATAAATAGTCATACGTGCTTATGAATGAACTTGCATGACATCTTTTGTCCTACCCTCTCGTGGTAGCGGGGTCCTATTGGAAACTAAGGGATATTAAGGCCTCCTTTTGATACAAAACTGGAACAAAGCATTAACACACGGTGAATACATGAACTCCTCAAAATACTCTCATCACCGGGAGTGGTCCCGACTGTTGTCACTCCGGGGTTGCCGGATCATAACACATAGTAGGTGACTATAACTTGCAAGATCGGATCTAGAACATGGATATAATGGTGATAACATAAACGGTTCAGATCTGAAATCATGGCACCTGGGCCCAAGTGACAAGCATTAAGCATGGGAAAGTCATAGCAACATCAATCTCAGAACATAGTGGGTACTAGGGATCAGGCCCTAACAAAATAAATCGATTACATGATGAATCTCATTCAACTCCTAACCGACTAGTGAGCCTATGAAGGAATTACTCACTCCCGGTGAGGAGCATCATTGAATTGGTGATGGAGAGGTGTTGGTGATGATGAAGATCGAAGATCCCCCTCTCTAGAGCCCCAAACGGACTACAGATCTGGCCTATCGATGAAGAACAGGAGACGGCGATGGCTCCTTCTCGTGAAACGAGATAATTCTTTCTCCCTGATTTTTTCTGGAATAATGTGATTTTATAGCGTTGGTTTCAGGGTCATTGGGGCCACCAGGTGGCGACAACCCACCGGGGGGCGCTTGGGGGGCAGGCCTGCCCTGGTGGGTTGTGCCCACCCAGGTGCCCTCCTTGGGTGGCTATTGGCCCCAAAAATTCTCTTTATTGATATAAAAAATTCTCGCAAAGTTTCGTTCCATTCCGAGAACTTTTATTTCGGCACAAAAACAACACCATGGTAGTTCTGCTAAAAACAGCGTCAGTCCGGGGTTAGTTTCATTCAAATCATGCAAATTAGAGTCCAAAACAAGAGGAAAAGCGTTAGGAAAAGTAGATATGTTGGAGACGTATCACTAGCCGACCAGCTTCGTCACATTAGCTAGGCCGGGGGCTTTGCCTCAGCGAGCCAACCTTTGCCAGCGTCGCCATGCCGTTGCTTCATCGCCCATCAGGCAATGGGTGTGCGGATTGAGTCCCAATTTTTGGAGTAACCTGTCTTTAGATTACTACAACAGATAAACCAAGTGCTATTAATCTTAGTGATTTTTTTCTTGCTTGGGTTTATTTTTCCCCCGGAACTATTACTCTGGTTTGTTCCATCATCCATACACAAGTCTGTCGAATGATGGCCGCATTAACGATGGTTGCGTGATGGTTCGATCAGTTTCCCTTCTGCAGTTCGGTGAACGCCTCATTGGGGACTCGGACTGCCCTGTGAATATAGGCTTTGTCACGCCGGCGCCCTGCACCGCCATTGGCTTCGACGCCAGGCCACATCTCTTTAAAAAAATTATTTTGTGTAAATTAATTATGCGAGTTTTTTTCTATACTTATATTATTATTTTTTGGACTGCGCTATTTTACATGTGTAGGTAATCAGCCTCGACTGCATCACGCAGTCACTTCAGCAAGCCAACGTCATCCTCCCAATCGGCATAAATCGGCTCACGTGATCACCTTGTTGGTCGAATTGCCACACCGACATGTTTGGTTGCTCGGGGACTTCGGCATGGCTAAGAGAGATCTGCCTCATCGACTGTTCGGCACACGGGCCATATTTCTTTTATTACTCACTTTGCATAATTTTTTTATTATGCTATGAATTTTTTATTTATTATTATTACTATTATATCCGGCTTGCACTATTTTCTGTGCACAGGTAAATGCTCCGGGTTGGGCAGCGCTGTCACCTCGGCATACCGACGTACCACGTCACCTCAGCTGGACCGGGGGCTTTGTCATCACTTCATTAACCCACGCCAGGGAGTTTGGCGTCATACTGTTGGCTTGCTCCGTCGCCTTAGTCGGACTGGGGGTTCCACCTCGCCACATTGGTCGTGCTATGTCGCCACTTCGGAGAGCCGAGCTCTTCGCTCCGCCACCTCAAGACCGGCTTGGGGCTGGGACCTCGTCCTGCCGTAAGCTCGGGCGACACATCGACACCGAGCACATTAACCAGCTAAGTCGCTTCATTGCTCAGTTTTTTTTAATTCTTGTTCGGTTCGACCAAACATTATATTTGTGTTAAAAACTTAGTTTGACAACAAATGTTGTTTGTTAAAAACACTTCCTTTCCCATGTTAACTAGGGGCTCTTAAATTTGTATGAGTTGTTCTATAATGAGTGTTCTTCTTCTAAGTCGTCGCAAAGACTTTTTCTACCACTCCTTTCTCGACTCGAGTGTGTGGTCAATCGCCAGATGGCCTAGTTTCTCTCTACAACCTCTCGGGTTTGGTTCGCTAAACTGGCCTTGAAAACGCACTCCACCTTCTGGATAGGGAGGTTGAGGCCGAAGGTTGATCCACTTGAAGTCTAGAGACCGGATGTGTCATGTTAAATCATGATAGAAGTAGAAAAAAAATCAAGACCAATTTCGGATTAGCACCAAAAACTTGATTTAGTTCGGACATAAAGTTTTTACTAAAGTTTTTGATTTTCCAAGCTTATGGCACTTTTAACCTATTTATGTGTTTCCAGTATAAGTCTTGCAGTACAACGCCGGACATCTTTAAAGCTTTGGCAATATCAATGCGCGGCTGCCGAACCCACCAAAAGCCAAGTTATTTCATGGACTCCTCAGCAAAACATTCTTGGATACTGCTTTATATGCATCGGTTTCAAATTGTGTCTTCAGTCAATAGTTGGGTTGCCCGGCTCCTGTGCTTGCCTCGTACGTTCCGCTTTGTTTGGCTAGGTGTGCGAAGGGAGAACCACTGCGATTGTGCTTCCATCTCGCATGGTTAAAGCGCCTTAGTGGAGAAAGCCAAAAACTGACTGTCACAATAAGCGCAAACTGGTCAGCGATCTGATGACTGTGTTAAACTACAAGATCAATAGTTGTCACCCCGTGTTAAATAACGGGCCGTTCATAATATTGGCTGAAGTGTTTACGGCTTGACCTCGACTGTCACCGAACACTAACCGGGGGCTAGTAACTGGCGTCCCAACTTTAAGCTCCTATAACTAAGTGAAAGTTGTAAAGCCCACATATCTGATTGCCTCATTTCCACTAACACAACCGCCTTTAGGCACCGAGACGTTGGCTAAGGGTTGTTTTGTTATTGCGGAAAGACACTGCGTAGCATCTACAAGGGGGTGGAAGCCGATGATTGGCCACTTTCAACAGATAAACGGTTGCAACAGAGTCAAAATAAACATATCATCGGCGTTTGTATTTAATATACAAGGGCTGCCTTCTGTAATCATTGTTATAAAGCCATAAATGTGCATCAATTAGACCTAAGATTTTGGCCAAGATGGGTTACCTGGCTCCTGTGCATACCCCTACATTCCCGATATTCGGCTAGGCGGTAAAGGGAGCACCTCTGTGATTGTTAGTACTGGGTCATCTGAGTTAGTACCTCAAACTGGGTGAAGCCGAAAGCTAGCGATCATAAAGGATATAATTTGTCGACAATGATGAAACTGAAAATTTAGGTTTGCTAAAGACCACATAGTTCAGGAACTTTCCCCAAACTAAATCCTCAATATTTTTCTCCTACATTGATTGGAATTGAGGTTTCACGATCATTGTCGGCATGAAAACCCAATGAAATGAACCGATAGCGGGACTATTTTCTTTGGAAGATGTTTCTTACATTAACTAGTAATATAACATTCTCTCCACATACCTTTGTTTATAAAACCGTATGGCCGGATTACCTTGTTTGTCGTAAATCTTTGCCCTCATAAAGGATTTATAAAGTGGGACAGGCACTCCTTGGCTACTGGCCGAGGAGGTTGAAGCCGATGGTCAGTCAACAAAGTTTTGTATAGTGCGGATCCAAGCATTAATGATTTAGAGTACTTGGATACATAGAATCAGTACACATAAATTGTGATTTTACTCTGGATATCTATCCTTAATTCGTCCACTCATCCCACATTAAGGCTCAGGGGCTGCTGGGCTTCGGGCTTATTATTTAATATTAAAGGGGCACATCGATCCCCTGATCTAGTGTTGCCACCCGACAAATGTCTCGGGGGCTACTGCATTGCCTATTCAATACAGAAAATTCAAAGTGCTCAGTGTTCGGCTTGACCGAACTATGGGCAAACGCATCTTCGGATAACAATAGGAACTATCTAGGACCTATCTGGTGTCAAGCTAATATATTATGGTGACTTCTCAAAACCCTCTCCCAAGGGCCCATCGACCTATCACTATCACCTCTAATGTGCATCTCGGATTTTAGGCCGACCCACACACCATGAGGGCTATTGGCTATATATCTCGTCAGTAAATAAATTGCATCAATCAGAAATAAAATCCGCGAACAATCAGCCAAAGCCCGAGATGGTGCATTACCTCAGAAGCAGTCCAACATAAACCTTGGATGCAAGTGGCTGGCTCTATAGAGGGTATTTTTGGCATTAAAGCTCAGCTAAACTCCTTTGACTTTTTCGAGCCAAGGTGATCTATGGCACCTCGGATATAGTCTGGCGTTGGACTTCGGATATAGTCCGGCGTTGGAGCTTGGATGCAGTCCAGCGTTAAATCTCGAACGCAAGAGGACACCACCACACGGGAACAACTTTAAACCCGAGATATGGCATAAAAAATAACAAGGCATTTATAAGGCCGATAACTTAAAGGAGCTCCTCCGATACCCAACTTGTAAACTCTCTGGAATCACTTTGGCGATCCTCAAGATCGAAGATGAGAAGATTTGTTGAACCAGTTTTCAAGCCCAACGACCAAAAATGAAGAACAGTTCGGAAGGATCAAGGAGCATCCCCAACTTGAAGACCGGTTCAGGGGGCTACTGATGGTGTCCTGGACTAGCAGGTACTCACCACATCGTCTCCCGACCAGCTGGATCGTGCCAAGGACCCCCATGGCGGTTCATTCATGGGCCACTTTGGGCAGCCCATGTCGCATACAAGGGAGATCCCACAAGACATGGCGCACAAGACGAGGACTATGCTAAACCCTAGGCCTCTGGTGTGTTATATAAACCGAGGCCAGGCTAGTCAATAGATAACATCTAATATTCATTAGATAAATCTCGTAGTAGACACATGTACTCTATACTACACCCCATATGAATATAATCAAAAGCAGGATGTAAGGTTTTACCTCCATCATGAGGGCCCGAACCTGGGTAAAATCCCGTGTCCATGTTACCATCGCTCCAAGACGCCTAGCTTAGGACCCCTACTACCAGATATGCCGGATTTAACACCGACAACCGTGTCGCACTCGAAGGACATCCACTGAACCTTTTGTGTGTGTGAAAACAATCCCCAAATATTACTCAACTTTTTTTTCCTGGAAAAGTTCGTTACCCTACAATATTTCCATATATTAGAATTTATCTTCAGTTCTTGTTTATTTGGATTTGGATGTTTTAGGTGCGCCCTAGTTTTTTTATACTGATTTTGTGTGTGTGATTGAGAGAGAACGTGTGTATTTGTCAATATGTGTGTTGTGGTGGAAGGGCAATGTGGAGATAGTGTGCGTGTGATAGAGACATAGAGAGGTGTGAATGTGCAAATGATCATGCATGAGTGAGACATAGAGAGATGCCATACGTTGTGTATACATGAGCGAATGGTCTTCTATTTGTACTTGTGTGTGTTAGCGAGAGAGAGAGAGGAGCATTCGTAAAACAACAACCATCTCTCTCAATTCATCCGTCCCTTGCACGATCGCATGTAACACATGCATCAACGCACACATTTTGACACCCTCACCCGACCCCTGCCCACCTCAAGGCCTGCACATCGCTCTCTATCTCGCACGCACAATCTCTTCGTGAAAACCCTATTTAGCATGTAGTTTTCCGTCACATACACACATTCTCTCCATAGGTTTGATTTCTCTCAATATCTGACACACACACACACACTACACACACACACTCCCCCTCCCCCGAGCACACAATTCATCCCCATCCAAGGTTACATGGCGACCACTCTCGCTTGTGCTTCTCTGCACCCCAGCATGCACACCACCTCAATCTTCAAAGAGGGCATCGAGGAGATAGAAGACGGCGGCCACACTGCACTAGAGAGTGTGGGGCTATTTGGAAGCTGGATGATGTGACGACGGCTTACTGACTCCTCCCCCTCTCTCTCCCGCACAAAATTACCAATCCCTCTCTGTCCCGCGCAAAATTATCAATCCCTCAACTCATGAGATCCTTCCTCTCTCATCCATGTTTTTCAAGCTCTCTCATCAAACTTGTTGTCTCTTCTCCTTCCACGTGTACAAAATCCGGATGCACACGCATCTCACGTATATTACATGTCTCCATCTTTCTCATAGACCTAACTTCTTCCTCTATCTTTCTCTCTCTATCTCTCTCTCTCTCTCTCGTTAGGTTTGTCTCCTACTCTCTTGACCACATACATACAATCTTTCCTGCCCTATCTGCTCCATCTTCGCAAGCTCTCTCCACACGTTTCATTCACACATTGGGATGTGTTCAAAATGTTGCTTTTATAATGGATCATGTAGAGTTATGGTTGGTTCTATTGCATCCTACAAAGTAATAACTATGAAATGCATTTAGATTTTAATTTGACTGGGATTATGTGAGTTTGAGCCTATTGTGAAGTACTATAAACCTCGTATACATCTTGGAATTCAACAATGATTCTAACTATTGAATTGTATAAACCATTACATTCGAAGTCCGTAGCCTAATATATTTATTTCATGATTGCAAAAAATGATTAATTCACTACAAACTAAGAAAACAAATGTGTACTCCCTCCATTTTTATTTAAATCCATGTATTAGCATTGGTCAAAGTCAAGTTTTATAAACTCTCACAAAGTTTATAACAAAAAATATTAACATACACAGTAACAAATAAATACCATTAGATTCATTATTGAATGTACTTTCACATCATACATATTTGTTATGGTAAATGTTTATATTTTTCTATAAACTTGGTCAAACTTTAGGAAGCATGACTTCGGTCAAACCTAATATTGAGAGTTAATAAAAACGGAGGGAGTACTGGTAATTACTAGTACTACTAACTACTAGTACTACTCGCTAGTTGCTTAGCCCAATCACCCAACACGCCACACGGGGAGTTCAGTGTCACAAAATTTTGAGGTCGGCAGGAAAATCTCCCGTGACCCTGATTCGAGCAGTGCGAAGTTACCATCATACCCTTTGGAATAGGCCTATAGATGACGCTAGGTAGGGGGCTGTTTTGGTAACTTTAGGTTCACCCAACCCAGCCAACCCCACCACAGCACCCAGAGTAGTACACATGAATACTCCCCATTTTCTATCCCCACCGCAAAATAGACTTATCCACAGCACCACAGTCTTCGTGCTCCTTCCCTTCTACATCGGCGCACTCGTCCACTGCAGCGCATCTGCCTCATTGATGATGTCGTACGCCGCACTACAGCCGGTCCATCGTCGTCGTCGTACACGGAGCCTCTTGCCCCAGCACCGTCTTACACGATCTCCGATCTGCTGCGCGGAAGCCGACGCCAAGCGCAGAAGCACCACCGCCATGGATAATGAACTGACTCTCGTTGTCGACCATGATGCATAGAGGCCGCCGCGACCATCGTACTCCTCCTCGATCGGTAATGTGTGTATTGAATCTCTTAGCAGTACATGTGCAGTTCCAATTTTGTTCATACCTACCCTTCAAATTTCCTGGTTGCTATTGTTCCCATATAATTAATTGGTTATAGCCTCCATTTCCCAATAGAATATCACCTTGTAATTGTACGTTGCTCCTGTATCGCTTTTTACTTGGGTAGGTTCTTCATCTGCAACCAGTAGTGTGGCAAATGATGGAAAGATTTTTAGAACTAGAAAGATGCCCATGCGTTGCACGGAACAACAAGATGCATTTGTATGAGTAGTTTATCTTGTGGGAGAAAAGGATGAACGAGGGAAGGCCTTATTTACAAATGTGGAGAGGGCTGTGGGCATCTTTTTGCAGAATTGCGATAGTTTCCTTCCTATCCGTAGGATATAAATCGGACGGCCTATATTGCAGGATGGCAGGCACACCATCATCACCAACTCTGTTTTTTATAAGAGTAGAGATAAATAAATATATAAAATAAATATAAGAGTAGAGAAGAGAGCAGAGATTGTAGGGACGTCGGGAAAGGATCGCGCCCGCGCGGGAAAAAGCGGTCGGGCGCGCGCTAGTTTTGGCGCGCGCCTTCCGCCGCGCTTTATAAAATCCAACACCCTCCCACCACTCTGTGCCTTGCCACTGCTCTCTCCCCGCTCTGTTCCTCGCCACCGCTCTCTCCCCGCTCTTTCTCTCCTCGCCGCCGCCGCGCCACCATGCCGCCGCATCACCGGGAAACTTGGAGATACCACGGTGTCCGCACGCGCCCCTACGACGGCTTCTCTGTCGAGATCCGGTTCCGTGTGATATGCCTCCGCCTCGGCACTTTCGACAGTGCCCATGAGCACCCCCCCCCCGCGCATACGACACAGCACCGTGGCACCTCCGGTGGCCTCATAGAACATTGAACTTCCCCAACGTGTCGACGTGGGAGCGGGCGCAGGAACTCACGCCTCCGCCACGGCTTATCACCGACGAGGATTGTTGCGACAACCGAAGGCGGGAGCACCATCTCGGCATCGCCGAGATGGACGAGGAAGCCATGGCGCTATGGCGCCAATGCTTTCCGCGGAACATCATCAACGAGTGTGAATTCTACGTGTAAAGGAGGATAGAGAGGGAGAAGAGGAGGGTGGAGCTAGCCGCCTCGCGAGGACAAGGGTACGTGGAAAGAGGCCGCTCAATTCAGCATGAAGCTAGGAGCAGCGTCCCCTGGGACTCCGACGATGATTGGTATCTTGACGCCTACGTTGAGACGTCGGAGGAGGACATCACCGAGGAGGAGTCAGACGACGAGGAGTAGTTGAACTTTCTATGTTTTTATCTATCTATGCTATATCTATGCTGAAAACTATATATGTCTCTACTCTCTACTATCTATCTCTACTTCTCTATCTCTACTCTCTACACTTATAAAAAACATAGTTGGTGATGCTGGTGTGCCTGCCATCTTGCAATATAGGCCATACAATTTATATCTGACAGATAGGAAGGAAACTATGGCAATTTTGCAAAAAGATACCCACACCCCTCTCCACATTTGCAAATAAGGCCTTCCCTCGTTCATCCTTTTCTCTCACAAGATAAACTACTCATACAAATGCATCTTGATGTTTCATGCAATGCACGGGCATCTTGCTTGTATCTATCTATGCTAGTATCGACTCAGAGTCGAATGTGTATCGAATCAGAGTAGAAAGAAGAAGAAACATTAGCGCGTCTACTGGAGCGGCGCGCGCGCAATTTTTTGCAGCGACCACTGGAACCAGCACTCGGGGCCCACAAAAACTGGCTTTTCCGGTGCTGTAAATGCTTTTTTTAACGTGTCGCGCATTGCGCTTCTATTAGACATGCTCTAACATGGCAGATGAGTACTTTAATATTGCCCACAAGATGCGTGAGTATTACTACTCCCTCCTTTCCGGTTTATAGGGCTTATCTCAAAATTTTAGTTTTTTCATTTTATAAGGCTCAATTTGGTTGTTCCCCATCACATGTTTAGATTCCAAGGTGCATTAAATCATTGGATGCAAGTATTAAGAGAAAATTGACCAATGCATGTACTTTATGCATGCATGCATTGCAATTAATGCATTGATAAACATAATTTTTTGAGGAAAACAAGAGCATTAATTAGGTGCTTTTGAAAACTACAAAAAGTATTCCACCACTCACCATCTATCCTGGTTGGTGAGATTTTTGAATTAAGCCCAATAAACTGGAAAGGAGGGAGTATATTTTTCTTGCCATGTTGAGATTTTAAAACCATGAGTGCGAACATGCAGAGGAGCAATGAAGACCAGACATGGGATATTGGGGACATCTTCAAGGAGGGTGGCAAGTTAAAGAGGAGCTGCACCGAACCTCTAAAATGAGCTTTGGTAAGTAACACCCTTTTAATTACTTTCGTTTAGCCTCATGTTCTTTGATGTGTATATGTTGTAGTTTCTGTTTCTCTTAGCCTCATTTTCTTTGACGTCTAGCAAGAAGAGTCTTAATCGTCCTAATGCTTTCATTTTTAGCTTGATGTAGGAAGTGGGTGTTCTCACCTTGGAGTCTGTTTTTATATTTTTCCTTTCGAATTCACTTCTCTAAGTCCTGTTTATTTGGCTTCTACTAAATGGATCTGGGTTGCTCTGAGTATTGATCTAAAAAAGAAGTAACTTCATGTCAGGATGCAGTTTCTGCAAGGAGGGAAGTATGGTCAGCCTCGAGATCATGTTTCCAAAATGAGGCTGGATTACACACAAGGTTCCTGTTCCCTAATGATGCTGGATTAGCCACAAGGTGCAAATTCCCAGATGATGCTGGATTACACACAAGCTAGGTGGAGTTGTCAACTGTTCGTGTCCTCGTGGCTCTAATAAAGGCTGAAAGAAAGCGTGTAACAACCCCTGAGAATGTAGCCGAGTTCCTGAAGAAGCGAAAAGAGCAATCAGATGCTCTGTTGACCCAAGCCAAAGAAGAGATAGAAGAAGCCAAAAAGAAGCTAGCACAGGCAGAGCAGGCTAAGCATCTCCTGCTATCTAAAACTGTTGTCAATACAAATTTTCCTTCATGATAGCTAGGTTCCAATATTTATCCAGTCAGCATGCCTGTTGTGATGTGCGTGCATCTACTGATGTGGCACAAAATATATTTTTTCGGGTCATGTAATAACAGCAATTATTTTCCAAAGAATAACAGACAAAGCCTTGGACATGCTATAGTTCACGCGCAAGCCCAACATTCCAAGTTCAACTTCCACATCAAACTCATGTTCACAGATATCTGCACATTCATAGATAATGTGCACAACCATGATTCACTTCAAAGCCAAAAAATGTGAGGAGAGTTATAAATAAAGAAAAACCTCTAGTTCCTACTACCAGTGAGAGCACAACAAGTCAAGACCATGCATAATTAATTATATTTTAGTCATTTTTTGACTAATCGCGAATAACTTCTGGAAGCAGGTATAATTTCTAATGTCAGCCGCGGCCGGGGTCCACGATGTTTTGAGCCAAACTGGGCAACACACCGGGTGTCTATGCCGACGACGTGGTGGTCGTAGCATTCGTGGGTCCAGAGCAGTGCCGGCTCCCGTGGTATACTATTCCTCAGTGTCAACGAGGGCCGCAAACGTGTTGGCCACCTCCGCTAGCATGCTGAGGTTCCGCCAACGTTTACATCGGATGGCGCGGCCAACCACGGTGCATTGGACGATGTGGTCCCCCATGTGCCGGCGTGCAGCAACTGGCCACTCCTCTACGAGCAGGCTTGGAGCATCGAGTTGATGCACCAGGGGCAGGATATGGGGAGCAGCGGTGTGGTGTGATTCTTGCCAGGCGTCTGGCCTCGTTTAAATAGCGAGCGGACGAGAGGAGGCAGCCCACGTTGTGTTCTAAAATGCCGGCCGGCTCGCGGAACAACATGTTGCCGGCACACGCGCGGATTCAATGGAGGCAGACGGGGCAGTCTGAAGCCGGTTGGATGTGGCGAGGAGGCGTGTTCAGCCTGGCCTGCAATGAGTAGGGCCTTCTTGGCCCGCGCCGGTTCAATACCTGCGCTATAAGAGGTCGCGTCCGTGTCAGAGCAATCACTCCCTCCAGTCAATTTTTATTTCAGAATAACAAAATCTCCTTTTCCATTCACATTTTACAAGTAAAATTCATGGACAAACTTTGACCCAAAATACGATCGGGACTAGTAAACCAGGACAGAGGTAGTAGTTATGAATTCCATTTTTGCTCCATACCAATAGTTCTAAAAACTACTTAGTACTTATAATGCACCATTGAAAATCAGAACTCCTACCCCACTAAAAATGATATTTTAAATGTGGCTACTCGATCAATGGCAACTAGCGAGCCACCGCCTCTAGGTCATTCACCTGTGGTCCCGACCATCAACTCCTACGGATCAAATTATCATGCGAGCTGACTATTCCTACAAAGGTGCGCTCCACCACGTACCTGGTACCCGTGCATGCAGCAATCATGCACCTAGGGTTTTAGGGTTCATTCGTTTACGGTGCCTTTACGTAACTCTCATGTGTGTGAGACGGCAAGAGACAGACTGCGCGTGTCCACCTCTTCTCTTCATATATGTACTCCACCGTTTATCTGGTGTCCAGAAAATTATACAGTAGTAATAACTAGAAAATGTGCCAATGCGTTGCCACACGATCAAAGTAGATTAATACATATTCACCGATTTGATAGAAAAAAGAGTCTAGTTTTGAAATACATATATCACTAAAAATATGTTATGCTTCACTCAAAATATATTCCGTTGGCATTTTGATGAGATAAGGGAGGAATGTGGTTGGTTTCAAGATTCAAGAAGTGGTATATCTCTAATTTCTACTCTTACTAGCAAGATGCCCATGCGTTGCATGGAACAACAAGATGCATTTGTATGAGTAGTTATCTTGTGGGAGAAAAGGATGAATGAGGGAAGGCCTTATTTGCAAATGTGGAGAGGGGTGTGGGTATCTTTTTGCAAATTGCCATAGTTTCCTTCCTATCCGTCGGATATAAATCGAACGACCTATATTAGAAGATGGCAGGCACACCATCATCACCATGTGCCTCCCATCCTGCAATATAGGTCGTCCGATTTATATCCGATGGATAGGAAGGAAACTATGGTTTTGAAAAAAGATACCCACACCCCTCTCCACATTTGCAAATAAACCCTTCCCTCGTTCATCCTTTTCTCCCACAAGATAAACTACTCATACAAATGCATCTTGTTGTTCCGTGCAATGCATGGGCATCTTGCTAGTTGTTGCAAAAAGCCCATGTGTGTGTGTGTGTGTGATGTGTGTGTGTGAGAGAGAGAGGGAGAGAGGAGGAGGACGGAGCACGTGTGTGAAAAAGACACAAAAAGTGTGTGTGCGAGAGCTATCAGTTTAAAATGTGGCGATAGTGTGTATGTGCACGATCCAGAGGGCCTGTCTCAAGAAGGGACAGAAAATCTACATAGATTCAAGGAGCACGAGAGAGACATGTACGAGATAGTCGAAGCACGAGTGTGCGGGTGTATAAACCTATCTGGAGGCTAGTCGATCAATGTTTGTGAGAGAAATACGAGTTGGGGTGCGAAAGTGGGATTTTTGTGCGTGTGTGAGAGATACGGTAGTCGGGAAGGGGAGTGGAAGTAGGAGCTGTGTGTGTGTGTGTGTGTGTGAGAGAGAGAGAGAGAGAGAAAGAGAGAGAGGAGTTTGTTTGATCGGTAAACAAATGAATAATGTCAGTTTTATAACTGGGATGGAGATCGAAAGGAGACCGCAACAAATGTTGTGCCTGCGGGAGAGAGTAATTTTAGTGGTATGAGTCATATCTAGAGAGATATAGGGTGTGTGAGAGAACCCTATAGAGAGAAATACAAAGTGAAAGATGAGTGAGAGTGTGTCTGTGGCGGTGAAAAAGAAAGCTTAGGTACCTACTGATACCACAGAACGGTAGAGACGTGAGAGATAATGAAAACCGTGTAATGTATAATGATAGGGAGAGTGTGACACTTCCCAAGGGAGATGTCGAGAGACCATCACTACAAAAAAAATACACTTCCGTGATGATACGTGTTTGTCACAGTAGGTTGCGTTTTTTTTCATGCATGTACATCCATGACAAATTTATGACAGAATCAAGATAGTCATACCTGTGCTGTCGTAGAAGTGTTCGATGACATTACCAAAATTATCAAGGGTGACCGACACGTCCATGACGATAAATCGTGCGTCACAGAAGTGCTTTCGTCAAGGGTAACCGACACGTGGCATCCACCGTAACGGAACGCCGTTAAGCTATCGGGTCGGGTTTTGGATCCGATAACCCGTTAACAGCCCCGACCAATGGGGATTTTCCACATGTAAAATCATCATTGGCTGGAGGAAACACGTATCGGCTCATCGTTGGGACAGATGTCATCCACTCATTGGACAGAAGGCGCCTATGATACGTCGACACATGGCACGGCCAATCAAGTTTAAATGGGCCGGCCCAACTAAAGGCCCATAAGATTTGGCGGCCCATAATGGGCCGGCCCAGTTAAAGGCCCACGAGATTTTGCGGACTATAATGGGCTGGCCCAGCTAAAGGCCCACAAGATTTCACGGGCGATAATAGGCCGGCCCAGGTAAAGGCCCAGAAGATATTTGTGTGCCATAATGGGCCGGCCCAGGTAAAGGCCCACAAAATTCTTGCGGATCATAATGGGCCGGCCCAGCTAAAGGCCCACGAGATTTCACCAACATTAATGGGCCGGCCCAGCTGTAGGTCCACAAGATTTTGAGGACCCTAGTAGGTCGGCCCATTAACTGGCTTCCATGTTTTGGGCCAAATGCCGGCCCATAATTGATCCGGTCCATTAATGGCCTGCCACGTTCCGGGCCTAGTAATGGCCCATATAAGATCCGGCCCGTTAAAAGCCTCCCACTTTCTGGGCCAAATCACGGCCCAGATCAGGTCCGACCCTTTAAGAGGGTTTGGGCTCAATTATGGCCCATATCAGATTCGGCCCATTGACTACACGCAATGATTTTGGGCCCACTTGCTAAAGGCCCATTTAGTAATTCGGCCTGATATTAGTTTCGGTCTGTTAAGGGCACATTTAACATTTCGGCCCTATATTAATTTCGGTCTGTTAAAAGCCCGTGATATAGTTGGGCCTAACTACGGCCCGGTTTGCATCCGGCCTGCTTGCAGCCGATATCTGATTGGGCCAAACAAGGACCGAGACAACTTTGGCCTGTTAAAAGCCCGTGAATTGGTGCGCACAATCATGGGTCGGGGTCCATTTCGGGCTGCCGCCGGCCCGTGAGCTATTCGGCACGTTTTAGGCCCAGCCTACTTCTCAGCCTCCTAAAAGCCCATTGAGTTTTCTTTCGAAAAGAGGGCCGGGGGTTACTCGGCCTATTAAAGGCCCAAATCTACTAGTGGGCAAGTTTGACGGGGCCCATGATGCGGATCATACATCGTGATTGCATGACGGCCCGATTATGTACCATAATTTTACGGTTTGGCTGGTTTACTGTGAACACAGGATATATATATATAGTAAAATAAATGCAGCATCGTGAATAAGAAAAAACCTAGACTATACAATAAAGAAATTACGGCATATTACATCCACTGGGCATCAAAGTTCGCCGCTATGATAATAAATAACAAGCAGACAGTAGATTACATACACTGGGCATCAAAGATCGCCACCAGCGCAAATAAACACGCCGACAAAATAATATAAAAAACCGACAGCACTTCAATAGAGTTCAAGAAAGGTTAGCCCTGCTGGGGAGCTGCAGCGCAAGCAGCTGAGCAAGATGATGAGACTGCGCTTGTTAAACACTTATATCTTCCTCACTCTGAAAGATAAACAAGCAGGCAGATGACAGGTTTTGCACATAAAAGTATCAGTGCTGACAATGCATCACATTTCTTACTGATGAATAAAGTGACACGGTTTAAAATTGCATTACACAATATGGTATTGTTCAGGTCAAGACATGGCAGGAATTGACATTGTGTAGGAGTTGGCAGCTTCACGACACCACTGGATTACAGATCAAGAACTCATAAGTATCAATGGTTAGTGTGCTGTCAATTTATACCATTTCAGATTGGCAAATAAAGAGGCGGTTTAAATAATAGTAGAATGATATGACATTGTTCATAGTTAAGACATTGCAGAATATGACATTGTGCTGTAGTGGGTAGGTTCACCATACCACTGGATTACGGATGAAGAACAGAAGCATACATGCAGTGCAAAAGAAGATCACTTGCTCTGTATAGTTTAATTTACATGGTATGAAGAAGGAACTTGGTTGTACAACTAAAAACTTAAATTGAGAAGGACAAACTTTTGTTTATAAACTACATAATAAACTTTAAACATGCAATTTGATGCAAACACCAAAAATAAACAGCTGTTGCAGTCATGCCTAACCAAATATACACAACAAAGTTTGAAGTCTTGAGAAGGACAAACTTACATTACTGGTGAAGACAGGCTCTATAAAGCCCTTGTCCATGCTGATGGGGGGGGGCAATTCAAGAAGCTTAGCACAGAATGTTCCTCATAAGCATTGCCTTTATTCTACATTTTGTTAAGAGTAAATATAGATGTGATAATATACGAAAAAATGGAGAATATTTAAGGTAAGATGAAGAGTGATGCTACATAACCAAGTAGCTATAAATGTATGTGCAGCGATACAGGCAAAAGGCACAGCCAAGAGCAATGCACAGCTAAACTTCTTCAGTACCAACCTTATGGTAAGAGTAAATATATATCTGATGTGTAGAAAATGGAGGGCAAAGGAAAATAAGCTGCAAAGTGATGGTACATGAACAACTACCTATCAATATAAGTACACTGATAAAGGACAACATGTACTTACAAGAACAATGCAGAGCTAAAAAAATTCATTGGCATTGGATATATTCTACACTAATGTATTCATACAGATCAGATAATTTGGAGCGAACAATTGATAAGCAAGCTATCATGCATACTGCTGTCACATAATGAACCAGGTATGTATGCAAGTACAGTGATACAGGATAACACGTACTAACAAGAGCAAAGCAGCGGGCAGCATATTTGCGATATCCTGTCGTTCTTTTCAAATTGGAATTCTTCTTCGAGCAGATTTCCTGCAAAAAAGATCCGTAAGGCACATGCGGAAAAGTAGAAGTTCAAATTGTCATGTGATTTCATAGACAGTACCTCATCCTGGGAACGAGACCAGTGCATAACACTGTTTTCCATTCAACGTCTTCTAAATTTAGCACATGAGACTTCACCGGAAATTCGTTTATAGACTTGCCATCAAAGTGTGATTTCCTCAGGTAACACCGATACTGCTGCAATGCTTCCTTGAAAAAGCACAAGCAAGCTTTGCTCGTCATGACTATCCAGATTGACCCTCACCTAGTTACAACAGTGTAATGTAAATCATTGATTTGTTTGATCAGCAGAAAACAGGAAAATAATAACCATGAATAATAGCACTTACACGTAAGTTGGACAGGAAGATGTGAAAATGGTGTTTGTCTTCACTATAATCTTCCCATGATGGGAATATATGCACGTAGTCCCTAACAACATTGAAAGCATTGTCTTTTAAACTGGGAATAAATGGAATGGTGTTCCAATCTGCAGGAATTGGCCGTCTCTGCAGTTGGGATAGGTCTTCGGTCGGTGGACTTGCTGTACTTTTTGCTGGAGTGGGATTTTTCTGTGGTACGGCTGGTGCTATGGCAAATGAAATCGGTATACCTTTTGCTTGAGTGCAGGTCCTGTGTGGTGGGGCTTGTGGTGTGGCCAGTGAAGTATGGGTACAGTCTACTGGAGTCGGTCCTATGTTTTGTGTCACTGGTTGTACAACCAATATAAGTGGGGCGCTGTCTGATTTCTCCGGCACCACCACGTTTTTCAAGGACTTTGCTGGTGCTCCTTCAGGTTTGGCATCACCCTCTTCCTTTTTTATGTCTGATGCACAAGAACAGCATTTGAGTGGAAAAACATGGTATGACGACAGATGGAATATGTATTGATAATGGATGGGCATAGCATCTCAAGTTATATGATGAGTAAACTAAGCAGATGGTGGTGCAACAAAGTAGAAGAAATGCAAGACAACATATGCAAGATACGTGCAATCAATAAAACCTTGCCAAATTAGAACAGGCACCTTGATGGGTGAACAAGACATGCCATCTGCCTTTGACTCCTCGAAGTTAGAATAGTCAATAGAATGATATCCTGAACAAGAATCAACAGGTGGGGAGCGTACGAGTTTCATTGCTTCCAAAATGGCACTCAATGCCTTGGTGCCAATTTTGTAAGTCATTGCAGTGTTCCACAATATTCTTCTAATGCGCGGATTCTGATATTCACTGTAATTGCGTATAATATCTGAGAACCATGAAAACATAAATAGTTGTGAGATTATCTTTGTAATGCAGATGATATTCTAATATAAGGGCGCCCTTGTAAACACTTATGTGCTATCACTGGATTCTGATGAGAGAGATCATGTGTGCTGTAATATCGTGCGTGCATTTATATAATCTGGCACAAGTACACAAAAAAATAGGCTCCAAAAGTAAGGATAGCTGGCAGATGATAGGTTCATAATATACTGTATAGATAGTTTATTGCCAAACCATGATAACAAGAGCACACAACAACTAGGCAGATCTAGTGTACATAACAGGGGTACACCATAACCACGATATATAAATCGGGAAAGTGGAACTGGCTTGAAAATACGGTGTTGTATTGCCGCTAGTAATTGAAAGCCTATCGATCACGTACAGGCCAGCACTATCAAACATGGTAAAGAAGAGCAAGCAGATTTTGGATAATAAAATGTTGGTTGCGCAGTGCCCACACATGATGAACTGGAGCGCATTAAGAATGCAACTCCCAGCTATCTCTCGACCATTTCAGGCAGTTGGATGAAGATCCTACGTCTCCTAACCCTTCTTCTTCCTCGTCTGTGATTCTTCCCATCTGACAACACACTTGCAGACGCCCGGCCGGACCACCGCTCCCACCGCTGTGTTCCTCCGCCACCCCCACCCCCCACCCGTGTCGAGTTTTCTTCGTTCAGCGAGGCCCCACAACCACCCGAGCCCCTTAGATCGCACTGGCGAACTCCGGCAAGCTCTGAAAAATCAACTGATCCAATTTTGAAATTTAGTCTACTGTGATTTAACTAGTGTGGAATATAAAAGGGGAAAACCATAAGCATTGGGAGTATAGTGTTGAGCGTGCCATGGCGGATCTCAAGGTGCAAACCGGACAAAGGCAACTTCGCAACCAAGACAAGAAATCAGAGTAAAGCAGTGGCGATCTATTTTCTTGCTGCGATAAATAAGTTGAGCAGATACAAAAGAGTACCGCCTCTGGTGCGGCGCCGTGTACGCATCTGGTGAGAATTTGATGGTGCTGCGGTAGCGATGGCTGTCGGCGGCGTGGAAGCAGATCTAGGAGGGTAGACGGTGGCGGCGGGGTGCGGTGGACGAGACGGTCGTAGGAGCGGCGCCGGCAAGGTGGACGACGGCGGGGATGAAGCGAGAGGACGGGATGCAAGGATCCCGGTCCGAAGGCGTGGATGAGAGAGGTCGATCTCTTGTAATGGACGGCGGCGTCGGGGTATCAGCTCCGGCATGGTGGAGGAGGACGGCGGTGGATGGGGTGGCGGACGGCGGCGGACGGAGGAGGGTGGGGTGGAGAGGGAGTTTTGGCGCCCAGGGAGTACGAATGGGGAAAAGGGAGGTAGAGAGGAAGGGGGGAACCATGTAGTCAGGGCGCGCTTGTCTCAAATGCGAGGAAATTTACAAACTTAGCCCCCGTTTCAAATTTCTAATACATCACAGCAACATTAGTCGGTTGGGGATAGGACGGTAATCTCGCATACACCGAATATTTGCCGACGAGAGTTTGTTTTTGGCGCCCACCGTGTATGAATATGAATCGGGGAGGGAGTCGATTTCGGCCGAGGGCACACTGTGTTTTGGAGCCCACCGTGTATGAATCCGGGTGAGAGGCGGTTACGTCATGTTTGGGTGAAATTACAAACCTACCCCTATCGAAACCTATAGAAATCCAGCAGATAGGCTTTGCGCGGCAGGGAAAGGCAGTAGTGATTTCCATCTCGCAGATTTTGGTTTCAAGCGGTTACTGTGAATTTCCCCGCTTCGTTCAAATTTTGCACAGTGCATGTTTACCGTGCCAACTCAATTCGAATCCCGTTTGTATTCTACTATTTTTTTTTCGGGCGGGATCCATTTTCAATTGGAATTACATTCTATATACATCATTTTTTTTACATATATACTTTCAAAAGCACAACACCATTTATACATAAATATGGTTTACAAATGGCATGATCTCAGATTCATAAGGTTGTATCCATCAATTTGTATTTTCAAATATTTGAAACCACTTTATATTGAAATCCAATGTATGCATTCCTCGCGAACTGTCTCGAATTAATGTGTGTTTCATGCGGGGTTTTTTTTTAACTTCTCAAACATGTATAATGTGTTTCACACACACAACATATAGTGTAATCCCGTTTAGACACTAATTGCATATAAACCATGCATTGTTTGTAACTGAAGAATCTATGGATCACCAATATTGATAAACTATATAACATTACACGTAGCCCAAATTCAAATGAATATGCATGTTTGATACACCAATTTGCGTTATGATATTATCGATGTCGTGATCTCCAGTTTAAATTTTTGAATCCCCTTTAATCCAGATAGTCGTCTCATATAGCTATCACTCATGCTTATATAGGACTATCTCTCTGGACCTATACGCATTCATCGTCTCTCACGCATCTCTCGTGCTACCTGCATGTCGACAATGATCTTTTATCTTCGTAACACACTGACGGTACTCTCTCCATCGACCTTCATTACTCTATCTCTCTCTAAGTATATCTCGCTCCCTGCTATGTGTCTATAGCTATGATTCTCCATGTGGAATCTCTTTCTCTCACACAAACACAAAACTTTGTCTCCCGGGGTCTCATTTCTCTCAACTATTCCCATGTGTGCCACTCGCACACCCCTCATACAGAGATGTCTTTCGCTCCTTAGATATGAGAACCTATGACTCTTCCTCTTCAATATCTCTTTCTCACACACAAACACAAACTCTGTCTCCCAGGGTCTCATACTTCTCCATTGTTCTCTTGTATGTCGCTCAAACACACCCTCTCTCCCTAGAGATATCTTGCGTTCCCTCATATGTCTCTCTAGCTATCACTCTCGTTGTGAAATATCTTTCTCTCTCGCAGACACAAAACTCCGTCTCTCTGGATCTCATTTCTATCTGATATTTGTTTGTATGTGACTCACATGCACCCTCTCTCTATCTCTCTCACACCCACACACATAACCCAGCCTTCTGATCCACTCGACTCCTATCTCTAGCGCACACTAGCTAGCATCTTGATCTTTCTATTTATCTGTTTATCCATCGACCTTCTTTCTTGCCCTCACTCTTGATTCCTATCACGCACACTACATATGTTTCTCTCTACATGCATGCAGTCAAGTGCCCTCTCACACACATATATAACTTCACCCTTTGAACCACCCGACGGTCATCTCCGACACCCAAACTAACGGATGTCTCTCTAGCTAGCATCTCCATCTCTGTATCTATCTGTAGTTTCTCCGTCAACATTTCTTTCTCGCACGGAGTCTTGCTTCCTATCATCCACACTATATATGTCTATCCATACATATGCATTTATAGGTTGATCTCTTTTGCACAATCGTTGCGCCTCACCCCCTCTGCTCGCCATAGATGCATGCTCCAGCCCATGCCACTATCTCTTAAAGACAAAAACACATGCTCAATTGTCGGGCCTTCTTCCCTGCATTCTCACATGCATGCATATTGACATACCAATCCGTCTCTCCCATGTCATTGATCTTAGGACTTATGTCTTCTTTCTTTTATCTCGATCATGCGCGCGCACACACACACACATCCCACGTATACATGTATACCTCTCACACATGCACGTTCAAGGTCTCTATGTCTCCATACGTAGTTAATTACCCTCAATCCTAACGCCACATCGAATCGTTCTCCTCTTTTGTGCACATAACTGCCGCCTGGATGGGCAAAACACACACTCACACTTAACAATCTCTTTTTGGCTACCCCCCGCCCCGCGCGCCTCTCACTCTTCCCCTATATCCCTGAAACCAATAAGACCGTCCCTTTGTTTAATTCCCGCCTACATGCACCATCCATATATAGTAGTCTTCCGTGGTGTCTCTCGAACAAACACGTTCTCTCGATGTCGACTCCTCTCATGCGCACACACCTTCTCTTCCCTCCTATGGGCATTTTCTCTCTCGCACCCCATCGTTGGTGGCCTCTGCCATACACATCACCTCTCTATGATGAAGCCATGCACACTTAAATTACATCTGCCAAAGAGGACCCCGGGACACACACACACACACACACATGTGCGCACACACACACACACACACGCACCCCCCCACACACACACACACTAAGACTCTATCTCTCTCTCTCACACACACACACAAACACACACACACACATGCACCCCCCTCCCACACACACACACACTTAGACTCCATCTCTCTCTCTCTCACACACACACAAACTAAGACTCCATCTCTCTCTCTCTCTCTCTCTCTCTCTCTCTCTCTCTCTCACACACACACACACACACACACACACTAAGACTCCATCTCACACACACATGCTCTAGGCGGAGCATTTGTTCCTTCCACCCTTCATCCAACCTTAAACGTATGATAAACAATCACCTTTATTTACTTGCGTAACATGGACAGATTCCACTTTACTTTAGTAGTCAACAAACTTATCATTTGTATACCCTTATTAAAAACGAGTTGGCGATGATGGTGTGCCTGCCATCTTGTAATACAGACCGTATGATCTATATCTGACGGATAGGAAGCAAACTATGATAATTTTACAAAAGATACCCGCACCTCTCTCCACATCATTATCTCCCGCAATCTCATTGCTCAGCAATTAAAAAAGGAATAAGTCTCTGGAACAATATAGCATGCATGGTGGCCGCTACCGCCTGTCGGCGCCGTCCATCCCCATGCCTCCGCCCATTCCGACCACCAGTTACCACCATGCTCCACTCCTCCTCGCCTTATCTCTCATCTTTCATTTTTTCGATGACATTCTCAAGATACCAGTTTTCCGATAAAATTCTCGAGATATCATTAGTTTTTACACATGGGATTACTCCTGCATGGGTCGATCACAATAGGTGTTTTGTAAAAAAATGCATATTGATGTTCCGTGCAATGCACGAGAATCATGCTTGTAATTATATAACGCAAATCACGAGCAGGAAGTGACATTTTTTTGACACAACCATGTTAACATGGCCATGTAAATCACGAGCAGGAAGGAGAAGGGAAGCGGGCTGTGGAGTAACGTTTTTTACCACAATTTCTTAGGAAACTCAGTGCAATAATTGAGTAGTTTTGCAAACTACCATTACTACTACACCTGAAACGGTTCAAAACCTATACTCCCTTGCCAGCGTCGCCTGGAGCATCAAATCCGCATTAATGCCCGGCCAGGGCGGAGGCGACCTCTCACTGGCGCCGGCTTTGAAGTGGCGCGACGGCCGAGAGAGTGCCGCTTCCGGTGCACGCGACTGCTCCGCGTCGAGACTGGCCATAGGCCCTGTTTGGATCCATGGGTTAGAGTTAGTTTGAGCTAGTTGGGGCTCAAATAGCCCTAAAGTATCCAAGCATGAGGGTTTAAATTGGAGCAAGTTGCACCGAACCCACCAAAAAAACCTATCCCACCCAAGAGGTGCTAACTGGAGATAGTTCTCATTGGGACCACTGAAAAATCACTTTTCTCTCTCCATGAAGTGCATTTATTGTCAATCTAACCTGTCACTCAAACACCTCTTTGGCTACTGATTAGTTCAGGGTTAGTCATGAGTTAGTCTAACCTCTAGCTAAGTTAGAGTATAAAACAGAGCAGTATAGGACATGCAAGTTGCTCAAAGCATACAGGCAAATTCGTACGTGAAAGGATTTTTTTCTTTTTGAAAACGGAACGTGAAAGGAATTATTTTTAGAATGCTCTTGGCATGTCTCTAACATGTGATAGTTAACCAACCTCAATAGACGGCAGAAACGCCAGCCCGCCGCTCTTTGATAGAGACGAGGAGGGAGAAGCGATACAGGCTGCTGGATTACTAGAGATAGGTGTCGCACGGAAGCCAAGAAATATGGTGATAGCGTGGGTTAGCCATGTACTAGTGTATGATGTAACTACACTGGGCTACCGTGTTTCGTACTCTTCCCGTCCACTTTTGAGATGATTGGTTAATTTTATATCGCTGAATAATATTAAATATTATGAGTGCAGACGCTCCACCACGAGGTTCCTTGCTCCTTCTCGGTCGTCCGGAATCTATGTTCTTCCACTCTATTTTTTTACGTGAGCTTTGTTCATCCTTTTGCCAACACGCGAGACATCTAGCATCAAGGCGCATGTGTTATGCAATGATCGTTCCATCTATATGAAGAACACGTGGCACTGCAACTACGAGACGGACATGTACCCAGGAGTGGACGTACGAACCTGAGTAATGTAGCGCGGTAAGTGAAGTAGAAAGGCACAAATGGTATGAACATGCGTGGCATACAGGGTGTGTTTCGTTGCGTTCTCATCTCAGCATAGTTGTTCCCTCTTCATGCATGCTCAACTCAACACCCCTCTTCATGCATGCTCTCTTCATGCATGCTTCTAGTGTATTTATGCTAAACTAGTGTGGACTCATGCACCCTCCATACACTCTACCAAACACCCAAAAGTAGGTCGAGAAGGGAACTCTTGGGCGGCATTTGTCTCTTACTACATACTACCACTAAATGTTGTACGTGCAATGCACGGTGATGTTATGGAGTACGTGTCTAAGTACTCTACTACTACTATATTAGTTGGAGGCACGTATTAATTTTTATATTTGTTTACGTGTATGCCCTGAGACCTTCCAACTAGACGTGTCTTTCTCTCCAGGTCGCACTTTGTATCGTTCATACAGCTAAGTACTACTACGTGTGGTCTCCAACCCAGAAGTGGAAGAAGTGGAGACGCTCTACCACGCTGTTTTTTACGCCGGGCTCTACCACGCTGTTCATGTCCCACTCCTTTCGTTGACGTGTGGGACATCCAGCACATGCCGTGTTTGGCACCCTTCGTCGTAAGGGTTGAAACGCTAGCATTCATCAGAAATAAATATAATTATAAATCGGCAGTGATACTATTTTTTTGCGAACCAATCAGTAGTGATACTATACCACGCGGTTTCCTTGCTCCTCAATATCGGAAAGAATACTTGTGTTCGCCAACATGTGGGATGTCGACCATCCCGGTCCACTTGCCATGCACGCAGAACTCCAAGGGAGAGTCACCCAGGTCATCGCGCCGCAATAACAATGACTAATGAGCCATCCAATCACAGGCCCACTTCCCACTTTGAAGTTGCTCGGACGAAGGAACCATCATGACTTCGTTGAATTCCGCTTCTTGAAGAAAACTACTGTACCAGCAGTACTGCTACCTACAGTATTTACTCCAACAGAGGCCTCCTTTCATTCATAGGATAGGAATATGAAAATCATAGGAAGTGAGATGACATGCATCTCAATTCCTATAGAGAAAGAGATGCCATTTGATGCATAGGATAGGAATTTTTCCACTTAGTCTAGGCTAATGTACTGGTAATTTGCTCTAAAAACTACAGTAGTAACTAGTAGTACTGGTACATGCTCGTACTCAGACACAGACACACACACTAACTACTAGTACTACTACTTCTCACATGCTGGCCAGACACCGTCGTTCTCCTTCCCGGCTTTGTCGGCGACACCCCATCGTGCTTGGATCTCCGCCGACCTCTCCGCAGCAGCGCGTGCGTCCTTTTCTTTCTTGCGGCGGCGGGCCTCTCTTTTCTTGAGTGCTTTCTAACTTTTCCGCTCCTTACGTGCGGCTTTGGCCGCCTCTTGCTCTACCGCCCATTCGACCTTGGCATCTTCAAATTCCTCCCACATAGTTGTGAGGTCGCGAGCGGCGATGAACTCGGCACGGCGGGATGCCATCGGTTCCCTACCATTTTGTGTGTGTTCGTGGGCGGCGAGGAACTCGGCGCGGCGGGATGCCATCGCTGCCTTACCGGTTAGTGTGCAGCGCGGTGGCATGAACGATGCTTGGTGAGAGCTCTGGGGTGGAGTGGCCGGACAACCGTATAGTGCATTGGTTTGTCAAGAGCTCAAGGACAGAAGACGAATCAAATTAGGATTCCCCTTCAATCCTGGTCATTTATTACCAAGTAAAATGCATTGGCGGTCATCGAACTTGTCTTGATAGCTCACTTTGATCATTGTATACGAGATATGGTGATTATACGGTCGCTGGCTCAACGTATAGCTCCGTATTTGTATGGTTGACCAGTCAAACAGTCCGCATGCGCCTTCTCTCCAGAATGTCAATGCCGCATTCACTGGACTTAACTGCAGGTGCAATTGGTGTGTCACTGACATGCGGGCCAGACGCCTGTTGGGCCCACATGTCAGACACCCAAACGCATCTGCAGTTAAGTCACTGAAGCAGCGTCCGCATTCACGCCCGACGAACCTACTCCAGCGCCAGTTGTCCATCCGTCTGCCGCGGCTCACTGCCATTCGCCCGCTATATTAACTTGAGCCCCAGCTCCCAGCCATAGCCAAAGACCCACACTTATTCTCCTCCGGCCCCTTCCTTCTGTCGGCACCACTTCAACCATGGCCTCGTGGCGTTCCGAAGCTCTCTTTGATGTACTGTCGCAGGAGCAAATGAAGGAGATCACCGGCACACCCCAGGCCGCCCTCCGCTGCCACGACCACGAAGCTGGCGCGCATGCGCAGGCGAAGCCGGCAGCGAGGAAGAGTAGTACACAGTAGGTCGCCGTCGCTCTGGTCCCGGGAAGGCCACCGCTACTCCACTAAGTCGATGCCAAGCTTGGTGGGGTAAACATCTGTCACAGCCCCAATTCAGCCCTTGCTTGACTTTGCTTGTTCATCATGCCATCATGTTTAAATTCCAAAGAAATTTGAAATGGGGATTGTTGAAACCCTAGCACCAAATGAAATTTAACTAGGTTCAATAAAAATATTTCCAATAACCCAGAATGCCCTTTGGAAATGTTCATGATTTCTGTTGAAGGTGAAAACCTCTTCCAAAAATGATGAACATATTTATAGGCTATTCCTGGATTTTCTAATTAAATTATATAGTATTTGCATTTGGGCATTTAATTGCTAATAATATTTTAAATGCTCAAATAATCACAAACTGAAATGTTTACTTTTGGAAATATTCCAAACTGTGACATGGAGCAGTTTCATAATTTTTGGTAATACCCTGGCATTTTTAATAAAGCCCTAAATTTACAGAATAATAGAAAACAGAACGGAAAAATAAAACAGAGCAGAGACCTACCTGACGCTTACCTGTCCAGCCTGGCCAGCCCAGCTAGCAGCCCACCTGCCGGCCCAGCCCACCACCGCTGCCAGTCACCACCAACCTCTCGCCAGAAGGACGAGAGACGCATGGACGCCGCGCGCTGGCACGCGCCCGTGCCACCTCCTGCTTCCGCCGACGCTGCGGGCTGGCTGGAGACGCCACGCACCCCCCCGACCCCCTCTGGCCTGTCCACTCCTCATCTCCCCTCCTCTGTCTCTCTCGCACACAGCCACCGAACGCCATCGCCAAGGCGCTTTGCCACCGCTGCCACAGCCACCCCACGCCGCCGCCAGCGCCCGAAGCTCCGCCACTTCGTCCTCAACCTCCTCACCAAGCCAAGCAACGCCGGACGCACCCGAACGCCCTCACCACCGTCATCTTCAACTTTCGGCTCCGAGATCGCCGGAGATGCTCCGACGCCGTCCGGCCTCCCCCGAGCACGCTGAGCTACTCATCAACCTCGCCGTGAGCTCCTCTGCCGAACCCCTCTCTCCCCGCGCTCTATTTCCCTCTCTAGCCGCCGTTCCCATCGAGCCCGAGAGCTCGGCCCCGCCGGCCATGTCGCCGCCGTGGCCACTGTCACTTAGAGCTGCAACCGAGCGCGTCACCGTGCTCAGCACATCACCAGGTGGCCGTATCACCCAGCCGTTCGCCCCGCCGTGCCCGACAACACCACTTCCAACCTCGCCCGAACTCCGGCCGCCGCATTCGTGCTCGCCGCCGTCGACTCAGACCACTCCAGCTCCTCCCGGTTGGCCTACTAGATGCGCATGAGCCCCAGCTACACGTAGGACCAAACCGCGGTCGATTTGGTTGACCGTGGGCAAAACCCGAGCCACTCCAGTGCGCCTCCGCCGCGGCTTGAGGTCGCCGCCGGCCAAACTCCAGCGTGCTGACGTGGCCATCATTAGCGGCTAAACACCCCACTAACCAACCCACCTAGCTCACTGACACCTGGGCCCCACGCCCTAGATAACCTAGGTTTTAATTCTGTTTAGATTAGTTTATAATCACACGGACCCACCGATCGAGTCGATTTGTCTTTGGCGTGGCCGTTGACCAGCCCCACATGTCAATGACACTGAACAAGATCGTGTCACTGACCGATGGACCCCACTAGTCAGGTTTGACCTAGACCAGCCCCGTTGACCGCTGACGTCACCCTGATGCACTGCTGACGCAATAAAGCATTTACTGGAATTATTCTTATTCAGGAAATTCCAGAAAATAAACCAAACTTCTAAAATTCATAGAAATTCAACCGTAACTCCAAATGAAATAAATTATATATGAAAAATGATCAGAAAACTCCAATCTTTCCATCTGTACTAGTTTCATGCATGTCAGAAAACTTTAACCTTGCTGTTTAGGTGAAACAAGCTAATGCACTTATATCACTTATTATTTTGGGTGATCATTTGAATCCTTGGTTCAAATGGACTCAAACCTTTATGTCCCAAGTTGCATTAGACCTATCACACATCATATTACCATGTCATAGCATGCATCATATTGTCGCATTGCATTGATTGTGTCATACGTGTTTGCGGTGCTTGTCCCCTCTCGATGAGACGGACGTTAAACGACGAGATCTATGACACCAATGAAGAACTATATTATCTTGAAGTGCGGGCAAGCAAAACCCCTTGTTCATTTCGATACAATCCCACTCTCTCGCCTGCTCTCTTTTATTGCATTAGGACAACAACGATTCATCATTACTTGTTGCGGTAGCTGAACCCCTTTATCCTCTGCATGACTGTCATTGCCACGATAAATAGATGAAACCCACTAGCATGAGTAGGAGTTGTTTGAGACCTGATGTGCCTACTCATTCTTGTTTGTTTGTCATGCACGCTCTTGCTTAGAGTTGAGTGCAGTGCGATTCATCGAGGATGAATCGAGGTGTGTGAACATGTCCTTCTGTGTGTGAGCTAAGTGTGTGAACACGATTTGGTAAAGGTATCGGTGAGAGGCCATGTAGGAGTACATGGTGGGTTGTCTCATTGAAGCCGTCCTTAGGAACTGAGTTCTGTGTTTGTGATCCATGATTCAGCTACTACCATACATTGGGCCCTGAAATATGACCCCGCTCGACTTCTTATTCACCCTTGTCCTCTGTCCAGGAGTTGCAAGTAGTTTCTGGTGTTTGTAGTATGCTGGAGGCCGTGCGCAGCGCTGACCGTAGGGGTGGGCTCTGATGCGGTAGGCACGTGGCCGGGTAAACCGGGCGCCCGTTTGGTGTCACGGAACCCTGTTCACATCGTTTGGGGCTGTGAGCAAAACTCCGGCCGGATCTCCTCATGGATGGAACCCGAATAGGCGATAAACCTGGACTAGAGACTTGAGTGTTTAGGTAGGCAGTGGTCTACACCCACGTCGGCTTTCGCTTGAAGTCTGCCGAGCACATGTCGTGTGCAGACGCTAAGTGGTGGAAACATGTATGAAGAAGTACACCCCTGCAAGGTTAACATCATCTATTGAATAGCCGTGTCATGTAAAGGACTTCAGGTTGCCTATATCGGTTCATGGACAAGTGAAAGTGGATACTCTAAAATACGGAAGATAGCGTGAGTGCTATGGATGGCGTTCTCGTAGGGAGGCGGGGCGGATCCATAGTGGTGTATTGATATGGTGAATATGTGGACTCGTGCGCCACCTCCAAGAGTTACTTGCGATCGTAGTTCGGGATAGCCACGAGTCAAAGCTGGCTTACTGCGCAGTTAAACCCCACCATCCCTTTGTTGATAATGATGCATATGTAGTTAGTTCTGATGTAAGTCTTGTTGGGTACATTTGTACTCACGTTTGCCTATTTTATGTTTTTGCAGAGCGACTTCAGTCTCGCTAGTAGTTCCACGTGGACTTCGACGTTTAGCTGGATACCTCAGCTACGATCTTGTGCCCTCGGCAGGATCTGGTAGATAGTCAGGCTCTCAAGCCTTTTTCATTTGTAGATGTCTGTACTCAGACATGTTAAGCTTTCGCATGTGTTTTGATTTGTATGCTCTGAATGTTGGGTCGTGAGACCTATGTTTGTAATATCTCGCTCCTCGGAGCCTATTGAATAAAATACTTGAGTCGTAGAGTCATGTTGTGATGCCATGTTGTATTTACACATATCGAGCATATTGTGTGTATGTTATTGAAATGCTTGGTATGTGTGGGATCTGACTATCTAGTTGTTTATCTTTAGTAGCCTCTCTTACCGGGAAATGTCTCCTAGTGTTTCCTTTGAGCCATGGTAGCTTGCTCTTGCTCCGGAACACTTAGGCTGGCCGGCATGTGTCCTTCTTCGTTGCTATATACTGTCCCTTTGGGGAAATGTCACGCGATGAATACGAGTCTTGTTAGCCGCTTCTGCCCGGTTCACGAGTCTGTTAGCCAGTGCTACTGACTGGATTCACTCATTTGTTGACCGACGCGTTCGATCTTTGGGTCATGGATGCTGTCCTTGTAAGTCCGTGCCACTTTGGGTTTACGACTAACCATGTCGGCATGGGCTCCTTATCATATGGATGCTAGCGACACTATCATATCGTGTGCCAAAAGGCATAAGCGGTCCCGGCAAAGGTAAGGCGACACGGTGGGAATACCGTGCATGAGGCCGCAAAGTGATATGAGGTGTTACATGCTAGATCAATGTGGCATTGAGTCGGGTCTGACAGCTTTGGTATCGAGCTTTGTTGCTCAGAGGATTACCAAGCCAAAGCTGGTGAAGTTGTGTCTAGAAAAGCTTTAGTTATGTAAGGGAATTGATTGTGGGATGGGAACGTAAGGCTCTTTTTACTCTGTATACCTCAAGGCCTTCTGTTCTGAGTCAACCTCTTCTCTTCTACGGGGATTAAGAACTAGGGCTTCTCATCTATCTATTAGGATGATGTGTTACTAATCCATAGACTTATAGAATTGATAGTTTCAAATCTCAGTTTAGTTTTTACTACTTCCGTATGTTCATAGCCGGCCTCAGAACCTTGATATTGTGATGTTGAGTGGTCATGCCACTATTTTGCAGGATGTCTCAAATCATTTTGAGCATTTACAGCCGTTATGCTGTCCGAGTCATCCCAGGTTTCTAGATAGTCTGATGCATTTGCAAATCCTTTCTTTCCGTTCCTGATGTCCTTTATGGTCAGAATAAGCACACTAACCGGTGTGTTGAGGTAATTTATTGCTTTGACATATATGTTGGAGCTATTATTATGACCCTAGGTGTTTTAGGGAGTCACCTAGTAATCTAGCAATGTTTTGTGTTCCCAGTGTGATCATTCTAGCCAACATTCTCGAAAGCATCCCGTGATGCAATTTAGCCAGTAGGAATTCTATTCCTGTGTTCTTGAACCCAAGATTCACCCTACTTACTTCATGTTGATAGTGTTTGCTAGTTCCTTTAGGTTATTAGTAACCTTGCGATAGCCCTCGAGGTCCATGGTATTTCCTTTTTCCAAATACCATGAACCATTAAGGCAGAAGTTATTTGAACCAAAAGATCACAATCAGAGTACTCTTGAGGAGTTCTCCATTCATAATTGTGAATCTGCCGGTCCTACCTCTCTGCATGGGTTATCCGGAAGAAACATGTTGAACTTGGTTCGACATACTAATCTATGTATCCACAACTCAGAAAATCATATGTTCCTTTGAGTTGTCCCCCTTTAGTTGTTTGTTGGCCCTCATCTATCAATTTATAGTCAGGACTAGTCGAGCATTCGTGTTCCTCGATGCCTTATACTTCTGTAGTCCGTCAAGCTAGTCTATTCGGAATGACTAGGAGAAACAAACTCCAGTACCCCATCCATTTCTAGGATTGGGTCAAAGCAGTTGTATTCCACAGATCAAATGCCAATCCAGCTTCTGTTCTGTTCTACCTTGGAGTGTTACCATCTTTATGTCAAGAGTGTCATGAGAATGGCACTACCTCTTATGAATTCTTGACGCAGTGATACTTCTCGCCATCATTATTCATTCCTCGGTTCTGTGTTGTCGCAACCGGAATGCCGACAAGTGAATCGTGGTGTGTGAAATCAATACTGCTAGCAACTCCGTTGTTTGGTAGTTAAACGGACAACAACTTCATTCTTAGCATGCTGATTATTGAATCATCATCCTAGGATTGATCGTGCTACCTAGTCCTTATTCTGGTGCACTCCTCGATCAATGAGTTAGGATTATTCAGTCCCTTGCTTATTTGATCATATCGTCTTGCCCTGAAAAGAAAGGTTGTTCTCGAGCTTAGTAACATACCGGTGGTTCGTGATGTTCCGAAAATCTTCTCGGAAGTGTTACCAGGTTGTCCCCTGACCGCTATGTTGAGTTCGTGGTCATATTGGTTTTCCTCTAAACCACCCATTCTCCAAGAATCTGTGTGGGATATCCCTGAGCTAGTTGGTTGAGCTAGACAACAACTTGGAGAGTTGGAAGATAAATCTTTGCTTAACTTAGTTCATCTCTAAAGGATATCTTCTGTGTGTGTGTGTGTTGAAGAAAGATGGTATCTCCATTGATTGGTCCTCGTGATCAGTTGTTGGATCTATTGACTTGTCAAAACTTTGACTTGAGGTGGGTTATTGTCAAGTCAAATCAGAGCCAACGATGTTCGTAATGTTGTCTTACTCGTGGTTGATCCCTCGAGCGTACACCATTACATCTTTTGGTCTGATCAATGCTATCACCGTGTTCACATGATGGTGGAAGTCCAGTGATATGGAAATTCCATGAGTTGCCGTTGAGCCCATCAGCAACATTTTTATCTCCTCCATGATTCGTGTTGAACATTCAGCTAGTATTGGAAACTTATATTAGCATTATCTTTGTGTTTCGTTCATGAAGAATATGCTTGGATGAAAGAAGTGACTTCCTCTAGTTCATGTGCATTGGATGCAAGATGCCGCCGTGAATTCGAGAAAGCATGTTTTTACTTCCTATGGAATCATCCCGAGTCGGTCATGCACGTGCGAAGTATTATGTGGTCTGTTAGACTGACCATCTTCGTTCCATATGAATTCTGTAGCACACCAAGCCACTGATTGATTTGTTCCGGAAAAAGTGCGCTTTAAAGTAAGTACTTTAGATTACGCGCGGAGACTTCAATATCATTAATGATGGTTCCCCTCCGAACTTCGGTCGTGTTTTATTATAAGACTACTACGTGGCCATGCTTGTCTGGGACAACGTGTTCACATGTTTGTAGCAGAACCAGCTCATGTTTTGGAGCTTACTACCGTAGTCCATTTCCGAGAATCTCGCAACGTTATCTCGTTGATTTGTGTTGCAAACTTTCATTTTACTTTCTAGACTTGATGAGTCTAGAATAATCTGACACCAACCAGATCTGAATCTCAGGCAGATATGATGGTTGGAACGTGTCCCAAGAACTATAATATTGGTCTCTCTGTAACCCGGTAAAATGGATGTCGTGGCCAACACACCCAACCGGAAGACCTATTATTGTAGTATATTGTTTGAGGAAGTTGGCCACCTTCCCATAAGGATTTTGTAGAATTTATTCTAGTAGTTGTTCCTTATGTATTCTTGAGCTTCCGAAGTCCAACCTGTTACTTGATGTTCTAGATACCAAACCGTTTCAACAAATGGATTGCGCTAGCACATCAAGGAGAACATTAGAAGCGGAGTGCTAAATGTTTCTCGGTCGATCGTCCAGATTTTGTTTCCTTGGCCCCGCTAAGGTGAAATTTGAGAAAGTGTGGTCTTTCTTTGTATGTGCATCGTCCATCGCTACTCATCATGGTTGTATGTTGTGTTGTCAGCACCCTTGACACGGATGTTGATAAAACCTTGATGATTATGGAAATGCTCAAGTTCTTGAGAGCACACACAAGCGCTAGGTGTTATCATCGGCACTAACTGGGATTGCTCTCAGTTTCCTCGGTTATGCTATAACCATTCCAACAGTGGATTCACTCTCTACTGTTGAGCTTCTCCCCAGTTACGAAAACCATTCCTTGTGTTGTCTTCAACAAGGTAGTCCAGATCATCCATTCTGGCCCGAGAATGTCTTTCTTTCGGACTCCTTCAAATGATCGATTGCGATTTGCCTTAAGCTGGTATAAAGAGCCTCAGTGATCTTTGAATCAAAGGTAATTCTTTTTGCCACTTAAGGGATGATTCTACAAGCCACCTTCCCTAAGGTGCCCCGTTATGGAATCATGGCAGTTTACCCTCGTTACTTGAAACCCTTGTCAAATTGTTTCTTCCGTCCCTTCTGATGCATGTTTCGCCTCTCAGCTCCAGAGATGTTTCCATGTTCCATTCTGTGAGTTGATCTTGTGATCACTAAGATGATCCTAAGTTGCTCGAACCTCACGAAGATCGATTCTTCTAAAATTCTTCCTTTCTACTTGTTGTCATGTGGGATGGAGTTCTCAGAGCAAGACTTCGAGACAAAGATAGTGATTGAATCAACGCTCATTTGAAGTGCAACCTGGATCGTGAAGATTGCGATAGTTGTGTTTCCCCCCCTTCATCTTACCCTACTCTTGAATCTCGGGACGAGATTCTTGTTTAGTGGGGGTGAGTTGTCACAGCCCCAGTTCAGCCCTTGCTTGACTTTGCTTGTTCATCATGCCATCATGTTTAAATTCCAAAGAAATTTGAAATGGGGATTGTTGAAACCCTAGCACGAAATGAAATTTAACTAGGTTCAATAAAAATATTTCCAATAACCCAGAATGCCCTTTGGAAATGTTCATGATTTCTGTTGAAGGTGAAAACCTCTTCCAAAAATGATGAACATATTTATAGGCTATTCTTGGATTTTTGAATTAAAATATATAGTATTTGCATTTGGGCATTTAATTGCTAATAATATTTTAAATGCTCAAATAATCACAAACTGAAATGTTTACTGTTGGAAATATTCCAAAGCTGTGACATGGAGCAGTTTCATGATTTTTAGTAATACCACGGCATTTTAATAAAGCCCTAAATTTCTGAGAATAATAGAAAATGAACAGAAAAATAAAAGCAGGCGAGACCTACACGCTTACATCCCGGCTGGCGGCCCAGGTGGCAGCCCACCGCTGAGCCCAGCCCACCACCGCTGCAGATCACCACCAACCTCTCGCCGGAAGGGCGAGAGGCGCGTGGGCGCCATGTGGCACGCGCCGTGCCACGTCACGCTTCGCCGATCTTTGGGCTGGCTGGAGACGCCACGCACCCCCCGACCCCCTCTGGCCTGTCCACTCCTCCTCTCCCCTCCTCTGTCTCTCTCGCACACAGCCACCGAATGCCATCGCCGCCACGCTCGCTGCCACCGCGGCCACCGACCACCCCATGCCTCGCCGACGCGCCCAGAAGCTCCGCCACTTCGTCCTCAACCTCCTCACCAAGCCAAGCGACGCCGGACGCACCCGAACGCCCTCACCGCCGTCTTCTTCAACCTTCGGCTCCGAGATCGCCGGAGATGCTCCGACGCCGTCCGGCCTCCCCCGAGCACGCTGAGCTACTCATCAACCTCGCCGTGAGCTCCTCTGCCGAACCCCTCTCTCCCCGCGCTCTATTTCCCTCTCTAGCCACCGTTCCCATCGAGCCCGAGAGCTCGGCTCCGCCGGCCATGTCGCCGCCGTGGCCACTGTCACTTAGAGCTGCAACCGAGCACATCACCGTGCTCAGCACATCACCAGGAGGCCGTATCACCCAGCCATTCGCCCCGCCGTGCCCCACAGCACCACTTCCAACCTCGCCCGAACTCCGGCCGCCGCATTCATGCTCGCCGCCGTCGACTCAAACCACTCCAGCTCCTCCCGGTTGGCCTACTAGATGCCCGCGAGCCCCAGCTACGCGTAGGACCAAACCGCGGTCGATTTGGTCGACCGTGGGCAAAACCCGAGCCACTCCAGTGCGCCTCCGCCGCGGCTTGAGGTCGCCGCCGGCCAAACTCCGGCGTGCTGACGTGGCCATCATTAGCGGCTAAACACCCCACTAACCAACCCACCTAGCTCACTGACACCTGGGGCCCACGCCCTAAATAACCTAGGTTTTAATTCTGTTTAGATTAGTTTATAATCACACGGGACCCACCGGTCGAGTTATTTGTCTTGGCGTGGCCGTTGACCGGGCCCCACATGTCAATGACATCTGAACAGACACTGTGTCAGCGACCAATGGACACCACTGGTCAGGTTTGACCTAGACCAGCCCGTTGACGCCAGCGTCACCACGATGCCTCACGGCGCAATAAAGCATTCTTGGAATTATTCTTATTCAGGAAATTCCAGAAAATAACCAAAACTTCTAAAATTCATAGAAATTCAACCGTAACTCCAAATGAAATAAATTATATATGAAAAATGATCAGAAAAATCCAATCTTTCCATCTGTACTAGTTTCATGCATGTCAGAACACTTTAACCTTGCTGTTTAGGTGAAACAAGCTAATGCACTTATATCACTTATTATTTTGGGTGATCAGTTGAATCCTTGGTTCAAATGGACTCAAACCTTTATGTCCCAAGTTGCATTAGACCTATCACACATCATATTACCATGTCATAGCATGCATCATATTGTCACATTGCATTGATTGTGTCATACATGTTTTCGATAATTGTCCCTCTCGATGAGACGACGTTCCGACGACGAGATCTATGACACCAATGAAGAACTATATTATCTTCAGAAGTGCCAGGCAAGAAAAACCCCCTTGTTCATTTCGATACAATCCCACTCTCTCGCTCTGCTCTCTTTTACTGCATTAGGACAACAACAATTCATCTGTTACTTGCTGTGGTAGCTGAACCCCTTTATCCTCTGCATGACCTGTCATTGCCACAGTAAATAGATGAAACCCACTAGCATGAGTAGGAGTTGTTTGAGCCCTGATGTGCCTACTCATTCTTGTTTGTTTGTCATGCCTGCTCTTGCTTAGAGTTGAGTCAGTCGATTCATCGAGGATGAATCGGAGGTGTGTGAACATGTCCTCTTGTGTGTGAGCTAAGTGTGTGAACATGATTTGGTAAAGGTATCGGTGAGAGGCCATGTAGGAGTACATGGTGGGTTGTCTCATTGAAGCCGTCCTTAGGAACTGAGTTACGTGTTTGTGATCCATGATTCAGCTACTACCATACATTGGGCCTGAAATATGACCACGCTTGACTTCTTATTCTCCCTTGTCCTCTGTCCGGGAGTTGCAAGTAGTTTCGTGTTTGTAGTATCTTTGGAGGCCGTGCTTGCGCTGACCGTAGGGGTGGGCTGTGATGCGGTAGGCACGTGGCAGGTAAACCGGCGCCCGTTTGGTGTCACGGAACCTGTTCACATCGTTTGGGGCTGTGGCGAAACTCGGCGGATCTCCTCATGGATGGAACCCGAATAGGCGATAAACTGGACTAGAGACTTGAGTGTTTAGGTAGGCAGTGGTCTACACCCACGTCGGCTTTAAGCTTGAAGTCTGCCGAGCACATGTCGTGTGAGGCGCTAAGTGGTGGAAACATGTATGAAGAAGTACACCCCTGCAGGGTTAACATCATCTATTCGAATAGCCGTGTCCGCGGTAAAGGACTTCTGGGTTGCCTATATCAGTTCATAGACAAGTGAAATTGGATACTCTAAAATACGCAAGATAAGCGTGAGTGCTATGGATGGCGTTCTCCTAGGGAGACGGGAGCGGATCCGTAGTGGTGTATTGATATGTTGAATATGTGGACTCGTGTGCGCCACCTCAAAGAGTTACTTGCAGTCGTAGTTCAGGATAGCCACCGAGTCAAAGCTGGCTTGCTGCAGTTAAACCCCACCATCCCTTTGTTGATAATGATGCATATGTAGTTAGTTTTGATGTAAGTCTTGCTGGGTACATTTGTACTCACGTTTGCCTATTTTATGTTTTTGCAGAGCGACTTCAGTCTCGCTAGTAGTTCCACGTGGACTTCGACGTTTAGCTGGATACCTCAGCTACGATCTTGTGCCCTCGGCAGGATCTGGTAGATAGTCAGGCTTTCAAGCCTTTTTCATTTGTAGATGTCTGTACTCAGACATGTTAAGCTTCCGCATGTGTTTTGATTTGTATGCTCTGAATGTTGGGTCGTGAGACCTATGTTTGTAATATCTCGCTCCTCGGAGCCTATTGAATAAAATACTTGAGTCATAGAGTCATGTTGTGATGCCATGTTGTATTTGCACATATCGAGCATATTGTGTGTATGTTATTGAAATGCTTGGTATGTGTGGGATCTGACTATCTAGTTGTTTATCTTTAGTAGCCTCTCTTATCGGGAAATGTCTCCTAGTATTTCCACCGAGCCATGGTAGCTTGCTACTGCTCCGGAACACTTAGGCTGGCCGGCATGTGTCCTTCGTTCCTGTGTATGTCCCTTCGGGGAAATGTCAAGCGATGAATACGAGTTCTATTAGCCGCTTCTGCCCGGTTCACGGAGTCTGATAGCCAGTGCTACAGCCTGGATTCACTCGCTATTGACCGACACGTTCGATGTTGGGTCATGGATGCCTGTCCCTGTAAGTCCGTGCCACTTTGGGTTTACGACTAGCCATGTCAGCCCGGGCTCCTTATCATATGGATGCTAGCGACACTATCATATCGTGTGCCAAAAGCATAAACGGTCCCGGGCAAAGGTAAGGCGACACCCGTGGGAATACCGTGCGTGAGGCCGCAAAGTGATATGAGGTGTTACATGCCAGATCAATGTGGCATTGAGTCGGGGTCCTGACAACATCGGCGGCCGATTAGCCGCTTGACGGTGACGTGGAGGCGGAAATCTTCATAACATTGTGCTCCGCGAGGAGGAGGTTATCGAGCGGATGAGGAGGAGGCAAAGGCAATGGCGGATTTCTCGGGTTCATGGCGGACTTGGTGGTTGGCGCGGCGATCGTTTAGATTAGGTTTCTGATGGGTTTAAATGCGGTTTGTGCGAAATATGTAATGAATTTCGTCCAGTTTGTAGGAAAAGTTTTCGAAATGTAATGAATTTCATCCGGTTAATTTGAAATTTGCTTTGTTTGCACGAATTTCGTCCGGTTAGTTCATATAGTTGTCGAAAGGTATGCGGGCAGCATCGGATGGCATCCATCAGTGTCCTCGAACAGATGCCGGTGTAAATTTGTGGGCCCAACAATCACTCGCCCGGTGCACAAGGTTATGAAAATTTCCATCAGAGAAACGGGGGAGGGAGAAGAGATCGCCCGCCCGCCGCGCATGGACTCTAAGAAATATATGGTGATAATGTGAGGTGGGCCATGCTGGAGTCCGGACCGCTTCCGGAGCCCGCTCTCACCGCCTTGGCCCCTCAAGACGCCAGCTGCCCGCTACATGCATAGCAAGTAGTCCCCGCTTATGTGGAGGAGAGAGAGAGGCATTGACAAAGTCAAGGAGTAACAGTGGAGACAATAGCTTTCATCAAAAATAAACAATGAATACTCGTTGCTCGTCCTCTATATCGGAAAGAATACTTTCATTCGCCAAGATGTGGGACGTCGACCATCCTGGTCCACCTGCCATGCACAAAATTATCCTAGTCTACCCCGGTCGTATCGCAGGCCCAACCTTTCCCACCGTAAGTTGTTCGGACGAAGGAACCATCATGACTTCGTTGAATTCCGCTTCTTCAAGAAAACTTACTTTACCCGCAATATAGCTACCACACGCAAAGGCTGGATGGCACTGTACCACGTCATATCACTGAAAGCCACTAGGCCAAACTAGCCCGCCTAGGTCATCTATTTTGGAACGGAGGGAGTACGTCTCTGCACTGCCATGATTTTGTGTTGCACGTTCTCTGTACTTTTGCTATGATTTTCCTACCCTATGAACCAAATGAGGCCTGAATGTATGTCGACTATTGTCTGATCGATCGCTAAGCCTACAATTTTAGGAGCTAGGGCTGTTGGTCGATCGACGAGGGATAAGTATAATGGTACCATGAGCTCATCAGCCCCAACGTTTCTCTTCGGTGAGTGTTTTGCAAGTACTATAGCTCGCACAGTAGCTAGCCTACTAACACCAAGAATCATCAAACAAACCCTGCTGATATGATAAACAGTTCAAACTTACATCTAAGCATGCCATATATTACATCAAAAGCTGGTGAGGATACATCTGTTTCCATAACTCGGAGAGGGTTCGCATGATTCATCGCATGATTCACTGTCAAACAAAAGTAGCAAGATCCGCCCACACAAGACAGTGCACTAGCCCTAAGATGGTTTGATAACACGCATCGTTCTGGTAATTAAACACAGGGCAATGCAAACTACCCTGAAGGATTAGCGCGACCAACTATTTCTTATCATCGATCTCTCGGGCAATGACCACAGCACGAACAGCGGCATGAGAATCGATTTCTGGGGCGATGTCCACAGGACTGACCGCGATATCGGAATTGATCTCTGGGGTGATGTCCACAGGATGGACAGCGGCATCAGAATCGATCTCCGGGGCGATGCCAACAGGACGTGCCATGACATCGGAATCATCAAGGACAACCACCGGCACCTGCACAACACTAACATATTAGCAAGCACATTGCAAATAATCAAAAAGCAAGCACATTGCAAATAATCAAAAACCACAACTATGGTAATAGGCCATTATTTTTTACCTTGTGCAGCTCACCGGGGGATCTCATCCCTCCGGGGGCCATCTCCTCGTCCTCGATGGGGGCCATCACCTTGCCAGGGGAATACTGCTTCTCAACGCGACTATCTCCTCAAACTCGGTCTTGAGCCTCACATAGGTGGCAATCAAAGCTCCCGGGGTAGGCACGGTGGGGCCCTTGCTATTCTTCCAAGTTTCTTTGAGGAGTTCGTCCGCCAACGTCCTCAACTCTTTGGCCAGTGCTTATTTCTGGGGGTTCTTCGTCTCCATGGGTTAGCCCGCCAACATGGTCAACTTGTTGGTCGGTGCTCGCTTCCTGGAGATCGCTGTCTCCAATGGGTTGTCCGCCGGCAACTCTTTGCCTAGTGCTCCAGGATCCATCAATGAACTGACAAACAAAAAGCAATCGAAAGGAAACCACAATCGCAATGAAAGCGGAAAACAATAGGATGTGAGAATCGGTTGATTGCCGCAAAAAGAAGATTATTGGAATGAAAATATAGCAGCCTAACTGATTAGCCCACCTTTCCTTCGTCGGTAGAGAAGAAAAATGGCGAAGTGAGTAGCACAGGTGAGGTTTTCTTCAAGAAAGGGAAGAAAGGGCTTGAACAAGCGTTCAATGAAATGATGGTTGCTTCGTCCGATCCAACTTGGAGGCCACCTTACCACTTCTTTGGTAAAGTTGTGGGTTTTGTGATATGATGGTCATGACGGCCACACGGGGTGATAGGTGAGTCTCATTGTAGCACCTCGCTGTGATTTGGTGGATGCACGCGGGCCGGATGCTTTGAAATGTCCGCATGTAGATAGAGCGGCTAGTCATATAGGACTGCTCAATATTGTACACCGCGACCAAGGCGGAGAGGAAAGCGAGAGAACTACGTAATTAATGCATGAGTTTAATTAGGGTAGTTTTGTAAAGTCTGAGATACATTCCTCAATCATAAAATGCCTTGGTTCATGAGATTTGAGATTTGAGCCCTATAAACCGAGAGGGGGGGTCTGCGCACGGTGTAGTCTAGTCACTTGTTTTTTTAGCGAAGTCTAGTCACTTGTTGAAATCTCTAGAAAGGCAAATACTCCTTTCCGGTTTACTGGTCTATACTACTCCCTCCGTCTAGGTGTGTAAGTCATCTTCGAAAACCAAATAGTCCCAAAACACTTAGGTGCGGTGCATTAACTTCTACCTTGTTTCTTGTTTCTTGACATACGTATCAACCAATAAGAGATGAGAGGTGTGCATGCTTTTAATGACTTGCAATGGCTAGTTCATTGCATGGAATGCTATTAATTAACAAATAAACATTGGTGACCCCGGAGGAAATGGTGCTAAGCGCGTGGACCTATCGAGAATGAGTATCAACCAATGGATAATGGAGTTTAATTGTTAAACAATAGCAATTTTGTCTCATGCAAGAGCCTGGCTAGTACTCCAAGGAACCGCACCACATAGCGTTACGCAACTACCACGTTCGGTTTGCACTTGGCTCTTCGCCTCTTCAAGAGGACGAACAAGGATGTTACTCCTACTTCTACGATGTCGAATCCTTGCTGCATGTCCGTCCACCTCGTGCGGGAGGGATAGCGTGTAGTAAAGCTTCTACTTACTGCTCCCCGCCTTTGCGTCCATGATAGGTGGGCCCAACGGTGGTTGGCCCACTGTCATGCAGCCAAAGCGAGTGCGATCAAGGCACCGGAGCTCATTACGCGAGGGAGAGGCGTCGTAGTAATCAAATTTCTCGGGCTTATGCGAGTTGTGCGACACATCAAAGCCTTGCATTCGATAAAACTCTTTTACACATTTCAAATGGGCTACTTCGTATGTAGGAGTAGACATATTCTACTTCGTATGTACTCCCTCCGTTCCAAAATATAAGTCTTTTTAGAGGTTTCACTATGAACTACTCCTACATACGAAACAAAATGAGTGAAGCTACACTCTAAAATATGTCTATATACATCCGTATGTAGTTTGTAGTGGAATCCCTAAAATGACTTACATTTAGGAACGGAGGGAGTAGTCACTTGTTGCAATCTCTAAAAAGACTTATATTTGGAAACGGAGGGAGTACAACGCATGCATGCATGCCGTGACTTTCCTTTTGATACTTGCATGTGTTGATTTGATGCACCTTGCCAAATTTTGAATATAAATTTAACTTACCAAATTTTCATGCATGTCACAAAAAATCATGGGGCTGTTTGGATTGTGACTATGTTTGTCTTATGTTGCCACATTATTTTTCCCACACTTGCCACACTTGCCTAACCTGAGTTACTCAAATTGTTAGACACACTTTGGCTTGCCTAAGGGAATCTTGCCAAAAATTTTGTGTCTATGACATGTGGGGTTCACTGCTAATAAAAAAATTCTTGTCTTAGGTGTGGCTAATAAAAAAGACTTATATTTAGGAATGGAGGGAGTAGAAAATATAAATAATAATGCATGTTGGGGCAACCCACGTTTCCGCTAATTTTAGCCGTGGGCTTGTTGACAATTTTACGAGGGGTGGTTGTTCATTTAATGGAGGGACTTGTAGTACTACGGACTTGAGCGATACAAAGTGCGACTGGCACACCGTAACACCACTTGGAACAAGCGGTAGCTATCTCAAAAACAATCAACAACTAAAAACAACGCGACCGGCATGTAGTATAGTACACAATTTTAAGCGATTGTTTTGATGGAGTGAAAAGGAAAACTACCCCACTACTTATATATAGGCGGAGCCTCGCGCTTGCTTGCTAGGGCTGCTCTATTCACACACTCTCATCCTCTCCAGATCTAAACAAGATAGGGTAGTAACCTGTCTTTCTCCCTTCAAAAAACACTGGCTTTCTATCCGCACCGCTGGTTAAAGATCCGGACATATCCTCCTCCGCTGGTGAAGGGGAGGAGGGGCAGCGTTTAGGCCGTTGTCGACAGCGAGGGAGGAGACCCACTGCCGGCCGCACCGTTATCTCGGCGGCGCCGGCGGAGGTCCTCGGATCCTTCGTTGTTGCTGTGGGTGGATCGGCCTCCGCCGCCCACCTATCCACATCCCGGCGACCTTGGTATATCTTCGTTGAAACCGCCTTAGCTCTACTTCCCCATTTCGCTACGTCGCTGCATGTGCATCATTTTCTACCTCTCAGCCCCTCTCGATCGGATGGTCCAACGTCACCTATTTTTTTCTTCTATTGTTAGAGGTAAAGCTACTTCATGGAGTCGAATCTTGTAGTCCCTCCATCCGAAAATACTTGTCATTGAAATAAAGTGGGGGTGGGGGAATTTAGTATGTACATCGGACTTGGTACAAACAAGAAGGAAAGGGAATGAAAGTAGTACATACTGGTCATCCAACCGGTCTCTGGGTAGAAAAAGGAAATATAGGGGTAACGCTATACACAGTGGTATGACCAGGACTAGATTTGCTATCCACACATAGGAGTAGGTGGCTAGAGTGAACAAAAATGGGACCAACCCAGATAGTATGTTTCTTGGATGTTTGTTTCTCGGGGCAACAAACTATGAATCACCACTTTATGCCCCTGTTTACGTACATGGTCTTTGTCTTCTTTGGTGCACCCTTGTCCCATGCCCTTATACCAAATATTTAGGCTCGATTCGGAATAAAGGCAGAAAACATAAGTCTTGATGAAAATAGAGGAATAGGAAAGGAATGTAGGTATAAAACTATGGAACAACGAACCGGAGGAAACTCTCAAGAGAATGTGTTCGGATGGACTACGAAATGTACAGATTTGTTTTTTTAGAGTAGCATGCTTGGCAGTTTGAGATGCTATTTGTTAGTTCAGCTGCACAGTAACTAATCTTGTCCTCACCTCATGTACCACACATAGGTTGACTTTTTTATTCCGGCAAACACAGCAGAGCAACCTGTCTAACGCATGGCAGCGAGCACCTGCCTCGGGCTTCCGCCCAAAAAATGAGCAACGCGTGGATGTTTCTAATCCGATGGAATCAGTACTACTAGACTAGCTTTCCTATGAAACACTATTCACCTTTCCCGTGTTCCGAACGGTTGGAAGGGAAAGAATATGGTAGGAATTGTGTTCCTACGAAAATCCTGCACCAAACCCGTGAACCGAACGCAGCCTTGGCTGTTCTTAATATAATGTCCCTGGTAAAAATGAAGCCATGCCACTGTTTTTGCCTGTAATTGTTTGAGACTCTGAAAAGTTTAGCCAAATGTTTTTGCCTGTAATTGTTTGAGACTCTGACTGTTTCCTCTATGCCTTTTTGTGCAAACAGGGATATCCAATTCACTTGGTTGTTGTTGTGACCTTTTGGTGCACTGCAGAAAACTCTTCTTAAAAGAAGTGACTTTTGTGTTGTTTAACTGGAATATCGGATGGAATAGTTGGTTCATTTTGGTGGAACTGCACAAAGGGAGATCTGTGTTCCAATCCTCATCATCCATATTGGCGCCATAACCTTCCTTTAGGTAAGAATGATATTTAATGCATGTGTTCATCTCTATTTTCCGACTGCCATGAGAAAATAATGCTGTTTTTTACTAGTACACTTGTACTCCCTCACTGACAAAACCAATTCTGAATTAGAAGGCCAATCATGTACTTGGTTTCACCAACTGGTGAGGAGAAAGAGAAACATAGCATGAAGAGGAAGAAGAAGAAGAATAAGCAGTGCCAAGGTGATCTTCTTTGAAGCGGAGGCCTCGATCGAGGCTATTCAAGGGCTCGGCAATGACTACCTTACATGTGAGGCGATCCTCCGAGGAGCCCTTCCACTTCTCTGTCTCACTTAATTAATTAGGAGCACTTAAGTACCACTAATTTATTCTTGCCTAATTTTCTGTTGGAGTTAAACAAATCTTTAGTAGGACCCTATGCTGAATCATGTACATGTGAATGTTTGTCTATGGAGGTGAATCATGTGGTGGAGCAGGAGGAATATTATTAGTGTCATGACATAATAGTGCTATTGTTTTGCATGTCAATTTATTGCCATTGGTTCAATGAGGCAATGTTTTGCGTATTGTCCATCATGAATTTGATGCTCTTGTTTGAGTAATATGCTAATGTCTTCCTATCCTTTCTCACTAAGCTAATGAAGGTTTCACCTTGTTCCTACTTGTCCAAACAGGGATCATGTTGTGCCAATCATACATTTTAGTGGAACTACACAAGACAATACAATTAAGCGTATCCCAGCCGATTGCTTTAACTCTGCTGGAAGTTCTTGATAATCTTCGATATAATCTCAGCCTTTGGTAAACAAGAGTGATTTCAACCATACATTTGAAGTGCACAAAAATATATACTATTGTGTGATTCCGGTGAGTGCTTTATCATCTCTTATGGGACTACATGAATAAGCTTTTTTCTCGAGGTTGGTGCAGGCATAAGGCCTTCATCCATATTAGTTTTTGTTATCTCTATTTGTATCGTGCTACTGTCATGAGAAACTCCTTTATCTTTGCACTTTTAAGTTTTGCAACCTATGATAAATGGCAATGCTTCAAGTGTTGAGTTGAGCTAATTGGCACTGATTAAATAAATTAATACCTCTCTTTAAGCAAGATTACTATGTTGCTAACTTTACCCATTAAGATAATGAGGGTGCTTCTATTTGTTAGTGTATGTTTCATCAACTAGTCCCACTATTACAGTAATCTCACTCTCTCAATATATGTGCCAACAGGGATGCTCGATTTTGGTGGAACTGCACAAAAACTTTGGGGTGCTTCATTGCCTCGACAGCTTCCGTCCTTTCCTATCAGTCGCTAATCTCCGCTTGCTTTCTTCCTTTCTTTGTCGATCGCTTGGCTTATCTCGGCTTCGGTCAAAGGAAATAGTAATTGATATGCTACCTCACACAGGTTGGTCTTGGTCTTTATCCCGATTATTGTGCCTATCATATGTATTGGTAATTTGGTATTGTGCTCTTGTTTGCGATTTCATAAAGGAGTAATTTGGAGCCTGAACTCGCAGGCAAATCATTACATCGGGTGATTTCAGTAGAACTGCACAAAATGATCAGATGGACAGGTACTTATGCTGCTGCTATGTACTCCAAAGTTCACTCAGACAAGCATCGATGTTGACAAGAAGTGCCTATATTCATTCGAGTATCAACCGGTGTCAACCAATTGTCAAACTCCAAGTATTAGGAGAGTGAATGCCAAAAATATTGCTTGGTGCATAGCCCAGAAAAATGCAGTCCAGTCTTTGGTCCCAACTTGTGCCTTTTGGTTATCGGCACATATGGTAGCGAACTATATGGCATGGAGTCTAAAGATTCCAGAAAAGTTGGTTGACGCGTATATTCATCTGGGACTTAATCAGTCTGCACGCCAAGGATGCTCCATTTCACTTGAACTGCACAAAAAATTTGCGTGGTTCATTTTCTCAACCGCCTCCTTTCTCGTCTGCAATGTAGAATTTTGGCGAGATAAAGGACCAAGATAAGCCAATAAACTAGTTGGATGAAAGTAGTGGCCAAGTTGATCAAACCTCCATCGGCACGAGGCCACTATTTAAGGATAAACCTACAACCAAAGTTCAGATTGTCTATGTTGCCTCTTATGTACTCGAAAGTTTACTCATACATGAACTAATTTTAGCAAGAAGTACCTCTGATTGAACACCATTTACCAGTCTGTACCCTAGGTAACTAAAGTTCATCCATGGATCATATTGGCTGTGATCTCGATCATTTGGATGCATAAACATACTGAACACGTGTATATCTGAATCTTTTTGTGAATTATGTATGAATATTGTCGTGTGATCTATCAATCATTTGGATGCATAGATATGTTGAGCTTGTGTATATATGAATCTTTTGAGTTGTTGATAGTGAATGTTGGCTATGAATATGAACGTGTCCTGTGAACCTGAGTTTGATATGAATTGCAACAGAACCAGTTATAACCCTTCTCCTCCTCTCAATCTGCGACTCCACTGCCGCGTTTTCCCATCTCCGAGTCATTCCGTCCGGGGCCTCGCCGTCGTCCACCGCCTCGCTGTGTTCGGTTCGGCGTGGTCAACAAACGAGAGTCATCGGAAGAGGACTGTACGTGGAGAGCCTGACGGCTGGGACCCACGAGGTCCATGGTCGCACGCAAGGAAAGTTCCTCCTTATTAAGCTGAAAAAATGTTTCCTCCACCTGACAGCTGGGACCCACCAGCTGTATCTTCGCACGGAAGGAAGTGCCTCCTTGTTTTGCGAAAAAATTATTCATCCATTGACAATTTGGGACCCGTCGATTTGGTGGTCGACTTGTGGGCTGCTAAGCCGGCGATGTACGCACGGCTTTGTCAACAATAAACAAAGCGATTCTAGCAATTTGGACCGTTGGATGTTAATTCAACATGTATTCAGTCGACAAACTTACCAGCACATCTATGTGCAAAACGTGCATGCACATTGAATGTAACCGAATGTTGGCTAGAGGAGACCCCTAGTTTTTTGGTAACCAGCCTTCTGGCAGATTGCCCGGGGAACACTTTTGTTGAATAAAGCTATCTGATTTGCCCGCAAAAAAAGAGTAAGTGCCTCCTTATTACGCGGAAAATAATGATTCCTCCAACTAACAGCAGGGACCCACTAGACGGGCCAGCGTATTTTGCGAAAAAAACGTTTGCCCCCTGACTGCTGGGACCCACCTGACGGGCCACCGTATTTCGCGAAAAAAACGTCCCCCCGCTGTCAGCTCGGACCCACCGGAAGTGCCTCCTTATTACGCACAAAAAAATGAATACTCCCCCTGCTAGCTGGGACCCACCTTGGTGGGAGGCTGACTTGTGGGCCTACAAAGTTGACGGGGACGAAGGGCTTTGTCAAATTAGTCAATATGAACGATTCTAGCTCCAGTGACCGTACGATGTCCATCCAACGGCCGTAGTGCTTCTTCAACCTCTGGTCTTCTTGCTCCAGCCGCTCAAAGCAGCGCCGGTCGTGCCTCATGCTCCTGCCTCCCGTGGCCGGCTGTGCTGCCGCGGCAGCCTCACCGCCCCCTACTATTCCCACCGCTGGCCAGGCCCTGCGGCGACGGCAGCCTCACACCGCAGCCGAACCAGTGAACCCTCGTACTCCTCTCTGTGCGGGCTTCCACTATCGCGTTTTCCCCGGCTCCGTGTCATCCCCTTCCTAGGCCTCGTCATCGTCCACTTCCGTGGTGCTCTCCACGCGGCGTGGTCAACGTGGTCAAGGAATGACTTCCATCGGAAGAAGTCTTTCAGACGTGGAGAGGCGATAGTGGGTCCACGACCACAGCCGATTTTTGTGATTTGCCAAGTAAGTCGCTTTGTCAGGCCTGTTGGGCTGCAAATCTTTCAAGACGAGGAGAGCTTTCATTCGGCTGGTCGAGAAAATGGCCCATCAGTAATGAGAAATGGGCTATACATTTTTAAAACACATCAAAGAGGCAATTAGTTTCAAATATCTTTTTTCATTTCGAGATTTTAAATTACATTAATTTTTATGCGTGGAGAATTTGTTGGAATTTATATTGATATACATTTAGTTTTAAAATCAGTTTGAATGTGAGTCGAAAATTCGGGATTAAAACAGTTCGGACCGCTTTTGAAATATGCAAAATTTTGTATAATTTTTTAACCGTGGCCACAATATGGGCTTTAATGCTAACAAAAGAATATGGGCTCCAAAAAAACCTTAAGAATTAGCAAATGGGCTGTAAATTATTAGAAATAATGGCAGATGGGCTGTATGTTGTTTTCCACAGATTTGAGGCTTTCCTAAAAGGTTGGCCTTTAGCGGTGGCGGTTGGATGTCCATCCAACGGCGGTCGTCTTCTTGATCTCTGCTCTTCTGCTCGGCCGCTCAAACAAGCGCCGGGGACTGCTGCTCCCTCCTCCCATGCCGGTGTCTTTGCCATGAGCCTCACCGCCCCACCGTACCCCCATCGCTGGCTTAGCCATCCCTCTACTCACCCACACCTGCTGTTATTCTCCGGCGACGACAGACGAACCGGTAAACCCTCGTTCAGTCGTACTCCCCTCTGTGTGGGAAACAACTGCAGAGTCTTCCCTGCCTCCGTGTCGTTCCCTTCCTAGGCCTCGCCGTCGTCCACCGCCCTGGTGCTCTCAGCGCGGCCTGGTCAACATGGTCAACGACCGACATGCATCTGAAGTGGACTGTACGTGCAGAGGCCGATAGCTGGGTCCACGACCGCACGCAAGGAAATGCCTCCTTATTACCCGCAAAATAATGATTCGTCCACATGACATCAGGGACCCACCGAAAGGGCCTCAGTATTTCGCGAAAAAAACGTTACCGCCACTAACAGCTCGGAACCACCAGCTATATCTTCGCACGCAAGGAAGTGCCTCCTTATTACGCACAAAAAAATGAATACTCCCCCTGTTAGCTGGGACCCAGTGTAGTAGCAGGCTGACTTGTGGGCCTACTAAGTTGACGGGGACGGAGGGCTTTGTCAACTTAGTCAATATGCACGATTCTAGCTCCAGTGACTGTACGATGTCCATCCAACGGCCGTAGTGCTTCTTCAACCTCTGGTCTTCTTGCTCCAGCCGCCCAAACCAGCGCCGGTCATGCCTCGTGCTCCTGCCTCCCGTGGCCGGCTGCGATCTGGCGTGAGGCCTCACCACCCCTACTACTCCCACCGCTGGCGGGCCATCCTCTACTCACCCACCCCTGTTATTCTGCGGCGATGGCAGCCTCACACCGCAGCGAACGGTGAACCCTCATACTCCTCTGGCGTGGGCATCCTTTGTCGCGTCTTCCCGGCTCGCGTCGTCCCTTCCTAGGCCTCGCCGTCGTCCACCGCCTGGTGCTCTCGGCGTGGCGTGGTCGGCGTGGTCAAGAATGGCTTCCATCGAACATGGATTTGTGGTGGAGAGGCGGCAATTTGGGTCCAAGGCTGCAGCAAGGAAGTGCCTCCTTATTACGTGCAAAATAATTATTCCTCCACCTGACAGTGGGGACCCACCGGACGGGCCACCATATTTCACGAAAAAAACATTTCCCCCTGACTGCTGGGACCCACCAGCTACACATTCGCCAGCAAGGAAGTGCGTCCGAAAAAAACGATTTGCCCCCCTGACCGCTGGGACCCACCAGCTACATCTTCGCACGCAAGGAAGTGCCTGACAGTCGGGACCCACCTGGTCAAAGCGTACGTACCGTTGTCATTCTGGTCGTGAACGTGTACGTACATACTGGTCGATGTAGAGGCGCGCTCGTGTCATAGATGTAGAGGCGCGCACGTGTCATAGTAAGCGCGCGACGTAGCATGTACTGCGTCGTCTGTTGGCGGGTGCAAGAAAGAAAATCTGACCCGCGTCACGTACATACGGAAGGGTCTCTAACGCCTATCGCGCATACGTACATGGCTGGGTCGGAACGGAGAAACAGCATCGTCGTCATGTTCATGGGGAGCCAACCGGTGGGTCGAAGCGAGAACGCGTGGTCGTGTTCATCGGGAGGCTTGGGCGGAACAGCGATGAAGCGAGTCTGGCGTCCGCTGCGGAGAAGCGGCCTTGTGTTCGACCGGCCATGTTCAAGCGGGTCTGTTGATCGGGAGGGCTGGCGTACCGCAAAATGGAGAAGCGGACCTCCTACGGTCGAAGCGGGGTCTGTTGATCGGGAGGTGTGGCATACCGCAAAAGCGGAGAAGCGGACCTCCTATGGTGAAACGGGATCTGTTCGCCGGGAGGGTGTGGCGACCGCAAAAGCGGATTTAAAGCGGACTTGTGTTGGGCGCCACGGTGAAGCGGAGGGGAGGGAGGCGTGGCGTAGCATAAGCAGGACTCCACGGATCTTGTTCATCTCCACCGTCGACCTCCTCCGGCCTCCACGGGCTACTATCGACCTCCTCCGGCCTCAGCGGGCTCTGTTCATCCGGCCTCCACCGTGCGCTACTCCATCGGCTCTTGTTCAACCACCCCTCCACGGGCACCCCTCCACCGTCTCTGTTCATCCAGCCCGCACACCACGGGTCTGTTCAACCACCCCTCCACGGCCACCCCTCCACCGTCTCTGTTCATCCAGCCCTCCACACCACGGGTTCTGTTCATCCAAAGGCGCGCCACCGCTCCTCATTCATCAAACCCCAAGCAACGCCTTTGTTCATCAATCGATCGGCTCCGATTAGCGGCGAGAGCGAAGAATCGCTCCATCGGGTTCGATTAATAGTCATCGATCGATCCTCGGGTTCGAAGAAGCGTAACTGCGGTCGATCGCTTCGGGTTGATTAGAGCCCAACGCCTCGCTTCGGCTTGATTAGAGCTAACGCCTACGCACACACGTGCGTGCGTCGACGAGAGAAACGCAGCGCGCCGCTCCCGCCGTAATCGCAACTCCCGAAATTTTCCTCCCCTCGCTTCTACCACAGTTTTTTCCATCATGGGCGGCCCAAAGAATGTCATGCAGCTGCGTCTCCGGCCGCTTGAGACGAAAAGCCCATTTTCTGTCATGATTTTTTGTCATAGAAGTAGGAGCCCACCACATCTATGATGATACCGGGTTTTGTCACAATTATCGTCATAGAAGTGTCATATGTATGACAGAAAAAAATTCGTTTGGCCCAAAATGTCACGGATGTGACTTTTTTTGTAGTGCATGTTTGCGAAAATAGGAGAAACAAGAAGTGAGCGTGCGGGTGAGCAGGAGAAAAGAGAGTGATAGCTACATGAAGGAGCATGCGATAGAGATGGGCATGAAAGGAGATTCAAGTATTTAGTTGCGTGTATAGAAAATGTCAACATAAAAGGGATTCAAATATTTGAATTCGAGAAGATGATATATGTAATTCATACTCAAACCAAAATTGATCTATCAAACATGCATACTCATATGAATTCACGTGCATCTATGTTATTTAATATGTAGATACTACTGATCCATTTTAGTAGGACATAATTTGGTCTAAATTTTTTGAATTCATCCTTATGATTTTGAGATCATTGTATTTGTAAATCATATTATATATATCAAGGAGCAGAATTCTTTGTTGTGCTTTTGAAATTATATATAAAAATGATGTATATAAAATTTTATTCCAATCAAAACTAGATCTTGCCCGAAGAAAAATAGAATACAAACTGGATTCAAATTGAGTTGGCACAGTAAACATGCACTCGTGCTCTATAAAAATTTGAACGAAGCGGGGAAAGTCGCAGTAACCACCCAAAACCAAAAACTGTGAGATGGAAATTACTTCCTATCCCTGACATACAAAGCCTATCGGCTCGATTTCTATAAGTTTCTATAGCGGTAGGTTTGTAATTTCACTCAAATGTGACATAACCGCCTCTCACCCTGATCCATACATGGTGGGCGCCAAAACACAATGTCTCCTAGGCCGAAATCGACGCTCTCCCCGATTCATACATGGTGGGCACCAAAACAAACTCTCGTCAGCCGAAATCCCCGTCGGCAAATATTCGGTGTATGCGAGATAACCATCCTATCCCCAACTGACTATTATTGTTGTGATGTAGGAAATTTTAAACGGGGGATACGTTTGCAAATTTCCATGCATTTGAGACAACGCCCTGAAGACATTGTTCTCCCCTTCCTCTCTCCCTCCATTTCCCCATTCGTACTCCGTGGGCGCCAAAACACCCTCTCCACCCCAGCCTCCTCCGTCTGCCACCCCATTCACCGCCGTCCTCCTCCATCAAGCCGGAGCTGATACCCCGACGCCGTCGTCCATTACAACAAATTGGCCTCTCTCATCCATGGCTTCGGACCGGGATCCTTGCATCCCGTCCTCTTACTTCATCCCCGCCGTCGTCCACCTTGCTGGCGCCGCTCCTAAGACTGTCTCGTCCAGCACGTCGGGATATTTCCCCCACCGCCACCGTCTACCCTCCTAGATCTTCTTCCACGCTGCCGACAGCCATCGCTACCGCAACACCGTCAAATTCTTAGCAGATGCATACACGGCGCCACACCAAAGGCGGTACTCTTTTGTATCTGCTCAACTTATTTATCGCAGCAAGAAAGTAGACCACCACTACATTACTCTTATTTCTCGTCCATCACTTACTTATTAGTTGAAAGCAAGCATTGGTTGCGAAGTTGCCTTTGTCCAGTTTGCACCTTCAGATCCGCCATGGCATGCTCAACACTATACTCGCAATCCTTTCGTATTCCACACTAGTTAAATGAGAGTAGACCAAATTTCAAAATTGGGTCAGTCGATTTTTGGGAGCTCACCGGAGTTCGCAGGTGCGAAGGAAGGGGCTCGAGTGGGGACGATGGTTGTGGGGGGCGGTGGCCTGGCGATGGTGGGGCCTCGCCAAATGAAGAAAACTCGACGCGGGTAGGGCGAGGGTGGGGGTGGGGTGGCGGAGGAACACAGGTGGTGGGGGGCAGTTCAGGAGAGGGCGGGGGGGGGGGGGGGCGTGGCCGGTGGTTTGGCCGGCGGCCCGTGCGGTGTTCTGTATGGGAAGAATCAAAGACGAGGAAGAAGAAGGGTTAGGAGACGTACGATCTTCATCCAACCGCCTGAAATGGTCGACTGACCTAAATGATAAAAGTCACGTGACTTGCATGCAGACATTCCTTTATATTCAGCACCATCATCGTAGCTGCTTAGCACTGCTCTTGAATCCATCAAGCTAAACAACGTGCCACTCATGATTCCAAACTTGTTGCTCAAATATGAATCTGATATGATGCTGGTATTACTAAACAGACAATGTTTAATTGGTAGCTAATGTTCCTACTTTTACTTTAAAAAATCACATGCACCATATATAGAGAGACAACAGGGAATTGAATTCTTAGTGTGCTTTGGTTCATCATGTGTGGGCACTGCGCAACGAACATTTTGTTATCCAAAACCTGCTTGCTCTTCTTTAGCATGTTCCTCTTCCGTTCTTCTTTAATAAGTGCTCTCTTCGTTCCTAAATACAAGTCTTTGTATAGATTCCACCTTGGACTACATATGGAGCAAAATGAGTGAATCTACACTCTAAAATGTATCTGTATACATCTATATATGATCCATAGTTGAAATCTCTACAAAGAATTACATTTTGGAATGGAGGGAGTATGATAGTAGTATAGTATGTTCCTTGTACCGAAGAGGAGCAGGGACATTTGCAGTGTAGAGGTCTATTCGGTCGGTTGTGATGGACACTTTCAACTCTTTGGGCCTCTTTGATTCGTAGGATTTTGTAAACATAGGAATAGGAATTGTACTGGCCTGCCCACTTGAATCCTATAAGATTAGCAAGGAAATGCGGGGAGTTGTGTTGCCTTTGAGAGTTCCACTGGTATTAACAGTACCACACCTTCAGTTGAAGAGAGCTGGTATTCGAATCCTTTCTAGCCATACCGGCAATAGTAGCCTATATTTTCCAGCAAGTTCCACTTTGCTGATTTTACTTGTGATGCTTACGGTTTTCCCATTATATCTGCAATATGATCTATGTAGCTTCTTTGTGTCGCACTAGCAGCAGTCCACTCTTGAAGCTAAACAACATACCAATCATAAGTCCAAAGCTTACTTCTTCAAATACGAATTGTGATATGATACTGATATTAGTTAACAGACACACATTTAATTGGTCAGGTAATTCTCCCACATGATTTTCCAAATGCATGTGGCCACATATAGAGAGACATCATGGAATTGCATTTCTTTGGGCACTATGATTCATCATGAGTGGGCAACCAACATTGTATGCAAAGAAGCGGAACCTCAAGAATATGCTTCCTCTTCTGTTCTTTAACATGTTCCTCTTTTGTTATTGTGTATTTAGTACGTACAGTATGTTCCTTGTCAGGAAGGGGAGCAGGGACATCTGCAGTCAACAGCTGATAGAGCTGGCATGTATGTGATCGATAGGCTTTCAATTAGTAGCGGCAATACAACACCATATTTTCTAGCTAGTTCCACTTTCCCGATTTATATATCCTGGTTATAGCGTGCCCCTTTTATGTACACTACAATCTGCCTAGTTGTTGTGTGCTCTTGTTATCATTGTTTGGCAATAAACTCTCTATACAGTATATTTTGAGCCTATCATCTGCCAACTATCCTTACTTCTAGAGCATATTTTTTTGTGTACTTGTGCTAGATTATATTAATGCATGCACCATATTACAGCACACATGGGCTCTCTCATCAGAATCCAGTGATATCACACAAGGGTTTACAGGGCGCCCCTATATTAGAATATCCTCTGCATTACAAAGATAATCTCACTACTATTTATGTTTTCATGCTTCTCAAATATTATACGTACTCACAGTGAATATCAGAATCCGTGCATCAGAAGAATATTGTGGAACACTGCAACGACTTACAAAATTGGCTCCAAGGCATTGAGTGCCATTATGGATGCAATGAAACTCATACGCTCCCCACCTATAGATTCTTGTTCGAAATATGACCCTAATGACTATTCTGACCTCGAGGAGTTAAAGGCAGATGGCCTGTCCTGTTCACCCATCAAGGTGCCTATTCTAATTTGGCAAGGTTTTATTAATTGCGTGTATCTTGGATAAGGTGTCTTGCATTTCTTCTACTTTGTTGCACCGCCATCTGCTTAGTTTACTCATCATATATGTCAATATGCCATGCACATCCATTATTTACATATTCCATCTATCATCATACCATGTTTTTTCACTCAAATGATGTTCTTGTGCATCAGACATCAAAAAGGAAGAGGGTGATTGCCGAACCTGAAGGAGCACCAGTAAAGTACTTGAAAAATGTGATGGTGCCGGAGAAATCAGATAGCACCCCACTTATATTGGCTCTACAACTAGTGACACAAAATGTAGGACCGACTCCAGCAAACTGTACCCATACTTCACTGGCCACACCACTAGCCCCACCGCACAGGACCTGCACTCCAGAAAAATGTATGTCGATTTCAGTTGCCATAGCACCAGTCGTACCACGGAAGAATCCCACTCCAGCAAAAATTACAGCAAGTCCACCGGCCGAAGACCTATCCCAACTGCAGAGACGGCCAATTCCTGTAGATTGGAACCCCATTCCAGTTATTCCTAGTTCAAAAGACAATGCTTTCAATGTTGTTAGGGACTACGTGCATATATTCCCATCATGCAAAGATTATAGTGAAGACAAACACCATTTTCACATCTTCCTGTCCACTTACATGTAAGTGCTATTATTCATGGTGATTATTTTCCTGTTTTCTGCTCATTGAACACATCAATGATTTACATTACACTGTGGTAAGTAGTTGAGGGTCAATCTGGATAGTCATGATGAGCAAAGCTTGCTTGCACTTTTCAAGGAAGTGTTGCAGCAGTATCGGTGTTACCTGAGGAAATCACACTTTGATGGCAAGTCTATAAACGAATTTCTGGTGAAGTCTCATGTGCTAAATTTAGAAGACATTGAATGGAAAAACCTTGTTATGCACTATCTCATTCCCAGGATGAGGTACTGTCTATGATATCACATGACAATTTGAACTTCTACTTCTCCGCATGTGCCTTACTGATCTCTTTTGTAGGAAATTTCTCAAAGAAGAATTCCGGTTTGAAAAGGATGACAGGATATCGCAAATATGCTGCCCGCCACTTTGCTCTTGTTAATACCTGTTGTCATGTATCACTGTACTCGCATTCATAGCTAGTTCATTATGTGACAGTAGTATGCATGATAGCTTGCTTATCAATTGTTCGTTCTAAATTATCTAATCTGTATGAATGGTTACATTAGTGTAGAATATATCCAATGCCAATGAATTTTTTTAGCTTTGCATTGTTCTTGTAAGTACCAGTTATCCTTTATTGGTGTACTTATAATGACAGCTGGTTGTTCATGTACCATCACTCTGCAGCTTATTTTCCTTTTCCCTCCATTTTCTACACATCAGATCCATATTTACTCTTACCATAAGGTTGGATAACACTGATGGTACTGAAGAAGTTTAGCTTTGCATTGCGCTTGGTTGTACCTTTTGCCTGTATCGCTGTACTTACATTTATAGCTACTTGGTTATGTAGCACCACTCTTCATCTTATCTTAAATATTCTCCATTTTTTCATATACTATCACATCTATATTTACTCTTAACGAAATGTAGAATAAAGGTAATGCTTATGAAGAAGATTCTGTGGTAAACTTTTTGAATTGCCCCCCCCCCATCAGCATGGACAAGGACTTTATAGAGCATGTCTTTGCTGCTAATGTAAGTTTGTCCTTCTCAAGGCTTCAAACTTTGTTGTGTATATTTTGTTATGGATGACTGCAACAACTATTTATTTTTGGTGTTTGCATCAAATTGCATGTTTAAATATTATTATGTAGTTCATAAACAAAAGTTTGTCCTTCTCAATTTAAGTTTTCAGTTGTACAACCAAGTTCATTTTTCATACGATGTAAATAAACTATAAAGAGCAAGTGATCTTCTTTTGCACTGCATGTATGCTTCTATTCTTGATCTGTAATCTAGTGGTGTGGTGAACCTATGCACTACAGCACAATGTCATATTCTGCAATGTCTTAACTATGAACAATGTCATATCATTCTACTATTATTTAAACGGTCTCTTTATTTGCCAATCTGAAATGGGATAAATTGACAATACACTAACCATTGATACTTATGAGTTCTTGATCTATAATCCAATGGTGTCGTGAAGCTGCCAACTCCTTCACAATTTCATTTCCTACCATGTCTTTACCTGAACAATACTATATTGTGTTAATGCTATTTAAACTATCTCACTTTATTCGCCAATAAGAAATGTGATGAATCGTCAGCACTAATACTTCTATGTGCAAAACCTGTCATCTGTCTGCTTGTTTCTCTTTTAGAGTAAGGAGGATATAAGCGTCAAACAAGCGCATTCTCATCAGCTTGCTCAGATGTTTGAGCTGCAGCTCCCGAGTAGGGCTAACCTTTCTTGAACTCTATTGATGTGTTGTCGGTTTTGTATTTTATTTTTTCGGCGTGTTTATTTGCACTGGAGGCGATCTTTGATGCCTAGTGTATGTAATCTACTGTCTATTTGTGCTTTATTATCATAGTGGCGTTTGATACCAAGTGGATGTAATATGTCAAAATTTCTTTATTGTATAGTCTAGGTTTTTTCTTATTCACGATGCTGTAGTTATTTTACTTTATATATATATATATATATATATATATATCCCGTCTTCGCAGTAAACCAGCCAAACTGTAAAATTACGGTACATAATCAGGCCATCATGCAAATCACTATGTATGATCCGCATCATGGGCCCAGTCATCTTGGTCCATTAACAGGCCTAAATGTAAACTGGCCCACTAGTAGTTTTGGGCCTTTAATAGGCCGACTAAACCGTCGGCCATATTTTCGCAAGAAATATCAATGGGCTTTTAGTAGACTGAAAAGTAGGTTGGGCCTGAAACGTGCCGAACAGCTCACGGGCCGACAACGGGCCAGACCCCGGCCCATGATTGTGCCAATCACATCGCGGGCCGTTAACAGGCCAAAATTGTCTCGGTCCTTGTTTGGCCCAATCAGATTATCGGCTGTGAGCAGGCCGGATGCAAAGCCGACCATAGTTAGGCATAACTATATGATGGGCTTTTAACATGCTGAAATAAATATAAGGCCGAAATGTTAAACGGGCCTTTAACAGGCCGAAACTAATATCAGGCTATATTACTAAATGGGCCTTTAGCAAACAGAAATCCTGACCGTGCCTCAAGTGGGCCCAAAAGTACAGCGTCCAGTTGATGGGTCGAATCTGATATGGGCCATAATTTAGCCCAAAGGCTCTTAAAGGGCCGGATCTGATCTGGGCCGTAATATGGCCCAGAATAGGGTAAGCTATCAACGGCCGGATCTCATATGAGACTTTATTAGGCCCAGAACGTGGCAGGCTATTAATGGACCGGATCAAATATGGGCTGACATTTGGCCCAAAACATGGCAGCCTGTTAACGGGCCAGCCCACTAGTGTCCTCAAAATCTTGTGGGCCTTTAGTTGGGCTGACACATTATGGTCTGCAAAATCTTGTGGGCCTTTAGCTGGGCCGGCCCATTATGGTCCGCAAAATATTGTGGGCCTTTATTTGGGTCGGCCCATTTAATCTTTAAGGGCCACAAGATTAAGGGTTTCCTCATGGACGCGGCCTCTGTAAGGGTTCTCCGTAGTTCCCCAGTCAATTGCAGAGACTAGGAGCAGTAGGCTTATACTATCACCTCGAATTACCTCCGTGTCATAAACCTTTGCAACGACAATGATATACTTCGTGGCCATAAGGCACAAATGCTGAGTGGGGCCCTTGACAACATTCACAAACTTATTAAACTAATCATTCAATAGGGGATCTCATATCCACAAAAAATATTGATATCCTACACATACCAAGGTTCATCCATATCCTCGAGAACTAGGGGTCTACTCAAATATGAGGACAACAAACATCATAACAACGGTAATGGAATACATGGATGAGTGATTCAAATGATACACCAAAGGATCTAGGTTTTTTTTATGTTGCAGATGATAAGGATGTGGATGATGATGATGGTGGTGATGATGTTGGCCCCCTCCTCATAGTAGGAAGGATCCCCTCCTTATCCTTGCCAATACCTCCCATGGATGAACTCTGGAGGCTAGGGTCCTGTCTTCTGGATGAGTTTTTGGTGTCTCCGGGCATCTGATCCTTGATCTGATTCGATGTGGTGGAAATAGTCGATCTGGCGGTTGCGGCAACTGATAACCCACAAGTATAGGGGATCGCAACCATTTTTGATGGTAGAGTATTCAACCCAATCTTATTGATTCGACACAAGGGGAGCCAAAGAATATTTGCAAGTATTAGCAGTTGAGTGGTCAATTCAACCACACCCTGAGACTAAATATCTACAGCAGAGTGATCAATAGCACAGTAGTATGATAGTTTGATAACAATGGTAATAGTAGTGACAGTAAAGTTAATAGTAGCAATTATGACACCATGGCAGTTCTGCTGAAAATCTCCAAAAGTTTTGTCCAGTTTCGAGAACTTTTATTTCTGCACAAAAACAACACCATGGCAGTTCTGCTGAAAACAACATCAGTACAAGTTAGCATCATGCAACTTAGAGTGAAAAATAAGAGCAACAATGTTTGAAAAAGTAGATACGATGGAGACGTATCAGCGGCGAGCCATACGACCGTGCATACGGGCGCTCGCGATCGCATGGAATGACGTCTTTCACCCTGGAAGCACGACAACATCCGTTCCTTTGGCCTCCTTGCTTGATTCTTTCTTAGAAAGTGATTATCACTTTAAATACATGATTCCACTACCATTTCTAGGGATTTACTCCATTACATGATAATTGTTCCAAAAGATCTTACCCGAGGGATTATCAACAAAGAGAAGTGGGCAGATGCGGTAAAACTCCAGAAAGCCCACCATGTCGGCACAAAATACATAGAAAAATTATCACATAAATTGGAGTCATCAACTCTCCCCAAGCTTAAGTCTTGCTTGTGCCCGAGCAAGTGTTGTGGCTTGTAAAGAACAAGGCCAACCTTGTGTTTATGAGAATGGATACAAAAAGGCACGAGTCCATCACTTTTTATAGGAACGATTTAGGATAAAGATTTATGATAAATGATAGCTCATATTCATGATGATAATGATCATATAGGCTTCCACACTTTGTCACTTAATTTTGTTACGGAGAGGTAACAATTTCATATCCTTGTTCATCGTTGTTTCAACCTGGCAAGTAGTTATTGTTTTCCTCTTGCTCTTTCCGAGACCTTATATTCTTTATATGAGTTAGTCCCCGACATGTTGGAGGCTCATTTTTTTGTTTGTATGATATGCAAGCTAAACATGAATCTCGGAAAGACTTAATTTACTAGAGAACCTTTTAATTTTTAAGAGTAGTAATTTCTTTGCTTGCCCTTTCATGAGTTGAACCCTTCGATGAAGTAGCATATATAGTTAACTCATCTCCTTTAAAAAATTTAACAACTGCAATGTGAAGTACTTATAACCATCATGCAAGTAATCATGTGCTACTATTTACATCACAAAAATCATCAAGTACACTCTCAACTAATTAGCAGATCTCACTGTTGGAAATATGCCCTAGGGGCAATAATATTGTATTATTATATTTCCATATTCACAGTTACGAGTTTAATTTCCATGCTATAACTGCTATGATACTGGAATATGTGATTCAGTGGAAAACTCATATGCATGTGTGGAATGATAAACTGTAACAATAGGTTCCCGATCTCACCTCTAAGACTGGCTCAAGTGTTTTGGTGATCATGTTTTCCCAATCTTAGGATATCATTAAATGTAACGGTAGTCCTAAACCAACATTGAGGGTATGACATTAGAAGAACAATCATATTGAACCGACCCAATACTTGTCTGTTATACTATGCGATTGCATCGTCTAAAATCATCTGTGATAACACAGAGTTTTAGCATGTGTTTTAGTTCCTCAGACCATGAGAGTGTATCGGTCACTTCCTACCAAACGGTGGGCTTTGGGGTTGCTCAAACATCATCTATAACAAGGTCATCATAAGGACAACTTTCAGGCACACCGGAAAGTTTGACAAGTCACCGGACAACTTGAGAGTGGGATTTGCTCCTCCGTTGATGGGGAGATATTCTTAGGGCCCTCTCGGGGTGACGGCATCCATCATCGTCTATCTAGACACAGGTGACTACGTCATGGGGATGCCGGAACATGTCAACGAGAAAGAGGAACAAAACTGGTAACGGGAGCAACGGTATAGTGAGCATGGTGATGACTAAGGAGGATACCGATGCACATCGGTTTTTGTAATGTATCGTAAAGCACAGGGAACATCACATGATAACCAAAGGTTCACTCGAATATCATTCGTGTAATCATAGGGACCGATATGGATGTCCATAGTTCCGCTATCGGTCATTGAAGGAAGGGGTTTCGTTCATGTCTATGGTTTACCGAACCTATGGGTTCACAAGCTTAAGGTAATCAAGATCTGCTGAGTGTTAGTAGGATGGGAGTAATGAGAATATATTTGTGGAATTGTTTCATAAATATCCGGAACAGTTTTGAGAGGTTCTGGAAGAGTTTCGGGGTCACCGGAAGGGTTTCGGTGAATGTCGGGTAATACTGATTAATATATACTAGATGACCCGTTGCGCCAAATGACGCAGAGACCTGCTAATTCCATGTTAGCGATGAAAAGAAATCCATGATTTAGTTGATTTTGTTACGGGCAAACACATATGGCAACAAATTTAATCTCTCTTCATTGGGAAAAACGGGGGCTTGTTATCTACAATAGATGTATATACACATTTAAATTTTATAGCATAGAGTTCTATTTGAAACAAAATCTATGTAACAAAACTAACCCCCTTTAGTATGAAACAATGGTATTTTATTGTCTATAATGAGATGTATATACACATTCTAATTTTGTAGCACAAAGTCCCATCCAAAATCATGCCGCTGAAAATACATGTATGTTTTTTAATCCATGTGCGCATTGTAAAAAACATGTTTTAGCTATGAGAATGCACATACCGTAAAAAATTTAATTCCCTTTAGTAAAACCATATAGGTTTATTGTCTACAATAAGATGTACATGCACATTTTACTTTGGTAGCGTGGAGTCTCATTCAAAACAACGTCGCGTTGAAAATATATGTATTTTTCGAGAATCTTTTGTTTGAGCAAGTACACAGGTAAGAATTTAGACGCTTATATATATATATATATATATATATATATATATATAAAGTACATATCTTCTTGCCTAAGAACATATTTTAGAAAGAGTAGTTTTTCTATCAGCTTTGTTGTTGTGTGTTTGAAAAAAGATTACTTATGTGCCACTCAGACGCATGTACATTTCAAAGCAGCCGTATGGCAGCCAGTTCGGCCCATCAATCGAGCAACTTGTTTAGCCCTTTTTCCTCGGCACTTATTTATCCCTTCTTCCTCGAAAGCTTCATTCGGTCAGCGACAAAACTGCTAAGTAGTACTTTTATCATCTCAATAATTGAAGAACAATAACATTTCTCTATATCTTGTACAATAATAACATTATTTATAGTACATTTGGTCAAGCAACCAATTAGCAGAAGAACAATAACATTTCTCTATATCTTGAATTCCACATATGGGATAATTAATATATCGACTTGTATGGATGGCTTCACTCCAAACAATACATATGCCTTCTATTTATTTGCCTGGCAAATGTCCATCAGATGAATCAATCAAATAGGAGGAATTGGGGTGCATTTCAAAGCAAAACAAAGAATTGATCCTAACTACTAAAGTGTAGTAGCTTTAAAGCCTCTGAATTATTTTGCTCGTACTCCACCAGGAAAGTGCAGGCCTTCAAGAACCAAAAGATTTAAGAGTAGAACTAAAAGAACGGTAGTCCAAATCCTCGTAAGCCATGTTGTTTATATCCTTAAACCCAGAAGGTTGCCTCTTAGCATCTTGTTGTTCCCTTGGTCCATATTAGGTGACAGCTTATCTTGAAGAAAAGGCAGCTGATATCATATTATCATTAAATAAATTCATACTTAACATGTGGATCGTAGGGAATGGTGAGATGCCATATTGGGATTTGCAACACGAATAGCAGACCACTAATTTATAGAAGGAAAAAAGGCCTGAACACCCTTAAGAAAGACCATGATGGCGTACTAAATATTTCAAAACACGAAGTTATTTTGTCTCTGAAAGAGAAAAAAAAGATGAACAATTAGAAGACATGTAATGAAGAAAACAGATGGTAGAAGACGAACTGCATTATTATATAAATAGAAAGAAACAAGTCTGTGGTATACAAATATTATGATAAACACAACTCTTCATTTAAATAGACAAGGCATGCATTACTACATGAAATCACACAGTTAGGCGATCAAATAGGCTAGTCGCACTCATGTTAAGTGATCACATGGTTTCAATATAGCAGCGATATGTAGAAAGTGTGTCTTAATTATACAAAGCAGATTCAGATACTAATGGTGTACTCATAGCATAGCCATCAGAAGTCCACTCAATGATACCCCATTTGGGTTTGATGTTCCTAGTTGGATCAAGAGGGTCATTGTCGGTGTCAAAACCGGCGGATCTCGGGTAGGGGTCCCAAACTGTGCGTCTAGGCGGATGGTAACAGGAGACAAGGGACACGATGTTCTTACCCAGGTTCGGGCCCTCTCGATGGAGGTAAAACCCTACTCCTGCTTGATTAATATTGATGATATGGGTAGTACAAGAGTGGATCTACCAGGAGATCAAGGAGGCTAAACCCTAGAAGCTAGCCTATGGTATGATTGTTGTTGTGATTGTTCGTCCTATGGACTAAAACCCTCCGGTTTATATAGACACCAGAGAGGGCTAGGGTTACACAGAGTCGGTTACAATGGTAGGAGATCTACATATCTGTATTGCCAAGCTTGCCTTCCACGCCAAGAAAAGTCCCATCCGGACACGGGACGAAGTCTGCAATCTTGTATCTTCATAGTCTTGGAGTCTGGCTGATGATGATAGTCCGGCTATCCGGACACCCCCTAGTCCAGGACTCCCTCAGTAGCCCCTGAACCAGGCTTCAATGATGACGAGTCCGGCGCGCATATTGTCTTCGGCATTGCAAGGCGGGTTCCTCCTCCGCATAATTCATAGAAGATTGTGAACACCAGGATAATGTCCGGCTCTGTAAAATAAATTCCACATACCACCATAGAGAGAATAATATTTACACAAGTTCAATCTGCTGACGTATTTCGTGGCGTAACGTCACACCACTACCAAGCCTTTACTTGAATCGTTTTTATTATACCACCTCGGTAGCGTTTAGCGAAAGCTGTTTCCTTAGCACGTCTTGTCGAGCGAGATCGTGTTCCCCTTTTCAGGATTCCCATCAATACGGATGTGGGTAACCCAACGCGCCATTGATTGTGGCGCTTGGGAGATAAGCGAGTTTTACCGGGCGGTGGGGGCGCATAGTCTTCGTCGCACATATATAAGGGATAAGGATCCACCTCTTTTACCTATGCCTTCTTCCTTCTTTGCTTATCCATCTCCGACTCGAGCTCCGGTGCCCCGATCCGCACATCTCACCTCAACCTTCTCCAGCCATGTCCGGGCGGGAGGCAAGTGGATGGCCTCCTCCGTTCGGAGGAGCACATCGAGAAGCTGCGGCGCCGGATACTGTCCGGCGACATCGCGCACGGTTGCCCGACGAGGGCAGCTCATCCCCACCCCAGGCCCCATGAGAGGTCGTATTCCTCCCCACTTCCTCCATGGACTGGGCTTCCCACTTCACCCCTTCGTCCAGGGGCTCATGTACTACTACGGCACTGGACTTCCATGATCTGGCGCCAAACTTCATCCTCAACATCTCGGCGTTTATCGTGGTGTGCGAAACCTTCCTCTGCATCCAGCCCCACTTCGGGTTGTGGCTAAAGACCTTCAATGTCAAGCCGAAGGTTGTGAAGGGCAGCCAAGCGGAGTGCGGAGGCGCCATGGTGGGAAAAATGCCCAACGTCACTTGGCTTGAGGGTGCCTTCGTGGAATCCATCAAAGGGTGGCAATCGGGGTGGTTCTACATCACCGAGCCACGTGACCCTAAATGGGCAGCGGCCCCCGAATTCAGATCTGGCATCCCCATGCAGCTCACCTCCTAGAAAGAGAAGGGCTTGCTATGGGGTAGTTCGGAGGAGCTGACCGGACTCCAGTCCTGTCTCCAGACCCTGATGAACAAGAAGCTCAAGCTTGCCAATGTGATCCAGGTCATGCTCGTCCGTCGGATTCTCCCCTGCCAGCAATGGGCCTTCAGTTTATGGGAGTTTGATCCGGCACAGACCTTTGGACCTGGCGGGCTCTTGACCTGACGTACCAAGCTGCACGGAGGTGCTGTTCAAGGCGGAGAAGCCCCGCATCCATGGCGAAGATCGCGGATTCAGCACGCAGCGCCCGGCCGGCGAGGTAAGTTATGTCATCCTTTATGGGACACTCATTTCTTTCATAGTTTGACTCTATGTGGGATCTAAACTCCCAATGCCTTTAACAGGACTAGCAGAAGACGTCCGGACAGGTTAACTATTCGGCTCCCCTTCCAGAAGACCCAGCGGACACCCGTTTGACGGGGCTGCTAGTCCCGGCACTTTACGTGGTGCCGGAGAAGAAGGCCAAGAAGAAGGCCACGAGAACTCGAAGGAGTTCCCGGCATCAGGTGGTATCGGACTAATCGTCCGATGACTCCGAGGCGGACTCCTCTCCTGAGGATGAGGAGGAGGAGAAGAAAGAAGCCTCTCCCCCAGCGGGGGGAGAGAAGAAGAGGAAGGCCTCCCTAGTGAGGGAGGCAGAAGGGTCCAAGAAGGGAAGGACCCTTCCCCCGGACTGTTTCGCCAACGTGGCGACGGCAACGAGGAGTGGCCTCCAAGGGCCAAGCCCCTGGAAAGATCGTAAGTATCTGGACTCCTAGATAGTTTATAATTTTTCACTTTGCCACACGGTGTCTTTCTAATGCCGCATACAACCTGTAGTCCGGCCAAGGACGATCTTCCCGCTTCGTCCAGCGGGACATTAGACACGTCGGATATGGATTCCCTTCCGACTGCCTCAACTCCCCATGATGCTGACGACGCCGAGGTGGGATCCCGGGAAGAGACCCGCCAGGAGGAGGAGGCCCCGGAGGTGCCGCAAGGCAACCTCCCGGACTCTGCACCGGACTCCGCACCGGAACTTGTAGTGGTTCTGGAGTCCGGCGAGCGGCCCCTTCATAAGAAGGGCAAGACTGTGACACCGGCGGCCTCTGTCCAACCAGAGGCGCCAGATAACTTGCTGGAGGCGCTCAACGGCGCTTCCATCGAAGAAGAACACCGCACTGTCATGAGTGCGGTGATTCAGAAGGTTCATCTTGCCAAGAGCGGGCTGACCGAAGCCTGCAGCAGCCTTCTAACAGGCTTTGAGGTAAGAATTTTAAGATATATGATGTAATACCGCATAGACAGTAGCCCCTGATGCTCGGTTTGGTGTTCGGAAAGAAAAGCCGGACTGAGGATCTAAAAAGATATATGCAGGAGCTCTAAAAAATATGTCAATATGGGATTGCAGGCTGCGCTGCTGACCTCTGCTGCACTGACTGTGGAGGTCGATGCTTTGAAGCAGAGCCTCGAGCAGTCCAAGAGCGAGCTCGGCCATGCCAAGAAGAAGCTTGGGGACAAGGAAGGTGAGTAACACCGTATTAAATTTGTACCTTACAGAAAAGGATTTGGTTGCAAGAGGAATAACAAGGATAACATGGGTACTACAGGGGCCACGAACGAGGTGGCGACCCTGAAGGAGGCGGTGTCTGCGGCCAAACACAATGCGCCCGCTGAGCGAGCCGAGCGGGAGAAGCAGGAGGCGCGGGTGGCGGAGGTGCAGCAAGAGCTCTTGGCTCTCATGGAAAAACATGAGAGTTTGGAGCGCGACTCAAAGACTCGAGAGTTCGAGCTTGCATCGGCTCTTGAGAGCGCCAAACCGCTAAGGCCGAAGACCACAAGGCCCTCCAGGATATCGAGGATTTGAAGAAAATAGCAGCGGGTAAGGCATTTTTCATGCAAAGCAGGCATGTGAATGTGAATTACCTATTACTTACCCGAATTCGGAGCTCTCCAGGAGCGTTCGCAGATCTGCCACACAGCGTGTCAGATGCTGCCGCTTTCTACCGGGCCGAGGAGGGGAGCTCGACGGAGAAGGTCTTGGTCTCAGTATGCCGGACATCCGGTGCCCCTTAGCGACCAGGTGAAGCAGCTGGTCGAGCTCCACAAGGTAGCCGAACAGGCCATGAAGGGCCTCGTGGTTCATTTGTGGCCCAAGGAGGCCATGCACAGGAGCTACTTCGCCTGGTGCGGCGGCTGGTGGACGCGTGTCCCTGCGTTGAGGTCGTCAAGCACTCCGCCTGCATTGAAGGTGCCCGTCGGGCCCTTGTCCGTGCAAAAGTGCACTGGGGCAGGATGGATGCTGAAAAGCTGCTGACGGACACACCGCCGGCGGGCAAGGAGTATCACACGCCCGAAATGTATTATAAGAGTGTCCTGAAGGGTGCCCGCATGATTGCGGATGAGTGCTCCAAAGATGTAATATTTGAGTAGACTCGCATTTTGTTATCCTGTGCGCTGAAAACTTTGTTCATATGCGCTAAGCAACGCTTGTTAATTTAAAATATTACCTTCTGTGCGGCCGTTTATCAAATCTGAGAGATGGCAAGTCGTCGGCTTCAGCCCCCATGCCACTAGTGCTGGGGTGTTTGGGATAAACTTGAGCGCTCTTGTTCCCATGTTTGGGTCCATCTAGGGAGGCGCTCAACACAACGAACGAGGAAACCGGACTTATAATGCTTGAACACTCTCACTTAGCCATAAAATTCTATAATTTTAAATTTCGGCGAAGCGCCTAGTGTTTGAAAGACCGAGTTAAGGCGCTATCACGCTGGGCGGACGAAGCGGTTCCTCGCTCTAAGTGGCATAAGTCTTTAGGGACTCGAAAAACCTCTCGAACAGCGACCAGCTCTCGCCTTATCATGACGGTCAGTTTTAGCTTTCTCCGAGGCGCTCGCCCAGCTCAACCGGGCGCAATCGCAGTGGTTCTCCGTGCTACCTTAGCCGATACAGCGGAGCGTAAGGTACCAAAACATGGGAGCCGGGCAAACCCAACTATTGACCCAAGACATGACTCGGAGCCGATGCATATAATGCCATAAAATCGGGGTGCCGCACTTGTGAAAGTGTTCGGACTTATCACACCATAATGTGGGGAACTTAAGCCCCTGGTGTATTTAGCCGTACCGAAGTGTACGGATGTAACATGTCATAAATGAACATATATAAGAAAGAAATGCAATTATAAGCAAAAAGCGATGCATTGTTTATTCCAGAAATACTTCCATGAATGCAGAATGATACAAATGTGCGGTAAGCAAGGGATTGGACTATTAAACATGTCCCCCTCCAGGGGTAGGCTGCATAATGGTGTATTAAACAAATTTAATGCTCGTAATGGAGACCACCTGAGTGTTCGTCGTAGCCTTTCTCCTTCCCTGGCTGTTGCATCGTGAGTTCGGCAGGTCTACTGCCGGACAGGGCCTCTAGTGAATGGAGTCATGTGGGTAAGAAAAAAGAAAAAGGAAAAAGAGCGACACACTTGGGAGCCCCTGGTGTGGTTGAGCCGCACTCTGGGCTTGTCGTGGTCGTGCCCCTCCCCCTATGCCCATGGTATCTCCAGAGCGTAATGATGTACGCGAAGGACTAGTCTTGCAATTGTGCAAGAGCTGGGGTTGGGGCCGCATTGCTACGCGTGCTCGGAACGTGCCAGGTGGTCTTGTTGTAGGTTACTCCGGGCGCGTTTGGCCGTGTCCGGCCGCTTAACGGCCAGACTCGATAATTGCCTTAAGAGGCTGCTCTGTACTTCTGCCGCGAGAGCCGCTGTGTGTTCCTCCGTTCGGAGGGAGCGTTTAGTGTTTCCGTTTCCCGTGATGACTCCTCGAGGGCCTGGCATCTTGAGCTTGAGGTATGCGTAGTGCGGCACCACGTTGAACTTTGCAAACGCGGTTCGTCCGAGCAGAGCATGATAGCCGCTGCGGAACGGGACTATATCAAAGATTATCTCGCTTCGGAAGTTATCCGGGGATCCGAAGACCACTTCCAGTGTAACCGAGCCTGTACAATTGGCCTCTACACCTGGTATGACGCCTTTGAAGGTTGTCTTTCTGGGTTTAATCCTTGAGGGGTCTAGGGCTATCTTGCGCACTGTATCCTGATAAAGCAGGTTCAGGCTGCTGCCGCCATCCATCAGGACTCTAGTGAGGTGAAATCCATCGACGATTGGTTCTAAACCCAATGCGGCGAATCCGCCATGGTGGATACTGGTGGGGTGGTCCCTTCGATCAAAAGTGATCGGGCAGGAGGACCATGGGTTGAACTTTCGGGCGACAGGCTCCATCGTGTATACGTCCCTGAGTGCACGCTTCCGCTCCCTCTTGGGTATGTGAGTTGAGTATATCATGTTCACCGTCCGCACTTGTGGGGGGAAACCTTTCTGTCCTCTATTGTTCGGTGGCCGGGTCTCTTCCTCGTCCTCGCTATGCAGCCCCTTGTCATTGTTTTTGGCAATTAACTTGCCTGCCTGCTTAAATACCCAACAGTCCATGTTGGTGTGATTAGCTGGCTTTTCGGGGGTGCCATGTATCTGGAAAGAGCGGTCGAGTATTCGGCCCATAGTAGTTCTTTTGAATGGCTTTTTCCGCTGACCGGGTTTAGAGCCTCTGAATCCAGCGTTGACTGCCGTATCCTCAGTGTTATCGCCATTAACACGGCATTTGTTTTTGTTTCGACGCGACCTGCCATTGCGGTCCTTGGTATCCGGACTACCAGGGTTTTTTCTGAGGTTGTTACTGTGGGCTAGCCAGCTGTCCTCTCCCGCGCAGAAGCGGGTCATGAGTGATGTGAGGGCTGCCATGGATTTCGGCTTTTCCTGTCCTAGGTGTCGGGCCAACCACTCGTCGCGGATGTTATGTTTGAAGGCTGCGAGGGCCTCTGCATCCGGACAGTCGATGATTTGATTTTTCTTTGTTAAGAACCGTGTCGAACTATCGGCCGATTAAATGCAGTTGCTGAATTATGTGGCTTAGGTCATCGGCGTCGGTGGTCGCACATATGTGCCCTGGAAGTTGTCCAGAATGCGGCTTCGTGTCTTCCCAACACCCAATTGATTCTGGCGGCAAGCTGTTAAGCCAATGCCGAGCTGGTCCTTTAAGCTTGAGTGGGAGATATTTGATGGCGTGAAGATCGTCACCGCGGGCCATGTGGATATGAAGGAGATAGTCTTCGATCCAAACTGCGGGGTCTGTTGTGCCATCGTAGGATTCAATGTTCACGGGTTTAAACCCTTCGGGGATTTGATGCTCCATTACTTCATCTGTGAAGCATAATGGGTGTGTGGCGCCTCTGTATTGGGCTATATCACGACGTAGCTCAAACGAGCTTTGTCTACTGTGTTCGGCCCAGCCGGACTTACTGTGTCCGGCGCGGTGCCGTGGGGCGCCCACGCGATCCGTAGATCGATCTTGATTGTCTTGCCTTATCCTCCAATATATCTCGCAAGTTCGGAGCATTCCCATGTGGCCTTGTGCTTTTCGAGCGATGCCGGGGTACAGTTCTGATGGAGGGCCTAAAGGCCTCTCTGTCGCGGCCACGAGGTGGTCGTCAGCCGTATTGTGCTCTGGTGATGTAGGTTTATGTGCCTCCTCCTCTAATCGGGGGAGCAACTTGCGTTTGGGGTAACATTTGGAGGGGCGTTCGAGTTCATGCTATTCGGCCGCAAGGACTTCAGTCCATCTGTCGGCTAGCAGGTCTTGATCAGCTCTAAGTTGTTGCTGCTTTTTCTTTAGGTTGTTCGCCGTGGCCATAAGCCTGCGTTTGAAACGCTCTTGTTCGACGGGATCCTCGGGCATGACAAATTCGTTGTCATCGAGGCTTGCCTCGTCTCCGGAGGGAGGCATGTAATTATCATTCTCGACCTCTTCGTCTGCCGCTCTCTCATGAGGGCTGGCTTCTCCGTCCTCCTGTGTTCAATCTTGCTGGAGGGGGTTGTCTTCGACACTCTCTGGGGTGTTATTATCCCCGGTGCCGGAATCTCCATTCTTGCTGTGGCGGGATTTAGAGCAGCGTCGCGCCTTGGCGCAGGCTGTTTCTTGGAGGAATCTGCCTCCACTGCTTCTTCGCCATTCCCATCCTTTGGGATGTCTACCATGTATATGTCGTATGACGAGGTGGTCTTCCAGTGCCCCGTAGGCGCTGGTTCTTGGTCGTCTCCGGCATCGTCGTCCATACCGTTGATGTTTTCGGAGTCGTAGTCTAGCATGTCGGTTAGATTGTCGACAATGGCTACAAAGTGGGTGGTGGGTGGGATTTGAATTTCTTCGTCGTCCGCATCCCAACCATCCTGACCGCAATTCGGCCAGGGCTCTCCTGATAGCGAGAGATACTTTAGCGAATTCAGGATGTCGCCAAAAGGCGAGTGTTGAAAGATGTCCACGGCGGTGAACTCCATGATCGGCGCCCAATCGGATTCGATAGGAGGGGGCGCAGGAGGTTCGGAGTCCGGCACCTCGGAGTCACGAGCGTCGCAAGGGACAAGGTCAGTATTCAGCTCCATCGCCGTAGAGGTTGCAGCCCCCGAGGCGGTGTCTAGCCACCCATCCTCGATCTGCGCGGTCGGCTCTGAATTAAGAATCAGAGCGGACTCATGTGCGGCTTCCAGGGCACTGTCCGGCAGCAGAGCTAAAGCATGCCCATCGAGACAGTGCGGCGCGCTCGGCTGTGGCTCGATTCCATCGAAGATCAAGTCTCCGCGGATGTCAGCCGTGAAGTTTAAGCTTCCAAATCTGACCTGATGGACAGGGGCGTAGCTTTTGATCTGCTCCAGATGGCCAAGCGAATTGGCCCGCAGTGCAAAGCCGCCGAACACGAAGATCTGTCCGGGAAGAAAAGTCTCACCCTGGACTGCATCGTTGTTGATGATCGAAGGAGCCATCAAGCCTATCGGTGACGACACAGCGGAACTCTCAATGAAAGCACCAATGTCGGTGTCAAAACCGGCGGATCTCGGGTAGGGGGTCCCTAACTGTGCGTCTAGGCGGATGGTAACAGGAGACAAGGGACACAATGTTTTTACCCAGGTTCGGGCCCTCTCAATGGAGGTAAAACCCTATTCCTGCTTGATTAATATTGATGATATGGGTAGTACAAGAGTGGATCTACCACGAGATCAAGGAGGCTAAACCCTAGAAGCTAGCCTATGGTATGATTGTTGTTGTGATTGTTCGTCCTATGGACTAAAACCCTCTGGTTTATATAGACACCGGAGAGGGCTAGGGTTACACAGAGTCGGTTACAATGGTAAGAGATCTACATATACGTATTGCCAAGCTTGCCTTCCACGCCAAGGAAAGTCCCATCCAGACACGGGACGAAGTCTTCAATCTTGTATCTTCATAGTCTTGGAGTCCGGCCGATGATGATAGTCCGGCTATCCGGACACCCCCTAGTCCAGGACTCCCTCAGTCATGCTTCTGGAAAAAGATATGCAAGTATATGTAGTACCTCACATTAATACATGATTTGGTTACATGCATGTCAACACACTCTTTTTCACATCAACTACCAATTTAAACGGAAATAGCTAAAACAATTCAGTAGAAAACTAACACAATGCAGACCAAGATTTACTTGGTATTAGAACAAATCATACAGATTCAATCTTTGCTCAATGAAAACTGAGGAAGAACTCTATAACTATCCTAATATGCACTGGTCATTGGATGATATCAATATTCCTCTTTTACAGAACTAAATTCCGACAACCATGTAAGCTCTAAACATTGTTCTTGATTAAAAGGCCAAAAGGATAAACAAATGGAATATGTCTCACTGGGTAATTTGGGACAACTGATTCAACTTCTATAATTTCACCCTGCTAACAAATGATTTATTGGATAATTTGGACTGCTATACAAAATTTAAGAGTGGAACTAATTGCTCAGTTTCTAAATTTTTTACTTGGCACATCCACTGAATAAGCAAATAAAACAATGCTTGGTTAAATGCTTAGAAACAGTAGTAGTAAGTTAAAGATCAAGTTGGGAGAGTGAGGTCTAAACTGCATCTCCCTTTTTCTAAAAGGCAGAAGATCTTACTGGCCTCGTGACTGAATAAGATGTGTAGATGAAGAAACCATGCACATGAAGCTGCTCAATACAACTTAAATGAATTCACTAACTTGAAGTAACAATGAAGAAAGAAGAAAGCATTCATAAAATGCAGATTCTCTCTTCTTTGAACATCTTACATGACTCAACATCTTCTTGTAGGAAAGGAAAAAAGCAAAGAAAGAAGGATAAAATAAGAAAAAAAGCCATGAGCAGAGCATCGAGGAATTAGTATAACAATTTCGAAATACAATAATTTCAATATCTTGCAAAATCACAGCAAAAAATTAAGGTTGAGTAAAATTTGTCTTTTGAATTGAGCAAATATATAGCTGCAATTTTTTTGCAAAATCAACGCATAACAAGAATCTAAGGCTCTCTAGACTCCTTTTCCTTGCTAAATATGCAGGCTTTCCATGAAATTTTTTACAATATATTTTTTCTATGAACAAATGCTTCCTTTCATTCCTTTTTTTGAAGCAGGTAGCATGCCATCAGCAGCCCAGCACCGAACAGCCAGCACCCAGTCACAACAATCATGCACACAGCAACAAGCCAGCAAAAAACACAACAGGTGCCCAGACACACACACACACATAACTAAGTGAGTAAGCAAACACACAAGAAGAACTCGTAGCTAGCAAGCAAGCGCTACGGCCACCATTTAACATGACGGCCACAGAAATATAACCAAGCTCGCTGATTCCCCAACAACTTAGCATTCATAGTGCAATACGGCACAACCAGGCAAGCTTTGACACAATTACCAAATTACATAGTTCTAGACTTCTAGTAAAGAATGGTCCTAAGAATTGAACAGATGGATTGAAAAAAAAATACTTCCGCCTATAAGCAAAATCATGTTAGCAATGCCTGCGTACATTTCATCTGGTATAACAATACATTACTTACACTCAGAGAATTAAAATCCTAGCTTTAGAACGTGAAGCTAACCAACCAGAACAGTATGTATCATGCTACCACCAAGCTAGCCACAACAATCATGCACGCAGCAGCAAGCAAGCAAAAAAATACATTGGGTGCCTGGACACACACATCACTAAGCCAGCAAGCACACACACAACAAGAACTTGTAGCAATCAAGCACGGAGGCTAGGAGAACAACTGGGATCGGAAGAACTACCTTGCTAGCGACGGGATGCCCAGGAGAAAGCGACTTGAGGCGGCAGCGGCAAATCGAGGCAGCAGCTGCGCAAACACGAGACATGCATTTCATCAGCTGGCAACGGAAGCATCCATCATATTCATACATACCTGTGTTTCTTTATGAGCACTCCTCTTCTCCGCCTCACACTGTTGACCTCCACCTCAATAACCTAGTTAATCAACAACACATGATCCATGGGGTGATGGTAAACCTTGTATATATCTGAAAATTATTGGAAGGAAGTGTGGGGTATTAGATCTCTGACCTCTAATGGGCTGATTATCCAATGGAAGACGGGGATGGTGAGGGCGGCGTTGAACACCTAGGCCTGGCGCGGGAAGGGAGCATCCAGAGGAGCACCTCACGGACGGCCTCCTACTGCTGAGCGTGCAAGCACCTCACATCCCGCCTTATCCTCATCCTCGCCATCCAGCTCTTCTTCCTTCTGGCGAATGTCTGCATCTTGCATGTGAACATCCCATGATCACGTGCTCCAGCGGCTCGTCCCTGTACTCTGTCTTCTCCACCATTGGCTGAGGCCTAATTTGTCCTAGCAAAAGAAATTGCATCATGAGCAAAATAATGAATTCGCAACTAACATTTTGAATCCATATTTATCAATTACCAATCCCAAAATATATAAATAAAGGGGTTTCTAATTGACCACCTGAGCATTTTGAGTTGTGTCGGAATCCATGGGTAGAGCACCAGCTGCAAGTTTCATCGACCACCCGCTGAGGCCGCCGTCGGCCGCACGACCGCAAGAGCTGTCGTCCGCCGCACCACGAGGAAGAGGCGGAGCGCATCCTCCCGTACAACGCGCCCGAACCCCAGCATCAGCGTAGCTCCTGATCCAGGAGTGGATCAAGCAGCGGCCAACCTCCAGGTTGCACCCGTCCTCACCGGCACATGCTGACACCGGTCATTCTCTCTCCCTTCCTCTCATCTTCCTCTCTCTCTCTCTCTCTCTCTCTCTTCCACTATTAGGGGAATTAGTGGTGATTAACGCCTGACCAAGCAACCACGTCAGCCCGCCGGAGTTTGGCCGGCGGCGACCTCAAAGCGCGGCGGAAACTCGCCGGAAAACTGCTACGGGGCTCGGTTTTGCGCGTGGTTTGCGTCTACGGATAGCTGAAGGTGCACCGCATCCAACTGGGCGAGCGGCAGCGGCTGTGGTGGCCGGAGCTCGCCGGAAACGAGCTCGCGGTGGCGCCGGAGTTCGGACCTCAACGAGAATGGAGCTCCGGTGCACGGGGAAGCTAGTGGAGGGTCTCAGCAGACTCCTGACGATGCGAGGAGCACGAATATGTGCTCGGCTGTGACTAATGCTAGCTCAAACGGTGACGAGCTACACGGCGGCGGCATGGAGCTCTCGGCCACAACGGGGCTATGGCCTAGATGTCGAAAGTGACCAGGGGAGAAGGGGGAAACGACTCAGGGGCTCACCGCGAGTCCGTTGGGAGGGTTAATGGGCTCGAAGATGTCTTGTCGGGGGCGAATCAACGACGGCGATCGACGGGGCCGAAGGTTGAAGAAGGCGGCGGTGTGGGCATTCGGGGGCATCCGGCGGCGCGTGTGTCCTCTAGGAGGCATAGACGACGGAGGTGGAGCTCCTGGACAGTTGGGGAGGCCAGGCGGTGGTTGTGGTCGCGGCGGACGGCGTCGGTGGCGATGGTGGCATTCGGCCATGGCTGCGGGCAAGCGAGGGGGAGGGGAAGAGCCAGGAAAGAGGGGGGAAGGACAGAGGGGGGTCAGGGGGGTCTGCGTGGCGTCATCCAGGGTGTCGGGGAGAGATGCAGGCAGGCAGGAGGTGGCGTCGTCGGCCGCGCGCATGCAGAAACGCAGCTGCTTCTCCTCCTGGCAGGAGGAAGAAGACGGTGTTGCCCCTGTGGGCTGGGCCAGAACAGGAGTTGGGCTAGGCAGGTAAGTCAGGTAAGGTTCCTCTCTCTCTAATTATGTTTCTGTTATTCTATTATTTATTATTTTCTCTGTTTTGATTTAGTAATAAAATACCAAAGCATTTTGTAAAATGCTGAAAATATTTGTGGGCACTTTTGAAATTATTTCCAACAGCCCTCAACTAGTTTCACCATTATTAGAACATTTAAACTATTTATAGAACTTAAATGCCCCAATTCAAATACAATATGGATTAATTCAAAAATTCATAAATGACCAATAAATATGCTTATCATTTTGGCAGAGGTTTTCACCTTTATAAAAAAATCATGAACATTTTTAAAGGGCATTTTGGGTTCTAGAAAAAGATTTTATTTGACCCTATTGATTTCTTTCTGGTGCTAGGGTTTGACCAATCCCCATTTCAAGTTTCTGAGAATTTTAAACATGATGCACACATGAAGGGCTAGCCTAGTGCATACCAGAACTAGGGATGTGACATATTGATTTGAGTGGGAGAACAATTATGCATTAATTAAGTTTAATAACTAGTGCAAATTAATTATGAACAATGTCCATGTGTAGTTTGCATTATAGTTGTAGAATTATGGCTCACAGTTCCACCTTTGTTGTTGAAATTGACTGACTGTTATTTATTTGGTTGAAACTTTATATTTGAGAGGATCATCCTCTAAAAGTGCTAAGAAGGATTATGTCCTACTACATGTTTACAGTACTCTCTTGCTGATGATATGGACGATGAGACTCACATCCTTCGATCCAAATGCTAGAATTGCATTATGGTCTGCTTGCTTCCAAGAAACCTGAACTTCAGAATGTTTGGCATAGTTATGTGATATCCTTGGAAGTGAAAATTGTTTTCAGAAACAAACAAAGGCTAAAAGATATGCGATATCTAAAGAAGTGTTTTATTTGCAAATTCTAGTGAAGTGTTCAACTATATTTTAGACTAAAATGTGTAAGATCCGGAAGAAAGCCAGTCATGTGTTGACGGTGAAAACTTCTAGAGAAAGAACAAAACCAAAGGATGTAATGAGACTTACACACCTAGGGAAGTTCAGGGCTCATGCCACTCTTAAAGTTGTTGTTTCTTCTGAGAGTAAGACAAATATTGAAGTAAAACTACAAGAAGTAAAATGCAGAAAGAAAATAAGACTGGAATGTCCAGCTCTGATATGAATGTCATACAAGTTATGAGATGCAGAGGTGGATGGTCAAGTACAGTGTAGTTCTTGGAAAAAATTGATCAGTTTGTTGATCACTGATTCTTCGGTATTGTGGTTAAAAGGTTAACCACAAGGATATCAAATTGATTGCATATTATTGCAAATCGTTGTGAGAAACTTCGAAGGACCTAAATGACTAACAAATAAGAAGGTTAAAATATTTTGGTGGATCGTAAAAGGTTACAATATTTCTATCAGTGTATTTCCTCTGTATTTATTTTTCAATTTAGAGTTTTTGTACACTCTAGCCCATTGCATAGAAGTTGCAAGGAGGTTCTTCTTGACAGAAGAATAGTTGTTCAATGTTATGAAGGAGGTTGTCCATGACAGAACAATAGTTGTTCGATGTTATGAACAAAAGGGCACACTCTTATTGTGAATAAGATGTATGTTATGAATATTAATAATAAAATTGAACATCCATAACACCGATGCCAAATGTCGTAAGACTAAAAGAATACCACATGTATATGGCACTATATAGTCACACTAGACAAACTAGCATGGATAAATTTCATATTAGGGCGGGAGTGATGAGAATATATTTTTGGAATTGTTTCATTAATATCCAGAATAGTTCCGAGAGGTTCCGGAAGCGTTTCGGGGTCATCGGAAGGGTTTCGATGAATATCGGGTAATACCGGGTATTACCGATTATTTATATATATATATATATATATATATATATATATATATGTTAGGAACAAATGTATATTTAATTTAATATCGATGGGTCAAATAAGGCCAAGAGGTGGAAGGAAACTTGGGCCTTCATGGAGGTGGCGCCCCCCTTTCCTATTGGGGGGGGGGGGCAAATCCTACTTGGGGTGGTTGTTGGACTCCCCCCCCCCCCCATGGCTGGCGCACCAAGGGAGGCTATCCTCCCTTGGTGGCTGCCCTCTCCTCCCCTCCTAACCTATATATACAAGAGGATTTCTCCCTATTGATACACAGGTTTTGGAGCCTCCTCTAGTTCATCTAGTACTAGTTCTAGTTGGTCCTAGTTGACTAATTAGAGCTAGCCCTAGCCACCTCTAATAGTCATAATTAGAAGCCTAGTGTGGTTCCAATCTCCTCCCTCTAATTGTCCAGCTACTATTAGCTCTGGATGGCAAAGCGCTGCCGGATCATGAAGACCGTACGCTTGCTACCAAGTAGAGAGGCAGTGCTTTCGGTCTTACGTTCGAGGGATGATCCGAGGGCAGTCTGTGGGATCGTCATCAATATTCGAGGGACTCCAAGTACGATCTACACTGACTTGTCTACTTCCACTGCACTGTGGAGTGTCGTTGATCCCAACCATTATGCATCTTCATATTGTTCTTGGGTGATCGTATGTGCGCATTTTTCTCTTTCTACTACGTTTTCCAACACTCACACATTAAGATATGCATATACTCATCAAAAGATCTTCCTTATTCTAGATTAAAATGAAAGTTCGTCCTTATTGACAGTAAACCCTAATCTCGACTTACGGAAAGGAAATGCATAAAGGTAAAGATACAAAGTGCTCATGAATCTCCCCCAAGCTTAGAATCAAGCCGGGAGATCCAGACACTAAGATTTATATGCTCACTCCTGGAAACCTTGGAAGTCAGCGCAGATGCTCTTGCATTTTTTTCATCCCCTCAAACACGACTTGCTGATCATCTACAACCTCCGTCAAAAACTCAAGTTGTGAAGTGTTGTTGTTAAGAGCAGCAATCATAAGGCTGACCTTATGGAGAAGGCCATCAGCCCTTGCCTCCAGGTCTTTACTCATCGACCAGTCAGAGTCAATCCCATCTTCGATCACATTAATGCAAGCCTTCAAAACCTTCTCCAATTCCCTGATCTTTTCCTTTATCTCCTGCACGGTCGGTGGCTCCTTTCCCCACTCAGCTTGAGGAGGCCCCAGAGGAAATAACGGAATAGATCCACAGATATTGAATTGGCAAGAATTAGGAGGGTACTCATCTGGAGTGGTGTCATCATCTCCTTCTTTTGCTTTTTCTTCCTCCTTGAACTCCACCACCTCAACCTTTTCCTTAAGCTCTTTATTCTCCAGACATGGTTCCTCCTTGAGGATTAGCATCCCCAAGTCTTCCCATTCACAAGGCACGACATCACCCAAGTTGGGGAAGGGGATGACGCGAGCGTTGGTGGATGAGGTCTTGTTGCTCATGGTGGCACACCGGGCTTGTGATATGTAACTAAAAGCTTTTTGGTGCAGATGGGAAGAAAAGGAGATGTGAGATTAGATGATTTAGGTATTAATGACGTGCCCTTCCTTTCTTATAAAGGCTAAGCATACAGGTAATCATGAGATCAAAGATAAAAAGTTATTTAGAACGAAATCCAAACAAAATCAGGAAAGAATTTCGAAGAAAGACCAAAGGACGACCTTCCATACGGGCGCTCATGCTCATATGACCGGTCGTTTGGTCGGCCGATGGTATGTCCCCCTTTTATATTTTTTTTCATTTTACCTGTTACGACTGTAGATCCATACGATAGCTTAAACCGGCACTCACGGTCGTCTAAAACATAGTTGTTTACTCTGTTGTTGTCCGATCATCCAAACGACTGCTCAAATGGGAGCCTACATCCGTATGAAGCACCATCTTTCTCTCTGGAGACATCACCATTTACGTATGTCGTTCGAGCGATGCGTGCAATCATTTGGAAAGCCATCTTTCTCCCTATTGGTGGCGAGTTGAATTTCTTCCTTATAATTTTTTCATCCCCTACAAGGTCAGTGACAAAGTCCCCAACTATAGAAGAAAATTCCAACAACCCTGAGTCAAGATTAACAGATTTATCAGAAACAAAATGTATAGCTCTACTCATATATTTACATCCACTTTACCAAAGTGTTGTTTCATACCTTTCATTCCTTTTGGAGGGCTTCAGCCTGCTCGATTATGAGGAAACTTACCTCTTCTACTACTCGTTCCTCCTTTTGCTCATACGCAAGGTATATCTTCAAGCATTTCCCGTTCATTATCCAGGGTCCATCTTTCCTTCGTTTTAACCGAACAGCTGCGGAGTTCTATCTCGTAAGGTCCTTCCTAGCGTGACCTAAGCTTCCCTGGAAACAACTTGAGATGAGAATTTAATAGGAGGACTTTGTCCCTAGTGGTGAAAGTTTGTTCCAGTATCTTAAGATCATGCCACATCTTAAACTTCTCCTTGCATAACTTGGCACTCTCGTAAGCAAGCTTAGGAGTGATGGCCTGAGAACCTCTAATCCTGAGATTTGCACAATCTCGTGTAGACATAGGACACAATCAAGAATGTATTATCCCTTAAAGAAAAAAAGTCTAAGTAGGACTAAGGACACGATGGGCAATCGGAGAAAGGCGTGATGCAAACCCTTTGGCCGGGAATTTTACAAAATTGTGGATAAGGGAAATTGGCCGAAACTGGGAGACATAATCAACACGTTTGGCTTTGGGCATGAGAGATAGAATAGCATAGTTAAGTATGGAAATGTATACTGTCCCCGAATAGAAACCTTGGATAACAGCACAAACCAAATCCCGCAACATCGGCCAGAATTTTCTGTAGAAAGGAATCGGAAACCCGTCCGAACCAAATGCCGAGATCATATTAGCAGAAATAATAACCGCCTCGATCTCCTCACAAGATAAAGGAAGCGAAAGTGCATGGTTTTCCTCCTCCAACACATGACTATATAGTTCCCAGAGAGAGGGGGAGATAACAAAGGCAGAGGCCGGCCTGGCTACCAAAAGGGAAGCAAAGAAATGATGAAAGTGATCAAGAATGAGGCTCGAATCAGAAACAAGCACACCATCAATCAACAGACTATTAATCGACATCCATCAAGTTGTTGTTGTTTTTTTAGAGAAACAACGGGACTCTGTTGCGTATTTTGTTGATTTTTGGTAAAGAATACAAAGTAGAAATTACAAACGAATAAATAAATGAGAAAAAGAAAAGAACAAATGCAAAAAACACAAAACAAAACTAAAAGAGAATATACAGTAAATAAGTGTCACAGCCCTAGCTTAGTCATTGCATAATCATCCATGGATCATGTTTAAAATTCAAATGAATTTGAAATGGGGATTGATTAAACCCTAGAACCAAATGAAACTCAACCAGGATCAACTAAAATATTTGCAATGAACCTAAAATGCCCTTTAGAAAAGTTGACCATTTTTGAATTAGTTGAAAACTTCTTCCAAAAATGGTGCACATTTTTCTAGGTCATCCTGGATTTTTGAATTATATCATATTGTATTTGAATTGGAGTTATTAAATGCTATAAATTGTTTCATAAATCCAATAATTTTGCAAACCAATGTGGGGTTTTGGATTAGTCCATACTACATCCACAAATATTTCCAGAAGCAAATAAATTGATTTGTTCTAGAAATCAAATCAAAACATGTTGCAGAAAATAGTAAATAGAAAGAAATAGAAAGGACACACACACACACACAGAGAGAGAGAGAGAGAGAGAGAGAGAGAGGGAGAGAGAGAGAGAGGGATAGAGAGAGAGAGAGAGAGAGAGAGAGAGAGAGAGAGAGAGAGAGAGAGAGAGAGAGAGAGAGAGAGAGAGAGAGAGAGAGAGAGAGAGAGAGAGGTGGCTGAGAGGGTCATCTTCAACCCCTGCTAGTAGAGAGAGAGAGACAAAGCAGCCAGCGGCAGCCCAACCGCGCTCCATCTCCTACTAGTAGGCCGCTAGCTAGCCTCCTCAGCGAGTCCACATCACGCTCCGAGTCCACATCCACGCCCAGGAGATGAGGATGACCCCTTCTCACTTTACCGTCCTCCCTCTGCCTCACCACCTTCCTCTAGCTCTCTCTCCCGAGCACCACTGGCGAGCAGCGCTGGCCGCCATTGCTTAACCATGTAGCCACCATCATTTCCTCTCCCCTAAGTCGATCCCACGAGCTCCGCTTTGTCGTCCTAGTCCTCTCCACCGAGCATAGCAACGCGGGAAGACCTACTCCGCCACCAACAAGCTCATCTTCTCCATCCCCGATCGCCTTTCGCCGCCATCGATTCAGCCACAATAGGGCCTCCCTGGCCTCACCGTCTGCGCCAAGCAACCCGCTGTGTGCCCCTGGCCACTTACCCCTTGCCCCCCTCGTAGAATTCATGCCATAGCCATCGATCCCCCCGTGCCCGGGGCTTGCCGTCTGTTGAACATGTGTATACATATGTTGGTCCTGGTTTTGTATGCCGCACCTGTAGTGTCACTCTCCCTTTGTATTTATCTGTATCTTGGCAGATAAGACATCGGTCACACCCCTTGTTCCTATATATGTGCCTAGTTCACGATCAATGAGAATATCAATGCACACAAATCAATTCTATATGGTATCAGATACCGTCCTGATCCTCTCCTAAACGCTTCCGCCTACCCTAGGTGCCGCCGCTTCCATCTGTAGCATCACCACCGCCCCACGCAGCCGCTGCTCCCCTCTCCTCGTGCCGCGTCTTCCCTCCTCTGCTGCGCCGCTTCTCCCACCGCGCCGCACCATCACCCAACCCTAGCCGCCGCCTCTCCTCCTCATCCACGCGTCGCCGCCATGTTGTCCAACGCCTCCACCTACTCCAACCCCTTTGTCGGGCCGGACCCTGCTGAAATCCGTGACATCAACTTCCACGAACTCGTCCCCATCGTCCTCGATTCCACCGACTCCTGAAAGTGCAACTAATCCCCGGGTGGTTTTGGTAATTAATAACAACATATATATCATTGAACTAATAGTTTCTTGAGTATCATTTCAGAAAGTTCAGTGATATGGGTATGGCAATGACTGAAGAAGTGGACCCCTCAAAATGCTAAGGCAAGCATTGGCAAAAGCTCAAGACTCCATTTTTGGTTTAGTGATCCAAGATCACATTGAGTCTATAGGAAAGCCAATACTATTAAAAGGGGATGAGGTTATGATAATGATCTGGTTGCTCAAAGTGCTTAGTGATATATCTCCCAAACTATCAGCACCTCTCACTTCAAACATACACTCATAAGTAATCTCGGTCCCACCGATTCCATAAACTCAGTCACACCGAGATGAACCACCTCAGCCAAATAGCCAAACCCTAGAAATCTCGGATTTTCCGATTCCAAACTCGGTCTCACCGAAACTAGTGTTGCCAAGCTTCTGTAACCTTCTGTCATCAAATCGGTGTCACCGAGATGATAAAGTCGGTCCCACCGAGATTGGCAAACCCTAGTATTTGGAAAAATCGGACTCACCGAGATTGTATTTTCGGTCCCACCGAAAATCCCAACGTTCACAAGATTTGAACTTTCGGTCTCACCGAGTTGTCAACTTCGGTCTGACCGAGATTGGTCAAATGTGTGTAACGGTTGGATTTTGTGTGGAGGCTATAAATACCCTCCACCTCCTCTTCATTCAGAGAGAGCCATCGAAAGAACTACCACTCCTACCTTACATTTCGAGAAGAAAACTACCTACCCTTGTGTTGAGATCAAGTTGCTCCACTCCCACCATATGAAACTTGATTTCTAGCCTTCCCAAGTTGCTTTCCACTCAATCCTTTCTTCCACCACAGCCAAATCAGTGAGGAGAGTTGAGTGTTGGGGAGATTATCATTTGAAGCACAAGAGCAAGGAGTTCATCATCACCAACACCATCTATTACCTTTTGGAGGGTGGTGCCTCCTAGATTGGTTAGGTGTCGCTTGGGAGCCTCCGTCAAGATGTGGAGTTGAACCAAGAAGTTTGTAAGGGCAAGGAGATCGCCTACTTCGTGAAGATCTACCCCGAGTAAGGCTAGTCCTCCGTGGGCGTATGCCATGATGGCATATACAAGGTTGCTTCTTCGTGGACCCTTCGTGGGTGGAGCCCTCCGTGGACTCTCGCAGCCGTTACCCTCCGTGGGTTGAAGTCTCCATCAACGTGGATTAACGATAGCACCACCTATCGGAACCACGAGAAAAAATCTCCGTGTCTCCAAATTGCGTTTGCTCTTCTCACCTCTCTTTACTACATGTGCAATTTACTTTCTGCTGCAAATACTCTAGGATTGCATGTGTAGGGTGATACTTGACTTGATCATCATTGTGAACTTGCCAAAAACTTGTCTTTATCTAAAGGCTGAATTTTTATATTGTCAAGTAGTCTAATCACCCCCCCCTCTAGATATACTTTCGATCCTACAAGTGGTATCAGAGCTTTGGTCTCCATTGTATTGGTTTCCATTGCATTGGACTCCATAAGCTTGGTTTCACAACCTAGGAGAGTATGGCGTCTAGTGAGGGTAATTTTCGTAGAGGTCCTTACTTTGATGGTTCAAATTTTGCTAGTTGGAAGCATAAAATGAAAATGCATATTCTTGGACATAACCCTGCGCATGGGGCACTATTTGTGTTGGCTTGCAAGGTGAGTTCTTGAGGAAGGAAAAGTTCCGGATCGTGAAGCTACGGTGATGAATTGCGGATGTTGCAAAACAATGCTCAAGCTTGTGACATTCTCTTCAATGCTTTGTGTCCCGAGGAGTTCAACAAAATCAGCCGTCTTGAGAATGCAAAAGAGATTTGGGATACTTTGGGTGAAATGCACGAAGGTACCGAGTCCGTGAAGGAATCAAAGCTAGATGTTCTTAAAGGTCAACTTGACAAGTTCAAGATGAAGGAAGGTGAAGGAGTCGCTGAAATGTACTCTAGGCTTGCTCTCATCACAAATGAGATTGCCGGCTTAGGAAGCGAAGAAATGACCGACCGATTCATCATCAAGAAGATTCTCGAGCTTTGGATGGAAAGTATGACACCGTGTGCACTTTGATCCAAATGATGCCAAACTACAAGAATCTCAAGCCTACGAAGTCATTGGAAGAATTGTTTCTCGGAGATGACACTTAAAGATAAGGAAGAGCTTCACAACAAGTCAAGTGGTGCTTACAAAGCTACATGTGATGCTCCCACAACCTCAAGTGACAAGCTAGTTTCCAATGAAGAGATAAGCCTAATGGTGAAGAACTTCAACAAATTCTACAAGAGTAGAAGCAAGGAAAGAAGCTCAAAGTCTAGATCATATGATGAAAAGAGATCTTCTAGTCGTGATCGAATCTGCTACAATTGTGGAAGACCGGACACTACTCAAATGAGTGTTCGGCTCCCCACAAGAGAAGAGAAGAATATCCAAGAAGAAGAAGCTCAAGAGAAGAGTCACCTCGAAAGAGAGAAGGAGTAGAGATGATCGTTATGAGCGAAGATCCTCTCGGAGAAGCAAGTATTAGGAAAGGAAAGACAAGTCATCAAGGAGCTACACAAGAAGAAAACATCAAGCTCATGTAGGTGAATGGGTCTCCGGCTCCGACTCGACAATCACTCGAAAGAAGCTATCACTCCAACTCCGAATCAGTCAAGATGAAGGTGTTGCCGGTCTTGCTCTCGTGTCCTCCAACTCCAACTCCTATGACTTATTTGATTCACCAAATGAGGGAATTGGAAGATGCTTCATGGCTAAAGGCCCCAAGGTATCACACCCTGAATTTATTGACTTTGATAGTGATGAGGATGACTTGCTTGGTGAAGATGAGCTTTTACATGACAAATCTAGTGAACCAAGTAATGATGAACATGCTAGTAGTCTTTATAGTCAAGAAGAGTCGAATGACAATGCTATGAAGGAGATTAAGCGTCTAACTAAAGAACTAAACACTCTTAAGTTAGCTCATGAAACAACTCAAGAAGATCATAGAGAGCTCCTAAGATCTCATGAGAAGCTACGCTTCGAGAAGCTCAATCTAGAGCAAGAACATGAGTTTCTAAAAGCAATCAATGACGATCTTCGAAAGAAGAGTTCTTCATATCTTGCCAAACGACTTCTCTTGTCTAATTTCTTGCCACCTATTAAAACTAAGCATGACAAGCATAAGAAAAATTCTTCATCTAGTAGTAACAATAACCATGCTAAATCTAATATTGTTGCTTCTAGTAGTTCTCTTGATTCCACTAACAATGTTTCAAGCCAAGTTACACTTGAGCAAGAAAATAGTTTATTGAAAGGGATTATAGAGAAAGGTGTCTACAAGAGCCTTGCGGAAGCAAGAACTTTGAGGAAATTGTTCGCAAGCAAGGAAGGCACCGGAAGAATCAAGGAATTGGTTTTGAGCGAAAGTTCAACGCCGAGGGTGTTGAATGGGAAGAAGGTCAATATCCCACTCCAAAGTTTGTTTCTCAAAAGGAGAAGTATGATCCTACTTCTTCCAATGTGGAACAAGCTCAAGATGACCTTCCACCACAAGACCACAAGCTAAAAGGGAAGGACAAGCTTCAAGAGGAGATTGATGCATTCTTGAAGCACCTAAAGCCATGGTCAAGTGGGTTCCCAAGGAAACGTCAAGTTCTACTTCGTCAAGCTCAACTACAACCCCAAGGATTCCCATCAAGATGATGTGGATCCCAAGAAGAAGAACTAGAGAGTTCTTGAGGGTGACTCCGCCAACATACTTCACTCACATTCATTTTGGCAAGAACTTGTGCAATCAACTTCCACATCTTGCACTAGTTCATGGAGTCACAAACCCTCTTGTTGGTAAGTCAAGGGACAAGGTAATCATTGCTTTCATGGACATCATCTATTGTGAACTTCAATCTATGTCCATGGATATCCTTGTTTGTTCCTTGTGGGACTAACCCATGTAGGTATTGAAAGTGCCGAATCCAAAGGATTGCTCCCAACTCTTGATGATCTTCATCAACATTGAGCATCCACATCTTCAACATCTACATGAAGTCTTCTCGACAACCCAAGGTTAGTTTGACCCTTTAAAGGGTTTCTCACATCTAGGGGAGCTTTGCTCTAAAGAATTGAGCTAAAGCATCTTCAAATGATGTGAACACATTAATGCTTTATGTAAAAGTGGTAACCCCACTTGTGCTTAAACGATGAGTATGACCTATGATCAAATGTTCTCATTTGACTCCTAAGTCAATATACTCATATAAAGATGACCTAGTCATCGACAAATTGTGTGATAATAGCTAGAGTTTTGATTGTGCATGTTTGACACATATTTCATTTGCTATCTTATTGTGTGAGCATGTTGGATGCATGATTTTATCCATTCGAGGACATCCATTTGTTGCTTTGGTCCTTTTGGATTTTCTTTTTGACCAAATGGATGGACAAGAATGCCTAAGTTCCTCCCTAGCTATCTATGCTTTCTTGTCTCAAATTCTATTCATGCTTATATCACAAACTTTGAACGAGTCATTTTCGGACACACCGAGTGAGGAGCACTCGGAGCCACCGATCCGTCAAGGGCTAAACTTCCAAAACCTTCTAAGTAATTTCGGTCAGACCCACTCAAACTCGGACAGACCGAAAGCACTTGGATTGATCTAGGTTTTCACCTCGGTGAAACCGAGTTGCAAATTTCGGCGTGACCGAAGTGTGTAACTGCTTGCAGTTATCCATCTCGGTGCCACCGAGTTTTACAACTCGGTCCCACCGACAGCAAAAGGGTATATATATCTGAGGGCAGCGCACCTTGATTCCTTCTTCAAAACACCTCGCCCCCAAACCCCTTGCTGCCGTCGCCGTGGTCTCCGGATCGTCTCCGTCGTCGCCTGTGCGCCCTCGGCGCGGGTCTCCGTCGCCGTCAACGGACACTCTCTCCGCGCCGTTGCCGCCGTAGAGGAACTCCACCAAGTTAGGGTGAGTTTCGATCCCTCTCGTGCTTCAACCTCCGATTCTATGCACGATTGGTTTGCCTAGCATCTTGCCACATTTGAGATCTTCCTATCCAGCAGATTAGTTCTTAGAATGAAATTCGAGTAAAAGTTTTAGGGTTAGGTTTCCGACGAACACATCTCGGTGTGACCGATTCTACATTCTCGGTATGACCGATTTGGCCTCTGCCCTTTGCTTTGCACTTTTGGTCCAACCGAAGTTGTGCAAATCGGTGTGACCGAAATGAGGATTTAGTGAAACCCTAGTGTTCTCGGCAAGACCGAAACCCATTTCGGTCCAACCGAAAGTGGTGTGAATGGTTCTGTTTGGACACTTCGGATTCACCGAATTTTAGACTCGGTCTGACCGAAATGCATTCTGTGAAAACCTAAAACTGAAATTTGAACTCATTCTTTTTGCAAAATCTTCTGCAGTTTGTGATAACTCTTCTATTCTGCCTACACCTAATCTATTCACAGGTTGTCAGCCATGTCAGATGCCAGTGACAGCTAGAACAGGTCTGAATCACCAATTGCTGAGATTCCAGAGGCAGGCACTAGTCCTGAGGCCAGCAGCTTTTCAGATGATGGTGAAAGGAGCACACCAAGTGGTTTGCCTCCTGCTGCCACCAGGGCCAGGAAGAAGAAGATTCTGATTTCATAGCTGAGGAAGAGATCTCCTCTAAGCCAAAGAGGAAAGTTGTTTCCAAAGAGCATCAAGGGCAGCAAACCAAGAAAGGCACCAGTAAAGTGAAGAAGTCCACAGTTGCTAAGAAGCTGAGTATGGAAGAGGAAACTTCGAGCAAAGTGAAGAAAACTTCCAAGAGGAAGAGAATTGTGCATGATGAAGCAACAGATGATGATGATTCTAATGAGGAAGCACCCCAGCCTCCTCAGAAGCCTAAGTTGATGGGTGATGCCATCAGGGCAGGAGCACCTTCAAAGTCTAAGCCATCTGCTCCAGCAAAGGCAGCTCAAGCCAAGCCTGCTGCCAAGCCCAAGAAAACTGTCAGGAACATCCCAGCTTCAGAGAAGAAGAAAGACAATGTGCCACCCGGTGAGTCGGATGATGAGGCACTGTATTCTGAAACTCCGTTAAATTGCCTATTCACAATGATGCTCATCCTCGAGCTGAGAACATGAAGGAAAGAAAGGATAAAGGTCTCGGGCTATGGAGACAAGCTGATCCATATCTTTGTGAGGAGAAGGACTGTTGACCCAAGGTTCCACACCGAGAGCAGCAGGATTTCTATGAGATCGTGCTTATGGACAAGAAGCCCATTGTTGCGCAGACACTCGCTATGTTGATTGGGCATATATTGATAGTGAAGAGCACAGAGACTTCTTTCCACATGTGCATGAGAGCTTTCTTGCATGTGGTGTTGCTGAGTTCGTTGGTCGAAGTTGATGATTGGAATGATGAGATGATCATGCAATTCTATGCCTTTGCTCATTTCTATCCAGATGGTAAAATCACATGGATGACTGAAGGCCAGAGATTCTCTTCTACTGTTGAAGAATGGGCAGCACTGCTGAATGCTCCAGTACCAAGAGAAGATGATGTTGATGTCTATGGTATTCCCAAGAAAAACCATGAGTCTATGAAGAATATGTACAATGAGGTACCAGCTAAGGATGTAGAAATCTGGAAGCTCGGCTCAGTGTATCATCTCCAGGCAGGACTTCCTACCACAAACACAATTCTGAGGCATACCTTGATGCCCAAGTCTGGAGATCATCGCATGATAAGAGGCTATTCTATCAACATGCTGCATATACTTGATCGAAGGCACCTTTCAAGGTGATGGACACGATAGTTGAGACTATCAAGAGGATGCAGCAGACTGTAAGAGGTCATGTGGATTTGCCCACACATTCAGATGCTTATCAATGCCAAGTTTGGCACGGGCACCTACTTGTTGGATAGACCACACTTGCCACTGCAGCCTGAGCATGAGGACAATGAAGTTGTGATGCATGAGGAGGACCCAACGTCAGTTGAAGGTCATGCAAAGTGTGAAGCTGCCAAGAAAGGTAAAGCTGAGAAGGAAGCAGCAGCAGCTAAACCCAAGAGTGTTGGAGAGCAGCTCCTTGAAGCTACCCAGAGGATTGAACAACGCCTGGCCAGCATTGTGCAGTCTCAAGAGAGTCTTGAGAGGATTGTTGAAGACAAGATCCATGCTCTGGATGTCAAGCTGACTGAAGTGCAAGTCACTGTCAACAAGCTTGAGGCAGATATCAAGGAAGCCAAGAAGGAGAAGGAAGAGCTCATGCGTGAGATGCAGGATGACCTAGTCCAGGATGATTATGAACAGCCTGCTCCGGTTCCTACAAGACCCAGATCAGCTGCTATTCCAGTGACAGACACCAGGACCACAGCCTCAGCACCTCCCACAGCTCCATCAGTTCCAGCTCCAGCTCCAGTGACCACTCCTCCAGCTCCACAGACATCAGCTGAAGCCTTTGCAGATGCAGCCATCTCAACTCCATCAACCCAGACAGGAGCCGCCAGCAGAGTCCCTAGTGACGTTTAGCTCTATACCTTTCGAACTTTTTGGTAACTTGTTGCCAAAGGGGGAGAAATTGTATAGATCATAGGACTTCGAGAGAGAGAGTGCTCGCTTTTGCTCCTTCGTTTATTTGCGGTCTTTTTGAGATACTTTTGAGATTTTCGAGACATTCCGTGTGTTTGATACTACGTTTGCTCTACTTTGATGAGTGCTTGCTCGTACTATGCCTTAATGTGTGCTTAATGCTTATCATATGCCATTCATATCTTGTATGACCACTTACTCATATCTTGGTGATTGGGTGCATGCTATTCATTCTTATCATTTTGTGCGCTCCACCAAGATGTATGTGACATGGAAGAGTGACCCATGATCCTAATCGATTGTGCATTTGCATTCAAACGCAAATCTTAAATAATGCACAAATTTAGGGGGAGCTCTTGCTTATTACATACTTCTCAAAGCGACGATATTATTCATTGATTATATCATTTGTCGAAGCTTTGATCTATATGTTGTCATCAATTACCAAAAAGGGGGAGATTGAAAGTGCAACTAATCCCCGGGTGGTTTTGGTAATTAATAACAACATATATATCATTGAACTAATAGTTTCTTGAGTATCATTTCGAAAGTTCAGTGATATGGGTATGGCAATGGTGAAGAAGTGGACCCTCAAAATGCTAAGGCAAGCATTGGCAAAAGCTCAAGACTCCATTTTTGGTTTAGTGATCCAAGATCACATTGAGTCTATAGGAAAGCCAATACTATTAAAAGGGGATGAGGTTATGATAATGATCTGGTTGCTCAAAGTGCTTAGTGATATATCTCCCAAACTATTAGCACCTCTCACTTCAAACATACACTCATAAGTAATCTCGGTCCCATCGATTCCATAAACTCAGTCACACCGAGATGAACCACCTCAGCCAAATAGCCAAACCCTAGAAATCTCGGATTTTCCGATTCCAAACTCGGTCTCGCCGAAACTAGTGTTGCCAAGCTTCTATAACCTTCTGTCATCAAATCGGTGTCACCGAGATGATAAAGTCGGTCCCACCGAGATTGGCAAACCATAGTATTTTGAAAAATCGGACTCACCGAGATTGTATTTTCGGTCCCACCGAAAATCCCAACGTTCACAAGATTTGAACTTTCGGTCTTACCGAGTTGTCAACTTCGGTCTGAGCGAGATTGGTCAAATGTGTGTAACGGTTGGATTTTGTGTGGAGGCTATAAATACCCCTCCACCTCCTCTTCATTCGTAGAGAGAGCCATCGAAAGAACTACCACTCCTACCTTACATTTCGAGAAGAAAACTACCTACCCTTGTGTTGAGATCAAGTTGCTCCACTCCCACCATATGAAACTTGATTTCTAGCCTTCCCAAGTTGCTTTCCACTCAATCCTTTCTTCCACCACAGCCAAATCAGTGAGGAGAGTTGAGTGTTGGGAGATTATCATTTGAAGCACAAGAGCAAGGAGTTCATCATCACCAACACCATCTATTACCTTTTGGAGGTGGTGCCTCCTAGATTGGTTAGGTGTCGCTTGGGAGCCTCCGTCAAGATGTGGAGTTGAACCAAGAAGTTTGTAAGGGCAAGGAGATCGCCTACTTCGTGAAGATCTACCCCGAGTAAGGCTAGTCCTCCGTGGGCGTATGCCATGATGGCATAGACAAGGTTGCTTCTTCGTGGACCCTTCGTGGGTGGAGCCCTCCGTGGACTCTCGCAGCCGTTACCCTCCGTGGGTTGAAGTCTCCATCAACGTGGATTGACGATAGCACCACCTATCGGAACCACGAGAAAAAATCTCCGTGTCTCCAAATTGCGTTTGCTCTTCTCCACCTCTCTTTACTACATGTGCAATTTGCTTTCCGCTGCAAATACTCTAGAATTGCATGTGTAGGGTGATACTTGACTTGATCATCATTGTGAACTTGCCAAAAACTTGTCTTTATCTAAAGGCTGAATTTTTATATTGTCAAGTAGTCTAATCACCCCCCCTCTAGACATACTTTCGATCCTACAACTCCATGTACTTGGCGTGGAAGACGTACATTTTACTGCTCTTCCGCGACAACATTCTCGTGGATCATGTTGATGGCACCGTCGACTCCCACGCCATGGTGGGGGACTCCGAGTGGACCATGATCGATGCCACGCTCATCTGGTGGTTCTTCACCACCATCTCCAAGGACCTATTTCACACGATCGTGAGTGATGGTGATGACGCCTGCGCCATGTGGGTCAAGCTCAATGTCCTCTTCACCAACAACAAGCATTAGCACCACGTTTTTTGTAGTAGGAATTTTTTGACTGTCATCAAGATGAACGGTCTATCGATGACTACTGCCGCTGCCTGAAGACGTTGGTGGATAAACTCCATGACATCAGCGCCAAAGTGGATGACGACCTCCTCCTCAACACGCTCACCGCCGGCCTTAATGGGGACTTCGGTAACTCCGCCTCCAAACCCACATTGATGCTGGAGCCCTCCTTGTCGGTGTCAAAACCGACGGATCTCGGGTAGGGGGTCCCCATCTGTGCGTCAAGGCTGATGGTAACGAGAAGCAAGGGACACAGATGTTTACCCAGGTTCGGGCCCTCTCGATGAAGGTAAAACCCTACTTCCTGCTTGATTAATATTGAAGATGTGGGTAGTACAAGAGTAGATCTACCACGAGATCATAGAGGCTAAACCCTAAGAGCTAGCCTATGATGGTATGATTGTAATTGTGATCGGTCTTCTAAGGACCAACCTCTCCGGTTTATATAGACACCGGAGAGGGCTAGGGTTTACATGGAGTCGGTTACAAGGAAGGAAATATAATATCCGGATCGCCAAGCTTGTCTTCCACGCAAAGGAGAGTCCCATCCGGACACGGGCCGAAGTCTTGAGTCTTGTATCATCACGCTTCAATAGTCCGGACGTTGTGCACTGTCCGGCTATCCGGATACCCCCTAATCCAGGACTCCCTCAGTAGCCCCTGAAACAGGCTTCAATGAAGATAAGCCTCAAATGGTCACACCGAGGACTCTTGATATTCACCTTCTTTATAAAGGGGTCGAGGCTTGTGCCTGTCTTCCACCTTCCTCACGCCTTCTCGCACCTCGAGTTCTAACACCCAAAACCTAAGCTCCAACACCCCCGATCCTCCAATATGTCCGGATCTGACCCTCAAGGCCGGTGGGTGGCCTCCTCGATTCAAAAGGAAGACATTGCGAATCTTAGAGAGGTCGGATACCTGACCGCCGACATCCAGCACAGGCTTCCTACTCCAGGGCAGGTCATCCCTACACCGGAGCCCAATGAGTGCGTCGTGTTTGTCCCTCACTTTCTCCGTGGCTTGGGCTTCACCCTTGATCCCTTTGTGAGGGGGCTCATGTTCTACTATGGGTTGGATTTTCATGATCTGGCTCCAGACGCTATCCTCAATATCTCGTCGTTCATTATCGTGTGCGAGGCTTTTCTCCACGTCACCCCACACTTCGGCTTATGGATCAAGACCTTCAATGTGAAGCCGAATATGATCGAGGGGCGACATGTGGAGTGCAGAGGTGCCGTAATAAGCAGGAACGCCAATGCCACATGGCCAGAGGGTTCTTTCCCAGAAGTATCCGATGTATGGCAACGGAGGTGGTTTTATGTCACGGCTCCCAGAGGCACAAAGTGGGTGGCTGCCCCTGAGTTCCGCTCGGGCCCTCCATCACAACTAGCGTCTTGGACCGACGTAGGACGAAATTAGGGGCCCGCTGGCGATGTACCAGTATTGCAGAGCCGCATTCGAGAGCTTCTTGAGAGGGCATTAACCTTGTCAGCATAATGCAAGTGATGTTAATCCGACGGATGTTGCCGTGCCAACGCCGGCCTCTCCAGATGTGGGAGTTCAATCCAGAGGGTCCGCGGACTGTTAAACACTTCTTCGGCTTAAAGCTTGAAAAGATGTGCAAATTATTCTTCGGACCGAAATTAGAGTGTCCGGACACCACCGAGGACGCGGGCCTAAGCTGCAATCGCCTAGATACCCAAGTAAGTGACCTTGATACCAGACACCTTGTTTTGCATTTGTCATAATTGTTTATTCTGAAAATCATCCGTGGCCAGGAATGGCTCAGCAAGGCAGAGAGAATGAGGTGTCTGGCGCCACTTCCTGAAGGCTTGCCTGGTCCTACCATGGCCAAGATGCTCGACTGGGTACTCAGTAGAATGCCCTCGGGGAAAGACAAGGGGAAGAACAAAGAAACCGAACTCCACACGCTACGCATCCGAACCAGGGGAATTGTTACCTCCCCCAAGGAGGATAGTTGGGAAGGGGAGGCCAAGGCCTCCTCCCCGCGCGGGAAGAAGAGGGTCGCCTCCGAAGACTTGGAGATGGAGATGCCCAAGCAAGGGAAGAAGGTATCACCAAGGGGCTCTGCCACGACGGGCGTCCTCACCGCGTTATGCCCGCCAACGGGCCAGCCCTCCACCGAGCTGTAAGTCAATCGTTAATTTGAAGGTACTGTGCTTCTCCTACATCAGTAACCAGGATTCGCCTTTTGCAGTCCGGCTAGCAGCTCCTCTCAACAGAGTTCGTCTTCGGGGGATCTTCCTCCGGAGATGATGGAGAGCGAGACCCCACCTATCTCTCCAGCTCATGAAGCGGGCGACACCAAGGTGTCGTCACGGAGGAGTCCATATTTGCCGAAGCCGGAAGCCAATGCGTAAGCCGCCCTGAGCCCGGAGCGTTTGGCTCCCACGAGGGGCAATGGGAAGGGTCCGGCACAGTTCAATGTCCAGCCGGATGTACTGACGGGCTTACTGGAGCGAGCTGCGCTCTCGGAGGAGCACCACTCATTAATGAGCACGGTGCTCAAGAAGATTTCATCCGCCACAAGCGGTTTGAATGAAGCATTTACAAGCCTGCTCAGAGGCTTTGAGGTATGTAGTGAAGAATACACCATTTTATGGCTAAGAGGCACGCGCTAGGTGTGCTCCATATAGATAGTAGCCCGCGAGACTCTGGTTGCCCGCCCTAGGTGGCAAACGGGGGATCATAAACCAGTGATTGCTTTGTAAATACGTGCAGGTAACTGTGGGTCCGGCCGTCGACCAGTCCGTTGAAGTTGCCGAACTAACGAGGCAGATTGGATCGATTGATGCTGATATCACGCTGGTGAATGAGCGGCTGGACAAATCACAAGGTATGTGTCCTGCCTTCCTTTGTATAAGAAAATATTAAGGTGGCATGATATTAATGTAATATGTTTGGACTGCAGGTGGTGCTGCTGCCGTGGAGGCCCTGAGGGCGGAACTTGCTCAAGCCAAGGAACAAGCTCGGGTGAGCAATGCGGCTGCCCTAAAGGCGGCCGAGGAATTGAGGGCCGAACAGGCTGCTCATCGCCGAAGCGAGGAAAAGATAGCCGAAATGGCTGTTGAGTTAAAAAATGCCGCTGACTGGTATGAGATCCTTAAAAAGGAGCATGAGGATAATTCGGCCGACCTGAACAAGGCACTTAATGCCACCAAGGAAATATGGACCGAGCTTAGGGGTGCACGGTAGGAGCTTCAACGGGCCGGTAAAATCGCGGCTGGGAGCTCTCATTTGCTGTGGACGAAGTTTTTCGACCCGAAGTACACTCCCCTGGATGGACGCTGGAGTCCTGCGGAAGAATATGCAGATTTGGCGAAGAGTACGGCTGACGCTGCCGAGTTCTTCAAAGATCAAGGTGATAAGGAAGTGGAGAAGCTTTTCTGGTCGCAATTCAATGCTCCCACTCGCCCGCTGTCGTTAAGTGATAAGATGGCTGCTTTAGCGGAGCTTCACAGGCTGTCCGGGCTTGCAATGCGGTCTGTAATAGACCATCTTTGGCCGAAGGGGCCTAAGCCGGACAGTTACTTTGGCTTGGTGCGACAATTCCTTGGGGTCGTGCCTCGGATCGATGCCATGAGAAGCTCGGAATGCATAGAGGGTGCGCGGATGGCTCTTGCCCGCGTTAAAGCCTATTGGATGGATATGGAGGCCACCATTATAACGACCCATGATCCGGCGGGGGGCCAATATCCGGCCGAGCACTACTTGGCGCAGGTCACAGAAGGTGCCCGCCTAATAGAGGCGCAGTGCTCGAAGAATGCCTTGTTCGAATGATGAATTGAATCATTGTAAAAACAATGTTTATTTTGATTATGAGGCTATATTTATACTGTTTGCTGAAAATATGATTGTGTCTCTGTATATGGTATATATATATATATATATATATATATATATATATATATATATATATATATATATATATAATCGAAAGTTAGCAATCGTTGGCTTCAGCCCCCACGCATACAATGCGGGGGTGTTCGCGAAAAATATGCTTAATCACACTTGATCCAACGTCTTGGTCCATTAAGGAGGTGATCGCACGTCGAACTAGGCAACCGAACTCTATAGCTGTAACACTTTCGCTTAGCCATGGGAGTCTAACGTTGGGGCTACTATGTAGCCCCTGGTACCTTCATGTGCATCCGAATACGGGCGCGTATGTACGTGACCGAGAAATGGCCCTTCGTTAATGCGGAGGAATCCTAAAGATTCCCATGAGTCTTCGAGTGGTTGAACAGTCTCTCGCTGCATCATGACAGTCAGTTTTCGGCTTCTCTACTGAGGTGCTCATCCGAAATAACCAGGGCACAATTGCAGTAGTCCTCCTTTGGCCACCTTAGCCGATAATAACGGAATGTAAGGCGGCAAACCCAGGAGCCGGGAAAACCCAACATTTGACCAAATACATGATTCGGAGCTGATGCATATAAGGCCAAACTCGTGACGTCGAAAACTCCCAAAGGTATTCGGATTTTATAACAGATGATGGGCTCAAGAATGCCCATTCATTATAAACCCTGCGTTTCTAGGTACGTGCGTTAATCTGTCGTGGCGAAATGCCAAAAACGGCAGTATCCTCTGTGGGTATGGAACCCATGGGATGGTTAAACAACAAGAGGCAATAGAAAAGGTTTACACAGGGGCTTAATCCAAAAAGAAACCTGTTGAACGGGGCCCAGCTGCATGTCTGCGCCTTTATCTCCTTTATGCCATATACTGGAAGGGTATCACGCGAACGTTGTCTGTGGAAAAAGAAACTCATAGGAGGGTACAATGTCAGTATGCGATGGATGGTAAAAGTGTAAGATGTTGGCCTGCCAATAAGGTTGAGCCAAGTGTGGGGTTTTATTAAGTATTTATAGCCCTTGGTATCCGCTATGGGATTATTACGGTGCCCTGGTTCGATCTGGGCTACCGGACTCGTCTAACCGTGTCTGTGGTCTTAACAACCAGTCATGTTTTTTTATATTGGAGGTCGCTTATAGTCCGGCCGCTAGGGCCGTCGCGTGTTCCTCTGCGCGTGAAGAGCGCTCTGTTATTCCGCTAACGGTGATGACGCCACGTGGACTGGGCATCTTGAGTGTAAGGTAGCCATAGTGCGGCAATGCGTTGAAGCGGGCGAAGGCCGTTCTTCCAAGCAATGCGCGATAGTTGCTTTGGAAGGGTGCGATGATGAAGAGTAATTCTTTGCTTCTGGAGTTTCCTGGAGAGCCGAATGTTACCTCTAGTATGACGGAACACCTGCTGTAGGCCTCAACGCCTGGTATCACCCCTTCAAATGTGGTGTTGCTTTTACTAATTCTGGATGGGTCTATCCCCATCCTGCGGACAGTGTCCTCATATATTAGATTGAGACTGCTGCCGCCGTCCATGAGGATGTGGGTGAGATGGTATCCGTCGATTATTGGGTCGAGCTCCAAGGCCTCTGATCCTTCACGCCGAATACTAGTTCGACCATCCGAGCGGTCGAAGGTGATCGGATAAGACATCCAGTAGTTAGGTGTAGGTGCGATGGACTCTATATCGCGCGCGTCTCTAAGCGCGCATTCGTGCCTTCTCATGGATGTACAAGTCGCGTGGATCATGTTCACTGTTTTAACCTTTGGCGGGAATTTTTTCTATCTCCCAGTGTTCGGCTGGCGAGGTTCATCCTCGTCTTCACTTGGTGTTTCCCTTCCCTTGTGTTCGGCATTTAATTTGCTGGGCTGCTTGAAGACCCAGCACTCTCTGTGCGTCTGGTTCGGAGGTTTGTCCGGGGTGCCATGAATTTGGCACAGTCTGTCCATGACTCTGTTCAGACCGGATGGTCCGTCTTTGCTGCCTTTAAATGGCTTCTTTTGCTGATCAGGCCGAGAGCCCCTGAATCCGGCATTAACCGTTGTGTTGTCCGGGCTCTCTTCCTTGTTTAGGCGTTTATTTTTATTACGCTGTGGCCTCCCGTTGCCATCTCTTATTTCGGATGTGCTTGGGTCACTGGTGCCTTTACGGGCTAGCCAGCTATCTTCACCAGCGCAAAAGCGGGTCATAAGGCTTGTTAGGGCTGCCATTGTCCTTGGCTTTTCTTGGCTGAGGTGTCTGGCGAGCCACTCGTCGTGGATGCTGTGTTTGAATGCCGCTAAGGCTTCGACATCCAGACAATCGACAATTTGATTCTTTTGAGTGAGGAATCTGTTCCAAAGTTTGCGAGCGGACTCTCCAGGATGTTGGATTATGTGGCTTAAATCGTCAGCATCTGGAGGCCGGACATAAGTCCCTTAAAAATTCGCCCTGGAAGCTTCTTCGAGTTCCTCCCAACTCCCAATTGAATTTTCGGGGAGGCTTTTCAACCAGTGTCTACCTGGTCCCTTTAGTTTGAGGGGAAGGTATTTGATGGCGTGGACGTCATCCCCACGAGCCATATGTATATGTAGGATAAAGTCCTCGTCACGAGACCCACGGTCATCGCTGCTCGTCAGATGCCTCTATGTTCACAGGTTTGAAGCCCTGTGGGAATTCATGGTCCAGTACCTCTTCGGTAAAGCACAGGGGGTGAGCAGCCCCTCTGTATCTAGACGTGTTGTGGCATGCCGTCGGCTGTTGTTGTGTTCGGTGTTTATTCCGAACTGGTATTTGATTGGCATAATCGTTTTGATGACTACAGTCCCTCACCGGGGTGTGTCCTTTAGATCCGTAGATGGACCTAGCTGCGCCAGCTTTCTTATCCAGGTGCTCACGTAGATCGTGCGCAGCGTCGATAGCTGCTTTGTTGCGGTTATGAAGTGGTATGTCTGGCCTCCTGGTCCTGTCACTCTTTGGTGGAACGGCCTCGTCGTCGAATTCTAGCAGTAGCTTGCGTTTTGGGTAGCTCTTTGTATGGCGATCGTCCCCATATCTTTCTTCAGTGTCTAGCACTTTGTTCCATCTGCGGTTAAGCGTTTCCTGTGCGGCTTTAAGTAGTTGCTTCTGCTTCTTCAGACTTCTTGATGTGGCCATAAGCTTTCTGTGGAGGTTATCTCGTTCCACACGTTCTTCCGGAATGAAGAATGCATCATCGTCCGGACTGTCTTCCTGTCCTGGGCCGGTTTGATGAACTCGTCCCTCTGGATCATTGTCTTCAGGCGTCTGCTCCGAACTGTGTTCGGCGTGACCTAGCTCGTCCTGCTTCATCGCTGGCTCCGTATGGTCATTGTTGCCTTCAGGGTTGACCGGAGTATCGATCCTTCTGGCGCTCTTACTGCTATTTTTACTGTTGCTGGACTTGGAACGGTGTCTGCGCGTCGCTTTGGCTTTTGCCCGGCGGTTTTATCTTCTGGATTGTCACTGTCATCCTCCTTGGGCGTATCCACCATGTATATGTGGTATGACGAGGCAGAAGTCCGGCACGCCATAGATTCTGAATCTTCTCCTGCATCATCGTCCATACCGTCAATGCCTTCGGAGTCGAAGTCAAGCGCGTCAGTTAAATCATCAACCGTGGCTATGAAGTGGGTGGTGGGTGGGTAACGAATTTCTTCGTCGTCTGCTTCCCACTCGAGCCAGACATAATTCGACCCGGAATTGTGTCGGTGTACTAAGGTAGGGGTACCTCAGTACCCCAACTTGTGCACGGGCGGTTGCAGCTTCCCGCGGCAGGGTTTACCACGAGCTCGCCGAAGACTTTCCTGCTCCATATCAAACCATTCAAAAATAAAGTATACAAGGCAGAAGATCGAGACCCGGCAAGCGGAGCTTGCCGGAAGGCGTTCTGTGCTCAAGGTTACATCACTCACGCAAGGCCCTCGCAAGAGGAGCTCGCCGGAAGACTAGAAGATTACATCATAGAAGACACGCCTCGGCGCTATATGCGTCGGCAAGGGCCCGGGAGCGACAAGTTACATAGCCCGCAAGCTCCGGCCCGGCAAGATCAAGACCCGGCAAGGTGCTTGCCGGAGAATTGCTTGTGTGCCGCGCTCCAGCTCATCGCCCACGCGCCGCACAGGGCCTTTCCAGGACGCGTGGCGGATGGCTGTGCACTGGGGACACGGTGGCACTTCACGGTGGTGGATCCATCGCCGTGGCATTTAAGACGACGGGCGGGAGCTTTTGGGGTCGACGGCGAGGCGTTAAATGCCCTTGTCCCCATCACAAAGTAGGTAGCGACCACTTGCTCATGCACCGTAGCTTCACCTTTGTTCCGACTGCTCCAACTTCCACCTCTTTTACATTTTTACCCCTTTCTCCTACGCTGCCACCTGTTGGCGCCCCCTTCCGACTATAAAAGGGAGGCCCATGCGCACGTAGAAGGGGTTCGACCATTAGCAACTTTCACGCTCGGTGTAGCTGCCACAGTAGCTCTTCTAGCTCCCGAGCTCAAACAAATACAAACACAAAGCAGCAGTAGGAGTTTTATCTCTCCGGAGAGCTCCGAAGCTGGGTAAAATCCGCCCGCGTGCTCGCCTCGATCTGCTCTCTGTGCTCCCTCCGCCCTCGTACCGCTCAGACAAGGGGCTCCGGCCCCATAGGTGTCCGCGGCGGGCAGATTCCCCCGGCATCTTTGGCACGCCAGGTAGGGGGCGTCGAGGTTGTGCGGACCTGATCCGGCGTTCGCGCGGGCGCGTTCTTTATCAACCTCTCCAGTTTCATCAGCAACTTCATCAACAACTACGCCATGGCCCCGAAGAAGAAGGCTTCGGAGGTTGCAGGCCCGGCTGCGTCTCATCCGCCGCCACCGGAGCCAACGGTGGGCGGAGGAGACGTCGTCGGAACGGCGGTCGCCGGCGAGGACACTCGCAGCGCCACCAGATCCAAGGACAAGACGGATGACCGCGCCTCGGTCTCCGTGGACATTCCGCGTCCATCTCAGCACACGACAACCCAGCAGCGCCGTACCACCAGGAGGAAGAAGGCGAAGACCAAGTCCGGCAAGTGCTCTGGGGCCCACTCCGGCAACCGCACCTCTTCGGAGTGCTGCGCTGCCGTCGAGGACGTCCTGTCGAGTTCCACCGGCAAGTGCGCCAAGTCCGCCAGACAGCTCGTGTTTCGCCCGTAAGCGCACCTCTCCGGAGTCTTTGCGCCATTGCCGAGGACGCGCCATCGAGCTCCGGGCCAAGACCGGCAAGGGCAGCTCTGGTGCTCGTTCCGGCAAGCGCACCTCCCCAGAGCGCTGCGCCGCCGTCGAGGACGCGCCATCGAGCTCCGGGCCAAGTCCGGCAAAGACAGCTCTGGTGCTCACTCCGGCAGGCGCGTCTTCCCGGAGCGCTGCGCTGCCGTCGAGGACGCGCCATCGAGCCCCGCCGACCGGTCCACCGGCAAGTGCGAGGAAACAAGAAATAGAAAAGCTAAGTCGTCCGAGCTTTTGTGCAGAGCACTCCTTAGTTCCATGCTTTTTTTACGTTATGTTCCTCGCGCGTTCGTCCTTTGTACGCAAAACCTGTGCGCGGAGGAACCTACCCGCGGATAGCCGCACCCTTATCCTGCTTTCGAGCACGCTCAACGATTTAAGTAAGCTGCGACGAGTGTCGCGCCCTTGCTTCGTTTTCGAGCCCGCTCAACGATTTAAGTGAGCTGCGACAAGTGTCGCGCCCTTGCTTCGTTTCCGAGTCCGCTCAGCAAGCTAAGTGCGTTGCGACTAGTCATGCAAGGTTGCTTGCCGGTAAGACCTTGGCAGCAGGCTGCTTCGAGTCCAGCACTCGGCGCTCATGCAAGGGCCCCTTGCCGCAAGTTCCCTAGAAGCGAGGGTAAAGCGCACAAAGGGTGTAAGGTAGAGGTGTAACGTAGCAAGACCTGCCAGAAGATGCCCTTCGATGAGAAACTTGTGCGCAGAGGAGCTGTGTCGTGGCCCGATTGGCGCCTTTGGTTTGTTTCCGAGCACGCTCAACGATTTAAGTGAGCTGCGAGAAGTGTCGCGCCCTTGTTTCGTTTCCGAGCCCGCTCAACAATTTAAATGAGCTGCGACAAGTGTCGCGCCCTTGGTTTGTTTCCGAGTCCGCTCAACAAACACAAGTGCGTTGCAACTGGCCCGGCAAGGTTGCTTGCCGGAGCAACACCGCCCAATGAACTGCTTGATGTCCCGCGACTCAGCAAGCGTGTTCGCACCGCAAGCTCCCGAGAGCGAGAGTATAAACATACGAAGGGCAAGGCACGGCATCGCATTGCAAAGTCACACAGAAAGGATTTATATACATATACATGTAAATAATGAAGCTGTTGCAGATCTATCTCAACTGTTTTCATGGCTGAAATTACAGCAACAAGGAGAAACCAGAAGAACACACCAGCGCCTGGGTCCCGGCAAGCCAGAGTTGCCGGGGGCTGCGAGTGCCAAGATTCCTTCCCGGCAAGCCAGCGTTGCTGGGGGCTGCGAGTGCTAAGACTCATCTCCGGCAAGCCAGAGTTGCTGGGGGCTGCGATATCAGATAAGTTTTTCATCCCTCGTCATGCATCCTCTTATGGACCGGGGAAAGCGGGGGCTGAGTCTTTGAACGAGCGTGTCTTGTAAAACCCGTGCGCGGAGGAGCCAAGTCGTGGCCCAGTTGCGCCCTTGGATTGTTTCCGAGCCCGCTCAACAATTTAAGTGAGCTGCGACAAGTGTCGCGCCCTTGGTTTGTTTCCGAGCCCGCTCAACAATTTAAGTGAGCTGCGACAAGTGTCGCGCCCTTGGTTTGTTTCCGAGTCCGCTCAACAAACACAAGTGAGCTGCAACTGGCCCGGCAAGGTTGCTTGCCGGAAGCAACACCGCCAGCGGGCTGCTGATGTTCCGCACTCAGCAAGCGTGTTCGCGCCGGCAAGCTCCCCGAGAGCGTAGGATGGGAACATACAAGGCACGAAGTCAAGTAAAAGACGCGGTCCGGCAAGCGTTCCTCTCTTTTCATTAAAAACATCCTAGTTTAGTACAAGTCCATAGAGGATGAAAAACATGATAGAGAGGATTACAAGTTTTAAATGCAGCTAAGGCCTGAAGGCTTACAAATTGAAAGATAAGATGCCCGTAATCCTCTCTGTTTCTCTGTTCAGGAGTTCAGGAGGTAGGTCAGGAGGCCCGGCAAGAGAAGCTTGCCGGGAAGGGAAAAGGCGCCTAGGAGAGCTACAGGCGCGAAGACACCAAGAGAACTTCACGGGCCGCCGGGAGCTTGGCGGAGACGGAGGCGCCGGAGGCGAGCTTGAAGGCGGGGTGGTGGGGCGTCAAGACGCTCGAGGGCACCTCGCCTCGACTCGACATGACGGCCTTGCCGCCACCCTCTTCCTCTTCCACGGCCTCCCGCTTGGCCGCCCAAGGAGACGGCCGGGGAGTTCGAGAAGGCGGCGGCCGGATGATGGGGTCGCCGGTGGCATGCATGGGCAGCGTCCGGCGCCTAGTCGGACCCGCCATCCCGTCGTCGTCGCTGTCGCTCCCCTCCTCGTCACTTTCGCCGAGGAGGACCTTCGCTATCGGAGGAGCTGTCCACACAGCATCTCGCCCGGGTCCCGGAATCCCCGAAGACCTTGACGGCGAGAAGGTCGCCCTCCATTAACTTGAAATGGAGGGTAAACCCCGCCGTCAAGCTGTGGATCCGGGCGAACGTCTTCCACCCTCGGTCGAAGTACATCACGCCGGGGGCTGGGGACACGACACTCACTCGAGTGCCGCTGATCCCACAGCCCCTCATGCGCAACTCCATCACCTCGGGCGGATCCGGTTCCATCGCACTCGCGAACGGGGCCGGCAGCCGGAGGCGGCGACGAGGCGCTCGGCGCAGCTTGATGAAGAACTCCCAGGGATCGTCTCCGGTATGGACCGCCTCGAGGAAAGGGGCGCAGGAGGAGACGGGAGGCGATCGCCACGACCGCCTCTCCCCCGACCGCCTCGACCACGCCCTCGACCTCGTCCGCGGCCTCGCCCCCTCCCTCTCCCCCTCGTGGCCGGCTCCGCCGCCACGGGTGCGGGATAGGGAGAAGTGCGCTGCCTGGAGGCGACCCTCGCTGCCACCGTTGAGGAACTAGGGTTTCCTCCTTCCATGGCAGAAAGAAGAACGGAAGCTGAAGACGAAGGGAGAAGAGGAGGTGTGAGACCATTATGCTCCCCTTCCGCCCCTTTTTAAAGGGGCGAGGTGGGGGCTCAACCGCCCTGCCCGGCCAATCAGGAAGCGAGAAGGGCAAAGGAGCGGGGCCGACTCGCCATCTCCGCCCGTGACGGCTCGGTCTCCCACCTTCGCCGCCCACGACCCCCATGCATGAGGGCCGCGTGGCGAAAAAGCGGGACCGGAGCGACGGGTGAGGTGACCTCGCCCTGCACCACGTTCACGGGCGTGGATGCCCTAAAGACCGCATGCGCCGCCCACGTATCCCACGACGCCGCAATCAACGCGTGCCGTTACGGGGATGCGGCGAATGCGAAGTGGATTCGACGCGCCGTGGGCGCGTGTGCCTGCTGATTGCTTTTGGGCTGGCCCAACAGCGCTTCGGCACCGTGTGTGGCCCAGCCGGGGCTCTGTCGGTGTACTAAGGTAGGGTACCTCAAGACCCCAACTTGTGCACGGGCGGTTGCAGCTTCAGCGGCGGGGTTTACCACGAGCTCGCCAAGACTTTCTGCTCCATATCAAACCATTCAAAAATAAAGTATACAAGACAGAAGATTGAGACCCGGCAAGCGGAGCTTGCCGGAAGGCCGCTCTGTGCTCAAGGTTACATCACTCACGCAAGGCCCCGCAAGAGGAGCTCGCCAGAAGACTAGAAGATTACATCATAGAAGACACGCCTCGGCGCTATATGCGTCCGGCAAGGGCCCAGGAGCGACAAGTTACATAGCCCGGCAAGCTCCCGGGCCCGGCAAGATCAAGACCCCGGCAAGGTGCTTGCCGGGAGAATTGCACTGTGTGCCCGCGCCCAGCTCATCGGCCCACGCCGCCTACAGGGCCTTTCGAGGGACGCGTGGCGGATGGTTGTGCAACTGGGGACACGGTGGCACTTCACGATGGTGGATCCATCGCGTGGCATTTAAGACGCACGGGCGGGAGCTTTTGGGGTCGACGGCGACGGGCGTTAAATGCCCTTGTCCCCCACTGTCAAAGTAGGTAGCGACCATTGTTCATGCACTGTAGCTTCACTGTTCCCGCACTGTTCCAACTTCCACCTCTTTTACATTTTTACCCCTTTCTCCTACGCTGCCACCTGTTGGCGCCCCCTTCCGACTATAAAAGGGAGGCCCATGCGCACGTAGAAGGGGTTCGACCATTAGCAACTTTCACGCTCGGTGTAGCTGCCACAGTAGCTCTTCTAGCTCCCGAGCTCAAACAAATACAAACACAAAGCAGCAGTAGGAGTTTTATCTCTCGGAGAGCTCGAAGCTGGGTAAAATCCGCCTGCTGCTGCCTCGATCTGCTCTCTGTGCTCCCTCCGCCTCGCATCGCTCGGACAAGGGGCTCCGGCCCCATAGGTGTCCGCGGCGGGCAGATTCCCCCGGCAAATTGTCTGTCAAAGAGAGAGTTTTTAATGAGTTCAGCATGTCGCCAAAGGGCGAGTGCTGGAAGATGTCCGCAGCGGTGAACTCCATTACCGGAGCCCGACCTGGCTCGACTAGCTCGGGAGTCTTGAACAGAACCTACAACCGGATACGAGTGCCGGGGTCCGAGTCACAGGCCTCCTCTGAAGTGAGGCCCGTGTTCGGCTCCACCACCGATGAGGGTACGGCCTGCGGGGCGTGGTCCATCCCTCCGTCCTTGGGCAACGCAGCCTGCTCCGGATTTGAGTCCGGGGCTACTGCATGGGTGATATCCCAAGAGTTGTCCAATAGCAGGTCTAAGCCATGCCTGTCGTGACTGTCCGGTGCTCCTGCCATAGGCTCGAATCCGTCGAAGATCAAGTCTCCGCGAATGTCCGTCGTGCAGTTCAGGTTTCCGAACCTGATCTGATGGCCAGGGCCGTAGCTGCCGATCTGCTCCAGATGGCCAAGCGAATTGGCCCGCAGGGCAAAGCCGCCGAACACGAAGATCTGTCCGGGAAGGAAAGCCTCCCCCTGGACCGTGTTGTTGACGATTGAAGGTGCCATCAAGCCCTGTAGCGACGACACAGAGGAACTCCCTATGAAAGCACCAATGTCGGTGTCAAAACCGGCGGATCTCGGGTAGGGGGTCCCAATCTGTGCGTCAAGGCTGATGGTAACAGGAAGCAAGGGACACAGATGTTTACCCAGGTTCGAGCCCTCTCGATGGAGGTAAAACCCTACTTCCTGCTTGATTAATATTGAAGATGTGGGTAGTACAAGAGTAGATCTACCACGAGATCGTAGAGGCTAAACCCTAAGAGCTAGCTTATGATGGTATGATTGTAATTGTGATCGATCTTCTAAGGACCAACCTCTCCGGTTTATATAGACACCGGAGAGGGCTAGGGTTTACATGGAGTCGGTTACAAGGAAGGAAATATAATATCCGGATCGCCAAGCTTGTCTTCCACGCAAAGGAGAGTCCCATCCGGACACGGGCCGAAGTCTTGAGTCTTGTATCATCACGCTTCAATAGTCCAGATGTTGTGCACTGTCTGGATGTCCGGATACCCCCTAATCCAGGACTCCCTCACTCCTTCCCCAAGTTTGTGGCGTACTTGCGGTTGGAGGAGCGCCGAATGAAGGGTGTGGAGAAGCGGGTGCGGCACCACGCCCTCGCCGCCGGCACTGATAACCCACAAGTATAGGGGATCAATTGTAGCCTCTTTCGATAACTAAGAGTGTCAAACCCAACAAGGACCTAAAGCTAGAACAAATATTCCCTCAAGTTCTATCGACCACCGATACAACTCTACGCACGCTTAACGTTCGCTTTACCTAAAACAAGTATGAAACTAGAAGTACTTTGTAGGTGTTGTTGGATAGGTTTGCAAGATAATAAAGAGCACGTAAATAAAAACTAGGGGCTGTTTATGTAAAGAAGCAATAAAGTTAGTTAGCGAGTGTGGAAAAGTGGTGGTAGGAGTTGCAAAATTGTCTCTAAGCAATTGACTACTTTACTAGACCGATAGCAAGTTTTATGTGGGGGAGGCCACTTCTAGCATGTCATCCCTGACTTGGAATTCTATGCATTTATGATTGGAACTATTAGCAAGCATCCTCAACTACTAACATTCGCTAAGCTAAAACCCAACCATAGCATTAAGATATATTGGTCCCCCTTAAATCTCGTATGCATCAATTTCTATGCTAGGTTGAAGCTTCTGTCACTCTTGCCCTCCAATACATAGTCCTATCAACATACAACTAACCCTATGGTGTGATCCACGCACGCGCTCATATGATGGGCACCAAAGGACAGCAACATAACCAAAAGCAATTTAAACCAATCATAGCAATTCACCAATTACCGAAAGGACAACGAAAATCTACTCAGACATCATAGGATGGCAACACATCATTGGATAATAATATGAAGCATAAAGCACCATGTTCAAGTAGAGGGTATAGCGGGTTGCGGGAGAGTGGACTGCTGAATATAGATGGGGGAAGGTGATGATGATGTTGGGGAAGATGATGGAGGTGTTGGTGTAGATCACGGTGATCATGATGGCCCCGATGGCACTCCGGCGCCACCGGAAGCGAGGAAAGAGAGCTCCCCCCCCTCCTTCTTCTTCCTTGAACTTCTCCCTAGGTGGGAGAAGGGTTTACCCTCTGGTCCATGGTGTTCATGGCGTGGGAGGGGCGAGAGCCCCTCCGAGATTGGATCTGTCTCTCTGCCTCTCTCTGTTTCTGCGTTTTGATTCTGCCCTTTCACCGTTTCTTATATTCCCGGAGATCCGTAACTCCAATTGGATTGAAACTTTAAACACGATTTTTCTCCGCATATTAGCTTTCTTGCGGCGAAAGAAGGGCAACGACCTTGTTACGGGGTGTCCACAAGGGTCAGGGGCGCGCCCCCTACCTCGTGGGTCCCTCGAGCATCGTCTCGCGTTGATTCTTCTTCCCAAAATTCATTAATATTCCAAAACAATTCTCCGTCCGTTTTTATCCCGTTTGGAGTCCGTTTGATATGGATTTTCTGCGAAACAAAAAACATGCAACAAACAGGAACTAGCATTGGGCACTGGATCAATTTGTTAGTCCCAAAAATAGTATAAAAAGTTGCCAAAAGTATATGAAAGTTGTATAATATTGGCATGGAACAATAAAAAATTATAGATATGACGGAGACGTATCAGCATCCCCAAGCTTAATTCCTGCTCGTCCTCGAGTAGGTAAATGATAAAAAAGATAATTTTTGAAGTGGAATGCTACGTAGCATAATCTTGATCATATATCCAATCAAGGCATGAATATTAAGACACGAGTGATTCAAAGCAATAGTCTATGATTTGACTTAAAAGAATTTAATACCCGGGCATCCCAACAAACAATCATGTCTTTCAAAATATCAATGCTAAAGAACGCTATCCCTACAAAATCATATAGTCTTGTATGCTCCCTTTTCTTAACACAAGGTACCCTTCATGCCCATCCCGGTGTCAACCAGGCAATTGGTTCATACTTTTTAACGTGCTTCAGCTTTTTTAACCCTCACACAATACATGAGCGCAAGCCATGGATATAGCACTATAGGTGGAATAGAGTATGATGGTGGAGGTTGTGTGGAGAAGACAAAAAGGGAGAAAGTCTCACATCTACGCGGCTAATCATGGGCTATGGAGATGCCCATCAATTGATGTCAATGCGAGGAGTAGGGATTGCCATGCAACAGATGCACTGGAGCTGTAAGTGTATGAAAGCTCATACTAAAACTAAGTGGGTGTGCATCCAACTTGCTTGCTCATGAAGACCTCGGGCATTTGAGGAAGCCCATCATCGAATATACAGGCCAAGTTCTATAATGAAAATTCCCACTAGTATATGAAAGTGATAACTCAAGAGACTCTCTATATGAAGAACATGGTGCTATTTTGAAGCACAAGTGTGGTAAAAGGATAGTAACATTGCCCCTTCTCTCTTTTTCTCTCATTTTTCTTATTTTCTTTTATTTTATTAATTTTTTTGGCGGGCTTCTTTGGCCTCTTTTTTTATTTGGGCTTCTTTGGCCTCTTTTATTTTTCATAAAGTCCAGAGTCTCATCCCGACTTGTGGGGGAATCATACTCTCCATCATCCTTTCCTCACTGGGGCAATGCTCTAATAATGATGATCATCACACTTTTATTTACTTACAACTCAATATTACAACTCGATACTAGAACAAAAATATGACTATATGAATGCCTCTAGCGGTGTACCGGGATGTGCAATGATCTAGCATACCAAACATATCAAAAAAATAGACAAGCCATTAAAACATCATGCTAGCTATCTTACGATCATCCAAAGCAATATGACAATGAATGCTCATGTCATGTATATGATGATGATGGAAGTTGCATGGCAATATATCTCGGAATGGCTATGGAAATGCCATAATAGGTAGGTATGGTGGCTGTTTTGAGGAATATATAAGGAGGCTTATGTGTGATAGAGCGTATCGTATCATGGGGTTTGGATGCACCGGTGAAGTTTGCACCAACTCTCGAGATGAGAAAGGGAAATGCACGGTACCGAAGAGGCTAGCAATGATGGAAGGGTAAGAGTGCGTATAATCCATGGACTCACATTAGTCATAAAGAACTCATATACTTATTGCAAAATTTTATTGGCCCTCGAAGCAAAGTACTACTTCGCATGCTCCTACGGGGGACGTTGGTAGGAGTTAACCATCGTGCGCCCCCGACCTTCACACAAAGATAAACAATCAAAATACAATGCGCGCCAATTTGGTTACATAGTTAGGAGACCATACGTGCATGCTTCAGGAATCACAAATCTTAACACCAATATTCTTACTAAACACAACCATATACTAGAACCTCCCACATATTATCATCTCTATATTGCAAAACTATTGTAGGAATCAAACATATCATATTCAATGATCTACAAGTTTTATGTAGGATTTTATGACTAACCATGTGAATGACCAAATCCTGTCATCTCTCTAAATAGATATAAGTGAAGCAAGAGAGTTTAACTCTTTCTACAAAAGATATGCCCACGCTCTAACAAATATAAGTGAAGCAAAAGAGCATTCTACAAATGGCGGTTTTCTATGTGAAGAGAAATAGGCAATCCAAACTTCAAATGATATAAGTGAAGCACACAAAGCATTTTATAAAGCCATACTCAAAAGATTTAAGTGAGGTGCAATGAGAATTCTATAAATCAACCATGGACTATCTCATACCATCATGGTGCATAAAAGAAAAGTGAAAACTAAATGCAAAAGACGCTCCAAGATTTGCACATATCACATGAATGAAACGAATCCGAAAACATACGATACTTGTTGAAGAAAGATGGGATGCCTTCCGGGGCATCCCCAAGCTTAGACGCTTGATTCTCCTTGAATATTCACTTTGGGTGCCTTGCGAATCCACAAGCTTGAGCTCTTGTCTCTCCTCCTTTTCCTCATATCGAGACCTCCTCGATCTTCGAACACTTCATCCACACAAAACTCAACAGAAAACTTGATAAGATCCGTTAGTATAATAAAGCAAATCACTACTCTAAATACTGTTGCATACCAATTCATATTTTGTTTTTGCATTGTAGCTACTGTAATATAACTTTTCCATGGCTTAATCCACTAATAGAAATCGATGGTTTCATCAAAACAAGCAAAATATGCATCAATAACAGAATCTATCTTAAACAGGACAGTCTGTAGTAATCTGAACATTCACCATATTTCTGGTACTCCAAAAATTCTGTAAAACTTAGGAAAAATAAAGATTGTTTTATAGAAATATAGTGCAAAAAGTTTTAAAACCGTTTGACGTTCCAGTAAAAAATGTAAAATCGCGCACTACATCCAAAGTTTCTGTCCTGCACCGCACAAACCAACAAGCATTGTAAACATCCTAAAGGCAAACCTTGGCACATTATTTTTATTATAGAAGTTTATAAAAGCACACAACAGAAATAAGTGACTCTCTAAAACTTCCGGGTTGTCTCTCTGGCAGTGCTTTCTTTAAAGCCATTAAGCTAGGCAAATAGTGCTCAAGTAATGGATCCACCCGGATCCCAAGGTATATCAAAGCCAATTTTAATTAACAATGATTTGTGATTTAGTAGTGAGCACAAAGTAACATATATCATGCAACAATGAAGTCTAACTCTCTTCCTATGCATTGGCATGTCAAAAAATAACAATTCATGCACACAAAGTAAAGGCTAATGCATAGTATAAACAGTTTCTTGCAATTTTATCATATTGGAAACATGGAGAGGCGGAGATGTGGTTCCTCTCTCATAATAATTGCAAGGAGGAGCAGCAAGAACATGTATATTATATCTATCAAAATCATCATGTGCAGCGGTAAAATGCAACCCATCAACATAATCCTTAATAAGAGCAAACTTCTTCGATATAGTGAAGTTTTGGAGAATTCAAAAAGATAATAGGACTATTATGTGTGGGTGCAATAGCAACAATTTCATGTTTAACATAAGGAACTATAGCAAGTTCATCTCCATAAGCATCATTCATATTGGCATCATGGCCACAAGCATAGCAAGCATCATCAAAAGGGGGTATTTCAAGAGAATCAACGGGATCATAACAATTATCATAGCAATCATCCTTCGGTAAGCATGAAGGGATATTAAATAATGTACGAGTTGAAGAGTTACTCTCATTAGAAGGTGGGCACAGGTAGCTAATCTGTAGTTCCTCCTTTTGTTCTTCACTCTCCTCATCAAGTTTTTCATCCAATGAGCTCACAGTTTCAGCAATTCCTTCTTCCATAGACTCCTGTAAAATATTAATCTCTTCTTGGACAGCGGAGGAGTCCTCAATATATGGTTTAATATAAGGATTAGAAGCATAATTATCATAACAATATTTAAGTATGGCAAAATTTTCAGATTTGTAAAGAGTAGCATCATACTTTCCAATCAAAGAAGCAATTTCATAAGCACCCTTAAAAGCAACAAATTTTTCAATATGTTGAACATCATAGTAATTATAAACACCCTTAGCATATGAAGATATGATTCCATTATCACTAAACTCACATTGGTAGGGAAGGGATTTCTTAGGGTCTTCTGAACAACAAGTAAAATCATATATTTCACATAAATTCCAAGCATAGCATTGCAAATGATGAATTTGATCCAGTAAAAGTTTTCCTTTTTGAGATAAGTGGTGTCGCACATAACAAGCATGCTCATCTAAAGATTTTCCCTCAACTAAGCTAGTTGGGTTTTAGCACGAGCACATAGGGATCGAAGATGATCCAAGTAAAAAGCTTCAGGAGTGTGATAGATTTTGAGTGGTTCTTCAACCATTGCTGTAGTAGGTACAGCTAATTTTCTTGGTATTTTGCATTTCCTACCCATAAGTAAAGTTATAAAACAAGAGCACAAAATAAAAACTACTTAGTGATAAAGCAAACAAGCACACACAAGAATATTCACCCCAAGCTATTGCTCCCCGGCAACGGCGCCAGAAAAAGGTCTTGATAACCCACAAGTATAGGGGATCAATTGTAGCCTCTTTCAATAAGTAAGAGTGTCGAACCCAACAAGGAGCTAAAGGTAGAACAAATATTCCCTCAAGTTCTATAGACCACCGATACAACTCTACGCACGCTTAACGTTCGCTTTACCTAAAACAAGTATGAAACAAGAAGTACTTTGTAGGTGTTGTTGGATAGGTTTGCAAGATAATAAAGAGCACGTAAAGAAAAACTAGGGGTTGTTTATGTAAAGAACCAATAAAGTTAGTATAGCGTCTGTGGAAAAGGTGTGGTAGGAGTTGCGGAATTGTCCCTAAGCAATTGACTACTTTACTATACCAATAGCATGTTTTATGTGGGAGAGGCCACTGCTAGCATGTCATCCCTGACTTGGAATTCTATGCACTTATGATTGGAACTATTAGCAAGCATCCGCAACTACTAATGTTCATTAAGGTAAAACCCAACCATAGCATTAAGATATATTGGTCCCCCTTCAATCCCGTATGCATCAATTTCTATGCTAGGTTGAAGCTTCTGTCACTCTTGCCCTCCAATACATAGTCCTATCAACATACAACTAACCCTATGGTGTGATCCACGTGTGCGCTCATTTAATGGGCACCAAAGTACAACAACATAACCACAAGCAAATTAAACCAATCATAGCAATTCACCAATTATCAAAAGGACAACAAAAATCTACCCAGACATCATAGGATGGCAACACATCATTGGATAATAATATGAAGCATAAAGCACCATGTTCAAGCAGAGGGTACAACGGGTTGTGGGAGAGTGGACCGCTGAATATAGATGGGGGAAGGTGATGACGATGTTGGGAAGATGACGGAGGTGTTGGTGTAGATCGCGGTGATGATGATGGCCCCGATGGCACTCCGGGGCCACCGGAAGTGAGGGGGAGAGAGCCCCCTCCTTCTTCTTCTTCCTTGACCTTCTCCCTAGGCGGGAGAAGGGTTTCCCCTCTGGTCCATGGTCTCCATTGCATGGTAGGGCCGAGAGCCCCTCCAAGATTGGATATGTCTCTCTGTCTCTCTCTGTTTCTGGCGTTTTGATTCTGCCCTTTCATCATTTCTTATATTCCCGGAGATCCATAACTCCGATTGGATTGAAACTTTGAATACGATTTTTCTATGGATATTAGCTTTGTTGCAGCGAAAGAAGGGCAACAACCGCCTTACGGGGTGTCCCCGAGGGATAGGGGCGCGCGCCCTCCCTCGTGGGGCCCTCGAGCATCGTCTCACGTTGATTCTTCTTCCCAAAATTCATAAATATTCCAAACAATTCTCCGTCCATTTTTATCCCGTTTGGACTATGTTTGATATGTATTTTCTGCGAAAAACAAATCATGCAACAAATAGGAACTGGCACTGGGCACTTGATCAATATGTTAGTCCCAAAAATAGTATAAAAAGTTGCCAAAAGTATATGAAAGTTGTATAATATTGGCATGGAACAATCAAAAATTATAGATACGACGGAGACGTATCAGGCGGAGACGTATCAGGCACCTCTCGCGGCGCCCCACCCGCGCCCCCGTGCCCCCGGGGTTCTTCCCCCTCCAGCCCGTGCTCCCCTCCCCTCCTGCCGCCCCTAAGAAGAGCCGCAGTCGGCGGCGGCACGGCCGCGCCGCTGGGCGGGCGCAAGCAGCAACCCTAGGCGTAAGGGGGGCTCCTCGTCAGCAGCATGCGACTCCAGTGTGGACCTACGGCACCAATCCGTGGACTGGCGACGTCCATGCATACTCGATGCTGATTCCTCGGCCTCCCGCCCCGGGCATCCTTTGGTGTCGTCCGGCGAGCCATCAGGCATACTTCATCGCCCCTGGCGCCGCCCCCTACCCGGCTAAGGGAGTCCTGGATTAAGGGGTCCTCAGATGGCCGGACTATGTAGCATGGGCCGGACTATTGGGCCGTGAAGATACAAGACAGAAGACTCTCTCCCATGTCCGGATGGGACTCTCCTTGGCGTGGAAGGCAAGCTTGGCACCTCCTTAATGGACCAAGACATAGGGTCAAGAGTGATCAAGTGCTTTTCCAAACACCCCCGCGTTATATGCGAGGGGGCCGAAGCCGACGACTGGTAAACTTTCAAATTATCTAAAAAATGACCGCATAGGAGGCACCAAAAACTTTTTAGGCAAAAGTATAAAAAACATAGCCCTAATATATCATAACATTGTTTCTACAATTTCGGTACAATTCACTCGAACATAATATCTTTCCAGCACTGACCCTCTATCAATCGGGCACCCTCTAGGACATCCTCAAAATAATGCTTCGGCGTATGATGGTCCTTGCCCTTGGGTGGACTTTTTGCTGCAATATCGGCGGCCTTCATCTTCGCCCAGTATGTCTTGACGCGGGCAAAGGCCATCCGTGCACCTTCTATGCACGTTGACCGCTTAGCGGCGTCGATACGTGGCACCGCATCAACAAGTTGCTGCACCAAACCGAAATAACTATTCGGAATTGGCTCAGTCCGCCACAGCCGGACCACGACGTCCTTCGTGGCAGATCCCGATATCTTGTGGAGCTCGGCTCACTTGGCCATCTATTCATTCAGCAACAGCGGACGCTTTGGCATGCTGAATTGCGACCAGAAAAGCTTTTCCGTCGCATGTCCTCCTTGTGCTTGGGAAAACTGCGTCGCATCGAAGACACTCTTCGGCAAGTCCAAAAATGTGTCTAGAGAACTCCACATTTGATTAAGCGGAGCATACTTCGGATCTCCGAATTTAGTTTGTAATAAGAAGGGCTTACCAGCCGCGATCTCCCCAGCTTGTCGGATCTCCTCCCGAGCCGCTCTAGACTCGGACCGTGCTTCCCTTGCCTCTTGTAAGGCCTTGTCAAGATCGAACACTCTGGTTTTGTTATCTTTCTCGAGAAATTCGTATCGGCAAGTGGCATCCTTTAGCTCAAGCGCCATGGTAGATACTCTCTCCTCGCACTGGCGCCGAGCAGCCTGTTCGGCCTTCAATTCAGCAGCTGCCTTTTCGGCAGCCGCATTACTCATCCTAGCTTGCTCCTTGGCCCGGGCAAGCACAGCCAGAAGGGTCTCAACTGCGGCGGGACTATCTGCAGTTATGCATATCTCAGTATACAATTCTTAGTGCCATGCTCATATTATAGTACTTGCATATACGGACTACCCCAAAGACATACCTTGCGCCTCGTCGAGCCGCCTGTTCATAAGCGTGATGTCATCATCCGCCACATCAAGTTTCTGCTTCAGATCTGCAACCTTTGTAGCTTGGGCAGTCGCCGGGGATGTAACATCCTGTGTTCCAATTAGTTAGATTGTTTCCTGGGCATATCCTTCCTGATCCTCTGATCGCCTCCCTTTGGAGGCTAACCAGAGTCTCATGGGCTACTATCTATACACATGTGCATTTTGCGTTTATAGCAAAATTGAAAATATTACATTACGTACCTCGAATCCTCTTAGCAAGCCCGTAAGGGCTTCATTCAACCCACTTTTCGCGGACAGAACCCTCTCAACCACCATACCCATCAAGGTATGATGTTCCTCTGAGACGGGCGCATGTCGCAATATGTCGCAGTATAGAGGATCGCAACAGTTTCCGAGGGTAGAGTATTCAACCCAAATTTATTGATTCGACACAAGGGGATCCAAAGAAAATTCTCAAGTATTAGCAGTTGAGTTGTCAATTCAACCACACCTGGATAACTTAATATCTGCAGCAAAGCATTTAGTAGCAAAGTAGTTGTGACGCCCCCGATTCAATCGTACACTAATCATACACGCAGATGTGTACGATCAAGATCAGGGACTCACGGGAAGATATCACAACACAACTCTAGACACAAATAAACTATAAAAGCTTTATATTACAAGCTACGGGCCTCGAGGGCTCGAATACATAGCTCGATACACAAGAGTCAGCGGAAGCAACAACATTTGAGCACAGACATAAGTTAAACAAGGATGCCTTATGAAGGCTAGCACAAAAGCAACAACGATCGAAGAGGCAAGGCCTCCTGCCTGGGACCTCCTAACTACTCCTGGTCATCGGCGGTCTCCACGTAGTAGCATCCATCGGCGGTGGCATCTGGCTCCAAGGATCCACCATCTGGTTGCATCAACCGAAAAGAAGAAAGAAGGGGGGAAAAGGGCAGCGAAGCAACCGTGAGTACTCATCCAAAGTACTCGCAAGCATCAGATCTATATTAAGTATGCATTGGTATCAAATGGAAGGGTTGTATATGTGGACTGAACTGCAGAATGCCAGAATAGAGGGGAAGGCCTAGCCTAACGAAGACTAGCATCTTCAAGCAGCTCCGAGCATCTTGCACCATGTAGAAGAGTAAAGTATAGCAGTTTAATATTTAACAAACATGTTGTAGAACCAATGCCCAGAGATATCGATCCTTCCTCGACTCCTTGCGAGAAAGCAATCCCGGAGCCACATATCCATCACATATCTCAAGTATCCATTTCTAGTTATATAAGATCAGGATATAAGTCTGAACGTCCATTACCGCGGACACGGTATTCGAATATATATCTTCCCTGCAGGGGTGCACCACGTTACCCAACACGCTCGATCACTCTAGCTGGACACACCTTTCTGGGGTCAATGCCCGGCCTCGGAAGATCAACACGTCGCAGCCCTACCTAGGCTCAGCGGAGAGGACCCCGCCGGTCTACCTCCTAAGTACTCTGGGGTCTGGGCCCATCACCCGTTCCACTCCGGGTCGTTGCGAGCAGGGCGGACCAGGCTCCACCACTACAGGATGGTGCTGGCCCAGCCATGCCGCACTGCTGAACTGGACGTCTGACAAAGCTTCGGCTGATACCACGACGTTGAGGCCCATATCTATTCTCGCGTGGTGGTTAGTGCGTAAAGGCCAGAGGCCAACTCAGAACAAATACCCAAACCTGTTAGTGCATTGGGGGCTCACGGAGACGAGCAGAGACTCACAATAATGTGACCCCGTCGCCCCGTCTCATGGAGTTACGGCAAGGGCCCAGACTTCCCGGCCATGCCACGTAGAAAACTCGTGGGTGCTCAACGGGCCCGCCCGAATTTCACATCAACTCGCGGGTACCCCTCAGGGCGGACCCGACTTCAACATTGGTCTCAAGTAAAGTCAAGGTAACCGTGTGTCCAAACATCAAGGGGAAAACCCGAGAAATCACCCCCGGTGGATTCCACTCAATGTAATCATCAAGGTGAACGTAAGAGGGACCACCCTCGAGGTTCACACTTGAGGTGTTGAACGACAGAGCCGTATCGGGAATGATGAAAGAGGAAATCACCTTCGATGACCACGACCGAATAGTTACACTACAGAATTATCATCAGGAGTGCGTTATGAGGGATCACCCTTGGCACTCGATAGTAGCTCTGCAGAGTCGAGCAACAAAAGGGGCTGATGTGATGTGAGGTGTCGGGCTCTGGTCGTCGATCACGCTGATCGAGTCGTTGATGATGAAGCAGGGGCAACAAGGACAACGTGGGGGTCACTGATGGATCACTAACCAACCTATACTAAGAAGTTTAGGATAAGCAGGTAAGGTACAATAGCAGGTTACAAAAGCAGGCTATGCATCAGAATAGGAGCAAACAATAACAGTAGCAAAATCTAATGCAAGCATGATAGAATGGAATGGGCGATATCAGGAAGATCAAAGGGGGGGCTTGCCTGGTTGCTCAGGCGAGAAGAGGGGTCGTCGTCGATGTAGTCGATTAAAGCGGCATCGACAGCTGTCACGGGGTCTAGTGAAGAGAAGAGGGGGGAGAAAATAGTAAATACATAGTAAGCAAGAGCATAACAGGGCAACAGGCCGAGCTAGACGTGTTCTAACGTGGTGCTACACAATACCGGCGAAGGGTGATAACATCCGGGAAGGTTTTCCTGGTTCCGGACGTCTGTCAGACAGATGAACCGAAGGGGAAAAGTTGCATGTTTGCTATGCTAGGGATGTGTGGCGGGCGAACAGACCGCGTATTCGGATTCGCCTCGTCGTTCTGAGCAACTTTCATGTAGAAAGTTTTCCAATACGAGCTACGGTTTAATTTCTATTAATTTTCAAAGTTTTTTTAATATTCTGAAATTAATTTTAAATCGAAAATAAAAACTAAAATTCTACGGGTACCCAGCTCTGCGTGCATACGTAGTGTACAGAGGCGACAGTGGGCTAGGTGTCCCATTGACCACCAACGTTTGGTCGGTCAACGGTGTGGGCTCTCTGTCATCGATCGTTTGTCTACTCTAACAGTTTAGTTAACTAACTAGGTGGTTAGTCTAATTAAGTTTAATTATTAAAGTTAATTAACCGTTTAACTAACTAATTAATAATTTTTATTAATATTTGTTTATAAAAACGTTCTGGGGGCAGGACCCCTTGTCATAGACCCCTGGGCCTTAACGGGCACGGGTACGTGGGCGCCAGGAGCAGGCATTGGGCACCCGCCCAGGCCGATAGGGGAGTGACAGACGCTGGGTGCCGGCGGCGACCGTGACGAGCGGCAGCAGCAGCGTAGGGGGCCAGGTCTGCGTGTCGACGCGGCGCAGCAGGGTCGCCGCGGGACGGAATCGGCAGCAGGTGGCGTGGTGGTTGCCAAGGTCCGGTGCAGGGTGGAGGTCGCCGCTGACGACCGTGGCGGGGCGGCGAGCACACATCGGGGCGGTGGGGCTCACGTAGACGCAAGTGGGCACACGCGGTTGGGCGTCGGGCGAGCGCTGAAGTGAGGGCACGGGAGGAGGAGGAGGACCGGGGTCCTCACCAGCGTTGGTGAGCAGGGGGCGGCGAGACTCGGTGGAGCCTTTGGGGAGGAGGACGGGGACGCGTCGTCAGCGAGGAGGAGACGTGGAGGACGAGGCGACGGGGTCCGGTGAGGAGAGTCGAGGACGGGGCAGTCCGCGATGATGGGCGGCGCCGGCGATGGCAAACAACGTCGAGCGACGGGGGCACCGGTTGCCATCGAGGCAGAGGCGAGGGCCGTCGCGGCAGTGTCGGGGAGGCGGGGTCAGGGGCGATGTGGATCGCCCGGATCCAGCAGAGAGAGGGGGAGGAGTGGAGGAAGGCCTCCGGCGAGGGGGGGTTCTTTGGGCGGCGGGCGATGTTCGATGGGGCCGGGGCAACTGCCCTGATCCAGATCCGATCGGGGGGAGAGGGGGAGGAGCGAGGGAAACGTGGGAGCGGAGTGGGGTTGGTCGCTAGGGTTCCTGCGAAGTGGGGGGTAGGTGTAGAGGGGGTGGCTGGGCCTGTTCGGTTGGGCTGGCGTCCCTGGGGGGGTGCGGTGGCTAGCTTGGCCAGTTAGCCCAGTGGAAAAAGGGGCTCTCTCTCTCTCTCTCTCTCTCTCTCTCTCTCTTTCTTTTTCACATTTTATTTTCTGTTTTCAACTTTAGCTACTGTTTCTATTAAATTACAAAACTAAATGAGTTTTGTTCGAGATGAGACTTGGCACATAAATCAATCACATTATTTTTTAGGAGTCACAAAATGCTTGAGGCCAAAAGGGATTGTCTAACTTTTTTTTGAAATTGAAAAGGCCAAATCTAAATGCTCCTGGATCATTAAATAAATTCCCAGGGGCACTTTGGGAATCCAAAAGAGTTTGGTTTCAACATGACAAATATCCAGGGACTATTTGCCACACTTTGAACTTTTTATTTTGCATGTTTGAGAATTTTGAATTTGGATCTTTAATTTGAATTTCAGTTTGAACTAAGATTTGGATCAAACAAGAATTAGCAACAGTAATATGATGACATGGCATCATTAGTAGGGGATTACTGTAGCTTAAGTATCCGGGCGTCACAGTAGTATGGAAGTAATGGTAATAGTGGCAAAAGTAACAGTAGCAGTTTTGTAGTAATTGTAACAGTGGCAACGGTAAAGTAACTAAGCAAGGAGCAATATGTGAAAAGCTCGTAGGCATTGGATCATTGATGGATAATTATGTCGGATGCGATTCCTCATGCAATAGTTATAACTTAGGGTGACACAGAACTAGCTCCAATTCATCAATGTAACGTAGGCATGTATTCCGAATATAGTCATACGTGCTTATGGAAAAAAACTTGCATGACATATTTTGTCCTACACTCCCATGGCAGCGGGGTCCTATTGGAAACTAAGGGATATTAAGGCCTCCTTTTAGTACAGTACTGGACCAAAGCATTAACACTTAGTGAATACATGAACTCCTCAAACTACGATCATCACCGGGAGTGGTCCCGATTATTGTCACTTCGGGGTTGCTGGATCATAACACATAGTAGGTGACCATTGACTTGCAAGATAGGATGAAGAACTCACATATATTCATGAAAACATAATAGGTTCAGATCTGAAATCATGGCACTCAGGCCCTAGTGACAAGTATTAAGCATAGCAAAGTCATAGCAACATCAATCTCAGAACATAATGGATACTAGGGATCAAACCCTAACAAAACTAACTCGATTACATGGTAAATCTCATCCAACCCATCACCGTCCAGCAAGCCTACGATGGAATTACTCACGCACGGCGGTGAGCATCATGAAATTGGTGATGGAGGAAGGTTGATGATGACGACAGCGACGGATTCCCCTCTCTAGAGCCCCGAACGGACTCCAGATCAGCCCTCCCGAGAGAGTTTAGGGCATGGCGGCGGCTCCGTATCGTAAAATGCGATGAATCCTTCTCCCTGATTTTTTCTCCCAGAACATGAATATATAGAGTTGGAGTTGAGGTGGGTGGAGCATCAGGGGGCCCACGAGGCAGGGGCGCGCCCAGGAGGGGTAGGCGCGCCCCCACCCTCGTGGACAGGGTGTGGGCCCCCTGGCCTTGATTCTTTCGCCAGTATTTTTTATTAATTCCAAAAGTATTCTCTGTGGAGTTTCAGGTCATTCTGAGAACTTGTATTTCTGCACAAAAATAACACCATGGCAATTCTGCTGAAAACAGCATCAGTCCGGGTTAGTTCCATTCAAATCATGCAAGTTAGAGTCCAAAACAAGGGCAAAAGTGTTTGGAAAAGTAGATACGATGGAGATGTATCAGGGGTATGGATTCCCTTCAAAGGAATATGTTTACTCGACCTTAGAGTCGTCTCTGGCTGTAAATCAGATAGTTCGGGGCTTTTATTGTTGGTCCCCGTAGGGGCCACACACCCCGGACCCTGGACGGCCAAAGTGTCACCTTCGAGCCTAGTCTTCATTATCCCTCGCACCACTTGTTGATCGGGAGAGATCCTCTGGGACGACACCTCGGGGTCATCTGCCCTATTGGGTGGGGAGATCTGTGGAGGCGTCTCTCTCTCCATCATCTTCGCAAGAAGATCCCTCGAGGAGGAGGACTGTTGAGGAAGGCTGCATGCTGGACTGCAAACATATATTTTAAATATTACCCTTGCAACCAGTAAAGAATGGGATATGTTTAAGACACCCTTGTTCACTTACGATTTAGCTAAGGGCTTGTCCTTGCGGAGGAACTACATTACAACATCGCCTCCCGAACCAGAACCCACTGATAGGGATATCTTCCCTCACTTAGAAGCCTTTATCTTCAAGTATTCGGAGGCGGTCTTCTTCTTCCCATGTGGAGAAGGGATGTCAGTTTCTCCGGCCCTTTCATCTTCGGAAGAGGGAGTTCCAATCTCCTCGGACGAGGTGCCTGGCGTACCTCTAGAACGGGGGCCACCTTGGGCCTTCTTGCTCTCCTCCATGTCTTCCTTCGCCGACACTTGATATGGTGCCAGAACCAGCATCCTTGTTAACACCGGATCAGCTGAGTCTTCGGGAAGAGGGGCCGAACACCTAATTCTCTCCGCCTTCTTTATCTAGCCCTGGCCGAGTACGGTTTTCTCAGTATTTTGTTATGAGAAATTTAACTAAGTTGTGTTCAGGAGTCGAGTGCTTACCGAGGTATCCGGATGGTTGCAGTCAAGGCTAATGTCCTCTGTAGTATCCGGACACTGTTTTTGTGTCCCAAAGAATAATTTCCACATACCTCTGAGCATCATGCCGAAGAAGTGCTGAAGGGTTCGTGGTCCTTCCGGATTGAACTCCCACATGCGTAGAGGCCGTCGCTGGCATGGTAGGACCTGACAAACTAGCATTACTTGGAATACGTTGATAAGACCGGTGTCCTTTTCAATGAGGATCCAAATACGGCTTTGCAGCGTCTGCACTTCATCAATTGATCCCCAGTCCAGGCCCTTATTAATCCATGATGGAAGCCGTAACGGAGGGCCAGATCGGAACGCATGTGTAGCTTCCCACTTGGTACCACAGGGTTCAGTGATGTAAAACCACTCCCGCTGCCATAGGTTGGAAGTTTCTGTAAAGGAGCCTTTTGGCCAAGGAGTATTGGTGAGTTTGCTCCCTGCAGCACCACCGCACTCTTCTTGTTTCCCGTCGACTACCTTCAGCTTCACATTAAAGGTCTTGAGCCACAAGCGTAAGTGTGGGGGAATACGGAGGAAGGTCTCGCACATGATAATGAATGCCGAGATGTGAAGAAGGGAGTCCGGAGCTAGATCGTGAAAATCTAGCCCGTAATAGAACGTGAGCCCTCGGACGAAGGGATGAAGAGCAAACCCTATCCCTTGGAGGAAGTGGGAGATGAATATGACCCTCTCGCCGGATCTGGGAGTAGGAATATGTAACACCCCGGATGTATCTTTCCATATTTTTTTAACTCCAACTCTTGCTATTTTCGGATATGTGCTATGATATTCCCTCCGTGGTTGGGTTTTGTTTTCATTTTGCATTTTGTTCATGTCATGCATCTCATATCATGTCATCATATGCATCTCATTTGCATACGTGTTCGTCTCATGATTCCGAGCATTTTCCCCGTTGTCCGTTTTGCAATCCGACACTCCTATGTTCCCCGGCGCACCCCTCTTGTCATTTTCCGTGTGCGGGTGTTGAACATTCTCGGAATGGACCGAGCCTTGCCAAGTGGCCCTGGTATAGCACCGGTAGACCACCTGTCAAGTTTCGGGTCATTTGGAGTTCGTTTGATACTCCAACGGTTAACCGCACCCTCGCAAAGGCCTCTTTTGAGTTGCAGCCCAACAACCCTCCAAAACAGCCCAATAACCCATCTAACTCCCTTCCATGCCCTCGGTCGTTCGATCACGATCGTGTGGGCGAAAACTACACCCCATTTGGACTCTCCTAGCTCCCTCTATGCCTATATATAGATCCCTCCCCCGAAAATCGGATGAAACCCTAGCTCCCCGCTCCTCTCCCCGCGCCGGACACGTCCGGACGGCGCCGGACGTCGCCGCCCGCCGCAACCACTCAGCGCTTGCACGCGTGGGCTCCGCCGCCGCCGCCAGCAGAGAGCCCGGCCGGCCCCGCCGCTGCCGCCGCCACGGCACGCGCCCATGCCCGCGCCGCCCAGCGCCGCGCCCGCCCGCCCGCGCCCGCCGCACACGCCGCCGCCGCCGCCGCCCGCGCCGCCGCCGCCCCGCTCGCCTGCCGCCGCCTGCCGCCGCCTGCTGGCGCCGCCGCCGCCGCTCGAGCTCCGCCGCGCGCCGCCCGCCGGATCCAGCCACCCGGCCGCCGTCCGGCCAACAACTCCTCCTCCCATGAGATCTCGATCCAGACGCCTAGGTTGACTTCGTTCCCCCCCCCCAAAATTCGTCTAAGTCCCAAATCTGTCATAATTTCGTGCATTTTTCATAGCATCACATCTCCGCAACCGTGGCTCCGTATTGGGCGTATAATATGTCAAATTGTTCGTCTCGAAGAGTACATCATTTCATTCTATTGCATCATTTGCATTTGAGCTCATCTTGATGCCCGAAATGCTGTTGGAAGATAGCTTCAGATCGTTAGTTTCAGAATCTTATCAGTTCGAGCTCTTTTGTCATTTTTGCCATGAATTATGTGTGCACCCTATGAACTTGAGTCCTACATGTGAGTTGAACATTGCCATGCCATATTTCCAGGGGTGTTGGCCATGTATTTTTGTGAGCTATGTGTTGACTAGAACAAGCATGCAAAGTAGGGATGATGATGTTGCTGATTTCAGGAACTTAGTGATTTCACTAAGTCTTGTCCTGCTGATAATTTTATGCCATATGTTCATGTTGTTACAGAGAGATCTATACCCTTTTTGAGCATGATCAGTAAGGGTGTTTTGAACATATTGATGTCCTCTATCCATACATGCCTTTGTTGGTATTTATGGAGTAGTCTAGCATGTCATTTTCGTGCTCTACTTTTGCTTGAAAATGTTTCCTGGCAGACTGTTTGCATGAGATTCAATTTTCACGAGGTCGGTGTAGTTGATCCGTGTATGCTATGATGTTGTTCTTGCCATGTATAGCTCCTATGCCATGTCTTCTTGATGGGTGTATGCTTAGTTTATCATGAGATGCTCTGTAGTGAGTGCATCGAGCTCATTTAACATGCCATGTTGAATCTGTTTTTGCCATGTCCTGATATTTCACCAAGTCTGAAATCTGTAATAAAACCTGCAATGTTTACATGGGTGCCATCATTTCTTAGAGTCCTTTTTGGCTTATGGTCAGTAAGGGACTATTGAAATATGCTTTGAGTAGAATCATGTCATGCCTTGCTTTGCTATTTTAAGTTCCTGTAGCATGTTGTTTGCTTACTCTAAACATGCCTTCCTGATGTTAATTCCTGGTATGTTAGTATTTTCACTAAGTCTGTGAACCTGATATTTTGAGCACTTTCACCATGCTTGTTTGAACATGTTATGATGTGATTTAGCCGTAGCTCAGTGTTCCTCTTTTGTTAAGCTTCTCCTGTAGTTCGTTTCCATATGCTTTGCTTTTATGTTGGGGTGCTGTATCATAGTTTCGTGTTGCGTGCTAAGTAGCATCGGGCTGTTAAACGCAGATTTGCGTCATTCTTGTTTTGCTTGTCATTTGCAAACCGTGCATCCGATTCCGGTGATCTTTATATCGATTTCAACTGAAATCATCTCATCTTTCCAGTGGCATACTTGGTTTGCCAAGTTGATGCCCGGTTCATCATTTTCCTTCCGGAGCACACATATGCATTGCATATCACGTCTCGCATAGCATGTCATGTATTGCATCATATTGCTTGTGCATTGTTCCTTGTTTGATTGTGGTTCCGTTGCTTGTGTTCTTGCTTGGGTAGAGCCGAGAGGCGAGTGCGTGAACGAGGAGCCTGTTGAGAACGCCACGAAGATCAAGCCTTTGACAACTCGAGAACCTTACAGGCAAGATGACCATACCTTCGATATCACTTCTATCTTTGCTTGCTAGATGCTCGCTCTTTTGCTATGCCTATGCTGCGATACCTACCACTTGCTATATCATGCCACCCATATTGCCATGTCAACCTTTAACCATCCATGTCCTAGCAAACCGTTGTTTGGCTATGTTACCGCTTTGCTCAGCCCCTCTTATAGCGTTGTTAGTTGCAGGTGAAGATGAAGTTTGTTCCTTGTTGGAACACGGATATTTTGGGATATCACAATATCTATTGTTTTATTTAATGCATCTATATACTTGGTAAAGGGTGGAAGGCTCGGCCTTATGCCCGGTGTTTTGTTCCACTCTTGCCACCCTAGTTTCCGTCATACTCGTGTTAAGTTCCTTGATTTTATGTTCCTTACGGTCGGGTGATTTATGGGACCCCCTAGACAGTTCGCTTTGAATAAAACTCCTCCAGCAAGGCCCAACCTTGGTTTTACCATTTGCCACCTATACCTTTTTTCCCTTGGGTTTTCGCGAGCCCGAGGGTCATCTTTATTTTAGCCCCCCCGGGCCAGTGCTCCTTCGAGTGTTGGTCCGAACCGAGCAACCTGCGGGGCCACCACGAGGAAACTCGAGGGCTGGTTTTACTCGCAGCTTGACTTATCCGGATGTGCCCTAAGAACGAGATATGTGCAGCTCCTATCGGGATTTGTCGGCACAATCGGGCGGCTTTGCTGGTTTAGTTTTACCATTGTCGAAATGTCTTGATGTACCGGGATACCGAGTCTGATCGGAGTGTCTTGGGTGAAGGTTTATTCCTTCGTTGACCGTGAGAGCTTGTTATGGGCTGTTGGGACACCCTGCAGGTATTATCTTTCAAAGCCGTGCCTGCGGTTATGAGGCAGATGGGAATTTGTTAATGTCGGTTGTAGAAAACCGAAGTTGACCTTAATTAAAATACATCAACCATGTATGTAACCGTGATGGTCTCTTCTCGGAGTCCGGAAGTGAACACGGTGTTGGAGTTATGCTTGACGTAAGTAGTCGGGATCACTTCTTGATCGCTAATAGCTTCACGACCGCGCCTTGCTTCTCTTCTCGCTCTCTTGTGCGATGTAGCCACCATATATGCTAAGCCGCTTGCAGCAGCCCTCCTTTTGACACCAGCCTTCCCTTAAGCTTAAATAGTCTTGATCTCGGGTGTGAGATTGTTGAGTCCTGTGGCTCCTGATTCTACCAAAACAGATCACGGTACCGGTGATGCCGGTAGCAGATGGCGAATCGAAGCTGAAGTGGGAATACGATGAGGCCCTTGGTCGATACTATGTTTCCTTTCCGGACGATTAGTAGTGGAGCCCAGTTGGGGCGATTGGGGATCTGTGTTGCATGTGGGGTTTTCTTCTTTTAATTTGGTTCCGTAGTCGGACCTTGATTGTATCTGGATGATGTAATGTTTAATTATGTATTGTGTGAAGTGGCGACTGTAAGCCAACTATGTACCTTTTCCCTTATGTATTACATGGATTGTGCGAAGATTACCTCACTTGCGACATTGCTTTCAATGCGGTTATGCCTCTAAGTCGTGCTTCGACACGTGGGAGATATAGCCGCATCGAGGGCGTTACAGAATAACCTGCCCTTGAGCATGTAGCCTGTGGGGGATTTCCGCGGTCAGGTATCTTGCCGCCCGGAGCTTCGCAATATGCTCCTCTGTGACAGACATGACTGGGCCTTGAGGGCTGGGTCCAGACATGACTGGGAAGCGCGAAGCGATTAAATTGAACCTTGGGTGCTGGAACTCGAGGTGGGAGAGGTTGAGGAAAGGGTTGGCGTAAAGGAGAAAAGACGGGTCTTAGCCCCTTTATAAAGGTGATGAATATCAAAGGCCCCCTCCTAGGCCTTAAAACCTTCCTATTCCCAAGGAATCATGCCAACAGAACGTTTGGGTTACCCACACCCGTATTGATGAGAATCCCTCAATAAGGGGACACGATCTGTACTTTGACAAGGCATGCCAATGAAACTGCATCTCAAAATATGGAGAGGCAGGCTAAAAACAGTTCGAAATAATGGTCGAGTGGCGACGTGATGTCATGCTACAAAAAGTTGTCAGCGGATTGGACTCGTGAAATATTATACTCTCTGCGGTTGTGTGTGGAATTTGTTTTACAGAGTCAGACATGATTCTTGTGTTCAAAGACTATTTTGGAGTATTCAGAGAAGGAACCCGCCTTGCAATACCGAAGACAATCCGCGCGCCGGGCACCTCGTCAGTGAAGCCTGGTTCAGGGGCTACCGAGGGAGTCCTGGATTAAGGGGTCCTTGGATGGCCGGACTATGTAGCATGGGCCGGATTGTTTGGCCGTGAAGATACAAGACAGAAGACTCTCTCCCATGTCCGGATGGGACTCTCCTTGGCGTGGAAGGCAAGCTTGGCGCCCGGATATGAAGATTACTTTCTCTGTAACCGACTTTGTACAACCCTAGTCCCCTCCGGTGTCTATATAAACCGGAGGGCTTAGTCCGTAGAGGCAATCATAATCATACAGGCTAGACTTCTAGGGTTTTATCCATTACGATCTCGTGGTAGCTCAACTCTTGTGATACTCATATTCATCAAGATCAATCAAGCAGGAAGTAGGGTATTACCTCCATAGAGAGGGCCCGAACCTGGGTAAACATCGTGTCCCCCGCCTCTTGTTACCATCAACCTTAGACGCACAGTTCGGGACCCCCTACCCAAGATCCGCCGGTTTTGACACCGACACTGGCCCTCCCTGCAACGCCGTCCATGGGCGGCTACAGTGTCACCCCCGCGCCTCCCTATGGAGGGTTCTACCCGCCCCAGGTGCCGGCACCATGGGATCCCGCTTTGCTCGCCACTCTGCACTCGGCTCCATCACCTAGCAACTATGGTGGCAGCGGTGACTGGTACATGGACTCGGGCGCCACTGCTCACATGACTGCCCATCCCGGTAACCTCATGTCTTCCACTCCTGTTCATACTCCCACTCGCATCACCATTGGTAACGGTTCCTCTCTACCCATTACACATGTTGGTCATATGTCTTTTCCTTCAATTTCTACTCCTATTAACATGTCTAATGTTCTCGTCTCTCCTGATTTAGTTACCAACCTTGTCTCTGTTCGTCTCCTTGCTTGTGAGGACCCTATTACTGTTGAATTTGACGATGTTTGCTTTCGTGTGAAGGACGCCCGTACACAGATGGTACTCCACCGATGTGATAGTCCATACAAGCTCTACCCGGTGCATCCTTACACAGCCGCCACCACCCGTCCAGCCGCCCTTGCCGCTAGTGTTGATCTCTGGCACGGCCGCCTCGGTCATCCCAACTCCACAGTTTTGCGTTAGATTGTTCAGAGTTTTTCATTCTCATGTAATAAGGTTGACAACCACACTTGTGAGGCCTGCCGTCTCGGCAAGAACGTTCATATTCCCTTTAGTGAGTTTACAAACATTTCCCCTTTTCCGTTTCAGTTATTGCATAGTGATATTTGGACATCCCCGGTTGCAAGCAACATGGGCTATCTATACTATTTGGTGATATTGGATGATTTTTCCCATTATGTGTGGACTTCTCCTCTCCGTCGCATGTCCGATGCTCTTGCCACACTCACCACTTTTTACTCATATGTCACCACACAGTTTGGTCATCCTGTTCTTGCCTTGCAAACTGACAACGGAAAAGCGTTCGACAACGTTGCCATCCGCGATCTCCTCGGGTGTCATGGCACCACCTTTCGCCTCACTTCCCCCTACATGTCACAGCAGAATGGCCGTGCCGAGCACATCATCCGCACTCTTAATGACTGCGTACGCACGTTGCTCTTCCACTCCAACGTGCCTCATCGATTCTGGCCGGACGCTCTTGCGACCGCCAGCCTTCTCATTAACATCCGCCTGTGTCGTCCTCGCTGGAACTATGCTCCTCACCAGCTCCTCTTCGGTGCGGCTCCATCTTATGATGGTCTTCGCATTTTCGGGTGTCACTGTTATCCTATCATCGCGTCCACCACCCCTCAAAAACTCCCTCCCTGGTCGGTTCCTTGCATTTTTCTTGGTTATCCTCCCAACACCAAAGGTTACAGGTGCTATGATCCAGTGTCCCATTGTGTCCACACTTTGCGGCACGTGTACTTTGATGACCTGGTGTTCCTGTTTCAGCAGGTACCATCCTCCTCGGCGTCTCCCGCGGCGCGAATCGCCCATGCCACCACCTACGGAGAGCTGCCCCCCTCGCCGAGCCGAGCACTGGGCCCAGTTGTCGGTGTCAAAACCGGCGGATCTCGGGTAGGGGGTCCTGAACTGTGTGTCTAGGCGGATGGTAACAGGAGACAAGGGACACGATGTTTTACCTGTGTTGGGCCCTCTCGATGGAGGTAAAACCCTACTCCTGCTTGATTGATATTGATGATATGGGTAGTACAAGAGTGGATCTACCACGAGAACAAGGAGGCTAAACCCTAGAAGCTAGCCTATGGTATGATTGTTGTAATGGTTGTGTGTCCTACGGACTAAAACCCTCCGGTTTATATAGACACCGGAGAGGGCTAGGGTTACACAGTCGGTTACAATGGTAGGAGATCTACATATCCGATCGCCAAGCTTGCCTTCCACGCCAAGGAAAGTCCCATCCGGACACGGGACGAAGTCTTCAATCTTGTATCTTCATAGTCTTGGAGTCCGCCGGTGATGATAGTCCGCTATCCGGACACCCCTAGTCCAGACTCCTCAAGAGCTCCCCGAACCAGGCTTCAATGACGATGAGTCCGGCGCATATTGTTCGGCATTGCAAGGCGGGTTCCTCCTCCGAATAATTCATAGAAGATTGTGAACACCAGGATAGTGTCCGCTCTGCAAAATAAATTCCACATTCCACCGTAGAGAGAATAATATGTACACAAGTTCTATCTGCTGACGTATTTTGTGGCATGACGTCATTCCACTACCAAGCCTTTACTTGAATCATTTTTATTATACCACCTCGGTAGCGTTTAGCGGCGGTTTCCTTGGCACGCCTTGTCGAGCAGAGATCGTGTTCCCCTTATTCCGGATTCCCATCAATACGGACGTGGGTAACCCAACGCGCCATTGATGGTGGCGCTTGGGAGATAAGCGAGTTTTACCGGGCGGTGGGGACGATAGTCTTCGTCCGCCCATATATAAGGGATAAGGATCCACCTTTTTTACCTACGCCTTCTTCCTCCTTTGCTTAACCATCTCCGCGCACTCGAGCTCCAGCGCCCAAGTCCGCACATCTCGTCTCGACCTTCGCCAGCCATGTCCGGAGCGGCAGGCAAGTGGATGACCTCCTCCGTTATGGAGGAGCACATCGAGAAGCTGCGCGGCGCCGGATACCTGTCCAGCGACATCGCGCACCGGCTGCCCGACAAGGGGCAACTCATCCCCACCCCCAGGCCCCATGAGAGGGTCGTATTCCTTCCCCACTTCCTCCGCGGACTGGGCTTCCCACTTCATCCCTTCGTCCGGGGGCTCATGTACTACTACGGCCTGGACTTCCACGATCTGGCGCCAAACTTCATCCTCAACATCTCGGCGTTTATCGTCGTGTGCGAGGCCTTCCTCTGCATCCAGCCCCACTTCGGCTTGTGGCTAAAAACCTTCAATGTCAAGCCGAAGGTAGTGAAGGGCGTCCAAGCGGAGTGCGGAGGCGCCATGGTGGGCAAGATGCCCAACGTCCTCTGGCTCGAGGGCGCCTTTGTGGAAACCATCAAAGGGAGGCAATCGGGGTGGTTCTATATCACCGAGCCGCGGGACCCTAAATGGGCAGTGGCCCCCGAGTTCAGATCTGGTACCCCCATGCAGCTCACCTCCTGGAAAGAGAAGGGCTTGCTATGGGGCAGTTCAGAGGAGCTGACCGGACTCCAGTCCTGTCTCCAGACCTTGGTGAACAAGAAGCTCAAGCTTATCAACATGATCCAGGTCATGCTCGTCCGACGGATTCTCCCCTGCCAACAACGGGCCTTCAATCTGTGGGAGTTCGATCCGCACAAGACGGACCTGAGCGGGCCCTTCGACACGACGTACGAAGCTGCCTGGAGTGTGCTGTTCAAGGGCGGAGAACCCCCCGCGTCCGCGACTGAAGATCGCGGATTCAGCACCAAGCGCTCGGCCGGTGTGGTAAGATGTGTTATCCTTTATGGGACATTTATTTCTTTCATAGTTTGACTCTATGTGGGATCTAAAATTCCTAATGCCTTTAACAGGACTGGCAGAGGACGTCCGGACAGGTTAACTGTCCGGCTCCCCTCCCCGAGGAACCAGCGGACGCCCGTTTAACGGGGCTGCTAGTCCCGACACTTTATGTGGTGCCGGTGAAGAAGGCCAAGAAGAAGGCCACGGGAACCCGAAGGAGTTCCCGGCGCCAGGTGGTATCGGACTCATCGTCCGATGACTCCGAGGCGGACTCCTCCCCCGATGGCGAGGAGGATAAAGAAGACTCTCCCCAGGAGGGGGGAGAGGAAAAGGAAGGCTTCCCCAACGGGGGAGGCCGAAGGGTCCAAGAGGGGAAGGACCCTTCCTCCGGACAGCTCCGTCAACGCCAATAACGGTGACGAGGAGTGGCCCCCAAGGGCCAAGCCCCTGGCAAGATCGTAAGTATCTGGATTCCTGAGTGATTTGTAGTTGCTCTTTTGCGCCACGTAGTGTCCTTCTAATACCGCACACTACCTGTAGCCCGGCCGAGGAGGATCTTCCCGCTTCATCTAGCGGGTCCTTGGCTCCGTCGGATGTAGATTCCATTCCGACCGCGTCCACCCCTCGCGATGCTGAGGACGCTGAGGTGGGATCCCAGGAGGGGACCCGCCAGGAGGGGGAGGCTCCGGAGGTGCCACAAGGCAACCTCCCGGACTTCGTGCCGGACTCCCTGCCGGAACACGCAGTGGTTCCAGAGTCCGGCAGGCGGCCCCTTCGTAAGAAGGGCAAGACCGTGACACCGGCCGCCTCCGTCCAACCGGAGGCGCCGGACAATTTGTTGGAGGCGCTCAACGGCGCTTCCATCGAGGAAGAACACCGCACTATTATGAGTGCGGTGATTCAGAACGTTCAGCTCTCCAACAGCGGGCTGACCGAAGCCTGCAGCAGCCTTCTAACAGGCTTTGAGGTAAGAAGTTTTAAAATATGTAATGTAACACCGTATAGACAGTAGCCCCTGATGCTCGGTTCGGTGTTCGGAAAGAAAAACCGAACTGAGGATCTAAAAAAAAGATATACGCAGGAGTTCTAAAAATTATGTCAATATGGGATTGCAGGCTGCGTTGCTGACCTCTGCCGCACTAACTGCGGAGGTCGGTGCTTTGAAGCAGGACCTCGAGCGGTCCAAGCACGAGCTCGGCCTTGCCAAGAAGCAACTCGAGGACAAAGAAGGTGAGTAACACCGCATTAAATTTGTACCTTACAGAAAAGGATTTTGGTTGCAATAGAAATGACAAGGATAACGTGGGTACTGCAGGGGCCACGAACGAGGTGGCGACCCTGAAGGAGGCCGTGTCCGCGGCCGAACGTAATGCGGCCGCGGAACGAGCGGAGCGAGAGAAGCAGGAGGCGTGGGTGGCAGTGGTGCGGCAAGAGCTCCAGGCTCTCATGGAAAAGCATGAGAGTTTGGAGCGCGACTCGAAGACTCGAGAGTTCGAGCTTGCCTCGGCTCTTGAAAGTGCCAAAGCCGCTAAGGCCGAGGCCCATAAGGCCCTCCGGGAGATTGAGGCGGCGAAGAAAATAGCGGCGGGTAAGGCATTTTTCATGCAAAGCAAGCATGTGAATGTGAATTACCTGTTACTTACCCGAATTCGGAGCCCTCCAGGGGCGTTTGCAGATCTGCCTCATGGCGGTCCGATGCCGCCGCGTTCTCTACCGGGCCGAGGAGGGAGCTCAACGGAGAAGGTCTTCGGTCTTAGTATGCCGAGGCGGACATCCGGTGTTTTTAGCGACCAAAGTGAAGCAGCTGGTCGAGCTCCACAAGGTAGCCGAGCAGGCCATGAAGGGCCTCATAGTCCGACTGTGGCCTGGAGAGGCCATGCCTGGGAGCTACTTCGGCCTCATGCGGCGGCTGGTGGATGCGTGCCCTTGGGTGGAGGTCATCAAGCGCTCCGCCTGCATTGAAGGTGCCCGTCGGGCCCTTGCCCGCGCGAAGGTGCACTGGGGCAGGCTGGATGCTGAGAGGCTTATCACGGACGTGCCGTCGGCGGGCAAGGAGTATCGTACGCCCGAAATGTACTATAAGAGTGTCCTCAAGGGTGCCCGCAAGATTGTGGATGGGTGCCCCAGAGATGTAATTTTTTAGTAGACTGGCAATGTGTTATCCTGTGCGTTGAAAACCTTGTTCATATGCGCTAAGCAACGCTTATTTGATTTAAAATATTACCTTCTGTGCGGCCGTTTATCAAATCTGAGAGATGGCAAGTCGTCGGCTTCAGCCCCCATGCCACGAGTGCTGGGGTGTTGGGATAAACTTGAGTGCTCTTGTTCCCATTTTGGGTCCATCTAGGGAGGCGCTCAACACAACGAACAAGGCAACCGGACTTATAATGCTTGAACACTCTCACTTAGCAATAGAATTCTATAATTTTAAATTTCGGCGAAGCCCCTAGTGTTCGGAAGACCGAGTTCGGGGCGCTATCCACGCCTGGGCCGGACACAGCCGGTTCCTCGCTCTAAGCGGCATAAGTCTTTAGGGACTCGAAAAGACCTCTCGAACAGCGACCAGCTCTCGCCTTATCATGACAGTCAGTTTTAGCTTTCTCCACTGAGGCGCTCGCCCAGCTCAACCGGGGTGCAATCGCAGTGGTTCTCCCAGTGCTACCTTAGCCGATAGAACGGAACGTAAAGTACCAAAACATGGAAGCGGGCAAACCCAACTATTGACCCAAGACATGATTCGGAGCCGATGCATATAGTGCTATAAGTTCGGGGTGCCGCACTTGTGAAAGTGTTCGGACTTCTCACACCATAATGCGGGGAACATAAGCCCCTGGTGTATTCGGTCGTACCAAATTGTACGGATGCAAGATGTCATAAATGAACATATATATAAAGAAAAGGAATGCAATTATAAGCGAAAAGTGATGCATTGTTTATTCAAGGAATTCTGCTATGAGTGCAGAACGATACAAATAGTGCGGTAAGCAAGGGTTTGGACTATTAGTCATGTCCCCCTCCAGGGGTAGGCTGCGGAATGGTGTAATAAACAGATTTAATGCTCGTAATGGAGACCACCTGAGTGTTCGTCGTAGCCATTGTTCCTCCCTGGCTGTTGCATCGTGAGTTCGGCAGATCTACTGCCGGACAGGGCCTCTGGTAAATGGAGTCCCATGGAAAAAAAGGAAAAGAAAAAGAGAGACACAGTTGGGAGCCCCTGGTGTGGTTGAGCCGCACTCTGGGCCTGTCGTGGCCGTGCCCCTCCCCATATGCCTAAGCTATCTCCAGAGCATAATGATGTACACGGAGGGCTTGCCTTGCAATCATGCAAGGGCTGGGGTTGGGGCCGCATTGCTACACGTGCTCGGAACGTGCCAGGTGGTCTTGATGTATGTTGCTCCGGGCGCGTTTAATCATGTCCGGTCTTTTAACGGCCGGACTCGAAAATTGCCTTAAGAGGCTGCTCTGTACTTCTGCCGCGAGAGCCACTTTGTGTTCCTCCGTTCGGAGGGAGCATTCAGTGTTTCCGTTGACCGTGATGACTCCACGAGGGCCTGACATCTTGAGCGTGAGGTATGCATAATGCGGCACCGCGTTGAACTTTGCGAACGTGGTTCGTCCGAGCAGGGCGTGATAGCCACTGCGGAACGGGACTATGTCGAAGATTAACTCCTCGCTTCAGAAATTATCCAGGGATCCGAAGACCACTTCCAGTGTGACCGAGCCTATACAATTGGCCTCGATACCTGGTATGACGCCTTTGAAGGTCATCCTTGTAGGTTTAATCCTTGAGGGGTCTATGCCCATCTTGCGCACTGTATCCTGATAAAGCAGGTTTAGGCTGCTGCCACCGTCCATCAGGACTCTAGTGAGGTGAAATCCATCGGCGATTGGGTCTAAAACCAACGCGCGAATCCGCCATGGCGGATCTTGGTGGGTGGTCCTTCGATCGAAAGTGATCGGGCAAGAGGACCATGGATTGAACTTCGGGCGATCGCTCCATCGCATATACGCCCCGGTGCACTTCCGCTCCCTCTTGGGTATGTGGGTTGCGATATCATGTTTACCGTCCGCACTTGTGGGGGAAACCTTCATCCTCTACTATTCGGCGGCCGGGTCTCCTCCTCGTCATCGCTATGCAGCCCTTATCATTGTTTTCGCAATTAACTTGCTGCTCGCTTGAATACCCAACAATCCTGTTGGTGTGGTTAGCTGGCTTTTCGGTGTGCCATGTATCCGCAAGAGCGGTCGAGTATTCGGTCCAAATTGACGGACCCGAGTGGTTCTTTTGAATGGCTTCTTCCACGACCGGTTTAGAGCCTTTGAATCCAGCGTTGATCGCCAGATCCTCAGTGTTATCGCCGTTGACACGGCGTTTGTTTTTGTTGCGACGCGACCTGCCATTGCGGTCCTTGCTGTCCGGACTGCTAGAATTTTTGCTGAGGTTGTTACTGCGAGCTAGCCAGCTGTCCTCTCCCGCACAAAAGCGGGTCATGAGTGATGTGAGGGCTGCCATGGATTTTGGCTTTTCCTGTCCTAGGTGCCGGGCCAGCCACTCGTCGCGGATGTTATGTTTGAAGGCTGCGAGGGCCTCTGCATCCGGACAGTCGACGATTTGATTTTTCTTTGTTAAGAATCGTGTCGAGAACGGTCTGGCCGATTCGTCTGGCTGCTGAATTATATGGCTTAGGTCATCGGCGTCTGGTGGTCGCACATATGTGCCCTGGAAGTTGTCAAGAAATGCGGCTTCCAGGTCCTCCCAACACCCAATTGACTCCACTGGCAAGCTGTTAAGCCAATGCCGAGCTGGTCCTTTAAGCTTGAGTGGGAGATACTTGATGGCGTGGAGATCGTCACCGCGGGCCATATGGATATGAAGGAGATAATCTTCGATCCAAACAGCGGGGTTTGTTGTGCCATCGTAGGATTCAATGTTCACAAGTTTAAACCCTTCAGGGATTTGATGATCCATTACTTCATCTGTGAAGCATAGTGGGTGTGCGGCGCCTCTATATTGAGCAATATCACGGCGTAGCTCAAGAGAGCTTTGTCTGCTGTGTTCGCCCGCCGAGTTGTTGTGATCCAGCGCGACGGTAGTAAATGGGTCGTGGGGCGCCCGCGTGATCCGTAGATAGATCTTGATTGTCTTGCCTTATCCTCCAATATATCCTGCAAGTCCGGCGCATTCCCCCGTGGCTTCATGCTTTTCGAGCGGTGCCGGGGTACGGCTCTGACGGAGGGCTTGGATGCCTCTCTGTCCCGGCCACGAGGTGGTCGGTCTGCCATATTGTGCGCTGGTGATGAAGGTTTGTATGCTTCCTCCTCTAGTCGGGGGAGCAACTTGCGTCTTGGGTAGCTTTTGGAGGGGCGTTCGAGTTCATACTCTTCGGCCGCGAGGACCTCGGTCCATCTGTCAGCTAGCAGGTCTTGATCAGCTTGAAGCTGTTGCTGCTTTTTCTTTAGGTTGTTCACCGTGGCCATTAGCCTGCGTTTAAAACGCTCTTGTTCGACGGGATCTCGGGCACGCAATTAATTGCTGTCATTGAGGCTTGCCTCGTCTCTGGAGGGAGGCATGTAATTTTCATCCTCCTCGTCTGCCGCTCTCTCCTGAGGGCTGGCTACTCCGTCCTCCTGTGTTGAATCGTGCTGGAGGGGGTTGTCTTCGGCACTCTCTGGGGTGTTATTATCTCCGGTGCCGGAATCTCCAATCTTGCTGTGGCGGGATTTAGAGCGGCGCCGCTGTCGTTGGCGCTTGGGCTGTTTCTTAGAGGAATCTGCCTCTGCTGCTTCTTTGCCATCCCCATCCTTTGGGGTGTCCACCATGTATATGTCGTATGACGAGGTGGTCTTCCAGTGCCCTATAGGCGCTGGTTCTTGATCGTCTCCGGCATCGTCGTCCATACCGTCGATGTCTTCGGAGTCGTAGTCTAGCATGTCGGTTAGATCGTCCACAGTGGCTACAAAGTGGGCGGTGGGTGGGCTTCGAATTTCTTCATTGTCCGCATCCCAACCATCCTGACCGCAGTACGGCCAGGGCTCTCCTGATAGCGAGAGATACTTTAGCAAATTCAGGATGTCACCAAAGGGTGAGTGCTGAAAGATGTCCGCAGCGGTGAACTCCATGATCGACGCCCAATCGGATTCGATTGGCAGGGGCGCCGGAGGTTCGGATTCCGGCAAGGAGTCCGGCACCTCGGAGTCACAAGCTTTGTAAGGGACAAGGTCGGTATTCGGCTCTATCGCCGTAGAAGTTGCAGCCCCCGAGGCGGTGTCCAACCACCTGTCCTCGATCTACGCGGTCGGCTCCAAACTATGGGTTAGAGCGGACTTGTGTGCGGCCTCCAGGGTACTGTCCGGCGGTAGAGTTAAGTCATGCCCATCGTGACAGTGCGGCTCGCTCGGCTGCGGCTCGAATCCATCGAAGATCAAGTCTCCGCGGATGTCAGCCGTGAAGTTTAGGCTTCCAAATCTGACCTGATGGCCAGGGGCGTAGCTTTCGATCTGCTCCAGATGGCCAAGTGAATTGGCCCGCAGTGCAAAGCGCCGAACACGAAGATCTGTCCGGGGACAAAAGTCTCACCCTGGACGGCGTTGTTGTTGATTGAGGAAGCCATCAAGCCTATCGGTGACGACACAGAGGAACTCTCAATGAAAGCACCAATGTCGGTGTCAAACCGCGGATCTCGGTAGGGGTCCCGAACTGTGCGTCTAGGCGGATGGTAACAAGAGACAAGGGACACGATGTTTTTACCCAAGTTCGGGCCCTCTGGATGGAGGTAAAACCCTACTCCTGCTTGATTGATATTGGTGATATGGGTAGTACAAGAGTGGATCTACCACGAGATCAAGGAGGCTAAACCCTAGAAGCTAGCCTATGGTATGATTGTTGTAATGGTTGTGTGTCCTACGGACTAAAACCCTCCGGTTTATATAGACACCGGAGAGGGCTAGGGTTACACAGAGTCGGTTACAATGGTAGGAGATCTACATATCCGTATCGCCAAGCTTGCCTTCCACGCCAAGGAAAGTCCCATCCGGACACGGGACGAAGTCTTCAATCTTGTATATTCATAGTCTTGGAGTCCGGCCGATGATGATAGTCCGGCTATCCGGACACCCCAAGTCCAGGACTCCCTCACCGGTCCTGCCTGCGCTTCCGGCGTAGGACGCCCTCCCCCCCCCCCCCGCGGCCCTTCGGGTGTGGCTACCTGATGTCTACTATGCAATCTTCTCCTTGTAGACGTTGTTGGGCCTCCAAGTGCAGAGGTTTGTAGGACAGTAGCAAATTTCCCTCAAGTGGATGACCTAAGGTTTATCAATCCATGGGAGGCGTAGTATGAAGATGGCCTCTCTCAAACAACCCTGCATCCAAATAACAAAGAGTCTCTTGTGTCCCCAACACACCCAATACAATGGTAAATTGTATAGGTGCACTATTTCGGCGAAGAGATGGTCATACAAGTGCAATATGGATGGTAGATATGGGTATTTGAAATCTGAAAATATAAAAGCAGCAAGGTATCAAGTGGTAAAAGTGAGCGTAAACGGTATTGCAATGCTAGTAAACAAGGCCTAAGGTTCATACTTTCACTAGTGCACGTTCTCTCAACAATAATAACATAACTGGATCATATAACTATCCCTCAACATGCAACAAAGAGTCACTCCAAAGCCAGTAATAGCGGAGAACAAGCGGAGAGATTATGGTAGGGTACGAAACCACCTCAAAGTTATCCTTTCTGGTCTATCTATTCAAGAGTCCCTAGTAAAATAACATGAAGCTATTCTTTCCGTTCAATCTATCATAGAGTTCGTACTAGAATAACACCTTAAGACACAAATCAACCAAAACCCTAATGTCACCTAGATACACCATTGTCACCTCAAGTATCTGTGGGCATGATTATACGATATGCATCACACAATCTCAGATTCATCTATTCAACCAACACAAAGAACTTCAAAGAGTTCCCCAAAGTTTCTACCGGAGAGTCTAGACGAAAACGTGTGCCAACCCCTATGCATAGATTCATTGAACCCGCAAGTTGATCACCAAAACATACATCAAGTGGATCACGTGAATATCCCATTGTCACCACAGATAACGACGGCAAGACATTCATCAAGTGTTCTCAAATCCTTAAAGACTCAATCCGACAAGATAACTTCGCAGGGAAAACTCAATCCATTTCAAGAGAGTAGAGGGGGAGAAACATCATAAGATCCAACTATAATAGCAAAGCTTGCGATACATCAAGATCGTGCGAAGTCAAGAACACGAGAGAGAGAGAGAGAGAGAGAGAGAGAGAGAGAGAGAGATCAAACACATAGCTACTGGTACATACCCTCAGCCCCGAGGGTGAACTACTCCCTCCTCGTCATGGAGAGCGCCGGGATGATGACGATGGCCACCGGTGAGGGATCCCCCTCCAGCAGGGTGCCGGAACGGGCTCCCGAGAGGTTTTTGCTGGCTATCGAGGCTTGCGGCAGCGGAACTCCCGATCTAGGTTATTTTCTGGAGGTTTCAGTATTTATCGGAATTTTTGGCGTAGGTATCACGTCAGGGGGGTTTCCGGGCTGTCCACGAGGCAGGGGGTGCGCCCAGGGGAAGTGGGCGCGCGGGCCACCCTCGTGGGGAGCCCGGGACTCCCCTGGCCCAACTCTTTCACACCAGGGGCTTCTTTTGGTCCACAAAAAACGTGAAAAATTGGCACGTCAATTGGACTTCGTTTGGTATTCCTTTTCTGTAGAACTCAAAAACAAGGAAAAAACAGAAACTGGCACTGGGCTCTAGGTTAATAGGTTAGTCCCAATAATGATATAAAAGTGTATAGTAAAGCCGATAAACATCCAAAACAGGTAATATAATAGCATGGAACAATAAAAAATTATAGATACGTTGGAGACATATCAAGCATCCCCAAGCTTAATTCCTGCTCGTCCTCGAGTAGGTAAATGACAAAAACAGAATTTTTGATGTGGAATGCTACCTAGCATAGTTCTCAATGTAATTTCTTTATTGTGGCATGAATGTTCAGATCCAAATGATTCAAGATAAAAGTTCATATTGAGATGAAAACAATAATACTTCAAGCATACTAACAAAGCAATCATGTCTTCTCAAAATAACATGGCTAAAGAAAGCTATCCCTACAAATACATATAGTCTGACTATGCTCTATCTTCATCACACAAAGTATTTAATCATGCACAACCCCAATGACAAGCCAAGCAATTATTTCATACTTTAGTATTCTCAAACTTTTTCAACTTTCATGCAATACTTGAGCGTGAGCCATGGACATAACACTATATGTGGAATAGAATGGTGGTTGTGGAGAAGACAAAAAAGGAGAAGATAGTCTCACATCAACTAGGCGTATCAACGGGCTATGGAGATGCCCATTAATAGATATCGATGTGAGTGAGTAGGGATTGCCATGCAACAAATGCACTAGAGTTATAAGTGTATGAAAGCTCAACAAAAGAAACTAAGTGGGTGTGCATCCAACTTGCTTGCTCACGAAGACCTAGGGCATTTTGAGGAAGCCCATCATTGGAATATACAAGCCAAGTTCTATAATGAAAAACTCCCACTAGTATATGAAAGTGACAACATAGGAGACTCTCTATCATAAAGATCATGGTGCTACTTTGAATCACAAGTGTGGTAAAAGGGTAGTAGCATTGTCCCTTCTCTCTTTTTCTCTCTCTCTTTTTATATTTTTTAGGACTCTCTTTTTTACGGTCTTTCTCTTTTTTACGGTCTTTCTTTTTTTATGGCCTTTCTCTTTTTTTATAAAGTCGGAAGTCTCATCCCGACTTGTGGGGGAATCATAGTCTCCATCATCCTTTCCTCACTTGGGACAATGCTCTAATAATGAAGATTATCACATTTTATTTACTTACAACTCAAGAATTATAACTCAATACTTAGAACAAAATATGACTCTATGTGGATGCCTCCGGCGGTGTATCGGGATATGCAATGAATCAAGAGTGACATGTATGAAAGAATTAAGAATGGTGGCTTTGTCACGAATACCATGTCAACTACATGATCATACAAGAGCAATATGACAATGATGATGCGTGTCATATTAAATGGAATGGTGGAAAGTTGCATGGCAATATATCTCGGAATGGCCATGGAAATGCCATAATAGGTAGGTATAGTGGCTGTTTTGAGGAAGGTATATGGTGGGTGTATGGTACCGGCGAAAGTTGCGCGGCACAAGAGAGGCTAGCAATGGTGGAAGGGTGGGAGTGCATATAATCCATGGACTCAACATTAGTCATAAAGAACTCATATACTTATTGCAAAAATCTACAAGTCATTGAAACAAAGTGCTACGCGCATGCTCGTAGGGGGATAGATTGGTAGGAAAAGACCATCGCTCGTCCCCGACTGCCACTCATAAGGAAGACAATCAATAAAAAAAATCATGCTCCAACTTCATCACAAAGCGGTTCACCATACATGCATGCTACGGGAATCACAAACTACAACACAAGTATTCCTCAAATTCATAATTACTCCACTATCATGACTCTAATATCACCATCCTCATATCTCAAAACAATTATAAAGCATCAAATTGATCATAGCATCCAATACACTTTCTATGATAGTTTTTATTATACCAAACTTGGATGCCCATCATTCTAGGACCAATTTTATAACCATAATAAATACCATGATGTTCTTAAAGACTCTCAAAATAATATAAGTGAAGCGTGAGAGATCAATAATTTCTACAAAATAAAACCACCTCCGTGCTCTAAAAAGATATAAGTGAAGCACTAGAACAAACGACAAACTACTCCGAAAGATATAAGTGAAGATCAGTGAGTAGTCGAATAATTATGAAACTATGTGAAGACTCTCTAACATTTAAGAATTTCATATCTTGGTATTTTATTCAAACATCAAGAAAAACAAAATAAAACAAAATGACACTCCAAGCAAAACACATATCATGTGGTGAATAAAAATATAGCTCCAAGTAAAGTTACCGCTGAATGAAGACGAAAGAGGGGATGCCTTCCGGGGCATCCCCAAGCTTAGGTTCTTGGTTGTCAGTGAATATTACCTTGGGGTGCCTTGGGCATCCCCAATCTTAGGCTCTTTCCACTCCTTATTCCATAGTCCATCGAATCTTTACCCAAAACTTGAAAACTTCACAACACAAAACTCAATAGAAAACTCGTAAGCTCCGTTAGTATAAGAAAATAAAAACACCACTTAGGTACTGTTGTGAACTCATTCCGAATTCATATTGGTGTAATATCTACTGTATTCCAACTTATCCATGGTTCATACCCTCCGATACTACTCATAGATACATCAAAATAAGCAAACAACACATAGAAAATAGAATCTGTCAAAAACAGAACATTCTGTAGTAATCTATATCATTCGAATACTTCTGTAACTCCAAAAGTCCTACCACATTAGTAAGACCTAAGAAATTTGTGTGTCAATCCAGAGAAAAAAGAATCAGATCAAAAGCACGTTTCTGTGAATTATCAAAACTAATTTACTGGGTGCAAAAGTTTCTGATTTTCAGCAGGATCAACAGAACTATCACCGTAAGCTATCCTAAAGGTCTTACTTGGCACTTTATTGAAACAAAACATATAAAAAATGATTACTATAGTAGCCTAATCATGTGGACACACAAAAAATTAAAAGTAAATATTGGGTTCTCTCCCAACAAGCGCTTTTCTTTAATGCCTTTCTAGCTAGGCATGATGATGGCAATGATGCTTACATAAAAGATAAGAATTGGAACATAAAGAGAGCATCATGAAGAATATGACTAGCACATTTAAGTCTAACCCACTTCCTATGCATAGGGATTTGGTGAGCAAACAACTTATGGGAATAATAATCAACTAGCATAGGAAGGCAAAACAAGCATAACTTCATAACTTTAAGCACATAGAGAGGAAACTTGACATTATTGCAATTCCTACAAGCATATGTTCCTTCCTCATAATAATTTTCAGTAGCATAATCACTGAATTCAACAATATAACCAGCACCTAAAGCATTCTTTTCATGATCTACTTGCATAGAAAATTTACTACTCTCCACATAAGCAAAATTCTTCTCATTCGGGATAGTGGGAGTATCATAAGAGACTCGAATACTATAAATTGTTTCCACATTGAAAGAGTAATGTTCAGAAAAAGGGTAATCATAATCATGACAATTTTATAAATATAATCATCACTACTTTTTATAGCATAAGTTTCATCACAATAATCATCATAAGTAGCAACTTTGTTCTCATCATAATCAATTGAAACCTCTTCCAAGATAGCGGACTCATAACTAAATAAAGTCATGACCTCTCCAAATCCACTTTCATAAATATTATAAGATTCAACATCCTCCAAAATAGTGGGATCATTACTTCCTAAAGTTGACACTCTTCCAAACCCACTTTCATCAATATAATCATCATAGGTAGAAGGCATGCTATCATCATAACAACTTTGCATATCAAAACTTGCGAGGCTAAAAATATCATATTCATTAAAAGTAGCATCCCCAAGCTTGGGACAAACATTAATTTCAGCAAATATATTCCCAAATATGTCATCCTTATCAAACATAGCATCCCCAAGCTTGGGCCTTTTCATATCATTAGCATAATCACTCTCATCATTAATAGTATGGATAGCGCCAATAGTATAGCAATTATCATTATCACAATGAGTAGTAGGAGCAACATCATTTGGGAGGGATACCTTTCTACCTTTGCTTCTCCGTCTTTTCTTTTTCTTCTTCACATCATGTGTCGGTTTAACCTTCTTCTTTGAGCTCCTTATTAATGAGATTTGTTGAATAGAAAGCCCCTCCTCGTTACCTGATTCATCATAAGAAATAATAGGAGGATATTGGGAAGTCTCTTCCCTTTCATTAGTATCCTCTTCATCTTCTATTTGCTTTCTTTTCTTTATGTAGTTCGCAATATAAGGACTTTCAATGCAATTCACCGCACAATACGTATAAATCTTCTCTAGATCAAAATCTAGAAATCTATCAAGATTAATTTTTGGAATACCCTCAGTTATACGTTTCATTTCGTCATACCCTAAAAGAAGACTAAGCTCTTTATGATGCTCAATGGTAATCAAGTTATAACAATTTTTGGACACGATTCGATCATGAAACAATTTGCATTGGAGATTTAAATGACCATGTTCATTGCAAAGTTCACAAGGATGGCGATAAATATTGAATCTTTCAGCACAAACATCATGCCTTTCTTGCAACAATTTAGTTTATAAATGCTTATGCCTGTTACAATATCTATCTTCCCTATTTGGTGTGTACTTGCAAACCCAATGCACTCCACAAAAATTGACATGCTTATAGGAGACATTTTCATCATAACTAGTGCAATCATCATTAGTACTATGGATATTCAAAGAGTTCATACTAACAACATTGCAATCATGCTCATCATTCAAAGATTTAGTACCAAACATTTTATAGACTTCTTCTTCTAGCACTTGAGCGCATTTTTCATTTCCATCATTCTCACAAAAGATATTAAAAAGATGAAGTGTATGAGACAAACTCAATTCCATTTTTTTGTAGTTTTCTTTTATAGACTAAACTAGTGATAAAACAAGAAACAAAAATATTCGATTGCAATATCTAAAGATATACCTTCAAGCACTCACCTCCCCGGCAACGGCGCCAGAAAAGAGCTTGATGTCTACTACGCAACCTTCTCCTCGTAGACGTTGTTGGGCCTCCAAGTGCAGAGGTTTGTAGGACAGTAGCAAATTTCCCTCAAGTGGATGACCTAAGGTTTATCAATCTGTGGGAGGCGTTGGATGAAGATGGTCTCTCTCAAACAACCCTGCAACCAAATAATAAAGAGTTTATTGTGTCCCCAACACACCCAATACAATGGTAAATTTTATAGGTGCACTAGTTCAGCGAAGAGATGGTGATACAAGTGCAATATGGATGGTAGATATGGGTATTTGAATTCTGAAAATATAAAACAGCAAGGTAGCAAGTGGTAAAAGTGAGCGTAAACGGTATTGCAATGCTAGGAAACAAGGCCTAAGGTTCATACTTTCACTAGTGCAAGTTCTCTCAACAATAATAACATAACTGGATCATATAACTATCCCTCAACATGCAACAAAGAGTCACTCCAAAGCCACTAATAGCGGAGAACAAACGAAGAGATTATGGTAGGGTACGAAACCACCTCAAAGTTATCCTTTCTGTTCTATCTATTCACAAGTCTGTAGTAAAATAACATGAAGCTATTCTTTGCGTTCAATCTATCATAGAGTTTGTACTAGAATAACACCTTAAGACACAAATCAACCAAAACCCTAATGTCACCTAGATACTCCATTGTCACCTCAAGTATCCGTGGGCATGATTATTCGATATGCATCACACAATCTCAGATTCATCTATTCAACCAACACAAAGAACTTCAAAGAGTGCCCCACAGTTTCCACCGGAGAGTCAAGACGAAAACGTGTGCCAACCCCTATGCATAGATTCATTGAACCCGCAAGTTGATCACTAAAACATACATCAAGTGGATCACGTGAATATCCCATTGTCACCACAGATAAGCACGGCAAGACATACATCATGTGTTCTCAAATCCTTAAAGACACAATCCGACAAGATAACTTCAAAAGGAAAACTCAATCCATGACAAGAGAGTAGAGGGGGAGAAACATCATAAGATCAAAATATAATAGCAAAGCTCGCCATACATCAAGATCATGCGAACTCAAGAACACGAGAGAGAGAGAGAGAGATCAAACACATAGCTACTGGTACATACCCTCAGCCTCGAGGGTGAACTACTCCCTCCTCATCATGGAGAGCGCTGGGATGATGAAGATGGCCACCGGTGAGGGATCCCCCTTCCGGCAGGGTGCCAGAACGGGGTCCTGAGAGGTTTTTGGTGGCTATAGAGGCTTGCGGCGGCGTAACTCCCGATCTAGGTTATTTTCTAGAGGTTTCAGTATTTATAGGAATTTTTGGCGTAGGTCTCACGTCAAGGGGGTTTATGGGCTGTCTACGAGGCAGGGGGCACGCCCAGGGGAAGTGGGCGCATGGGCCACCCTCATGGGCAGCCCGGGACTCTCCTGGCCCAACTCTTTCATTCCAGGGGCTTCTTTTGGTCCACAAAAACGTCAAAAATTGGCACGTCAATTGGACTCCGTTTGGTATTCCTTTTCTATAAAACTGAAAAACAAGGAAAAAACATAAACTGACACTGGGCTCTAGGTTAATAGGTTAGTCCCACAAATGATATAAAAGTGTATAGTAAAGCCCATAAACTTCCAAAACTGGTAATATAATAGCATCGAACAATAAAAAATTATAGATACGTTGGAGACGTATCACTGCACCCTCGGGCACCCCCGCCGCCGCGACCTCTGGTGCCCCCTGGGTGAGGCCGCTCCCTCGGGCGTTCCCTCCGCTAAGGCCCCTGTCAGTGTCAAAACCGACAGATCTCGGGTAGGGGGTCCCAAGCTATGTGTCTTAGGATCGATCGTAATATGGACGCGGGGTTTTACCCAACTTCAGGCTCTCTCGAAGAGATAATACCCTACATGCTGCTTGATTGACTTTGATAAGTATAGGGGTTACAAGAGTTGATCTACCTCGAGATCGTATGTTGTGGTCCAAACCCTAGGGGTATGACGATTGATGTCATCATGATCTTCCCTATCGACTAACGTGGTGCTACGTCTCGAGCTTGCGATGGTTTTCCCCGAAGAGGAGAGGATGATGCAGCACAGTAGCATAAGTATTTCCCTCAGTTTTTGAGAACCAAGGTATCAATCCAGTAGGAAGTCACGCGCAAGTCCCTCGTACACCGCACAACACGATAGCAACTCGCAACCAACGCTTAGGGGTTGTCAATCCTTCACGGTCACTTAGAGTGAGATCTCATAGAGATAATATTTTTGGTATTTTTGATAGATAGATGCAAAGTAAAAAGTAAAGGCAAAGTAAAAGCAAAGCAAGTAAATAAAGTGATATAGATTGATATGATGAGAATAGACCCGGGGGCCATAGGTTTCACTAGTGGCTTCTCTCAAGAGCATAAGTATTCTACGGTGGGTGAACAAATTACTGTTGAGCAATTGATAGAATTGAGCATAGTTATGAGTATATCTAGGCAATGATCATGTATATAGGCATCACGTCCGTGACAAGTAGATCAAACGATTACGCATCTACTACTATTACTCCACTCATCGACCGCTATCCAGCATGCATCTAGAGTATTAAGTTAAAAACAGAGTAACGCCTTAAGCAATATGACATGATGTAGAGGGATAAATTCATGCAATATGATAAAAACCCCATCTTGTTATCCTCTATGGCAACAATACAATACGTGCCTTGCAACTCTTTCTGTCACTGAGTAAGGGCACCGCAAGATTGAACCCAAAGCCATGGACTTCTCCCATTGCAAGAACTACCAATCTAGTTGGCCAAACCAAACAGATAATTCGAAGAGACTTGCAAAGATAACTCAATCATACATAAAAGAATTCAGAGAAGAATCAAATATTTTCCATAGATAATACTGGATCATAAACCCACAATTCATCGGTCTCAACAAACACACCGCAAAAAGAAGATTACATCGAATAGATCTCCACAAGAGAGGGGGAGAACATTGTATTGAGATCCAAAAAGAGAGAAGAAGCCATCTAGCTACTAGCTATGGACCCGAAGGTCTGTGGTAAACTACTCACAACTCATCGGAGGGGCTATGGTGATGATGTAGAAGCCCTCCGTGATGGATGCCCCCTCCGACGGAGCTCCGGAACAGGCCCCAAGATGGGATCTCGTGGATACAGAAGGTTGCGGTGGTGGAATTAGGTTTTATTGGCTCATGTTCTGATCATACGGAGATACGTAGGTATATATAGGAGGAAGGAGTACGTTTGTGGAGCTGCGAGGGGCCCACGAGGTAGGGGGGGCGCCCAGGGGGCGCCCCTCCACCCTCGTGACCTCCTCGGAAGCTTCTTGGAGTAGGGTCCACGTCTCCTGGATCACGTTCGGTGAGAAAATCATGTTCCCAAAGGTTTCATTCCATTTGGACTCCATTTGATATTCCGTTTCTTCGAAATACTGAAATAGGCAAAAAACAGCAATTCTGGGCCGGGCCTCCGGTTAATAGGTTAGTCCCAAAAATAATATAAAAGTGGAAAATAAAGCCCAATATAGTCCAGAATAGTAGATAAAGTAGCATGGAGCAATCAAAAATTATAGATACGTTGGAGACGTATCAGGCATCCCCAAGCTTAATTCCTGCTCGTCCTCGAGTAGGTAAATGATAAAAAAGAATTTTTGATGCGGAGTGATACTTTGGCATAATTTCAATGTAACTCTTTTTAATCAAGGTATGAATATTCAGATCCGAAAGATTCAAGATAAAAGTTCATATTGACATAAAAATAATAATACTTCAAGCATACTAATCAAAGCAATCATGTCTTCTCAAAATAACATGGCCAAAGAAAGTTCATCCCTACAAAATCATATAGTTAGGCTATGCTTCATTTTCGTCACACAAAGATGTTCCCAACTTCTATACCCCTGATTACAAGCCAAGCAATTGTTTCATACTCAAATAATCTCAAACTTTTTCAACCTTCACGCAATACATGAGCGCGAGCCATGGATATAGCACTATGGGTGGAATAGAATATGATGATGGGTATTGTGTGGAGAAGACAAAAAAGAGAAAATCTCACATTGAAGCGGCTAATCAACGGGTTATGGAGATGCCCATCAATTGATGTCAACATGAGGAGTAGGGATTGCCATGCAACGGATGCACTAGAGCTATGAATGCTCAACAAAAGAAAACTAGTGGGTGTGCATCCAACTTGCTTGCTCATGAAGACCTAGGGCATTTGAGGAAGCCCATCGTAGGAATATACAAGCCAAGTTCTATCATGAAAAATTCCCACTAGTATGAACAAGACAACTTATGAGACTCAATATATGAAAAACATGGTGCTACTTTGAAGCACAACATATGAGACTCACTACATGAAGAACAAGGTGCTACCTTGAAGCATAAGTGTGGTAAAAGGATAGTAACATTGTCCCTTCTCTCTTTTTCTCTCATTTTTTTTATTTGCGCCTTTTCTCTTTTTTTTATGGCCTCTTTTTTTTATTTGGGCTTCCTTGGCCTCTTTTTTTTCGTCCGGAGTCTCATCCCGACTTGTGGGGGAATCACAGTCTCCATCAAACTTTCCTCACTTGGGACAATGCTCTAATAATGATGATCATCACACTTTTATTTTTCTTACAACTCAACAATTACAACTTGAAACTAGAACAAGATATGACTCTATATGAATGCCTCCGGCGGTGTACCGGGATGGTGCAATGAATCAAGAGTGACATGTATGAAAAATAATGCATGGTGGCTGTCGGTGTCAAAATCGGCGGATCTCGGGTAGGGGGTCCCGAACTGTGCGTCTAGGCGGATGGTAACAGGAGACAAGGGACACGATGTTTTACCCAGGTTCGGGCCCTCTTGATGGAGGTAAAACCCTACGTCCTGCTTGATTAATATTGATGATGTGTATTACAAGAGTGGATCTACCACGAGATCAAGGAGGCTAAACCCTAGAAGCTAGCCTATTGTATGATTGTTGTAATGGTTGTTGTGTCCTACAGACTAAAACCCTCCGGTTTATATAGACACCGGAGAGGGCTAGGGTTACACAGAGTCGGTTACAATGGTAGGAGATCTACATATCCGTATCGCCAAGCTTGCCTTCCACGCCAAGGAAAGTCCCATCCGGACACGGGACGGAGTCTTCAATCTTGTATCTTCGTAGTCTTGGAGTCCGGCGGGCGATGATAGTCCGGCTGTCCGGACACCCCCTAGTCCAGGACTCCCTTAGTAGCCCCGGAACCTGGCTTCAATGACGATGAGTCCGGCGCGCATAATGTTCGGCATTGCAAGGCGGGTTCCTCCTCTGAATAATCCATAGAAGATTGTGAACACCAGGATAGTGTCCAGCTCTGCAAAATAATTTCCACACTCCACCGTAGAGAGAATATTATGTACACAAGTTCAATCTGCTGACGTATCCTGTAACGTGACGTCACGCCACTACCAAGCCTTTACTTGAATCATTTTTATTATACCACCTCGGTAGCGTTTAGCGGCGGTTTCTTGGCACGCCTTGTCAAGCGAGATCGTGTTCCCCTTATTCCGGGATCCTCATCAATACGGACGTGGGTAACCCAACCGCGCCTGTCGCCATGCCCCCTCTATCGAAGGCGAGTCCCGAACGGTCACGGAGACGGCTCTTGGTATTCTCCCTCTTTATAATAGGACCAAGGCTCGTTTCTTTTCTTCAATCCTCCATTGAATCTTCTCCTCGCTCCAAGTTCCAACACCCAAAGCCCCAGATTCGTGTGCTTCGGACCTTCAACAATGTCCGGCTCCGACCTTCAGGGCCGGTGGATGCCCTCCTCCGTCACGGAGGAGGACGTGCTAAAGCTGCGAGAGGCCAAGTACCTGTCTTGCAAGATTTCGCACAGGCTGACCACCGTAGGGCAGGCCATTCCCACCCCCGAGCCCAGCGAGTACGTCGTCGTTGTATCCCACCTCCGTCGGGGTTTAGGCTTCCCGACGGATCCTTTCGTGAGAGGGCTCATGTTCTACTACGGGCTGGATTTCCATGACTTGGCTCCGGAGTCCATCCTCCATATTTCCGCATTCATTGTCGTCTGCGAAGCCTTCCTCCGTGTCACCCCCCACTTCGGCCTGTGGCTGAAGACCTTCAATGTGGAGCCGAAGACGATTGGGGGGCGTCAAGCAAAGTGCGGCGGGGCGGCCATAAGCAGGAGGGCCGATGCCCCGTGGCCCGAGGGCTCCTTCCAAGAGGAGCTCGGCTTGTGGCAGCAAGAGTGGTTCTATATCACCACTCCGAAGGGCAGCAGGCAGAAGCCGCCGCCCATATTCCGCTCGGGACCTCCTCTACGGTTGATGTCGTGGGTCAACCAAGGGCTCAACTGGGGGCCGTCAAAAGACGTGCCCCTATTGCAGGGCCGGATTCGAGACCTCCAGGCGAGGGAGATCGATCTGGACGTGGTGATGCAGGTTATGCTAATTAGGTGTCTCCTGCCCTGCAAACGCCGTCCTCTCTGGCTATGGGAGTTCAATCCGGAGGGACCACGGATTCTCCAACACTTTATGGGTACGACACCCGTGGAGATGTACAAGTTATTCTTGGACCGCAGCGGCGTGTCCGGAATTGACCGAGGATGCCGGCCTAAGCTGCAATCGCCCAGATACTCAAGTAAGTAGCTCAGTGTTCGGACGTATCGTTTGTTTGCCTTTCTACAATTCGCCTTTTAACCCGTTATCCTGCAACAGAAGTGGATAGCGCAAGCAAAGCTGATACGATGTCCGCCCCCCCTCCCAGAGACCGCGCCGGATCCCATGCTGGTCAGGATGTTGGAGGTTGCGCCTTCAGAAGAAGGCGAAGGGGAAGATAGAGGAGCTACCGCCTCACCCAAGGGGGCGCTTGAAGAAGGGGGGATCGAGAATCCCTCCCTCCAGGGGGAGAAGAGGACCGCCTCCGAAGACCCGGAGGCCAAAGCCCCTAAGCGGGGGAAGAAATCTTCACCAGAGGGTCCTGCGTCCGGGGAGGTCCCGGCCGCACAGTCTTCTCTAAAGAATCAGCCCTCTAGCGAGCCGTGAGTAGAAAAAGGGGGATTTCATTAATAAGAAACATCCCTATTTGTGCTTCTGAGGATAACCGAAATTTTTACCTTGTAGTTCGGATCTGCGACCTTCTCAGATGAGCTCGTCTTTGGGGGATCTTCGTCCGGAGATGATGGAGAGCGACGCCTCCGTCTCTGCTGCGCGTCGGATAGGGCGGACGAGCTCAAGTGTCGCCACGGAGGGTATCTCGAGCCAGCAGAGCCGAAGAGTTCAGCGCCGACTAGTGTTCAGCCGGGGGAGCTGAAGGATCTACTTGAGAGGGCGTCCATCTCAGAAGATCACAGTGCATTGATGAGTATGGTGATTAGAAAGATTTCGTCCGCCGAAAGCGGATTGCATAATGCCGTCAGGAGTTTGCTGGCGGGGTTTGAGGTATGTAAAAAATGACACCCCTTTTTGAGAGTTTTGCACATGAAAGTGCGCCCTGTATAGATAGTAGCCCCTTTGACTCGGTAGGTTGTCGAAAGCGACAGCGTGCCGAGGATCAAAATCGCAGGTATTGAGTGTCGCCTTTCCTATGCAGGTGGTGGATAGTCCGGGGGCTAGCCGGACTGATGGAGTTGCTGAATTAATGTGGCAACTCGATGTTGCGGATGCGGACATCGCGCTACTCAACAAGCGACTTGACGAGTCGCAAGGTAAATTGTTTCTCCGCAGTCACCTATTAAGGGAGCCAAAGCCCACCTCTTACAATATTTATGCTTGACGCAGATGGTGCTGCTTCTATGGAGAGCCTTCGGGCAGAACTTGCTCAAGCCAAGGAGCAAGCCAGAAGGAGTGATGCGGCTGCCTCGAGTGCGGCCGAGGAGTTAGAAGCCGAAAGGGCTGCACACTGCCAAAGCAGGGAAGAGATGGCCGAATTGGCCGTTAAATTGAAGGATGCTACCGACCGCAATGAGGCTCTTAAAAAGGAGCGCTTATCGGAGCAAGAAGACCTGGGGAAGGCCACCGCAGAAGCCAAGGATGCCCGTTCTGCAATGCGGGCTATAAAGGAGGAGCTGCGTCAGGCCGGAGACATTGTGGTCGGCAAGCCTTTTACGCTGCGCCGCAGTTTACGGATCAAAGTATGCCCAGCTTGGCCAGTGTGGGGTCCGGAGGATCCATATATGGACTTAGCGGCAAGTGGCGGCAGATGCCGTTGTGCACTTCGAAGTCAGAAGGATCACAAGACGGAAGAGCTGTTTTGGTCTCAATTCCATAGTCTGGATCGTTCACTTCACGACCGATCGGTTGGCGAATGGGCTGAGCTGAATAGGTTGTCCGGACTTGCCATGACGGATATCGTGACTCATGTCTGGCCGGATAGGCCCAAGGCGACGAGCTATTTTGGCTTATTGCAGCAATTTCTTGGGGCGGTGCCGCATCTCAAGTTGATGAAGCGGTCGGCCTGCATAGAGGGTGCACGGATGGCCCTTGCCCATGTGAAGACACATTGGACAGAGATGGATGCCACCGTTGTTGCAACCCAGGGTTCGGACGAAAGCCGGTTACCCGCCGAGCACTATTTTGGGGAAGTTCAGCGTGGTGCTCGTGTAATAGAGTCCCAGTGCTCGAAAAATGTCATATTCAAATGAACGTTTTATTTTGTAAAACAATGGTTATGATGTAATCGCTTTTTATACTTGTGCGTTTCAAGTATTGAAATATATCCTATGCGGCCGTTTATGTATACGTGTGTATAACCCGAAGATGGCGATGTCGGCTTTTAGCCCCCACGCACAAGGTGCGGGGGTGTTCGCAAAAATAGCGCATTTTCACACCTAATCCGACGTCTCGGTCCTGTTAAGGAGGTGGTAGCGTAGCAAATGAGGCAACCGGACTATAATGCTTTATCACTTTCACTTAGCCATTGGAGTTCGAGGGTGGGTCACGATATAGCCTCGGCGGCACCGCGTTCTCAATTCGGCACACGTGTGCTCGACCGAAACGGTCCTTCGTCAAAGCGGAGGAATTCTAAACATTCCGTGGTCGATCGAGTGGTTGACCAGTCTCGCTGTATCATGATAGTCGGTTTTGGCTTTCTCTCGAGGTGCTCGCCAAATTAACCGGGCACAATCGCAGAGTTCTCCGGTGCGCGTTAGCCGATGATCTAAACGTAAGGCAGCAAAACACAGGAGCCGAGCAAACCCAACATTTGACCAAAGACATGATTCGGAGCTGATGCATATAAGGCCTAACTCGAGACGCCGAACACTCCCTAAGGTGTTCGGTCTTTATAATAATGGGCAGAACAATGCCCTAAGCCCCTAGGGTCCAGGTACGGGCAAGGTCCTTTGACGCGGCCGATGCCAAAACGTCAGTCTCCACTCTGGTTATAATGAGAAACCAAGGGATTATAGCAACAAGAGACAGTAAGAAAGGTTTATGCAGGGTCTTAATCTGAAAAGAATCCTTGCAACGGGTCCCTACTGCACGTCTACGCCTGTGTCTCCGTTGTGCCGTTATCCTGGACGGGTGTGCATGTTGTTCATCTGTAAAAAGAGAGGAACTTAGTTTGAAAGGGAATCGTGCGAAAAAGTGTATGAAAAATATTAATAAATAAATAAAGCGGAGTCTATATTAGCTCATTATTGCTTATACGCACAGCCCCTTGTGAAGGGGTGTGCGGCTAGGGAGCCCCTAGCTTATTTATGCCGGACTCGTCTAGCCGTGTCCGGGGTCTTTAGATGACCCTCTTAATGAAATGATGCCACGTGGGCCGGGCATTTTAAGTGTAAGAGACGCGTAATGTGGTATGGCATTAAAGCGGACAAAAGCTTCACGTCCCAATAGTGCTTGATAGCTAATTTTGAATGGGGCGACATGAAAGATTAGTTTTTCGCGTCAGAAGTTGTTCAGTGATCTGAACACAACTTCTAGTAATAAGGAGCCTGTGCACTTGGCGTAAGGGCCTGGCGTAACTCCTTTGAAGGAAGTGCGGCTATGTCGAATTTTAGTAAGGTCTATCCCCAACTTGCGGATTGTGTTCGGATATAGCAGGTTTAAATCGCTGCCTCCGTCCATCAGGACTTGTGTAAAATGTAGTCCGTCGATTATAGGATCCAATATCAGGGCAGTCCATCCTGCATTTTGAACACTTCTGGAATAATCCAGGTGGTCAAAAGTGATTGGTTTTGACATCCAATCTCGAGGTTCCGCTGGGGTGGACCGTGCGAGACCCATCTTAGCGGGTGCCGCATTGTTATTCCGTATTATCACATGAAGTGAGTTTACTGCTTTGACTTCTTGTGGGAAAGTCTTTTGTTTTCCGGTGCCCTACTGGTGGGGTTCGTCGTCGTCCTCGCTTGGTGCGTCAAGCCCCTTGTGTTCGGTGTTGAGTCGGCCGGACTGTTTAAAAACCCAACAATCCCGGTGGGTGTGGTTTGCAGGCCTTCCGCAGGTGCTGTGGATTTGACATATCCGATCCAAAATTTTGTTTAAGTTGGATAGCTCGGCACTGTTGTCCTTAAGAGGCAGTGTTTTGTTGTTTGGCCGCGAGCTTTTGAATCCGGCATTGACCGCCGTGTTCTTTGGGCTTTTCTCTTTATTCCGGCGCTGATCTTTTCTGCGCCGTGATTTTCCGTTTCTATCTCTGATCTCGGATGTACTTGGGTCGCTGGTGCTGCATCTTGCTAGCCAGCTGTCTTCCCCCGCGCAAAAGCGGGTCATGAGGCTTGTTAGCGCGGACATTGTCCTCGGCTTCTCTTGGCGAGGTGTGCAGCGAGCCATTCGTCTCGGATGTTGTGTTTAAAAGCTGCTAAGGCTTGGCGTCCGGACGATCGACTATTTGGTTCTTCTTAGTAAAGAACCTATTCCGAAATTCTTACTGACTCTCGGGCTGTTGAGTTATATGACTTAGATCGTCTGCATCCGGAGGGCGGACATAAGTCCCTTGAAAATTTGCTCTAAACACGTCCTCAAGCTCTTCCCAACTTCCAACAGTGTTTTCTGGGAGGCTTTTGAGCCAATGCCGAGCTGGCCCTTTGAGCTTGAGGGGTAAATATTTTATGGCGTGGAGATCATCTCCTCTAGCCATGTGTATGTGTAGTATATAATCCTCTATCCAGACTCCAGGGTCTGTTGTTCCGTCGTAAGCCTCTATGTTTATGGGTTTGAGCCCTGCTGGGAATTCATGATCCAGCACCTCATTGGTGAAACATAGTGGGTGTGCGGCGCCCCTGTATTTGGGTGTACCGCTGTCTTCGAACACTTGGCGTGTTGTGTTGCTTCATGGGGCCCTCTTTTTTGGCCCGTAAATGGACCTGGCTGGGTCATCTGTTTTCCCAGGATCATGGGTTGGCTTGTGTGCGGCGCCGCTTATAGTTTTTGGCCTATCATCTAGCCATCTATCCGCCAGCGGCCTCTTTGTTTTTTTGTGTGGGGCTCTATGGCTTCCTCGTCAATTCTCGCAGCAGCTTGCGCTTGGGTAGCTCTTTGATTGATGGCCATTGCCGATTTGTCTGCGGTTTTGAGCACTTTGCTCCACCTCATTCTCGAGTATGTCTTCCGCTGTTTTGAGCTTCCATTTTCCTTCTTGAGACTTCTTCGAAGGGCGGCGAGTCTTTTGCGAAGGCTCTTATTCTTCGTGGTGTGTCCGGCGTGAGGTCGTCTGGACTGTTGGTTTCGCCGGGCATGGATTGATTATCCGATTCGTCCTGTTCGGACGGTTGCTTGGCTGCATGTTCGTCGTCCACTGGTTTGCCCTGCTCTATTGCTGGGTCATTAGGAGCGCTGTTGTTGTCGAGGCGGGACTTAGGGCGGCGTCTGCATCGCCGTTTTGGTTGTTTATCGGCGGGATTATCCTTTGCCGCGCCCTATTGGTCCTCGTTATCGCTTCCTTTCGGGGTATCCACCATATATACATCATGGGTTGCGGTGGCCCTCCAGTGCTCTGTGAGAGCTGGTTCTTGATCGTCTCCGGCATCGTCGTCCATACCGTCGATGTCTTCGGAGTCGTAGTCTAGCATGTCGGTTAGATCGTCGACAGTGGCTACAAAGTGGGTGGTGGGTGGGGTTTGAATTTCTTCGTTGTCCGCATCCCAACCATCCTGGCCATAATCCGGCCAGGGCTCTCTGGATAGCGAGAGATGCTTTAGCGAATTTAGGATGTCGCCAAAGGGCGAGTGCTGAAAGATGTCCGCAGCGGTGCACTCCATGATCGGCGCCCAATCGGATTCGATTGGCAGGGGTGCAGGAGGTTCGGAGTCCGGCAGGGAGTCTGGCACCTCGGAGTCATGAGCTTTATAGGGGACAAGGTCAGTGTTTGGCTCCATCGCCGCGGATGTTGCGGCTCCCGAGGCGGTGTCCAGCCACTCGTCCTCGATCTGCGCGATTGGCTCCGAACTATTGGTCGGAGCGGATTCATGTGCGGCCTCCAAGGCACTGTCCGACGGCAGAGCTAGATCGTGCCCATTGCGACAGTGCGGCACGCTCGGCTACAGATCGGATCCATCGAAGATCAAGTCTCCGCGGATGTCCGCCGTGAAGTTTAGGCTTCCAAATCTGACCTGACGGCCAGGGGCGTAGCTTTCGATCTGCTCCAGATGGCCAAGTGAATTAGCCCTCAGTGCGAAGCCGCCGAATACGAAGATCTGTCCGGGGAGAAAAGTCTCACCCTGGACGGCGTTGTTGTTGATTGAAGAAGCCATCGAGCCTATCGGTGACGACACAGAGGAACTCTCAATGAAAGCACCAATGTCGGTGTCAAAACCGGCGGATCTCGGGTAGGGGGTCCCGAACTGTGTGTCTTGGCGGATGGTAACTGGAGACAAGGGACACGATGTTTTACCCAGGTTCGGGCCCTCTTGATGGAGGTAAAACCCTACGTCCTGCTTGATTAATATTGATGATGTGTATTACAAGAGTGGATCTACCACGAGATCAAGGAGGCTAAACCCTAGAAGCTAGCCTATGGTATGATTGTTGTAATGGTTGTTGTGTCCTACGGACTAAAACCCTCTGGTTTATATAGACACGGAGAGGGCTAGGGTTACACGGAGTCGGTTACAATGGTAGGAGATCTACATATCCGTATCGCCAAGCTTGCCTTCCATGCCAAGGAAAGTCCCATCCGGACACGGGACGGAGTCTTCAATCTTGTATCTTCGTAGTCTTGGAGTCCGGCGGACGATGATAGTCCGGCTGTCCGGACACCCCCTAGTCCAGGACTCCCTTAGTGGCTTTGCCACAAATACGATGTCAACTACAAGACCATGCAATGGCAATATGACAAAAGTAAAGTATGTCATGATGAACGGAACGGTGGAAAGTTGCATGGCAATATATCTCGGAATGGCTATGGAAATGCCATAATAGGTCGGTCTGGTGGCTGTTTTGAGGAAGATATAAGGAGGTTTATGTGTGAAAGAGCGTATCATATCACGGGGTTTGGATGCACCAGCAAAGTTTGCACCAACTCTCAATGTGAGAAAGGGCAATGCACGGTACCGAAGAGGCTAGCAAATGCGGAAAGGTAAAAGTGCGTATAATCCATGGACTCAACATTAGTCAAAAGAAGTCATATACTTATTGCAAAAATTTAGAAGCCATCAAAAATCAAGTACTATGCACAATGCTCCTAGGGGGATAGATTGGTAGGAAAAGACCATCGCTCGTCCCCGACCGCCACTCATAAGGATGCACAAGCCAGGTACACTTCATGCTTCAAATTTGTTACACAACTTTACCCATACGTGCATGCTACAGGACTTACAAACTTCAACACAAGTATTTCTCAAATTCACAATTACTCAACTAGCACGACTTTGATATTATTACCTCCATATCTCATAACAATTATTAAGCATTAAATTTATCTTAGTATTCAATTCACTCAAAAGAAAGTTTCACATATCTTAAACACTAAGTATATTAACATTAAGCAAATTACCATGCTATTAATGACTCTCAAAATAATCTAAGAGAAGCATGAGAGATCAAGTTTCTTTAAAACAAATCCACCACCATGCTCTAAAATATTTAATTGAAGTACTAGAGCAAAAACTATCACGCTCAAAAAGATATAAGTGAAGCACTATGAGCAAAACTATCAAGCTCAAAAGATATAAGTGAAGCACATAGAGTATTCTAACAATTTCCAAATCATGTATGGATCTCTCAAAAGGTGTGTACAGCAAGGATGATTGTGGTATACTAACAAGCAAAGACACAAATAATACAAGACGCTCCAAGCAAAACACATATCATGTTGGTGAATAAAAATATAGCTCCAAGTAAATTACCGATGGAAGTGGACGAAAGAGGGGATGCCTTCCGGGGCATCCCCAAGCTTTGACTTTTTGGTGTTCTTGGATTATCTTGGGGGTGCCATGGGCATCCCCAAGCTTAGGCTCTTGCCACTCCTTGTTCCATAATCCATCAAAAGAATTCACCCAAAACTTGAAAACTTCACAACACAAAACTCAACAGAAATCTCGTGAGCTCCGTTAGAGAAAGAAAACAAAAGACTACTTCAAGGTACTGTAATGAACTAATTATATGTTTATATTGGTGTTAAACCTACTGTATTTCAACTTCTCTATGGTTTATAAACTAATTTACTAGCCATAGATTTATCAAAATAAGCAAACAACACACGAAAAACAGAATCTGTCAAAAACAGAACAGTCTGTCGTAATCTGTAACTAACGCAAACTTCTGGAACTCTAAAAATTCTACCAAAATAGTAAGTCCTGGAAAATTTGTTTATTAATCAGCATCAAAAAGAATCAACGCAAAATCACTCTCGAGTAAAAAATGGCAGCTAATCTCGTGAGCGCTAAAGTTTCTGTTTTTCAGCAGAATCAAATCAACTATCATCGTACGTTATCCTATAGGTCTTACTTGGCACAAACACTAATTAAAACATAAAACCACATCCAAACAGAATGTAGATGGATTATTTATTCCTAAACAGAACCAAAAACAAAAAACACAAAATAAAATTGGGTTGCCTCCCAACAAGCGCTATCGTTTAACGCCCCTAGCTAGGCATTGAGATTATGATGATGCTCACATGAAAGATAGGAATTGAAGCACAAAGATAGCATCATAAAACATGTGACAAACATACTTAAGTCTAGCATACTTCCTATGCATAGGCATCTTGTAAGCAAACAAATTATCAAGGCAAGCAAAAACTAGCATATGCAAGGAAAAACAAAGAGATGATAGCAATCTCAACATGAAGAGAGGTAATTTAGTAACATGAAAACTTCTACAACCATATTTTCCTATCTCATAATAATTACATGTAGGATCATAAGCAAATTCAACAATATAGCTATCACAAAACATATTCTTAACACGATCCACATGTATGCAAAGTTGACACTCTTTCAAAATAGTGGGATTAACATTAACTAAAGTCATGACCTCTCCAAACCCACTTTTATCAAAAACTTCATAAGATTGAACATTATCCAAATATGTGGGATCTAAATTTGACACTCTTCCAAACCCACCTTCAATATTATTGCAAACACTATTATCAATCTCATATTCGTCATGGGGATTAAATAAATTTTCAAGATCATAAGAAGAATCACCCCAATCATGATTATTGCAACAAGTAGAGGACATAGCAAAACTAGCATCCCCAAGCTTAGGGTTTTGCATCTTATTGGCACAATTGACAACAAAAGATTTTATAATAAAATCATTCCAATCATGCTTTTTATTCAAAGATCTATCGTGAGTCACTTCACGGATTTCAGGCAAAACCTTATAAAGATAATCTAGTGCATCCAAATTACTAGGAATTGGTTCATCATAATTGGATCCCTTAAAAAGATTGGCAAGCGGATCAAGATCCATGGACTTTTAGCGAACGAAGAGGCAAGCAAAAAGAAGATACAAGCAAACATAAGATCGAACGGAATAAGGGCGAATAAAACGGCAAGGGTGAAGTGGGGGAGAGGAAAACGAGAGGCAAATGGAAAATAACGTAATGCGAGAGATAGGGATTGTGATGGGTACTTGGTATATTGACTTTTGCGTAAGCCTCCCCGGCAACGGCGCCAGAAATTCTTCTTGCTACGTCTTGAGCTTGTGTTGGTTTTCCCCGAAGAGGAGAGGATGATGCAGCACCGTAGCGTAAGTATTTCCCTCAGTTTTTGAGAATGAAGGTATCAATCCAGTAGGAGGTCACGCGCAAGTCCCTCGTACCTGCACAACACGATATCAACTCGTAACCAACGCTTAGGGGTTGTCAATCCCTTCACGTTCACTTACGAGAGTGAGATCTGATAGAGATAATATTTTTGGTATTTTTGATAGATAGATGCAAAGTAAAAAGTAAAGGCAAAGTAAAAGCAAAGCAAGTAAATAAAGTGATATAGATTGATATGATGAGAATAGACCCGGGGGCCATAGGTTTCACTAGTGGCTTCTCTCAAGAGCATAAGTATTCTATGGTGGGTGAACAAATTACTGTTGAGCAATTGATAGAACTGAGCATAGTTATGAGTATACCTAGGCAATGATCATGTATATAGGCATCACGTCCGTGACAAGTAGATCGAAACGATTCTGCATCTACTACTATTACTCCACTCATCGACCGCTATCCAGCATGCATCTAGAGTATTAAGTTAAAAACAGAGTAACGCCTTAAGCAAGATGACATGATGTAGAGGGATAAATTCATGCAATATGATAAAAACCCCATCTTGTTATCCTCGATGGCAACAATACAATACGTGCCTTGCAAATCTTTACATCCTCGAGTAAGGACACCGCAAGATTGAACCCAAAGCCATGCACTTCTCCCATTGCAAGAACTACCAATCTAGTTGGCCAAACCAAACGGATAATTCGAAGAGGCTTGCAAAGATAACTCAATCATACATAAAAGAATTCAGAGAAGAATCAAATATTTTCCATCGATAATACTGGATCATAAACCCACAATTCATCGGTCTCAACAAACACACCGCAAAAAGAAGATTACATCGAATAGATCTCCACAAGAGAGGGGGAGAACATTGTATTGAGATCCAAAAAGAGAGAAGAAGCCATCTAGCTACTAGCTATGGACCCGAAGGTCTGAAGTAAACTACTCACACTTCATCGGAGGGGCTATGGTGATAATGTAGAAGCCCTCCGTGATGGATGCCCCCTCCGGCGGAGCTCCGGAACAGGCCCCAAGATGAGATCTCGTGGATATAGAAGGTTGCGGCGGTGGAATTAGGTTTTTTTGCTCCTGTTATGATCATACGGGGATACGTAGGTATATATAGGAGGAAGGACTACGTCGGTGGAGCTTCGAGGGGGGCCACGAGGTAGCGGGCGCGCCCAGGGGGGGCGCGCCCTCCACCCTCGTGACCTCCTCGGAAGCTTCTTGGAGTAGGGTCCAAGTCTCCTGGATCACGTTCCGTGAGAAAATCACGTTCCCGAAGGTTTCATTCCGTTTGATATTCCGTTTCTTCAAAGTACTGAAATAGGCAAAAAACAGCAATTCTGGGCTGGGCCTCCGGTTAATAGGTTAGTCCCAAAAATAATATAAAAGTGGAAAATAAAGCCCGATATAGTCCAAAATAGTAGATAAAGTAGCATGGAGCAATCAAAAATTATAGATACGTTGGAGACGTATCACGTGGCCTCGGCTTATATAATGTACCAGAAGCCTAGGATAACAAGAGTCCTAGTCGAATACGTCGGTGGAGAGGAGTCCTTGTCTTGATCACCAAGTCTTGTGGAATCTTCCTCATGTATACTTCGGCTGTCCGAACTAGCCCATCAGTAAATGGCCCTGGGGGTCCTCGGACCAATCCAATTGATCGGGAGACAACGTGGTGAGTACCCCCTAGTCCAGGACACCGTCAGTAGCCCCCTAAACCGTCTTCAAGTTGGGGACAGTCCTCGGTTCTTCCGAACTACTCTTCGTCTTCGGTCATCGGTCTTGAAAACTGGTTCAACAAATCTTCCCATCATCTATCTTGACGATTGCCGAGCTAAATCTGAAGAGGTTATATGTCGGGTATCCGAGGAGCCCTTTAAGTCTTTGGCCTTTATCAATGCCTTGTTATTTTTATGCCACACCTCGGGTTTGAAGTTGTTCCCATGCGGCGGCGTCTTCTTGCATCCGAGGTCCTATGCCGGACTGCATTCGAGGTATCTTTTGCAGCCGAGCGCCAATGCCAGACTATCGTCGAGCTCCAATGTCGGACTGTATCCAAGCTCCAACGTCAGACTGTATCCGAGGTGTCATAGATCACCTTGGTTCAAAAAAGTTAAAGGAGTTTAGCCGAGCTTAATGCTGGAAATGCCCTCTATGGAGCTAGCCACTTGCATCTGAGCTATATCCCGAAATGCTTTCGAGGTAGTTCAACACCTCGGTCATGGGCTGACTATTTGCGGATTTTATTTCTGATGCGTATAAATTTATTTGTTGTCAATATGTATAACCGGTAGCCCTCAAGGTGTGTGTCGGTCTAAAACCCGAGATGCACCTGAAGGAAAACATGAAACTGCTGATCCTAGTAGCCGCTGAGACTTAGGTCGATTTGCAAAATAGGCCTGAGGATCAACTCCTAGCTCGGCAGCATACGTAAGAATAGAAATGCAGTGTAATATATTAGAGGTAATAGCGATCGGCGAACAGGCCCCTGAGAGAGGGTCGTGAGAAGTCGCCGTGATATATTAGCTTAATGTCGGATAAGTCCCAGATGGTACTTATTGTTGTCCGAAGACGCGCTTGTCGATAGTTCGGTCATACCAAACAATGAGCATTTTGAATTTTCTGCATTGAATAGGCAATGCAGTAGCCCCCGAGCCACTGGTCGGGTGGCAACACCAGATCAGGGGATCGATGTACCCCTTTAATATTGTAAATAATAAGCCCGTAGCCCAGTAGCCCCGAGCCTTAATGTGGGCATAGGTGGCCGAATTAAGGATCAATATCTGAAGTAAAATCACAAATTGTGTGTAATGATTCTATGTATCCAAGTACTCTACCTCGTTAATGCTTGAATTCGCATTGTACAAAACTTTGTTGACCGACCATCGGCTTCAACCTCCTCGGCCAGTAGTCGAGGAGCGTTTGTCCTACTTTATAAAGCCTTTATAAGGGCAAAGATTTATGACAAATAAGGCAATCCTGTCATATGGTTTTATAAACAAAGGTAAGCGGAGAGATATGTTATAATATGTTTTAACGTAAGAAACATCTTCCAAAGAAAATAGTCCCGCTATCAGTTCCTTTCTTTGGGTTGTCATGCCGACCATGATCATTAAACCTCACCTCCGATCAATGCGGGAGAGAAATATTGAGGATTTAGTTTGGGGAAAGTTCCCGAACTATGTGGTATTTAGCGAACCTAAATTTTCACTTCCGTCGTTGCCGACCAATTATATCCTTTAAGATCGCTAGCTTTCGGCTTCACCCAGTCTGAGGTACTAACTCGGATGACCCGGTAGTAACAATCACAGAGGTGCTCCCTTTACCGCCTAGTCGAACAATCGGGAACGTAGGGGTAAGCACAGGAGCCAGGCAACCCAACTTGGCCAAAATCTTAAGTCAAATTGATACATATTTATGACTTTATAAGGATAATTACGGAAGGCAGCGCTTGTATACTGAATACAAATATTGATGATATATGTTTATTTTGACTCAATTGCGACCGTTTATCAGTTGAAAGTGGCCCATCGTTAGCTTCTACCCCTTTGTAGATACTACACAGGGTGTTTCTGCAATAATGAGACAACCCTTAGCCGATGTCTCGGTGCCCGGAGGCGGTTGTGTTAGCGGAAATGAGGCAATCAGATATGCGGGCTTTATAACTTTCACTTAGTCATAGGAGATCAAAGTTGGGAGGCCAGCTAGTAGCCCCCGGTTAGTGTTTGGTGACAGCCGAGGTCAAGCCGTAAACACTTTGGCCAATGTTATGAACGACCCGTCGTTTAACACAGTCATAGGATCGCTGACCAGTTTACGCTTATTGTGATAGTCAGTTTTCGGCTTTCTCCACTGAGGTGCTTAACCATGCGAGCTGGAAGAACAGTCGCAGTGGTTCTCCCTTTGGACACCTAGACGAACAAAGCGGAACGTAGGAGGCAAGCACAGGAGCCGGGCGACCCAACTATTGACCGAAGACACGATTCGAAACCGATGCATATATAGCAATATCCGAGAATGATTTGCCGAGGACCTCATGGGGTACCTTGGTTTTTCTGGGTTCGGCTGTAGTTTTAGCCCCCCGTGAATATTGCGAATGCTTTAAAGGTGTATGGCATTGCACTGCTCGAGAACTAGTCCCAATGTGGCGTGTATTTTGTCAACACCGAGGTGTAGTGCGGTGGGTAAGATGCCGAGTTGTAGGTCGGAAAAAATCTCACGAGTTGAAATAGGATGGAGGGTACCTCGGTCATGAGGATGCCCCGCTTCCTGAAAGAAAAACATACAAATAGCTAAAAAAAAGAGCCATAAGCTCGAAAAGCCAAAAAAACTTATGTAAAAGCCTGAGGTCTGGACTAAACCGAGATATTGGTGCCAATTCGGAAATTGGTCTTGAAGAAAAAGGTGTGCTTCGGTCATGCTTTAACATGACGCATCCGATCTCAAGACTTCAAGTGGGTCATCCTACGACTGCAAGCTCCTTATCCCAAAGGAGGAGTGCTTCTTCGAGGCCAGTTTAGGGAACTAAACTCGAGCGGTGAGGGAGTCCTGGACTAGGGGGTGTCCGGATAGCCGAACTATCATCATCGGCCGGACTCCAAGACTATGAAGATACAAGATTGAAGACTTCGTCCCGTGTCCGGATGGGACTTTCCTTGGCGTGGAAGGCAAGCTTGGCAATATGGATATGTAGATCTCCTACCATTGTAACCGACTTTGTGTAACCCTAGCCCTCTCCGGTGTCTATATAAACCGGAGGGTTTTAGTCCATAGGACGAACAACAATCATACCATAGGCTAGCTTCTAGGGTTTAGCCTCCTTGATCTCGTGGTAGATCCACTCTTGTACTACCCATATCATCAATATCAATCAAGCAGGAGTAGGGTTTTACCTCCATCGAGAGGGCCCGAACCTCGGTAAAAACATCGTGTCCCTTGTCTCCTATTACCATCCGCCTAGACGCACAGTTCGGGACCTCCTACCCGAGATCCGCCGGTTTTGACACCGACATTGGTGCTTTCATTGAGAGTTCCTCTATGTCGTCACCGATAGGCTTGATGGCTCCTTCGATCATCAACAACAACGCGGTACAGGGTGAGACTTTCCTCCCCGGACAGATCTTCGTATTCGGCGGCTTTGCCCTACGGGCCAATTCACTTGGCCATCTGGAGCAGATTGAAAGCTACGCCCCTGGCCGTCAGGTCAGATTTGGAAGTTTGAACTTCACGGCTGACATCCGCGGAGACTTGATCTTCGATGGATTCGAGCCACGGCCGAGCGCGCCGCACTCTCTCGATGGGCATGATTTAGCTCTGCTGCCGGACAGTGCCCTGGAGGCCGCACACGACTCTGCTCCGACCCTTAATTTAGAGCCGACTGCGCAGATCGAGGATGAGTGGCTGGACACCGCCTCGGGGGATGCTACATCTATGGAGATGGAGCCGAATACTGACCTTGTCCCTTGTGAAGCTCGTGACTCCAAGGTGCCGGACTCCTCGCCGGACTCCGAACCTCCCGCGCCCCTCCAATCGAATCCGATTGGGCGCCGATCATGGAGTTCACCCCTGCAGACATCTTTCAACACTCACCTTTTGGCGACATCCTGAATTCGCTAAAATATCTGTCGTTATCAGGAGAGCCCTGGCCGGACTGCGGTCAGGACGGTTGGGATGCAGACGACGAAGAAATTCAAGCCCCACCCACCACCCACTTTGTAGCCACTGTCGACGATCTAACCGACATGCTAGACTACGACTCCGAAGACATCAACGGTATGGACGATGATGCCGGAGATGGCCAAGAACCAGCGCCTACGGGGCATTGGAAGACCACCTCGTCATATGACATATATATGGTGGACATCCCAAAGGATGGGAATGGCGAGGAAGCAGTGGAGGAAGACTCCTCCAAAAAGCAGCCTAAGCGCCGGCGTTAGCGGCGCCGCTCTAAATCCCGCCACAGCAAGAATGGAGATTCCGGCACCGGAGAAAATAACACCCCAGATAGTGCCGAAGACAACCCCCTCCAGCAAGATTCAGCATAGGAGGACGGAGAAGCCACCCCTCATGAGAGTGTGGCAGACGAAGAGGTAGAGGATGATAATTACATGCCTCCCTCTGGAGACGAGGCAAGCCTCAACGACGATGAATTCCTCGTGCCTGAGGATCCCGTCGAACAAGAGCGTTTCAAACGCAGGCTTATGGCCACAGCAAACAGCCTAAAGAAAAAGCAGCAACAGCTTAGAGCTGATCAAGATCTGCTAGCTGACAGATGGACTGAAGTCATTGCGGCCGAAGAGCATGAACTCGAACGCCCCTCCAAAAGCTACCCCAAACGCAAGCTGCTCCCCCAATTAGAGGAGGAGGCATATAAACCTGCATCACCAGCGCACAATACGGCTGAGCGACCACCTCGTGGCCGCGACAGAGAGGCCTCTAGGCCCTCCACTAGAACCGTACCCTAGCACCGCTCGAAAAGTACGAAGCCACGGGGGAATGCGCCGGACTTGCGAGACATATTGGTGGATAAGGCAAGACAATCAAGATCAATCTACGGATCGCATGGGCGCCCCACGATGCGCGACGACGACCGTCGCGCCGGATACAGCAACTCCGGCCAGGCAGAACACAGTAGACAAAGTTCGCTCGAGTTACGTCGTGATATTGCCCAATATAGAGGCGCCGCACACCCACTATGCTTCACAGATGAAGTAATGGATCATCAAATCCCTGAAGGGTTCAAACCCGTGAATATTGAATCCTATGATGGCACAGCAGACCCCGCGGTTTGGATCGAAGACTATCTCCTTCATATCCAGATGGCCCGCGGCGATGATCCACGCCATCAAATATCTCCCACTCAAGCTTAAAGGACCAGCTCGGCATTGGCTTAACAGCTTGCGGCGAGAATCAATTGGGTGTTGGGAGGACCCGAAGCCGCATTCCTTGACAACTTCAGGGCACATATGTGCGACCACCAGACGCCGATGACCTAAGCCACATAATTCAGCAGCCAGACGAATCGGCCAGACAATTCTGGACATGGTTCTTAACAAAGAAAAATCAAATCGTCGACTGTCCGGATGCAGAGGCCCTCGTAGCCTTCAAACATAACATCCGCGACGAGTGGCTTACCCGACACCTAGGACAGGAAAAGCCGAAATCCATGGCAGCCCTCACATCACTCATGACCCGCTTCTGCGCGGGAGAAGACAGCTGGCTAGCCCGCAGTAACAACCTCAGCAAAAATTCTGGCAGTCCGGATAACAAGGACCACGATGGCAGGTCGCGTCGCAACAAAAACAAACGCCGTGTTAACGGCGATAACACTGAGGATACGGCAGTCAACGCCGGATTTAGAGGCTCCAAACCCGGTCAGTGCAAAAAGCCATTCAAAAGAACTACTCCGGGTCCGTCCAATTTGGACCGAATACTCGACCGCTCGTGCCAGATACAAGACACCCCCGAAAAGCCAACTAATCACATCAACAGGGATTGTTGGGTATTCAAGAAGGCAGGCAAGTTAATTGCCGAAAACAATGACAAGGGGCTGCATAGCGACGACGAGGAAGAGACCCGACCGCCGAACAATAGAGGACATAAAGGTTTCCCCCCACATGTGCGGACGGTAAACATGATAGACGCAACCCACATACCCAAGATGGAGCGGAAGCGTGCACTCAGGGACGTATATGCGATGGAGCCAGTCGCCCCGAAGTTCAACCCATGATCCTCCTTCCCGATCACCTTTGATCGAAGGGACCACCCTACCAGTATCCGCCATGGCGGATTCGCCGCATTGGTTTTAGACCCAATCGTCGATGGATTTCACCTCACCAAAGTCCTGATGGACGGCGGCAGCAGCCTGAACCTGCTTTATCAGGATACAGTGTGCAAGATGGGCATAGACCCCTCAAGGATTAAACCCACAAAGACGACCTTCAAAGGCGTCATACCAGGTGTAGAGGCTAGCATGCAGCTCGGTCACACTTGAAGTGGTCTTGGATCCCGGATAACTTCCGGCGAGAGTTAATCTTGACATAGTTCCGTCCGCAGCGGCTATCATGCTCGCTTTCGGAAGGACCGCGCTTGCAAAGTTCAACGCGTGCTGCACTACGCATACCTCAAGCTCAAGATGCCAGCCCTCGAGGAGTGATCACGGTCAATGGAAACACTGAGCGCTCCCTCCGAACGGAGGAACACACAGCGCTCGCGCGGCGAATCTGAGCAGCCTCTTAAGGCAATTCTCGAGTCCGGCCGCTAAGCGACCGGACACTGCTAAACGCGCCCGGAGTAACCTACAACAAGACCACTTGGCACGTACCGAGCACGCATAGCAGTGCGGCCCCAACCCCAGCCCTTGCAAAATTGCAAGAATGGTCCTTCGCGTACATCATTACGCTCTGGAGATACCATGGGCATAGGGGGAGGGGCACGACCACGACAGGCCCAGAGTGCGGCTCAACCACACCAGGGGCTCCCAAGTGTATCATCTTTTTTCCTTTTTTTTCTTAATCAACAGGACTCCATTTACCAGAGGCCCTGTCCGGCAGCAGATCTGCCGAACTCACGATGCAACAGCCAGGGAAGGAGAAAAGCTACGACGAGTATCCAAGTGGTCTCTGTCGGTGTCAAAACCGGTGGATCTCAGGTAGGGGGTCCCGAACTGTGCGTCTAGGCGGATGGTAACAGGAGACAAGGGACACGATGTTTTACCCAGGTTCGGGCCCTCTTGATGGAGGTAAAACCCTACGTCCTGCTTGATTAATATTCATGATATGGGTAGTACAAGAGTAGATCTACCACGAGATCAAGGAGGCTAAACCCTAGAAGCTAGCCTATGGTATAAATGTTGTAATGGAGGTTATCCCCTATGGACTAAAGCCCTCCAGTTTATATAGACACCGGAGAGGGCTAGGGTTACACAGAGTCGGTTACAATGGTAGGAGATCTACATATCCGTATTGCCAAGCTTGCCTTCCACGCCAAGGAAAGTCCCATCCGGACACGAGACGGAGTCTTCAATCTTGTATCTTCGTAGTCTTGGAGTCCGGTGGACAATGATAGTCCGGCTGTCCGGACACCCCCTAGTCCAGGACTCCCTCAGTAGCCCCCGAACCAGGCTTCAATGACGATAAGTCCGGCGCATATGCAGTCTTCGGTGTTGCAAGGCGGGTTCTCCTTCAAGTTCCATGTATCTGCCGAACAGTATCCGGCTTCCTCATTAATGTCGCGCTTCTTGGCTTCTATGCCCAATAATGACCTTCTTCCACGCGTCGCACGAATGCGAAAAGCCAGGGTATCTTTAACGTTTTACCCCCTAGCTGCACAAATAATCCGCCTATAAGAGAGGCAAGAATCCAGATCCAAATCACACCACCTTCCTTCCCGAGTCCTCATCGAGCGCCTCGACCAAAAATCCATTCTATCATGGACCGTCGTGCGGCTCCTCTTCTCGCGCCCCAGCCCTCCGCCAGAGATTGAGGAGATGTTCCGTCCCGCACAACGAGCTGGTGGCGCTTCAAGCAAAGGGATATCTCCTCCGGCCTTCATGGTCCCGGTTCGAGCCGGTTGGCCACCTACCAAGGTGGGAAACAAGCGGAGGCTACCCCAAGTCCCAACAAAGGGAGCGGGTATGCCGTCCCCTATCGATAAGGGGACTCGGATTTCCTATTCATCCGTTCCTCCGTGGGCTCCTGGAGTTCTACGGACTCCAGCTCCATCACCTTACGCCCGCCTCTATCCTGCATATTGCGGGTTACGTAGCTCTTTGTGAGCTTTTCCTGGGCATTGAGCCCCATTTTGCACTGTGGAAGAGGCTATTCTGCCTCGTACCTCGTTCTCACGAGGGGTCCATATACCAAGTGGGCGGCGCCGAAATATGGTGCATTGCCGGGACCGGATATCCATCCGAACCCCTAAGAAGCGCCCCAAGACCGGCCTTCGAATGGTTTTATATAGAGGACGCCGCTGCCGGACCTGTTTGGATCGGCCTCCGGAGTTCAAGCATCGCCCCTTGAAGAACGCTTAGCGGGCGCCCACGGAGCCCCAATTGGAGAAGACAAGAGCGTCCATTATCGATGGGCGAATAAGATTATTGGCCCGCCGGGTTGACCATGATTGGAGTCATGGCAACATGCATCACTGTGGGGCGCAGCCTTGCAATGAGGACCACCCATGTGGGATTTCAGCGGGGAAGACGACGCCACCCGCCATGGTCGCAAAGGACCAGATTCGGCCGAGGATCTGGTGACGATCCTGTCCGGCCTATACAAGGGGGAGAAGGAGGACTTTCTCCAGACGAACCCTTTGAATGGGTTTTCCATGAATAACCCCCGGCGCTGGGTGAGCGAACACTTTGAGGGTCCGACCCGTGCTTTCAAAAGTTTAAGCTTCTCGTATTGTGTCTTCGGCGCAGGAACTGTGCCGGACTGTGGAGGACATGATAAGTCCGGCCCCGCAACCCGAGGATCCGGAGAGATCCCGCGATCCGGCCTCCGAAGAGGATCCGGACATAAAAGTGGAGCCAATCGACGGGGTGTTCCACTAGCTCAGCATGGACAATGCGTTAGTCGCCATTACGGCTGACTACCCCGGATTGTGTCCGGCTCCCCAGGTGATTGTGACCGAAGTCCCGACACCATTGTTTCTTTCTTACCCATCTCTGAACTTCGTGATCTGACGGTGTTTTGCAGGAAATGCCTTCAAGGCGGGAAGCCGAGCCAGCGGGTGACCAACAAAGGCGACCTGCACCAAGAGGCGGAAGAGGAGCGCTGCACGGACTGAAACTTTGCGGCTGAGGTATAGCTCGCATTTAATTATTTGGAGCAACGTTCCTAGGAAGCGTTTAAGTGCTCACGATCTTTGTAGGAGGAAAAGCGCCCGCCGGACTGCCGGCGTGGAGGTTGCCAATCCAACATCTACTAGCCGTGCTCAGCGCTGGTTTGGAGGGGAGGCGAGCAAGGCGCTGGCGGATACTCCTCCAACGGAGGATGCCGACAGACTGTCCGCCACCAAGTGCGAGGTGGAGAGCACCATGAACCACAGCGCCACGACAAGTGTTTCGTGACGCGTGCTTTTCCCATGAGGCGTTGAATGCCTTTACGCTGGGACGCACCTCCGTGCTGCTCAAGATGGTTTTACGAGCCACGAGCAATATGTAAAAGACATACGGGTAAGAGAATTTAGTAGTTATATATGCAAGAGCCCCGAGACTTAAAGTAGTTATGTTAACTGATTTAAGGATCATTGAAAACGCAGGGTCTTACTGAGAAGAATACCCAGCTGTCTCAGGAGCTGCAAGAGTGCAAGGCCCAACTTGAGGCCGCACTCGCTGCCGCAGGAGGAAACACAGAGACCCCTCCTGGTAACACATTTGTATTGATAAATATAAGCGATGTGCGGCATGCGCGTAAGGCTAATAATGGCATTGCAGGTCCCGCCGGACAAGATCCGGACAGGCAAGAATTACTGCGCCAGCTGAAGGCCAGCGAGAGGGTGCTGAATAGGGTGCAGCAGGAGAGGAACAAGCTCCAGGATGCCCACGCCAAGCTCGGTGAAGAGCTGAAAGGTGGTCGGGCCGAGCTGTCTGGCTCCGTTAAGGAGAATCAGCGGCTTCGTCGCGGCATCTATAGTAAGTGCTTAAGCGAACTCCTTTGAAAAGAAGAGTTCGGCGAGGAAGTCAATTTTGACAAATTGTGTTCAGAGGTATTCTCACGTGTCGCCTGCAGAGAGATGCCCGAATCAACGGGCGATCAACTTCGAAGTTGTTGCAGCTGCTCGAGCGAGTTGGCAGGTGATGGCGGCGCCGTTCAGGCTTTATGGCGGCCTTTTCCCTGCGAAGGGCTTGGGGAGCTTCGGAGAAGCTTGAGGAATGCGGCGGGGCTTCCGTTTGTGGAAGATTTCGCCTGCCGCCAAGGTGCCGAGGAGGCTTGGGCCATGGTGAAGACGCGCTACAAGAAGGCGGATCCTAACCACATGGCCGAGGTCGGACCTGTGGGGGGCGATGGGAAGGAGATCCCTATGAGTTTAGTATATGGCCAAGTAGAGTTGGCCGCTAAGTATTCCCAACGGGACTGTAAATTAGACAGCCTGTTAGACGGGATTGAGGAAGAATACTGATCGAGATTTGACAATGTATTTTAAAATGACATGTGAAATGCCTTCCAGCCGGATTGTAGATCGTTTGTCTTTGCCGACCTTTTCGCTTCAACCTCGGGACCCTAGAGTCCGGAGTGTGTCCGAATACCTTCTTGGTTAAGAAACAACCGGGGTATGCATGGAGACCAGTCGTAGGGGTCATTAGTGCTTTAACAGACAAGTGCCCAACTAGTTATGTTATATTACATGGTTAGTAAGAAACATCTTCCAGGGAGAATAGTTCTGTTAAGGGTTCCTTTCCCTGGGAGGCATGCCCTAAAGTGCATGTCCGGACTGCGAAAAATGTAGAAAACCATCTGGGGGCAGATAAATAAGTAGGTAAAAAATCATCTTTTAAGTCACCGACCGAATATTCCCGTAAGAACGCTAGCTTTCGGCTTCAGCCAGTCTGAGGTACACGTCCGGCTAACCCGGCAGTAACAGTCGCAGAGGTGCTCCCTTTACCTCCTAGCCGAACAATCGGGAACGTAGGGTAAGCACAGGAGCCAGGCAACCCAGCTTGGCCAAAAATTAAGTCATATCGATGCATATAATGGTGAGTAAAAGGTACATGTGGAAGCTTAACACATGTGCTGGGCATGGAGCCCTTATAATTGAGCTTCTGGAAAAGAAGCCCCCAGGTATAATGAGTGCGGATGGCACATCAATTGTATGTGAACAATGCGCACATGGGCCCTTAAGGGCTTTTTGGTAAAAGGGGTTAAGAGAAGAAAGAGAGACAAAAGACAACTGACGTGTAAAAATTTTAACGGGGGAAGGGGACAAACTCTTAGTCCGGTGCTAGGCATAGAATCTTCAGAGGCGGGCTGCGTTCCATGGGTTCGGCTCTAGTCGGTTGTCCGACGCATTTCGTAGACGGTACGCTCCGCCGGTCAGGACTTGATCGATGATGAAGGGGCCCTCCCATTTGGGCTTGAGCTTGTCCTTTTTCTTGTCCGGCAGGCGTAGAACTAGTTCGCCAACGTTGTAAGTCTTGGCCCGTACTTCTCTGCTTTGATATCTTCAAGCCTGCTGCTGATAGAATGCGGAACGAGCCTTGGCGACGTCGCGTTCTTCCTCCAATGCATCCAAGCTGTCCTGCCGATCCAGCTCGGCCTCTCTTTCTTCGTACATGCGCACTCGAGGTGAGTCATGAATAATGTCGCAGGGCAGAACTGCCTCTGCGCCGTATACCATAAAAAATGGTGTGAATCCAGTAGTACGGTTGGGCGTCGTCCGCAGCCCCTAGAGCACGGAGTCGAGCTCCTCTACCCTGTGTGTGTCAGATTTAGTAAGTGACCGCACTAGTCTGGGTTTAATGCCGCTCATTATTAGACCATTTGCTCGTTCCACTTGACCGTTGGTTTGAGGATGATAGACTGAAGCGTAGTCGAGCTTAATGCCCCTGTTCTTGCACCATGATTTAACCTCATCGGCCGTAAAATTCGTGCCGTTATCGGTGATGATGCTGTGGGGGACACCATAACAGTGTACTACCCCGGATATAAAGTCTATCACTAGTCCGGACTCTGCCGTTTTAACTGGTTTGGCCTCTATCCATTTGGTGAACTTATCCACCATGACCAATAGGTACATTTGCTTGTGGGTTCCCCCTTTAAGGGGTCCAACCATGTCAAGCCCCCAGACCGCAAACGACCAGGTAATGGGTATAGTTTTGAGGGCGGCGGGTGGCATATGGCTCTGATTAGCGAAGAGCTGACAACCGACGCATCTTTGGACTAAGTCCTGAGCATCTGCCCGGGCCGTCGGCCAATAAAATCCTGTACGGAATGCCTTTCCTACAAGGGCCCGAGCTGCGGCGTGGTGTCCGCCTAGTCCGACATGAATTTCAGCCAGGAGGTTTCGCCCTTCCTCTTCGGAGATACACCTTTGAAGGACTCCGGTTGTGCTTTTCTTATAAAGTTCTCCCTCATGGACCTTGTAGGCTTTGGATCGCCGGATTATGCAGCAGGCCTCATTTTGGTCTTCGGGAAGTTCCAGCCTCAACAAGTAGGCTAGGAATGGTTCTGTCCATGGGGCGATTACTGCCATTATGTCGTGGGCTGAAGGTGTTATGTCATCGGCTGAATCGCCGGTTGGCGCTGTTTTTTCCGGTTTGTCATTTCCGGACTCCTCCTCCCATAGTACGGATGGCTTGAAGAGCCGTTCCAGGAAGATATTTGGAGGGACAGCGTCACGTTTCGCACCGATGCGTGCCAGTACGTCGGCTGCTTGGTTATTATCTCGGGCTACGTGATGGAATTCGAGTCCTTCAAACCGAGCTGACATTTTTAGGACAGCGTTGCGAGATGCTGCCATTTTCAGATCCTTGGCGTCAAAGTCTCCATTTATTTGGGATATTGCAAGGTTTGAATCCCCGCGCACCTCTAGGCATTGAATGCCCATGGAGATTGCCATCCGGAGGCCGTGTAACAGGGCCTCATATTCGGCTGCATTGTTGGAGTCCGTGAACATTATTTGAAGTACATACTGGACTGTGTCCCCGATCGGGGACGTCAATACGACACCAGCCCCCAGTCCGGCCAACATTTTAGAGCCGTCGAATGTCATAATCCAATTGGAGTATGCGTCGTACTCTTTAGGGAGTTCGGCTTCGGTCCATTCAGCGACAAAGTCAGCCAAAACTTGTGACTTTATAGGTCGCCGAGGTTTGTAAGTTATATCGAATGGTAAGAGCTCAATGGCCCATTTTGCAATCCTGCCCGTTCCGTCGCGGTTGTTTATAATGTCGTTGAGTGGTACTTCGGAGGCCACTGTTATCGAGCACTCTTGAAAGTAGTGTCGAAGCTTCCGGGATGCCATGAACACCGCATACGCTATCTTCGATAGTGCGGGTAGCGGCATTTGCAGGGGTTAACACGGTGGATCGTAATACACTGGTTTTGAAGAGAATTTATGCCCTTACGCCTCTCGTTCGACGACAGTACCGCGCTTACAACTTGATGTGTTGCTGCGATGTATAACAACATTGGTTCGCCCGGGTTAGCGCTGCCAGACCGGATTTGTTGCCAATATGGCTTTTATTTCTTGAGTCGGCGGTGGCAGCATCCGTCCACTCGAAGTGTTCGATGCGCCTAAGGAGGCGATAGAGGGGCAATGCCTTTTCTCCTAGACGGGAGATAAAGCGGCTTAGAGCCGCCACGCATCCAGTCAATTTTTGTATTTGCTTGAGGTCTTTTGGGATATCTAGCTGTGACAGAGCTCGGATTTTGGCTGGGTTTGCTTCAATTCCTCTACCGGATACAATAAAGCCCAGTAGCTTTCCGGCTGGTATGCCGAAAACGCATTTTTCTGGATTCAGCTTGATGTCATATGCTCTAAGGTTGTCAAATGTGAGCCTCAAGTCGTCTACTAGAGTTTCGACGTGTTTGGTTTTGGCGACTACGTCGTCTACGTATGCCTCTACTGTTTTGCCGATCTGGGTGGCCAGACATGTTTGAATCATGCGCTGATATGTTGCGTCGGCGTTTTTAAGTCCGAAGGGCATCGTGTTGAAGCAGAATGGTCCATATGGAGTGATGAATGCCGTTGCGGCTTGGTCTGCTTCTGCCATCTTAATTTGATGGTATCCGGAGTATGTGTCAAGGAAACACAATGAGTCGCGTCCTGTAGTAGCATCGATTATCTGGTCGATGCGGGGGAGGGGGAAGGGATCCTTTGGGCAAGCCTTATTGAGGTCTTTAAAATCGACGCATAGGCGCCAGGATTTATCCTTCTTTGGTACCATTACCAGGTTTGCTAGCCAGTCCGGATGTTTGATATCTCTGATGAATCCGGCCTCCAATAGTTTGGCTAGCTCTTCTCCCATTGCCTGTCTTTTGGGTTCGGAAAATCGTCGAAGAGCCTGTTTGACTGGCTTGAATCCTTTTAGGATGTTTAGGCTATGTTACGCTAATTTGCGTGGGATTCGGGCATATCCAGGGGTGCCAAAGAAAATGTCCCAATTTTCCGGCGAATTCTCGCGATCTTGGCGTCTACATCAGGGTTCAATTGTGCCCCGATGGAGGCCGTCTTTGTTGGGTCCGTTGGATGGACCTGGAATTTTACTATTTCGTCCGCTGGTTTAAAGGAGGTGGACTTGGATCTCTTTCGAGTATCACATCGTCCCTGTTCATCGTGAGCTTGCGTGATGAGTTCTTCTGCCGCTAGGGCTTCGGATAGCGCCTCCAGGGCTAATGCGGCTGTCTTGTTTTCGGCGCGTAATGCTATGTCCAGATCACTAACGAGAGTGATTATTCCGCCGGGCCCAGGCATTTTGAGCTTCATGTACCCGTAATGGGGTACGGCTTGACAAATTGTGAATGCCTCTCGTCCTAGTATAGCGTGATATCCGCTGTTGAACAGGGCCACTTGGAACGTGACTTCCTCGGATCTCTAGTTGTCCGGCGAGCCGAACACCACATCGAGTGTGATTTGTCCGGTGCAGCGTGCTTCCCGGCTAGGTATTATTCCTCTGAAGGTTGTGCTGCTTCGCTCAATACGGCTCCAGTCTATTTCCATTTTTTGAAGAGTTTCCTCGTAGATGAGGTTTAATCCGCTGCCGCCATCCATGAGGACCTTTGTAAGTCGAAAGCCGTCCACTATAGGACTAAGCACCAGTGCGGCTGGTGCTCGGGCTGTTCGGAATTTAGGTTCGTCGCTGGCGTTGAAGGTGATGGCCGTGTTGCTCCATGGATTTGTTGTTGCTACCTGGTAGACTTCGGCGAGGCCGCGGATTGTTCATTTCCGCATGTTATTTGATGCAAAGGTCTCGAAGACTGTTGATACCATACCGGTATTGTTGGAGTGGTTTTCCGGGGCTAGAAGCTCCTCGCCACTTTTGGCCACCTGCCGTAATATCCAACATACTCGGAGGCTATGTGTTGGGACGGCGCCCTCTGCACTGTGAAGTTTACAGGGTCCGCTTAGCCATCCCTCCAGTACGGTTCTGTGCCCTCTATGGGGTTTTTGCTTTTTTGTTTTTGTATCTGGTGCCTGACTGTAATGCACCCTTTTGTTGCAAACTAGGGTTAGGGCCGGATTGTCCCAAAAATTATTTTCGGTTTTCCGGAAACTCTCCATCGCACTGTACTTTCGTACTATGGACGCCAGGTCGGCGAATCGTGTAATTTTATGATGGCTGACGGCGTTCAAGATTCCCTTATCCGTGCAATTATTGCAAAAAATTGAGATTGCGTTATCCTCTTGGCAATCCTTTATCTTGTCCATGACCAGGAGGAATCTGGCCCAGTAGTGATGTACTGTTTCAGCGGGCTCTTGCCGGATTAGAGATAGATCGCATATGTCTGGGCGGGTGGGTGGAATTAAGTCCGGAACCCTACCCGTCCCAAGGCCTAAAGGCCGGGAAGTTTCCAAATTCGGGAGTTTGGATTGCTGGACATAGTCCAGCGAGTCTGGCACGATGCATTATTTTAAGTTCAGTGCTCGATCGAAGTCCGTCCCTCCGCGGAAATCCGGCATGGAGGGTTCTGGAACCCGGACGTGACTAGTTTTCAATATAGGAAAAGAGTCGCCGCATTGTTCCTCTACCACTGCGACGTGGTGGGTGACCTGGGGAGAGTTAATCTCTCTCAGATCGGTTTTAGGCCCGATCTGATTGTAGTCTGTAGCAACTCCCAGGGCGGCGATGCGATCCAAGAGCTCGTTGACAGACGAGAGCTCTATTGGATCCAGCTGCTCGGCGGATTCCGAGCTGACGCAAAGATTGCTTTTGACGACTTGAGAAGTCATCGTCGAGGCAGTGGCGGGACAGGCGGTCATAAGAAAACCACCTAGCCAGATAGTTTGGCCGGAGGCCAAGGCCCCTTTGGCGAAGATACCGTCCTTGAAGACGGGCGGATGCATCCTTCCTATCGGCGACGACACAGAGGAACTCTCAATGAAAGCACCAATGTCGGTGTCAAAGCCGGCGGATCTCGAGTAGGGGGGTCCTGAACTGTGCGTCTAGGCGGATGGTAACAGGAGACAAGGGACACGATGTTTTACCCAGGTTCAGGCCCTCTTGATGGATGTAAAACCCTACGTCCTGCTTGATTAATATTGATGATATGGGTAGTACAAGAGTAGATCTACCACGAGATCAAGGAGGCTAAACCCTAGAAGCTAGCCTATGGTATGAATGTTGTAATGGAGGTTATCCCCTACGGACTAAAGCCCTCCGGTTTATATAGACACTGGAGAGGGCTAGGGTTATACAGAGTCGGTTACAATGGTAGGAGATCTACATATACGTATTGCCAAGCTTGCCTTCCACGCCAAGGAAAGTCCCATCCGGACACGGGACGGAGTCTTCAATCTTGTATCTTTGTAGTCTTGGAGTCCATCGGACGATGATAGTCCGGCTGTCCGGACACCCCCTAGTCCAGGACTCCCTCAGTCTCCATTTAGAGCATTATACCTGTTTTATACACCATTCCGCAGCCTACCCCTAGAGGGGGACATGTTTAATACTCCCACCCCTTGCTTACCGCACTATTTGTATCGTTCTGCATTCATGACAGTATTTCTTGAATAAATAATGCATCACTTTTTGCTTATAATTGCATTCCTTTCTTATACATATGTTCATTTATGACATGTCGCATCCGTACACTCTGGTACGGCTAAATACACCAGGGGCTTAAGTTCCCCACATTATGGTGTGATAAGTCCGAACACTTTCACAAGTGCGGCACCCCGAACTTATAGCATTATATGCATCGGCTCCGAATCATGTCTTGGGTCAATAGTTGGGTTTGCCCGGCTCCCATGTTTTGGTACCTTACGTTCCATTGTATCGACTAAGGTAGCACTGGGAGAACCACTGCGATTGCGCCCCAGTTGAGCTGGGCGAGCGCCTCAGTGGAGAAAGCTAAAACTAACGTCATGATAAGGCGAGAGCTGGTCGCTCTTCGAGAGGTTTTTTCGAGTCCCTAAAGACTTATGCCGCTTAGAGCGAGGAACCGGCTTTGTCCGGCCCAGGCGTGGATAGCGCCCCGAACTCGGTCTTCCGAACACTAGGGGCTTCGCCGAAACTTAAAATTATAGAATTCTATGGCTAAGTGAGAGTGTTCAAGCATTATAAGTCCGGTTGCCTCGTTCGTTGTGTTGAGCGCCTCCCTAGATGGACCCAAAATGGGAACAAGAGCGCTCAAGTTTATCCGAACACCCCAGCACTTTGCATGGGGGCTGAAGCCGACGACTTGCCATCTCTCGATTTGATAAACGGTCGCCTGAAGGTAATATTTTAAATTAACAAAGCGTTGCTTAGCGATATGAACAAAGTTTTCAGCGCACAGGATAACACAATGCGAGTCTACTCAAATATTACATCTTTGGAGCACTCACCGCAATCATGCGGGCACCCTTCAGACACCCTTATAATACATCTCGGGTGTGCGATACTCCTTGCCCGCGGCGGTGGCGTCCGTCACAAGCTTCTCGGCGTCCATCTTGCCCAGTGCACCTTTGCACGGGAAAGGGCCCGACGGCACCTTCAATACAAAGGGAGTGCTTGACGACTTCAACCCGTGGACACGATCCACCAGCCACCGCACCAGGCCTAAGTAGCTCCCAGGCATGGCCTCCTTGGGCCACAGCCAAACTATGAGGCCCTTCATGGCCTGTTCGGCCACCTTGTGGAGCTCGACCAGCTGCTTCACCTGGTCGCTAAGGGGCACGGATGTCCGCCTCAAAGACACCGAGACCGAAGACCTTCTCCGTCGAGCTCCCCTCCTCGGCCCGGTAGAATGTGGCAGCATCGGACACGCTGCGGGGCAAATCTGCGAACGCTCCTGGAGAGCTCTGAATTCGGGTAAGTAATAGGTAATTCACATTCACATGCTTGCTTTGCATGAAAAATGCCTTACCCGCCGCTATCTTCTTCAACGCCTCGATTTCCTGGAGGGCCTTGTGGGCTTCGGCCTTAGCGGCTTTGGCACTCTCAAGAGCCGATGCAAGCTTGGACTCTCGAGTCTTTGAGTCGCGCTCCAAACTCTCATGTTTCTCCACGAGAGCCTGGAGCTCTGGCTGCACCTCCGCCACCCGCGCCTCCTGCTTCTCTCGCTCGGCTCGCTCCGCGGCCGCATTGCGTTCGGCCGCGGACACCGCCTCCTTCAGGGTCGCCACCTCGTTTGTGGCCCCTGGAGTACCCACGTCATCCTTGTTATTTCTCTTGCAACCAAATCCTTTTCTGTAAGGTACAACTTTAATACGGTGTTACTCACCTTCCTTCTCCTCGAGCTGCTTCTTGGAACGGCCGAGCTCGCTCTCGGACCGCTCGAGGCCCTGCTTCAAAGAATTGACCTCCGCAGTCAGTGCGGCAGTGGTCAGCAGCGCAGCCTGCAATCCCATATTGACATATTTTTTAGACTCCTGCGTATATCTTTTTAGATCCTCAGTCTGGCTTTTCTTTCCGAACACCGAACCGAGCATCAGGGGCTACTGTCTATGTGGTATTATATTACACATCTTAAATTCTTACCTCAAAGCCTGTTAGAAGGCTGCTGCAGGCTTCGGTCAGCCCGCTCTTGGCGAGCTGAACCTTCTAAATCACCGCACTCATGACAGTGCGGTGTTCTTCTTCGATGGAAGCGCCGTTGAGCGCTTCCAGCAAGTTATCCGGCGCCTCCGGTTGGACGGAGGCCGCCGGCGTCATAGTCTTTCCCTCCTTACGAAGGGGCCGCTCGCCGGACTCCGGAACCACTGCAGGTTCCGGTGCGGAGTCCGGTGCAAAGTCCGGGAGGTTGCCCTGCGGCACCTCTAGGGCCTCCCCCTCCTGGCGGGTCCCTTCCTGGGATCCCACCTCGACGTCGTCAGCATCACGAGGGGTGGAGGCGGTCGGAAGAGAATCCATATCCGACGTGCCCAAGGACCCGCTCGACGAAGCAGGAAGATCGTCCTTGGCCGGACTACAGGTTGTATGCACATTAGAAAGACACCGTGTGGCAAAAAGAAACATTATAAATCATCCAGGAGTCTGGATACTGACGATCTTGCCAGGGGCTTGGCCCTTGAGGGCTACTCCTTGTCATCGTCGCCGACGCTGGCGGAGCAGTCCGGGGGAAGGGTCCTTCCCTGCTTGGACCCTTCGGCCTCCCTCGTTGGGGAGGCCTTCTTCTCTCTCTCTCACTGGGAGAGGCCTATTCTTCTCCTCCTTGTCCTCGTGGGAGGAGTCCGCCTTGGAGTCATCGGACGATGAGTCCGATACCACCTGACGCCGGGAACTCCTTCGGGTTCCAGTGGCCTTCTTCTTGGCCTTCTTCTCCGGCACCACGTAAAGTGCCGGGACCAGCAGCCCCGTCAAACGGGTGTCCGTTGGGTCTTCTGGAAGGGGAGCCGGACAGTTAACCTGTCCGGACGTCTTCTGCCAGTCCTGTTAAAGGTATTGGGAGCTTAGATCCCGCATAGAGTCAAACTATGAAAAGCAAGTATCCCATAAAGGATAACATAACTTACCTCGCCAGCCGGACGCTGCGTGCTGAATCCGCGATCTTCGGTAGCGGATGCGGGAGCTTCGGAGCCCTTGAACAGCACCCTCCAGGCAGCTTCGTACGTAGTGTCGAAGAGCCCGCTCAAAGTCCGGTGCTGTGCCGGATTGAACTCCCACAAATTGAAGTCCCGTTGCTGGCAGGGGAGTATCCGGCGGACGAGCATGACCTGGATCACGTTGACAAGCTTCAGCTTCTTGTTCACCAGGGTCTAGAGACAGGACTGGAGTCCGGTCAGCTCCTCCAAACTACCCCAAAGCAAGCCCTTCTCTTTCCAGGAGGTGAGCTGCATGGGGATGCCAGATCTGAATTCGGGGGCCGCTGCCCATTTAGGGTCATGCGGCTCGGTGATATAGAACCACCCCGATTGCCACCCTTTGATAGATTCCACGAAGGCACCCTCAAGCCAAGTAACGTTGGGCATTTTTCCCACCATGGCGCCTCCGCATTCCGCTTGGCTGCCCTTCACAACCTTCGGCTTATCATTGAAGGTCTTTAGCCACAAGCCGAAGTGGGGCTGGATGCAGAGGAAGGCCTCGCACACGACGATAAACACCGAGATATTGAGGATGAAATTTGGGGCCAGATCGTGGAAATCCAGGCTATAGTAGTACATGAGCCCCCGGACAAAGGGGTGGAGTGGGAAGCCCAGTCCGCAGAGGAAATGGGGAAGGAATACTACCCTCTCATGGGGCCTGGGCATGGGGATGAGCTGCCCCTCGTCGGGCAGCCGATGCGCGATCTCGCTGGATAGATATCCGGGCTGCGCAGCTTCTCGATGTGCCCCTCCGTAACGGAGGAGGCCATCCACTTGCCTCCCGCTCCGGACATGGCTGGAGAAGGTCGAGGTGCGATGTGTGGACTTAGGCGCTAGAGCTCGAGTGCGCGGAGATGGATAAGCAAAGGAGGAAGAAGGCGTAGGTAAAAGAGGTGGATCCTTATCCCCTTATATATAGGCGGATGAAAACTATGCGTCCCCACCGGCCTGGTAAAACTCGCTTATCTCCCAAGCGCCACAATCAATGGCGCGGTTGGGTTACCCACGTCCATATTGATGGGAATCCCAGAAAAAGGGGAACACGATCTCTGCTTCGACAAGACGTGCCAAGGAAACCGCTTCGCTAAACGCGCTGAGGCGGTATAATAAAAACGATTCAAGTAAAGGCTTGGTAGTGGTGTGACGTCATGCCACAAAATACGTCAGCAGATTGAACTTATGTAAATATTATTCTCTCTACGGTGGTATGTGGAATTTATTTTACAGAGCCGGACACTATCTGGTGTTCACAATCTTCTATGAATTATTCGAGGAGGAACCGCCTTGCAATGCCGAAGACAATATCGCGCTGGACTCATCGTCATTGAAGCCTGGTTAGGGGATACCGAGGAGTCATGGACTAGGGGGTGTCCGGATAGCGAACTATCATCATCGGCCGGACTCCAAGACTATGAAGATACAAGATTGAAGACTTCGTCCCGTGTCCGGATGGGACTTTCCTTGGCGTGGAAGGCAAGCTTGGCAATACAGATATGTAGATCTCCTACCATTGTAACCGACTGTAACCCTAGCCCTCTCCGGTGTCTATATAAACCGGAGGGTTTTAGTCCATAGGACTAACAACAATCATACCATAGGCTAGCTTCTAGGGTTTAGCCTCCTTGATCTCGTGGTAGATCCACTCTTGTACTACCCATATCATCAATATCATCAAGCGGGAGTAGGGTTTTACCTCCATCGAGAGGGCCGAACACTGGGAAAACATCGTGTCCCTTGTCTCCTGTTACCATCTGCCTAGACGCACAGTTCGGGACCCCCTACCCGAGATCCGCCGTTTTTGACACTGACAAGCGGCTTTAGAGAGAACCTAGGCTATCCGGCTATTGACCATGCACTCGAGTTGAAAGGGGAATGGTACAAAAAAAATTTGCAACGACCAAGAAGAAAACGCATTTACTATAAAACGGCTCATGTAAATTTTAAGAGCCCCTAGTTAACATGTTTAAAGGGAGTTTCTTTTAACGAACAACGTATGTGAGCATGGTCGAACCGAACACAAGTTAAAAATTTAAAATTTTGAGCATGAAAGCGACCTAGCTGGTTAATGTGTTCCATCCCCCAAGCCGGTCCCGATGTGGCGAAGCGAAGATCTCGGCACTCCGTAGTAGTGACATAGCACGGCCAATGCAGGCTGGCAAAGTGGCACCGAAGTCCTCGGCATGGGTTAATGAAGTGATGATGAAGCCCCCAGTCCAGCCAAGGTGACGTGGTATGCCAGTACGCCGAGGTGACAAGACTGCCCGACCCGGATCATTTACATGTGCACAAAAAATAGTGCAAACCGGAGATAATAGTAATAATAATTAGAAAATGTTGTGGAATTAATAATTTATGCAAAGTGAGTTATAAAAGAAATATGGCCCGTGTGCCGAACACTCGATGAGGTAGAGCTCCCTCAGCGATGCCGAAGTCCCCGAGGCAACCGAGCATGTCTGTATGGCAATTCTACCAACAAGGTGATCACGCAAGGCGATTTATGCCGATTGGGACGACGGCGGCGGCTTGCCGAAGTGACCACGTGACGCAGTCGAAGTCGATTACCTACAGATGTAAAATAGTGCAGGCCAACAAATAATAATATAAATATATAAAAATCCTCGCGTAATTAATTTACGCAAAATAATTTATTTAAAGATATGTGGCCTGGCGCCGAAGTCAATGTCGATGCAGGGAGCTGGCGTGATGTGGTAAAGGCATGGCAAAGCCTGAATTCACATGTCGGTCCGAGTTCCGGATGCGGTGCTCGCCGAACTGTGTACGGAAACTGATCGAACCACCACACGACCGTCGTTAATGCGGCCACCATTTGATAGACTTGTGTACAGATGATGGAACAAATCAGAGTAATAATTCCTCAGGAAAAAATAAACCCAAACAAGCAAAAAATTATTAGGATTAATAGCACCTGGTTTATTTGTTGTAGCAATCTGAAGAAAGGTGACTCCCAAAATTGGGACTCGATCTGCACACCCATTGCCTGATGGGCGATGAAGCGACAACATGGCAATGCTGGCAAAGGTTGGCTCGCCGAGGCAAAGCCCTCGGTCCAGCTAACGTGACGAAGCCGGTCGGCTGGTGACACTGAAGTATCCGGAGTAGGTTGATGAAGAGATGGCGAAGCCCCCGATCCAACCGGGGTGTCGAAGCCTCAATGTCAGCCGATGAGTCGAAGAGGTCGGTGTGATGGACACCGGCCTGAAGAAGCAACAGTGCGGCCATGCTGATGCAGGTCGTAACTCGTGACGTGGTCAATGCCGGCTTGATGAAGTGACCGTGCGGCGATGCCGGTGTGCCCACTCCGTGTAATCCGTGGGGCCACGATGTTGGTGATGATTTATCCTTCGCGATGCCGAACTCTTGTTCGGCTTGCCAAGATGATGATCCGAAGAAGTTGATCTTGCCTCAACAAAGTGACGATGTGTCGAGTGCAGGTCGGCAGCCGTGGAGCAACGTTGTCGGGCTGGTTTGACACCAGCGCGATGGTGAAGATCATATTGTAAAAGCCTTTAAAATTACTGGGATGTGTTTGGGAACAAAACACAATACCCCATACAAAACTTCCTTCAAAAAGGATGTCTGAAATCCCGTTCATAAAAAAGATGAACTCGGGTCGGATTCGTGCTCGCGCAAAAAACGGAGCTAAAAAGTGATGCGCTAATCGAAAGGTTCCTGGAGTTTGGACGGTCGGATCGAGCTGAAATTTTGTGGGATGGTAGATATACGAATTCCGTAGCCGATCAATGGTTGGATCTTACAAAGGATGTCTGAGCTAGATCCTTGACACCATGATCCAAACTCGTCCAGATTCGACGGGGCTCCGGTATATCGGAAATCGGCGGAGATTGCTCCATCGAAACGTGACGAAATTTTACAGTATTGTTGTAGACTCATTTCCGCACAATTCCGCAGAAGGAATCATCAAAGCGATGTTCGAGGAGGTGTTGGTAGTAGATACAAGTTCATTTTTCGGAAAAACAACACGATCGCCCGAGGGCAATGTTGACGTTGAGCCCTCGAGCACCACGGATGATTCCTCCATGATGTTGATAGAGATCAGAGTTGATGTTGATGAAGGCCCTCGTCCGAACATGATGATTGGAGGTAGAGCATAGTCCTTGGTCAAGCCAAGGTGACAAATCGAGGCGGCGATGAAGATGCCGATGTCGCACTTGATTTGTAGGCGAGCCATTGATCCTTTTGCCGACTACACAGTGAAACTCTTAATTAAAGCACCATTGTCGGTGTCAAAAACCGGCAGATCTCGGGTAGGGGGTCCCAAGCTATGTGTCTTAGGATCGATGGTAACATGGACACGGGGTTTTATCCAGCTTCGGGCTCTCTCGAAGAGATAATACCCTACATGCTGCTTGATTGACTTTGATGAGTATAGGGGTTACAAGAGTTGATCTACCTCAAGATCGTATGTTGTGGTCTAAACCCTAGGGGTATGACGATTGATGTCATCATGATCTGCCCTATCGACTAGCCTGGCCTTGGCTTGTATATGTACCAGAGGCCTAGGATAATAAGAGTCCTAGTCGAATACGTCGGTGGAGAGGAGTCCTTGTCTTGATCACCAAGTCTTGTGGAATCTTCCTCGTGTATACTTCGGCTGTCCGAACTAGCCCATGAGTAAACGGCACTCGGAGTCCTCGGCCCAATCCAACTGATCGGGAGATGACATGGTGAGTACCCCCTAGTCCAAGACACCGTCAGCCCCCTCGGGCGCCCCCGTCGCCACGGCCTTTGGCGCCACCGCGGGTGCCCCCTAGGAGTCCTAGGAGACCGGCTCGACCTCCTCCTTGCCGGCCCCCCTCTCGGCTCCACCGGCTGCAGCCGCACCTCTCACCAGTGTGGTTACTCGGGCTCAGGCTGGGACGTTGCGTCCTAGTACGCACTACACCTCCGACGAGTACACGTGCACCGTGTCTACCTCGGATCCATCTCCGCTACCCACCTTCGCCCGGGCAGACCTTCGGGATACTAACTGGCTTCCTGCGATGCGTGAGGAGTTCGACGCCCTGCAGTGCAACCATACGTGGCAGCTTGTCCTGCTGCGTCCCCGTGCCAATGTTATCACTGGCAAGTGGGTTTTCCACCACAAGACTCGCCCCGACGGTTTCCTTGAGCGCTACAAGGCGCGTTGGGTGGTTTGCGGTTTTCGCTAGCCTGCCGGCATGGACTTCACCGACACCTTTGCCCGGTTTTCAAACCGGGCATGATTCGCGCTGTCCTCCAGCTTGTTGTTTCTCGCGCCTGGCTAGTTCACCAGCTCGACATGTCCAATGCTTTCTTGCATGGCCATCTCGACGAGAAGGTGCTTTGTCAGCAGCCCACTGGTTTTGTCGACACCGACTATCCGGACCACATGCGCTTGCTCTCCCGTTCTGTTTATGGGTTGAAGTAGGCACCTCAAGCCTGGTACCAGCAGATCGCGTCCTTCCTTCAGCACCAAGGGTTCCGATCCACACGGTCTGATGCCTTCCTGTTTGTTTATCGCGAGGGCACCGCCACCGCGTAACTTCTCCTGTACGTCGATGACATCATCCTAACTGCGTCCTCGCCAGCGCTACTTCAGCAGATCACAGCTCGCCTCGGCACCGAGTTTGCCCTCAAGGACTTGGGGGCTCTCCACTACTTCCTCAGCATCGAGGTTGTCCGCCGTGCCACTGGCCTCTTCCTGCATTAGCATAAGTACGCCTACGAGCTTCTGGAGTGAGCCGGCATGCTTAACTGCAAGCCTGCTTCCACGCCTGTCGATACGAAGGCTAAGGTGTCCGCTGTCGAGGGCTCTCCGGCGGCCAACGCTCCCTTCTACCGCTGCATCATCGATGCTCTACGGTATCTCGTACTGATGCGTCCGAATATTCAGTATGTTGTCCAGCATGTGTGCCTCCACATGCATGCTCCTCGTAACACCCATTGGGCTCTAGTGAAACATATTCTCTGGTATATATGTGGCACCATGGCTATGGGTCTCACCATGACGGCATCACCAGACACCAGCCTCATCGCCTACTCCAACACTGACTAGGCTGGGTGTCCCGACACTCAGTGCTCCACTTTCGGCTACTTCGTATACCTTGGGCCCTTTCCGATTTGGTGGTCGTCTAAACGACAAACCATGGTCTCACGTTCGAGTGACAAGTCCGAGTACAGGGCAGTGGCCAATGCCGTCGTTGAGTGCTCCTAGCCACGACAGCTCCTTCAGGAGTTGCTATGTGAGGTTCCTAAGGCCACGCTTGTCTACTGTGACAATGTCTTCGCAGTTTACCTTGATGCCAACCCTCTCCATCATCGCCGGACGAAGCATGTTGAGCTTGACATTCACCTTGTTCGGGAGCATGTCGCACTTGGTCGTGTTCAAGTCTTGCATGTGCCCACCAATCAGTAGTTTGCCGATATTATGATGAAAGGACTACCCGCCTCGACTTTCGAGGGCTTTCGGTCCAGTCTTTGTCACCGGCAACGCTTCGGCCGTGGGGGGTTGTTGAACATGTGTACACATATGTAGGTTCAGGTTTTGTATGCCGCACATGTAGTGTCTCTCTCCCTCTGTATTTACCTGTATCTTGGGAGACAAGACACCGGTCATACCCCTTGTACCTATATATGTGCCTAGTGCACGAGCAATGAGAATATCGATGCACACAAATCAATTCTACACCGTCACCACCCAACCATGGAGATCTCCTCTCCCACCACCACCATCCAACCATGGAGATCTCTGCCCTAGGTGCCCATGTAAGGCCTTCTACACTGGGATTTCTCGCCCGGCCTTGCGGAAGCGGCTCAGGTGCGTCGTCATTTTGGATCTCCTGTTCATTTTTCTCCATCCGGATCGACCAAGGAGTTTTTCTTGGTTGTTTATTTCTCTCTTTCGGAAGAATCAGTAGCCATTGCATTACAATGCTGCATCGGTGGTCTCCCATCTGGTCTCAAGGTGCACCATCTTAAAGGAAGATCTTACCGGTTTTTTGTTGCTTCCAATCGAGTGGGACATTTTATTTACGGGCTTAAAGATCGAGTTTAGCCGGATTTCATATGTCATTTTCAACTTTATCGCCCTGATGCCCTACGATCAAGCCAAATGGACAATTTCTGGCATTCCAACATTCATAGTCCCGAGGTGGCTTCTAGGTCACCGATTGCTATCAGGTCAAAGCTCTCATTCTTGGAAGGTGGTCAACATCATGATGATTCGTCTCAGGCAGAACTTCAAAATTTTGGTTTTTTCCACCGTCATATATGGCCGCCCGGCCAGAATACGCACCTCCAGACTCTTTTCCGGCGAGGGACCATTCTGCTATTTTGGCTAACCAAAATTCAAATTCTCTTCGTAAGGAGCCATCTTCGGATCTGGTTGCCCCAACATTAATGGCGAATATTACTTTTGGTAGTCTCCCATCAATTCATCATGGCAGATTAATGACACATAATGCAAGATTTGAGGGCTGTCGGTTTAGGAAGGAATTTTACAATCTATCCCGGATTTCATTCTACGACATATTATGGATTATCAAAGTGTTGGCTACTCTGATCAACATATTGCCACCGTCTGGAAGCTTTTCAGTGTGCCCCCTATGGATTGTATTTTTTGTGTCTGAATCTCTGCGCTTCATGCAATGACATGAGAAACCTTGCTGCCTCTTGCCCTGGTACATATTGCTCGACTTGTTGGGATAGACCATGCACATGTGATCAGGTGGACGTACCAGAATCTTCCAACACCAAGAATTCTCAAGGCGGGAACCAAACAATGGACCTAGTTTGTTACATCTGTGGTTCTTCAGCCCATTTCACATTCTGCTGCCTCGGGGCCTTTCATTGCAAACATTGCACCTTCTTGGGCCATACTTCCCAACAATGTTCAAATCACAAGGTGGATCGTTACTATTGGAGGCTCCAAACGACTTGGGTTTCTAGGCATACTATCCATACCGGGCTGAATAATATCTTGCGCAACAATTCTGAGTAATCGCTTTGTCCTTTGGAAAGTGCTCGCCCTAATTTTAATAAGGACACTTCTGTTTCTTTGGAAATAAATGATCCATCCCTCCCCTGTCAATGATTTGCACCCAATTTGACTGACGCATTGCCACGAGAGAAGCACTTATCTTTTGGAAAGGATAAATCGCACACCAATTCCACAGTGCCGTGGAATCATGACTCTGATTTGACTGTGCCACTTACCGCACCTACCAACCTTGCCTTTGCAAACCACTAGAAGACTGGAACCGTTCGATGCAACATTTGTGGCTCTGGGGGACACGTGGCCTCATCTTGCACTACTCGGCGGAGGAGCAAAAGGTGGCGTTGGGTCCCCAAGTTGCTCCCAAGGGCCTCCGCTCCGCATTCCACCTCGATCTCAATGTCATCCACTGCGCCTCTGCAGAGAGCTCCAGCAATGGCCAACTTTCCCACCATCAATGTCATCCCCTACCTCCCGCCGGGGATGACCGTGGAGCTCGGGCCGCCGGATCGCAGGGTGTGAGACGATATGGTGACCGGCTCCATCCCTCCACCGTGCCATGATTTCCTCGCCATCGCTGAAGCCAACAGAGTCATCCCCTTCCATCGCAAGGTAGTGCTCTATCACATCATTGAAGGTTTGCTTCATGAATCTGAGTTTTTCCCTACTGAAGCTGGTGATCATCCACTAGGGGTTGGCATTTTTGATTCTGTGAGCACGATTGTGAGAGATGCTGTAGTTGGCATCACATTTGAGGTTGATGAGGATGCGTTCAATGAACATGTGGTGATTTCTTTCTTTCCCCATGATGCTGCTCTTAATATGAAGGTTACTCATTTGGGCCGGAGATATGGTTGCTTTATATTGGATTCCCATATGATTACCAGACACAACACTACATGCATAAATCTGTGGATAAGTTTGGGCAGCTGATTGAATGGCATAATCCTAGTGGAGACCGTCGTTTTGTTCTGCTAAAAGTTAGAGTTATCCACCTCAAGTTTGTCCCTAAGAGCCTAGTTATGCGTCAGCTTGGAGGCGCACGACAAAGCTGGACAGTTGCTGTCACCATGCTTTGAAGCAGTGATTGGAATGCCCACATTCCAGATGTCCCGCCGGCTATTGAAGATCTGTCCCAAGAAGATGGTCTTCCACACCCTCTCCATGGTAACAATCTAACTGCTGAACAAATATATCAGATGCAGCTTCATAACTAGATTGCCCAAAATGCTGCTGCTAATGTGAATGAGAATGTCGCAAATGACATTAATGCACAGGAGGATGCTGTAAATATTCAGTTTCAACCTCAGTGGGGGGTTTGGCCTCCTTCTCCTCCACACTCACCTCCGGCGGTATTCAATTTTCAGGATTGGATGGCGGGAGAAGGGCTGCAGGTTTACCATGGTGTTCACCCAACTAACAATCTGCAGGATAGCCCAACTGCGGCTTGGAATGACTCGATCTAAATCTTCAACAGTTTTCACTCTAGTGCAACACTGTCAGATGGTTATGCTTTGGTGCCACTGAACATCTTCAATCATCTCATTTCTGTCAGTGGATCCTCTTTTGATGCCTCTGCGCCATGTGCCTCGAGCTCCAACACCCTTGCTCACAACAATCTTGCGAGCACCCAAGAGGTAACACCCGTAGAAGTATAACTGTCTATTTCAAATGTTGGTCTACATCTGTAGGACCTTGAGAAGAGGTGTCTAGAGGGGGGGTGATTAGATACTAAGTGACAAAGTTGCAGTTTTTAACTTCTTTAAGTTTAAGTGGAGTTTAGGCACAAGTTTAACATTCACAATACATAACAAGCAAGCATGCAAAGAGTATATGAGCAGCGGAAAGTAAAGCATGCAACTTGCAAGAATGTAAAGGGAAGGGTTTTGCAGGATTCAAACGCAATTGGAGACACGGATGTTTTCGTCGTGGTTCCGATAGGTGGTGCTATCGTACATCCACGTTGATGGAGACTTCAACCCACAAAGGGTAACGGTTGCGCGAGTCCACGGAGGGCTCCACCCACGAAGGGTCCATGAAGAAGCAACCTTGTCTATCCCACCATGGTCGTCGCCCACGAAGGACTTGCCTCACTAGCGGTAGATCTTCACGAAGTAGGCGATCTCCTTGCCCTTACAAACTCCTTGGTTCAACTCCACAATCTTGTCTGAGGCTCCCAAGTGACACCTAGCCAATCTACGAGACACCACTCTCCAAGAAGTAACAAATGGTGCATTGATGATGAACTCCTTTCTCTTGTGCTTCAAATGGTAGTCTCCGCAACACTCAACTCTCTCTCATAGGATTTGGATCTAGTGGCAAAGAAGATTTGAGTGGAAAGCAACTTGGGGAAGGCTAGAGATCAAGATTCATATGGTAGGAATGGAATATCTTGGCCTCAACACATGAGTAGGTAGTTCTCTCTTAGAAAATGTATGATGGAAGTGTAGGTTCAGTCTGATGGCTCTCTCCACGAATGAAGAGGAGGTGGAGGGGTATATATAGCCTCTACACAAAATCTAACCGTTACACACAATTTACCAAACTCGGTGGGACTGATTCAACAGACTCAGTTGAACCGTTTTAGTAAACCTAGTGACCGTTAGGATTTTCGGTGGGACCGACATGCAACTCGGTAGGACCAATATGGTTAGGGTTAGGGCATAACGTAATATTGGTAAGACCGACTACACAAACTCGGTGAGACCGATTTTGGTAATAAGCTTTCCAGAGAGTTGGTTAGGTAAACTCGGTTGGACCGATTACACAAACTCGGTAGGACCGATTTTGGTAATGAGTCAACCAGGAAGTTTGCATTGTAATCTCGGTAGTACCGATTGCTCAAACTCGGTGAAACCGATTTTGGTAATGGACATACACAGAGAGATTTCAATCCCATCTCGGTGAGACTGAGATCCCTATCAGTGAGACCGATTTGCCTAGGGTTTGTGGCAGTGGCTAAGACATTTGAACTCGGTGGCGCCGGATAGAAAGAATCGGTGGGCCGAGTTTGACTTTAGGTTTAGGTCATATGTGTGTAAGTGGGAAAGTAGTTGAGGGTTTTGGAGCATATCACTAAGCACTGTGGAGCAAGAAACTCATTAAGCAACACCTCATCCCTTCTTGATAGTATTGACTTTTCCTATAGACTCAATGTGATTTTGGATCCCTAAAATATAAAATGAAGAGTCTTGAGCTTGAAGCTTGAGCCAATCCTTTGTCCTTAGCATCTTGAAGGAATTCCCACATCCTTTAGTCCATGCCACTCCATTTTTGAACTTATCTGAAACATACTAGATAAAAGTGTTAGTCCAACAAGAGATATGTTGACATTAATTACCAAAACCACCTAGGGAGCACTTGTGCTTTCAATCTCCCCTTTTTGGTAATTGATGACAACATACATCAAAGCTTTAGATAAAGATATAAAGAATAGCAAGTAAAGATTTGGAAAGACATGTAACAAGCATAGGCTCCCCTACATGTATGCAATCATGTGAATATGGAATATAGAAGAATGTGAGAGCATAACCATGATAGAGCAGGCAATGTGTTACATGTATCTTGGCCATATGTATTAGAGCAAAGAATATTAAAGAGAATACCTTCATGCACATGAGTCCTTCTTGCAAGCAGTATGTACATCAGCAAGAATTCCTCATGCACATGATTGTGATGCATATACTTACCTTGTAGTCTTGAGTTGGCTTAGGATGGAATGAACCTGTGCAAACAAGGTTAGATAACATAGGTACATCAACTAGCCAGAGCAAACAAAAGAAACCACAAGAATACCAAGACTGGGATGACATGTAGAGAGTGAGTACTAAGTACCCAATTGAATTAGACATGTCCCCAAGAGTCAATATATGCAATGAATTTGAATGGTTTCTTTCCCTTAGATGTCTTGCTCCCCCTGAATCTAGCATGGGATACTGGGAGAAGATAGGGAACAAAAAATTAGAGCTGAAAGATATAAATGAACAGAACTAATGCAAATAAGCACATATGAACATGTCTTTCCCCTCAAGAAGACATGTGGCATCTCTCCTCTTGAACACCAAGCATGTGGGATCCTTGAGAAATACTTTCAACTTGAGTATTCTCTCCCCCTGGAGATCTTTTTCTCCCCCTGTGGAAGTAATGCTCTCTCCCTCTGATGTGATCTCTCTAGGTGATAAGCTTTGATGTGATCTATCTCTCCCCCTTTGACATCAATTTCCAAGAAGGATCTTCTGGAATCTGTCGTGAATGGGTTTGGTCCTTGAGTCACAGCACAAAGCAATGATAAAAATGTGATGCTTGTAGAGGACAAGGTTCATTGAGTGGAGCTGGATCAGAAGAAAACACAGAATAAGTGGCAAACTGTTTTTCCTGTTGTGAAATCGGTGGCACCGAGTGGTTTGCTTCGGTTGCACCGAAAGGATTCGGTTGGACCGAAAACAACAAATCGGTGAAACTGAGTTCATCGCAGAGAAAACACTTGTCAGCTCAGCTCACTAGACTAGTAAGATCTCACAAAGATTTGCAAGGAATTTACTGAATGATACGCAATGAATTGGATGCAGAAAAAGTAGAGCAAACAGAAAGAAATCTAGATGAAGTTTTTTTTGAAAGGGGAAACAAATATGCATGAGACAAATGCAAAAGCACATAAAAGAACACAAGAGAACTTCATCTAGAGATGGTCGGCAACAAAGTCACCTATGTTAGAGTATATTGACTTAGCAGTCAAGTGAGATCACTTGATCATAGGTCATACTCATCATTTAAGCTCAAAATGGGGTTGCCATTTTTCGTTTAAGCATCTTGATGTATTCACATCTTGTCGAGTTGCTTTAGCTCATGACTTGGAGCAAAGCTTCTCAAAGATGGAATACCATACCTTGGTTGGTGGTGTTGAACATGTAGTTGAACTTGTGTGGGTTGCTCAAGGTTGATGTAGCTCATCAAGAGTTGGGAGCACCACTTGGAATTTAAGTCCATCTACCTACATGGGTTAGTTCTTGCAAGGAAGAGCACTTGTGTATCCAAAAATGACAATCATGAAGCTCAACATAGAATTTGTCAAAGGATATGTCTGAATGGTTTCGTGCTTCCTTGTCTTCAACCACCATAGTGTAGAAACTTGGTGATGTAGAGATTGCTCAAGATGTGAGTAGATTGCAATCTCATGGAATTTGATTCAACCAAGTACCTACATGGGTTAGATAACATGCAAGATGCAAATATATCCAAGACATAAGATTTTCATCATAAGAGAAATATCAAGGATTAGTCATAAGCTCATGTCTTGCATGTATCCAATGGAGTTTCAACTCCAAGTTTGAAGCATCAATGATGTTCAATTCTCCTCTTAACCTGCAAAACACTTTCTCATCAAGAGGTTTAGTGAATATATCCACTAATTGCTTTTTGGTGCGAACATGCTTAAGGTCAATGTCACCCTTAGCAACATGATCTCGAATGAAATGATGACGAACTTCAATATGCATAGTTCGAGAATGTTGTACAGGATTATGACCAATTTTGATAGCACTTTCATTGTCACAAAGCAATGGAACATGTTTCACATATATCCCATAATCTTTAAGAGTTTGGGTCATCCAAAGTAATTGAGCACAACATGAACCAGCGGCAATGTATTCCGCTTCGGCAGTGGATAAGGATACCGAGTTTTGTTTTTTGGAGGACCAAGACACAAGAGATCTACCAAGATATTGACAAGTACCCGAAGTGGACTTTCTATCAACCTTGTCTCCGGCATAGTCCAAGTCGGAGTAGCCAAGAAGATCGAAAGAGGCCCTCTTAGGATACCAAATGCCAAAATTTGGTGTATGGATTAAGTATCTCACTATCCTTTTCACGGCCTTAAGATGACATTCTTTAGGAGCAGCTTGATATCGTGCACACATGCACACATTTAGCATGATATCGGGACGTGAAGCACAGCACATAGATATAATAATGAACCAATCATAGAGCAATAAACCTTTTGATCAACCGGTTCACCATCTTTGGTCAAGTCAAGATGTCCACTAGTAGGCATGGGTGTAGTCATACATTTGCATTCTTGCATATTGAACTTCTTGAATAAGTCCTTGGTGTACTTCGTTTGAGAAACAAAGGTACCTTCCTTAGTTTGCTTGATTTGCAACCCAAGAAAGAATTTGAGTTCACTCATCATAGACATCTCAAACTTCTCCGACATTAGCTTCCCAAACTTTTCACTAAAATGAGGGTTAGCTGAACCAAATATAATATCATCGACATAGATTTGGCACACAAATAGTTCTCCATTAACCCTTTTTGTAAAAAGTGTGGAATCAATTTTCCCAATTTCAAAACCTTTTTCAATAAGGAACTTGGTCACGCATTTATACCATGCTCTAGGAGCTTGTTTAAGACCATAAAGGGCTTTGTGAAGTTTGTAAACATGATTGGGTTTCTTAGGATTGACAAAGCCGGGAGGTTGCTTAACATAAACTTCCTCCTCTATTTTACCATTTAGAAAAGCACTTTTAATGTCCATTTGGTACAAGGTGATGTCATGGTGATTATCATAGGCAAGTAAGATGCGAATGGACTCAAGTCTAGCAACGGGAGCGTAAGTCTCACCATAGTCCATACATTCGACTTGTGTGTAGCCTTGGGCGACGAGACGTGCTTTGTTGCGAACTACTTGTCCACCTTGATCTTGCTTGTTGCAAAACACCCATTTGGTACCGATGATGTTGTGGTTGTTATCGGGCTTCTCAACCAATGTCCAAACTTGGTTTCTCTCAAAGTTTTGTAGCTCTTCATGCATAGCATTTATCCAATCCGGATCTTCCAATGCTTCTTCGACCTTCATAGGTTCAATGCTAGAGATGAAAGAATAGTTTTCACAAAAGTTAGTAAAACGAGTTTTAGAGCGAGTGATTCTCCCGGTTTGAATATCATTGTAGATTTGCTCGACGGGATGGTCTTTAGCAATTCTTGCTCGAACTCGTGAAAGCTTTTGCTTGGTTCTTGGTTGAACTTCTTCTTCATCTTGTTCTTCTTCTTGGCCTTCTTCATTTTTGACGTTGTCGTTCTCTTGTCGTGGTGGAGAAGGAGGTTGTTGACGTTCATCTTGATGCACTTCCTCGTTTTCTTCATCTTGGTGTGTCCCACTTGTGGATGTTTCTGTATCAACTCTTGGTTCACCTTGTCGTGAAGTAGAAGCTTCCACTTGGACGGATGAGGTACTCTCCTTCACCTCCGTTGGACGGACCTTGCCAATAGACAAGTCTTGGATTGCTTCCGAAGGATCTTTGTCTCCTACATCAATTGGCAATTGCTCTACTTGTGAGCTGTTAGATTCATCAAACTTCACATCTACCGTCTCTTCAACCTTTCGAGTGAAACTTTTGTAGACACGGTAAGTGTGAGAGTTTGAGCCATAACCTAGTAGGAAACCTTCATGAGACTTAGGAGCAAATTTAGAATGACGATGCTTATCAAGAATGTAACACTTTGAGCCGAATACTCGAAAATATCCAACTTGGGGTTTGTTACCAGTGAGGAGCTCGTATGCCGTCTTGCCAAGTAGCTTGTGAAGATACAAGCGATTTGTTGCATGACAAGCTGTCTCAACCGCTTCTGTCCAAAAGTGCTTCGGTGTCTTGTACTCATCAAGCATCATTCTCGCCATTTTGATGAGTGTCCGGTTTTTCCTCTCAACAACTCCATTTTGTTGAGGTGTGTACGTAGCCGAGAACTCGTGTGAAATCCCTTCTTCGTCAAGAAAGGTGTCCACATTTGTGTTCTTGAACTCCATTCCGTTGTCGCTGCGAACCTTCTTGATCTTCACTTCAAATTGATTTTGGGCCTTCCTAGCGAAGTTTTTGAAGATCTTTTGGACCTGCGATTTATCATCGAGAAAGAACACCCACGTAAATCTTGAAAAATCATCAACTATAACTAGACCAAAAGAATTCCCCCCAAGACTTTTGTAAGAGTTGGGACCAAAAAGATCCATGTGAAGTAGCTCGAGTGGCCTCCTTGTGGTCATGATGTTCTTCATGGGATGCCTTCCTCCAACCTGATTACCTGCCTGACAAGCGTTCCAAAGTCTATCCTTATCAAATATGACATCGTTAACTCCAAGGATATGATTTCCTTTAAGAAGCTTGTCAAGGTTTCTCATGCCAACGTGACCTAGTCGTCTAGGCCATAACCAACCTTTTGAGGATTTAGCAATGAAGCAAGTTTTAGGTTGAGCCTTTTTAGTGAAATCAACAATGTATAGATCACCTCTACGCACACCGGTAAAGACCATTTTATGATTATCTCTACGAAACACTTGGCAATCTACTTCAGTAAATAGGACACTGAAACCAAAATCAGCAAGTATAGATACTGAAAGTAAGTTGTAGCCAAGAGATTCAACGAGCATGACATTTTGTATGGAGCTATCATGTGATATGGCCACCTTACCGAGGCCAACCACCTTACCCTTTGAGTTGTCACCGAAAGTGACATACTTTCGAGGACTATCATTTTCAGCAAGCTCACGAAACATGTCTTTATCTCCGGTCATGTGATCGGTACATCCACTGTCAAGAACCCATTCCTTTCCTCCTGACATATATCCCCGAAGGTTTGCCATAAGACCAAAGTGTCTCATTGCATCATCAAGATCGAAGTCACTATCATCATCCTCATCATAGTATCCATGTTCAACATCGTCATGTGGTGGATCAAATCCTAGAGAGGGTAATTCATTAGAGTGAGTTTGAAAATGATCTTGCTTATGAATTTTTATAGCTTCGGAAATAATATCACTAATAATTCCAACATCTCCTTTGGCACACATAAGGTTTGTAAGCTCAAATAAACGATCACCAAACATAGTATCACTAGTATTCATCTTACTCAAGGCAATAGACTTATGGAGAATTTCATCTAGATTTTTCAAGGAATAAGTTGGAAAGCGTTCCTCAAGAAATTTCCATATAGTGTAGGCACACTCAAGAGTAGGCAAGTTTCTAATCAAATTTCTAGGCAAGCCTCTAGTGATAAGACTAACAGTTCTAAGATTCCTAATCATGTCAATTGACTCATCAAGAGTAGGATGCATAGGATCAACATGAGGTGCACAAGGGCTAGCAATGTACTTGTTCAAATGATATTGATTGAAAATTACAAGCATCTCATTTTTCCACTCATGAAAATACTCTCCATCAAGTATAGGCACTCTATGTCTAAGACTCCCCAAAGTAGACTCATCCATCTTCCACCAATGGTGATTAAACCAAGGCAATGGATACCAATGCTCTAAGACCACTTGTAGGACCTTGAGAAGAGGTGTCTAGAGGGGGGGTGATTAGACACTAGGTGACAAAGTTGCAGTTTTTAACTTCTTTAAGTTTAAGTGGAGTTTAGGCACAAGTTTAACATTAACAATACATAACAAGCAAGCATGCAAAGAGTATATGAGCAGCGGAAAGTAAAGCATGCAACTTGCAAGAATGTAAAGGGAAGGGTTTTGGAGGATTCAAACGCAATTGGAGACACAGATGTTTTTGTCGTGGTTCCGATAGGTGGTGCTATCATACATCCACACTGATGGAGACTTCAACCCACGAAGGGTAACGGTTGCACGAGTCCACGGAGGGCTCCACCCACCTTGTCTATCCCACCATGGCCGTCACCCACGAAGGACTTGCCTCACTAGCGGTAGATCTTCACGAAGTAGGCGATCTCCTTGCCCTTACAAACTCCTTGGTTCAACTCCACAATCTTGTCGGAGGCTCCCAAGTGACACCTAGCCAATCTAGGAGACACCACTCTCCAAGAAGTAACAAATGGTGCGTTGATGATGAACTCCTTGCTCTTGTGCTTCAAATGATAGTCTCCCCAACACTCAACTCTCTCTCATAGGATTTGGATCTGGTGGAAAGAAGATTTGAGTGGAAAGAAACTTGGGGAAGGCTAGAGATCAAGATTCATATGGTAGGAATGGAATATCTTGGCCTCAACACATGAGTAGGTAGTTCTCTCTCATAAAATGTATGCTGGAAGTGTAGGTTTAGTCGGATGGCTCTCTCCACAGATGAAGAGGAGGTGGAGGGGTATATATAGCCTCCACACAAAATCTAACCATTACACACAATTTACCAAACTCGGTGGGACCGATTCAACAGACTCGGTCGGACCGATTTAGTAAACCTAGTGATCGTTAGTATTTTCGATGGGACCGACATGCAACTCGGTAGGACCGATATGGTTAGGGTTAGGGCATAACGTAACCTCAGTAAGACCGATTACACAAACTTGGTGAGACCGATTTTGGTAATAAGATTTCCAGAGAGTTGGTCAAGTAAACTCGGTTGGACCGATTACACAAACTCGGTAGGGCCGATTTTGATATTGAATCAACCAGGAAGTTTGCGTTGTAATCTCGGTAGTACCGATTGCTCAAACTCGGTGAAACCGATTTTGGTAATGGACATACACAGAGAGATTACAATCCCATCTCGGTGAGACCGAGATCCCTATCGGTGAGACCGATTTGCCTAGGGTTTGCGGCAGTGGCTAAGACATTTGAACTCGGTGGCTCCGGATAGAAAGAATCGGTGGGGCCGAGTTTGACTTTAGGTTTAGGTCATATGTGTGGAAGTGGGAAAGTAGTTGAGGGTTTTGGAGCATATCACTAAGCACTGTGGAGCAAGAAACTCATTAAGCAACACCTCATCCCTTCTTGATAGTATTGGCTTTTCCTATAGACTCAATGTGATCTTGGTTCACTAAAATACAAAATGAAGATTCTTGAGCTTGAAGCTTGAGCCAATCCTTTGTCCTTAGCATCTTGAAGGAGTTCCCACATCCTTTAGTCCATGCCACTCCATTTTTGAACTTATCTGAAACATACTAGATAAAAAGTGTTAGTCCAACAAGAGATATGTTGACATTAATTACCAAAACCACCTAGGGAGCACTTGTGCTTTCAATACCTTTCTATGCTTTGCCTGAGAACACATATGCTTCTCTTCTGCTGAATGACTGTGTACCAATGTTGAGGCTGAACACCTACCTGATAGCTGCTATTAGGCCGATTTTTGCTGCTTATGGTCCCTGGAGCTCGGGTTTTGGCTTTCGTGACAGTACTGTGCAGTTTAATGTTAGCATTACTGAGAAAGAGGGTCAATTCTCCATTTTTTCTGCTACACGAACTGTCCAACACACTGCAGATTCAGTTCAGGTCACTGACATGATCCCTGGCAGTAGTGCTTGGGCTCTGTCCTGTGGAGAAAGTTCTCTTCAACCAACATCTGACCTAGTTGTTGCACCACGTCCTCACAACTCCCATGTAGTCATCACAGAAATCTTGGATGAGATAGAGATACCTGCTCAGGATGCAGCAACACTTTCAGTGGATACCATGACCACCTCTTCTGGTTCTGCTGCAAGTGACTCCACTAGCTTGATTGCAAGTGATGCTATGAGCTCTGGGAAAGCAATAAGCAAGCGAGGGCAAAGCTAAAGCTCCAGAGTCTATGATTGAGGTCCATCACAGCACCCGCTCTAACAAGAATGACGGTTTCAAGATACCATCAGTTTCTGACAACAAGGCTAAAACTTCCAAAGTCAAACCCAGATTTGTCCCTAGTGCTACTGCTCAAACAAGCCAAGGTGTGCCTGATTCTATCAATGACGACAAGATCCCTCCGCCAACTCCAGTTCCTGTGCTGTAGCATATTGGGATCGTCAAGTGTGCCATTCTGCCTGAAGAAATTACTTCTGAAGCTCTGACGGCTGAATCAGAGGACAACCCCTCCAACGCTTAAGCTATTTGCATGCTTTATTTCAGTTGTTGTTTTTACTTTGCTCTAGTTTATCATGGCACTTTTATCGAACAGGAATATTTTGTGCTGGAATGTAAGAGGACTAAACTCTGAACCTAAGCTTTTAGCCCTCTCGAATGCGATCTCTTCCAGTGGTTGTGCAGTAGTCTGCCTGCAAGAAACAAAAAAAAAATCTCACATTGATAATTTGTTTCTGAAGTCTTGCTGCCCTCGAAGATTTGATAAATTTGCGTACATCCCATCCAAGGGTGCTTCAGGAGGCATTGTCACCATTTGGAACAGTGCCATTTTCACAGGAACAACGCTCATGGAGGAAGAGTTTGCTCTTCTAATTAAATTTCGCTCCACACAATCGGCCCAAGAGTGGACCCTAGTAAACGTTTATGGCCCATGTCAGGGTGACCAAGAGTGAATTATACTGATTGGCTTCACACTCTGAATATCCCGTCCAATGAAGATTGGTTGTTGGTAGGAGACTTTAACTATATTCGCAGCCCTGATAACAGAAATAAACATGGAGGTAATCCTAATGACATGATTACTTTTAATGACATCATCCGCTCTCAGCAATTAATTGAACTGCCAATTAAGGATCGTGCTTACACCTGGAGCAACATGCAGACAGACCCCCTCCTGGAAAAATTAGACTAGTTTCTCACATCTAATAACTGGACTTCATCTTACCCTAATACCCTAGTTATGCCACTAGGGAAACCAGTTTTTGATCATATTCCATGTGTTGTCAAAATTGAAACATCTATCCCCCGCAGCAAAATCTTTAGATTTGAGTCTTATTGGGCGAAGCACCCATGTTTTATGAATTTGGTTCAAGCCGTGTGGACAAGACCTTTAAAACATGCCAAGGCAAATGCGGCCACTTTACTATGCAGAAAGTTCAAAGCACTCAGATATGAGTTAAAAAGGTGGAGCAAACGAATCTCTAAGCTTAAGGTGGCAATTGATAACTCCAATCTTGCTCTGGCCAGCATTGATGCCCTCTAAAATCTCCGAATGTTATCTACGCCAGAACATAATTTCAAGAAAATTCTGAAGAAACACATTTTACGTCTCTTGAACTACCAAAGGGAATATTGGCAAAAGAGATGCACCATTCGATGGGTAAAACTGGGTGACGAAGACCCAAAGTTTCTAAAGGTGATGGCCCCAGAAAGATTCAGACGCAACACGATCCCAACATTGAAACTACCTGATGACACAATGGCTGACGATCATGTAAGCAAAGAGGCGATCATATACAAAGCGTTCAAAGAGAGACTTGGAAAATCCGGTGAGTTTCAAATGAAATTCAACTTGCAAAACATCATCAAGAAGGTTGAGGGTCTGGATCAATTGACTATCCCTTTCACCAAGGATGAAATCGATGTTGTCATCAAGGAAATGCCGGCTGACAGAGCACCTGGTCTGGACGGCTTCTCTGGCCTTTATCTAAAAAAAATGTTGGCACATAATTAAAGAGGATTTTTTATGAGCTATGCAATCAATTCTACGAGGGTGGTCTTAATCTTGAGAGCGTTAATGAGGGATTTATCACACTCATACCCAAAGTTCGGTCACCAAAGACAGTTTCTGATTTCTGACCACTACTTTGCTCAACTGCTGCCTCAAGGTTATCATGAAACTGCTCGCAAACCGGCTCCAAAACCTCATTCTTAAAATTGTTCATCGCAATCAATATGGATTCATCAAAGGTAGATCAATACAAGATTGTTTGGCCTGGGCATTCGAGTACATCCATCAATGTCAAACCTCAAAACAGAAGATTGTCCTGCTAAAACTCGCAAAAGCATTTGACACGATTGAGCATGATGCAATGATTAAAATTATGGAACACGTGGGGTTTGACACCAAATGGCTTGATTGGATCAAATGCATCTTCTCCTCAGGAAAATCATCGGTCCTCTTAAATGGTGTTCCAGCTCGACAATTCATTTGCAAATGTGGTGTGCGTCAAGGTGATCCTTTATCACCCCTCATCTTTGTGCTCACTATTGACCTTCTTCAAGCTGCTATTAATGACGCTTTCCGACAAGGCCAAATACAGCTACCGTTCCAATGACAAAACCAGCATGATTATCATGTGATCCAATATGCCAACGATACGATCATTATACTCCCCGCTTTCCCCGATCAAGCTAGGACAATCAAGGGCATTATTTCAGACTATGCTGCTTCTATTGGTTTAAAGATAAACTTCCACAAGTCCACTCTAATCCCAAGTAACTGTGAGCCCGACTACTACAATGACATCACCTCTATCTTCGGCTGTAAGGTAGGATTTATGCCCTTTACTTACTTGGGATTGCCTCTTGGAACAACCAAGCCTACGGTTCAAGATCTCATGCCTCTCGTCTGCACGATGGAACGAAGAATGACCAGCACTTTAGCCTTGATGTCCTATGGTGCAAAGCTGTCACTCCTCAACACGATGATCACATCTCTCACCATCTTCGCTCTCTGCACTCTCAAATTCCCACCAAAGATTCTAGAGCTGCTTGATAAAATCAGAAGAAAGTGCCTTTGGACAAAAAACACTGAGCAAGGGGATAAATGTAATTCACTGGCAGCTTGGGACATGGTTTGTCAACCAAAACAAAGTGGTGGTCTTGGCATAATCAATCTCTGTATCCAAAGTGAGGCCCTCCTTCTCAAATATCTGCTTAAATTTTACAATCACCATGACCTGCCTTGGGTGGATTTGATATGGACAACATACTACACACACAAGATCCCCCACGTGTCGGAACCATGCGGATCGTTCTGGTGGAAAGATGTGTTGAAACTCACCCCAATATACAGAGGAATTTCTAAAGCAATTGTGCACGTTGGTGACACGGTACTTATGTGGAAAGATCTATGGTTGGAAACTGTACTGGAGGAATCACACCCGCGAGCCTTCTCCTTTTGCATTAAATGAGGATATTTCAGTCAGAGATTATATTTCTTGGGATCTACTTTCCTCTATGAAACGTTTCACCTACCCCTTTCGGTGCAAGCACATGACGAAGTTTGAGATCTACAAGAAAAGGTGCTCCACGTTGGTAATCATGAAGATTCACATATCCATGATGCATGGGAATATTGTTGGGGATCGAAAGACTTTAAGGCCAACAGATACTACAAATTCTACTTTAGTGATGGGAAGGCCCACCAATCCTATCATTGGCTCTGGAAGTCGAAAGTCACGCTGAAAATCAAGATGTTTGGGTGGTTGCTGCTCTCTGATCGACTAAACACTCGCAACATGCTCAAGAGGAGGCACTATAACATTGGGGACGACTTCAGCTGCCGTCTATGCAATCAACAGGTTGAAGAGGATGTGGAACACATGATCTTCCAATGCCCTTTCAGTAAAAACTGCTGGTCCCAACTAGGGATCACGTGGGAAGACTCTGGCTCCAGGTTGCAATGGATAAGTAAGGCATCTAACAATTGGAACAAACCCATGTTCATGGAAATCTTTTTACAAGCATGAAAGTGCAACTATCCCTAGGTGGTTTTGGTAATTCATAACAACATATAGCTCATTGAGCTAATACTATTCCAAGACTATTATTTCAGGAAAGCTCAATGAATGGCATGGCATGGATGATGAAAGTGGATCCCTCAAAATACTAAGGACAAAGGATTGGCTCAAGCTCAAAAGCTCAAGACTCTTCATTTAATATTTTAGTGATCCAAGATCACATTGAGTCTATAGGAAAAGCCAATACTATCAAGGAGGGATGAGGTGTTGCTTAATGAGCCTCTTGCTTCATGTGCTTAGTGATATACTCCAAAACCCTCAACTACTTTCCCACATCCACAAATGACCTAAACCCAAAGCCAAAATCGGTCACACCGATTCTTCCTATCCGGCGCCACCGATTCCAAAAGTCATAGCCACTGCCACAAAACCTAAGCAAATCGGTCTTACCGATAGGGATCTCGGTCTCACCGAGATGGGGTTGTAATCTCTCTGTTTCCCTTCGTAACGTTTCGGTCTAACCGAAGTGAGCGATCGGTCCCACCGAGATTGCAATGTAAACTCTCTGTTTCCTTTTTGTAACATTTCAGTCTCACCGAAAAGAGCAAATCAGTCCCACGAGTTTACCTAACCAACTCTCTGGAAAGCTTATTACCAAATCGGTCTCACCGAGTTTGTGTAATCGGTCTTACCGAGATTAGGTTATACCCTAACCCTAACCGAATCGGTCTCACCGAGATGCATGTCAGTCCCACCGAAAATCACTAACGGTCACTAGGTTTACTAAATCGGTCCGAACGAGTTTAATGATTCGGACCCACCGAGTTTGGTAAATTGTGTGTAACGGTTAGATTTTGTGTGGAGGCTATATATACCCCTCCACCTCCTCTTCATTCATGGAGAGAGCCATCAAAACGAACCTACACTTCCAACTTACCATTTCAGAGAGAGAACCACCTACTCATGTGTTGAGGCCAAGATATTCCATTCCTACCATATGAATCTTGATCTCTAGCCTTCCCCAAGTTGCTTTGTACTCAAATCTTCTTTCCACCAGATCCAAAACCTATGAGAGAGAGAGTTGAGTGTTGGGGAGACTATCATTTGAAGCACAAGAGCAAGGAGTTCATCATCAACGCACCATTTGTTACTTCTTGGAGAGTGGTGTCTCCTAGATTGGCTAGGTGTCACTTGGGAGCCTCCGACAAGATTGTGGAGTTGAACCAAGGAGTTTGTAAGGGCAAGGAGATCGCCTACTTCATGAAGATCTACCGCTAGTGAGGCAAGTCTTTCGTGGGCGACGGCCATGGTGGGATAGACAAGGTTGCTTCTTCGTGGACCCTTCGTGGGTGGAACCCTCCGTGGACTCGCGCAGCCGTTACCCTTCGTGGGTTGAAGTCTCCATCAACGTGGATGTACGATAGCACCACCTATCGGAACCGCGCCAAAAACATCCGTGTCTCCAATTGCGTTTGAATCCTCCAAACCATTCCCTTTACTTTCTTGCAAGTTGCATGCTTTAATTTCTGCTGCCTATATACTCTTTGCATGCTTGCTTGAATTGTGTGATGATTGCTTGACTTGTCCTAAAGTAGCTAAAATCTGCCAAACTCTAAAATTGGGAAATGGTTAAGTTTTTATTGGTCAAGTAGTCTAATCACCCCCCTCTAGACATACTTCAAGGTCCTACAAGTGGTATCAGAGCTTTGGTCTCCATTTGCTTTGATTTCCATAGCTTTTGGTGGTCATAGCCTTGGTTTCACAACCTAGGAGAGTATGGCGTCTAGCGAGGGAAATTATCACCGTAGAGGTCCGTACTTTGATGGTACTAATTTTGCTAGTTGGAAGCATAAGATGAAAATGCATATTCTTGGACATAACCCCGCCGTTTGGGCAATTATTTGTATTGGCTTGCAAGGTGTATTTTTCAATGGGAGAGAACCGAACCGTGCAGCTAATGCGGAAGAATTGAAGATGCTGCAATACAACGCTCAAGCATGTGACATCATCTTCAACGGATTGTGCCCCGAAGAATTCAACAAAATCAGCCGTCTTGAGAATGCAAAGGAAATTTGGGATACTTTGATTGATATGCATGAAGGTACCGAGTCCGTCAAGGAATCCAAGTTGGCTGTGCTCCAAAGTCAGCTTGACAAGTTCAAAATGAAGGATGGTGAAGGTGTCGCTGAAATGTACTCCAGGCTTGCTCTTATCACAAATGAGATTGCCGGCTTAGGGAGTGAAGAGATGACCGAAAAATTCATCATCAAGAAAATCCTAAGAGCATTGGATGGAAAGTATGATACCGTGTGCACATTGATTCAAATGATGCCAAACTACAAAGATCGCAAGCCAACGGAAGTCATTGGAAGAATTGTTGCTCATGAGATGTCACTCAAGGATAAGAAGGAACTTCACAACAAGTCAAGTGGTGCTTACAAAGCCTCAAGTGAAGCCCCCACATCATCAAGTGAGAAACAAACCTTCAATGAAGAATTGAGCTTAATGGTGAAGAACTTCAACAAATTCTACAAGAGTAGAAGCAAACAAAGAAGCTCCAAGTCAAGGTCTTACAATGACAAGAGATCTTCTAGTTGTGAGCGCAATTGCTACAATTGTGGGAGACCCTGACACTATTCCAATGAGTGTACGGCACCCTAGAAAAGAAGAGAAGATTCTCCAAGAAGAAGGAGCAAAAGAGAAGAATCACCACCAAGAGAGAGGAGGAGTAGAGATGATTGTTATGAACGAAGACCCTCACGGAGAAGCAAGGATTCGGAAAGGAAGGACAAGTCATCAAGGAGCTACACAAAACGAAGACATCAAGCTCATGTTGGTGAATGGGTTTCCGGCTCCGACTCCGACAATCACTCTGAGAGAAGCTATCACTCCGACTCCGAATATACTCAAGATGAAGGTGTTGCCGGTCTAGCACTTGTGTCAACCAACTCCTCGACATATTTGACTCACCAAATGAAGGTGTTGGAAGATGCTTCATGGCCAAAGGTCCAAAGGTAACACATCCTGAGTATGTTGATTTCAATAGTGATGAAGATGACTTGCTTGTGGATGATGATTTACTTGTTGACAACTCTAGTGATGAATACTATGATGAAACGTCAATTAATCATGCTAATCAAGATAAAACAAATGACAATGATAAGGATAAGATTGAGCTTCTAACTAAAGAACTAAACACTCTTAAATTGGCTCATGAAACTATCTACGAAGATCATCGAGAACTTTTAAGGGCTCATGAGAAGTTACTCTTTGAAAAGCTCAATCTTGAGCAAGAGCATGAGTTCTTAAAAGCAATCAATGATGATCTTCGCAAGAAAAGTTCTTCTTACATTGCCAAGCGTTTACTCTTATCTACTTACATGCCTCAAGTCAAGTCTAGTAACAAGTACAAGAAAGATACTTCCTCTAGTAGTAACAATAATAATAATGTCAAATCCAATATTGTTGCTTCTAGTAGTTCTCTTGATTCCACTAATGATTCTCTTAGCCAAGTTACACTTGAGCGAGAAAATAGCTTATTGAAGGGAATTATAGAGAAAGGTGTTTACAAGAGCCTTGCCGGGAGTAAGCAATTCGAGGAAATTGTACGCAAGCAAGGAAGGCACCGAAAGAATCAAGGTGTTGGTTTTGAACGAAAGTTCAATGCCAATGGAGTTGAGTGGGAAGAAGATCAATACCCCAAGACGAAGTTTGTTCCTCAACAAGAGAAGTATGATCCTACTTCCTTCAAGGGAACACAAGCTCAAGATGATCTTCCACCACAAGACCACAAGAACAAAGGCAAGGACAAGCTTCAAGAAGAGATTGATGCATTTGAAGAAGCACCTAAAGCCTCGCTCAAGTGGGTTCCCAAGACTACGTCAAGTTCTACTTCATCAAGTACAACTACAACTCCAAGGATTCCCATCAAGATGATGTGGATCCCGAAGAAGAAGAACTAGAGAGTTCTTGAGGGTGACTCCGCCAACATTCTTCACTCATATCATTTTGGCAAGAACAAGTGCAATCAACTTCCACATCTTGCACCAGTTCAAGGAGTCACAAACCCTCATGTTGGTAAGGCAAGGGACAAGGTAACCTAATGAATTCATGGACATCATCTTGTGTGTGCATCATTCTATGTCTATGGATATTCTTGTTTGTTCCTTGTGGGACTAACCCATGTAGGTAAGCTGAAAGTACAACTCACTCCAAAGGATTGCTCCAAATAATCTACATCAACATTTAGCATCCACATCTTCAACACCTACATGAAGTCATCCTCGAAAAAACCCAAGGTTAGTTCATCCCTCTAAGGGGGGATCTCACATCTAGGGGGAGCTTAACTCTAAGAATTGAGTCAAAGCAACTCTAATGGTGTGAACACATCAATGCATTATGTAAAAGTGGTAACCCCACTTGAGCTTAAACGATGAGTATGACCTATGATCAAATGTTCTCATTTGACTCCTAAGTCAATATACTCATATATAGATGACCTAGTCATCGCCGATTGCTTGATAGATGCTAGAATTGGTTGTGCATGCTTTGCCACACATTTCATTTGCCATCTTATTGTGTGAGCATGTTGGTGCATATTTTACTCATTCAAGGACATCCACTTGTTGTTTTTATTGTTTGGTTTCTTTTCTTTTTTCCAAGTGGATGGACAAGAATGCCTAAGAACCTTCTTTAGCTATCTATGCTTTTCTCATCTCAAACTCTATTCATGCTACATCACAAAATTTGATCAACTCAGATTCGAACCACTCTGTGTGAGGAGCACTCGGAGTCCCCGATTCCTCACAGACTTAAACTTCCAAAACCTCTTTGTGATTCTCGGTCTGACCGATTCCTCCATTTCGGTCCTACCGAGATCATAAAGTTGATCTGAGTTTTCAATCTCGGTGCAACCGGTTTGAACTTTTCGGTCTCACCGATTTGCTATAACTGTACACCGTTATGCATCTCGGTGCCACCGAGTTGTTCCACTCGGTCACACCGACATGGTCGGGCTATATATAGCCACGGGAAAAAGTTTGGAAATTTCTCTGAAACCCTTCGCCCGCGCAATAGCTCGCTCTGCCATTGTCGTCTCCGGATCGTCTCCTCGTCGCCAGCAGCCTCCTATCGCTGGTCTCCGCCGCCGTCAACGGATTTCGTCCCCGCCGTTGCCGCCGTAGCAAGTCCACCGCCAAGTTAGGGTATGGACTTGATCTTTGTGCTATCCACGTCTGATTCCTAGCACATTGTATTCGTATTGATTCTTGCCACGATTGAGACTCTTCTATCCAGCCAAAGTAATCCATAGATTAGATGAGATTCAAATTTTTAGGGTTAGGTTTCCGACGAAACCATCTCGGACCCACCGAGTTGAAAAACTCGGTCTCACCGTTTTGGCTTATGCCATTGCACTAGTGACTCTCGGTCTAACCGAGAATTACTAATCGGTGCGACTGATTTGAGGATTCTGTGAAACCCTAGCAGTCTTGGTGCCACCGAACTGTGACTTGGTCCAACCGAGATCATCAGTTTAGGTTCCAAAACTGCTTCGGTATCACCGAGTTTGAAAATCGGTTAATCCGAAATGCTTTCTGTGGAAAACAAAAACTAAACTTTTGAATCATTTTTTGCAAAAATCTCTGCATTTTGTGATGCTCATCTATTCTATCTCATCTATAACTCTTCACAGGTCAGAGTCAGCTTTTGCAAGTATGTCGATCGAGTGACAGCGAACAGTCAAGAGCAGTTGGAGTTGAGTGAGGGCACTAATCCCTCAACTACAGATGAAGGGAGCAGAAGTACTCCTAGCAATTTGCCTAAGGCTGCAACTAGGCAAAGGAGGAAAAGAACTTCAGATTTAGAGGATGAAGATTACAAAGCTGAGGAAGATGAGGCTACTTCCAAGAAGGTAGTTCTCAAGAAAGAATATGGCTCTGCACAGAGCACTAAACCAGGTCTGAAGAGGAAAGTTCCTTCCAAGAGGACTCCAATGCCAAAGGCCAGAAAGTCCACTCAAGTGCCAGCTCAGGCTCAACCCAAAGAGGCACCTGCCAGGAAAGATACATCATCCAAACCACAGAAAGTCCCTACTGGAGAGACTATGAAATTCACAATTGAGTCAGAGGATGATGGGGCTCAAGACAAGAAAAAGAAGAGAGATAGAACCACAACTGCCAAGGTCCTTGGAAAGCCCTCAATGAGAAGAGATTCTGATGAAGAGGAAGAGGATGCTGCACCAGCACCTAAGGCACCTAAGCTTATGGGTGATGCAATCAGATCAGGGGCTGCAACATCCAAGCCCAAGGAAGCACCCAAAGCTGCCTCCAAGGCCAAGCAAGTTCCAAAGAGGAATACTAGGAGTATTCCAGCTGCTGAGAAGAACAAGGCCCCAGTGCCCAATGTTGCTGAAGATGAGGATGAAGAAGGACAGGTCCTAAGAAAGCTCAAGCCCAAGATACCAGACCACAATGATGCCCATCATGTGGCTGAGGACATGAGAATCAGGAAGGATTCAGGGCTGAGACTGTGGATGGAAGATCCATATGCTTCAAGAAGAAGAACTGTTGTTGACTACAGGTTCCATACAAAGGAACAGCAGGACTTCTATGAAACAATTCTGTTGGACAAGAAGCCTATAGTCTGTAATATGAGGTGGGTCGACTGGACCTACATCAAGGGCAAGAAAGCTTTGTTGCTTGTGGAGTTGCTGATTTTGTTGGCCAGAAGTTCACCAACTGGAATGATGAGCTTATCATGCAGTTTTACTCCACAGCACATTTTTACCCAGATGGTAGAATTGTTTGGATGTCTGAAGGTACAAGGTACCAATCCACTATTGAAGAATGGGCAAGTCTGATAAATGCCCCCAAGGAAAATGAGGATGACCTGGACATTTATGCAAAGAAGAAGTTGGGTCACAATTCAATGGCTCACATGTACAAGGAAATCCTAGACAAGGCAGTAGAGACTCACAAGTTTGGATCAATTCACTTTCTGCTGTCAGGGTTGCCAACCATCAATTGGATTTTGAGGCACACTCTGTTACCCAAGTCTGGTGACCATAACATGATCAGAGGACATGCCATCAACATGCTGCATGTGTTTGATGTGCCACAGAAGTTCAAAGTCATGAGCCTAATAATTGAAACAATCAAGAGGACTGCAGTAGATCAGAAGAGGAGCTGTGGATATGCACCTCAGATTCAGGAATTGATCAACTTAAAGATGGGCACAGGAAAATATCAGTTGGATAAGGAACATTTTCCACTTTATCCAGACTTTGAGGACAATGAGGTTGTCATGAATGAAGATGATCCACAATCAGTTCAAGCTCAGGAGAAGAAGGAGAAGGCAAAGAAGGAGAAGGCTGCCAAGATGCCAACTCAAGAGGAGGCATCTGAATATTTCTTGAAAACCAAACAGGAGCAGCTTGGTTACTTGATAACATCAACTCTGAGGATTGAGAAAGGACTGGCCACCCTCACTCAGAATCAGGAGAGCCTTGAAAGAATCATGGAACAAAAATTCTATGATCTAGATGTTAAAATGGCGAGATTGATCGGTTGTAGAGCAGCTGCAGGATGATATGCAGGAGAGGAAGGGCAAGACTACCACCAATGTGTTTGCCAGAGTGCCCAGAGCCCAGAGGTCAGTTGCAGTGCCAGTGACAGACACTAGAGCAACAACTTCAGCACCAGCTACTGCCCCTACAGTTCCAGTGCAACCAGCTCCAGCATCCACTCCAGCACCCTCTACTTCAACTGAAGCCTTCGTCCAAGGAGCTATCAGGACACCACCACCAGAAGATCAAGCCTGAGAGTCGATCTAGCACTATGCATTTTCTATGAACTTTTTGGTAACTTGTTGCCAAAGGGGGAGAAAAATGTATAGATCATAGCTTCGAGAGAGAGTGTGTTGCTTTTATTCTCTCTTGCTTTATTTGGTGGTTTTTCAAACTTTGTTTGCTTTTGGTTGAGATACTATGCTTGTGAGACATTGATGATCATGTGTTTGATCATAAGCTACACTTATGCATGCTTGATATTATCCTATCTATCTTATGTGATCACTCACTATGCTTGGTGATGAGTGCATGTATTCATTGTTTATTATTTTGAGTGCTCCACCAGGATGTATGTGACATGGAAGAGTAACCCATGAGCCTAATTCATTGTGCATTTGCAGTCCAAAGCAAATCTTACCCCATGCACAAATTTAGGGGGAGCTCTTGCTTATCACATACTTCTCAAAGCGACGATGTTATTCAATCTTATTATCATTTGTCGAAGCTTTGATCTATATGTTGTCATCAATTACCAAAAAGGGGGAGATTGAAAGTGCAACTATCCCTAGGTGGTTTTGGTAATTCATAACAACATATAGCTCATTGAGCTAATACTATTCCAAGACTATTATTTCAGGAAAGCTCAATGAATGGCATGGCATGGATGATGAAAGTGGATCCCTCAAAATACTAAGGACAAAGGATTGGCTCAAGCTCAAAAGCTCAAGACTCTTCATTTAATATTTTTGTGATCCAAGATCACATTGAGTCTATAGGAAAAGCCAATACTATCAAGGAGGGATGAGGTGTTGCTTAATGAGCCTCTTGCTTCATGAGCTTAGTGATATACTCCAAAACCCTCAACTACTTTCCCACATCCACAAATGACCTAAACCCAAAGCCAAAATCGGTCACACCGATTCTTCCTATCCGGCGCCACCGATTCCAAAAGTCATAGCCACTGCCACAAACCCTAAGCAAATCGGTCTTACTGATAGGGATCTCGGTCTCACCGAGATGGGGTTGTAATCTCTCTTTCCCTTCGTAACGTTTGGTCTAACGAAGTGAGCGATCGGTCCCACCGAGATTGCAATGTAAACTCTCTATTTCCTTTTTGTAACATTTCGGTCTCACCGAAAAGAGCAAATCGGTCCCACCGAGTTTACCTGACCAACTCTCTAGAAAGCTTATTACCAAATGGGTCTCACCGAGTTTGTGTAATCGGTCTTACCGAGATTACGTTATGCCCTAACCCTAACCGAATCGGTCTCACCGAGATGCATGTCAGTCCCACCGAGAATCACTAATGGTCACTAGGTTTACTAAATCGGTCCGACCGAGTTTAACAATTCGGTCCCATCGAGTTTGGTAAATTGTGTGTAACGGTTAGATTTTGTGTGGAGGCTATATATACCCCTCCACCTCCTCTTCATTCGTGGAGAGATCCATCAGAACGAACCTACACTTCCAACTTACCATTTCCGAGAGAGAACCACCTACTCATGTGTTGAGGCCATGATATTCCATTCCTACCATATGAATCTTGATCTCTAGCCTTCCCCAAGTTGCTTTCCACTCAAATCTTCTTTCCACCAGATCCAAAACCTATGAGAGAGAGTTGAGTGTTGGGGAGACTATCATTTGAAGCACAAGAGCAAGGAGTTCATCATCAACGCACCATTTGTTACTTCTTGGAGAGTGGTGTCTCCTAGATTGGCTAGGTGTCACTTGGGAGCCTCCGACAAGATTGCGGAGTTGAACCAAGGAGTTTGTAAGGGCAAGGAGATCGCCTACTTTGTGAAGATATACCGCTAGTGAGGCAAGTCCTTCTTGGGCGATGTCCACGGTGGGATAGACAAGGTTGCTTCTTCGTGGACCCTTCGTGGGTGGAGCCCTCCATGGACTCGCGCAGCCGTTACCCTTCGTGGGTTGAAGTCTCCATCAACGTGGATGTACGATAGCACCACCTGTCGGAACCACGCCAAAAACATCCGTGTCTCCAATTGCGTTTGAATCCTCCAAACCATTCCCTTTACTCTCTTGCAAGTTGCATGCTTTAATTTCCGCTGCCTATATACTCTTTGCATGCTTGCTTGAATTGTGTGATGATTGCTTGACTTGTCCTAAAGTAGCTAAAATCTGCCAAACTCTAAAATTGGGAAAAGGTTAAGTTTTTATTGGTCAAGTAGTCTAATCACCCCCCCTCTAGACATACTTCAAGGTCCTACAAAGCAGCTTGGAGCATATGGAAAGAGAGGAATAACAAGCACTTCAGAAGCATCCCTCCTACTTACCACAGTTGGCTTGATAGATTAAAGCAAGACTTCACCCTCCTTCAACACAGAACTAGAATAGACTTGAGAGACTTTATTCTCTCTTTTGTAAACAACCTATCACCCCATTAGCTAGCCCAGAACTTGGTCTGATTACACTCTCCCCCAAAGTGGTGGATGAGAATCTTGTAAATATGTGGTATACAGTGTACTTTACCTTTTGAGTAATACAAACACAGTGGGAGCCTCTCCCACTTTACAAGTTCTCAAAAAAACAATCTACACCGTCGCCGGCCAAGTCGCCGCCGTGGCCATAGGTGATGCACCTCACAGCCAAGCATGCCATTGTGCTCAGAGCACTCCCAGGAAGCCTCCTAGATCCTCAGTTGGCTCCCTAGAGCCCCGCAGACTCATGCTCGTGCACCACCGTAGCTCCGTCGCCGACTAGCTCGCTCCTGCCATCACCACAGCCCACCGCAGCTCCCCTGCTTTCTCCATCAAATGTGCGCGAGTGTCAGCTCGCCATAGAACACAACCGCGGTCCAAACCATGCCCTATAGTGCGAACCCGACGCGTCTCTACCGCTCGGTTTGGTCATCACCGGCCAAACTCCGGCGAAGTCGACGTGGCACTGTCATTAGCCACTGATGACCCCGCTAATTAACCCCCTCTCTCACTGACATATGGGCCCCATGCCCGAATTAACCCCGGGATTTATTTTCGGTTTAGTTTAGATTAATCCAGCCGGCCCCACATGTCAGTTTGACCATGCCACGCCAACGTTGATCTGGCCCCACTAGTCAACCTTTGTTCCTGCCCTGTTACACTGATGTGCGGGGCCCATAGATCAGGTTTGACTTGGAACGAACTGTTGACCAGATGACGTCAGCATGACATGATGATGTAATGCTTTTCTGAAATTTTAAATAAATCATAAATGATTTATTCATTTCAGAAAAGGCCTAAAACTACTAAAAATCATAGAAATTCAATCGTAGCTCAGAATGAAATAATTTATATATGAAAATTATCAGAAAAACGTGAAGAATTTGTTTATGGCATTTTCATGCATGTTTGAACAACTTATACTCACCGAATTGTACAACTCATTAAATGGCATTTTAAATGCTTTGTATGAACCTAATGAGCTTCATTCAATCTTGCTATTAGTTGCATTAGCTCAAATCACAGCATGTTGACATGTCATGATCATGCATCTTATTGTTGCATTGCATTGATTGTGTTGCTTCCCAGTTCCTGATGTTTGCCCCCTCTTGGTAGCAGACGTTTCCGACGTTGTGATTGTTGACGCCGATGAAGAACAATGCTATCTTCAGAAGTGCCAGGCAAGCAAAACTCCTTTGATCACTCCGATACAATCCCACTCTCTCGCTCTTGCTCTCTTTTACTGCATTAGGACAACAACAATTCAACTGTTACATGTTGTGGTAGTTGAACCCATTCCTCTACATGACCTGTCTTTGCCCCAGTAAGTAGCTAAAACCCACTAGCATGAGTAGGAGTTGTTTGAGCCATGATGTGCCTACTCGTTCCTGCTTGCTTGTTATGCCTTCTATGCTTAGAGTTGTGTCAGGTCTGATTCATCTGGGATGGATTGGAATGGAGGTGAACATGTCCTACTGTTGAGAGCTAAGTGTGTGAACATGATTTGATAAAGGTAGCGATGAGAGGACATGTAGGAGTACATAGTGGGTTGTCTCATTGAAGTCGTCCTCAGGAACTGAGTTCCGTGTTTGTGATCCAAGAACAGCTACTACCACACGTTGGGCCCTGAAATATGACCCCGCTCGACTTATTAACCCCCTATCCTCTGTCCAAGAGTTGCAAGTAGTTTCTGGTGTTTGTTGTATGCTGGAGGCCGTGCGTAGCGGTGACCCTAGGGGTGGGCTATGATGTAGTAGGCAAGTAGTTTCCCCCTTTGCTCCTGGCCTCGTCAGCTCCCCACTCCCACTTGCGCCTCTCCCCAGATCCAGCTCTCTCCTCTCCCTCTCCTTCGTTCTGGAGAGGAGACCGACGCGGTCGCCGCCGTTCTCCGTCGTCCTCGCGGCCACCAAGACCCGTTCGCCTCGCCGACCTGTCCAACCGCTCCGCCTCCCTCGGCTACGCCTCCCCGACGAGCTGCAAGACGTCGGGCGCCCCAGAACGCTCCCCCGGCCTCGTCTTCCACTTCGGATCACAGGAGCTCGCCGGAATCGATCCACTGCACTGCAGCTCCTAAACCTCCGAGGGCCACCGTGTGTGCCGCCCGGTGAGCTCCTCCCTTCCTCCTTTCCTCTCTTCACGCCGTGCCTTTCGCCGTAGCTAGCTCGCCCGCAAGCCGAGCTCCGCCGTCCGCCATTGCCGTTGTAGGGCTCGCCATCGAGCTCCTCCGCTCGAGCTAGTAGCTCCGACGAGCTCCTGGAGCGCCGTAGACCCCGCCTAGTTGGTTAGTTTGGCCGCTCGCGCGCTCTAACGCTGAACCCGCTCGCGCCCGTACTCCGGCGCCGTTTCTACTCGTCGCCGGCGCCGTTCCGGTCGTTCCTGGCCCCGGCTGTCGCCTCCATCTTGCGTGCGACGTCGAACCGCGTCGAACGCACCTAGCTACGACCCCGGAAACCCACTGTGCGCGAAACCCGACCCCCTCTCCCGACGTGCGCCGCCGCGAGAGGCTCGCCGGAGCACTTCCGGCGCCAACGCCGGTGAGATCGACACAGCAGCGGCGTATGGGGCCCACTGAGCCAGCGGCGGGTGGGCCGATTGACTCGTTGGTGAGTCAACCCACTGACATGTGGGGCCGAGTCAATAAAACGTTTTAGATAAATAGAAAATCTGTTAATTAAATTGATTAATTAATCTATTCACCAATTAGACACTGACAGTGGGCCCCGCTTGATAATTAGTATTAGATTAGTCCAATTAACACTGTTTAATTAGTCCAGTCACTGACCAGTGGGTCCCACTGGACCCACAGGTCAGGTTTGACCCTAGTCAACCGTCCTGTTGATTGCTGACATCACCTCTACATCATGCTGACGTCATATTCCATTTCTGTTAATATAAATAAATCCAAAAATTGTTCAAACTTTGAAAATTAATAGAAAATAAACTATAACTCGGATGAAAATGTTTATATATGAAAGTTGCTCAGAAAAATGCAACGGATCCGAATGCGCGGTCCGTTCATCTGTTAGATGCGTCTAACTATCTGAACATGGAACTTTCCCCCTCCGGTCATCTGTTTGACACAGGTCCGGAACCGGGAAAACATTCCCGGTTGAATCCCCCCTTCGCCTGTATCGTGTAGCCATACGTTAGGTCACTCCCGGCACAACATATTGCCACGTTATGCTTTGTGATACTATGTTTGCTTTATATTTACTGTTTCTTCCCCCTCTTCTCTCTGGTAGACCCCGAGACCGATGCTGCCCCTGTGATCGACTACGTCGACGACGACCCCTCCTTGCCAGAGCAACCAAGCAAGCCCCCCCTTTGATCATCCCGATATTTCCCATTCCATTCTCTCATGCTTGCATTAGATTTTGCTATTGTTATTGTTTGCTCCTATTCTGATGCATAGCCTGCTTTTGTAACCTGCCTATTGTTACCTTACCGGCTTATCCTAAACTGCTTAGTATAGGTTGGTTAGTGATCCATCAGTGACCCCCACACCTTGTCCTTGTTGCCCCTGCTTCATCATCGAAGACCCGATCAACGGGATCGAAGACCAGGCCCCGACACCGCACCTCACTTTCCCCTTAGTTGCTCGACACTACTGGGATACTATCGAGTGCCGAGGGTGAGACCTCTCTGACGCCGATGTTAACCTCAGAAGCGTAGCTATTCGGTCGTGGTCATTGAGGGTGATGTCCTCTTTAACCACTTCCGATACGACTCTGTCGTGCAACCCCTCAAGTGTGAACCTCGGGGGTGATTCCTCTTACGTTCACCTTAATGATTACATCGAGTGGAATTCACCGGGGGTGATTCCTTGGGTTTTCCCCTTGATGTTTGGACACACGGGTACTTGGACTTTACAACTGTTACTTGGAAGGGCGGGTCGACCACGAGGGTACCCGCAGTGATGTGGAGACGGGTTGACACGGAGGGTGCCCGCGAGATAATTACGAGGTGTGGCCGGGCATTCTTAGCCCTTGCCGCAAGTCCTCGAGACGGGGCAACGGGGTCACATCTTTCGTGAGTCTCTGCTTGTTACCACGCGTTCCTAATCCACTACGATTTGGATATTTGATCCGAGGGCCTCGGCCCGATAGCACTAACCATCACGTGGGCATAGTATGGGCGTTCTGCGTCGTGTACATCAGCGAAGCTTAATAGGCGTCGTGACGAGCGGCGGCGCCAAAGTTGGACCGGTAAGCTCCTGCGTTTTTAGGGAGGTAGCTAGGTTTGCTCACCGGCCGCCCATAACGTCTGCAGGAGTTCCAGGGTGATGGCCCATGACCCCGGGGCATAGGTTTAGTCGGCGTGCTTGACCTCTCTATTAAGCCTAGGTCGGGTTGCGGCGTATTGTTTGGCGAGGCGGGCATGACCCAGAAAGTGTGTCCGGCGGAGTTAATCAAGCGTGGTGGGTAAGTTGGTGCACCTGCAGGAAGAACTAATCTATGCATAGCCTGTCCTATGGTAATGGACACTTGGAGTTGTATCGATCGATACAACTAGAACTGGATACTTGTGATGAGAATTGGATGGTGATGAGTAAAGGATTGTGATGAGGTGATAACCGGATAGTATGGCTCTGGGATTGCTTTTCGCAGGAGCCGAGAAAGGATCTCGGCGAGGTTGATAACACTACTACTACTTTACTTTATGCTACTCTACTCCTCTGTTTGCTGCAAGATGGTGGTTTCCAGAAGATGCTAGTCTTCGATAGGACTAGGCCTTCTCTCTATTCTGGCATTTCCGCAGCCCAGTCCACATATACATCCCCTCTTTGATAATGTTGCATATGTAGTGTACATCCTTGCTTGCGAGTACTTTGGATGAGTACTCACGGTTGCTTTGCTCCCCCTTTTCCCCCTTTCTTCTTCTTTCCGGTTGATGCAACCAGATGTCGGAGCCCAGGAGCAAGATGCCACCGCTGATGTCTGCTACTACGTGGAGACCGCTGACGACCAGGAGTAGTTAGGAGGCTCCCAGGCAGGACGCCTTGCCTTTTCGATCGTTGTTGTTTTGTGCTAGCCTTCTTAAGGCAAACTTGTCTAACTCATGTCTGTACTCAGATATTGTTGCTTCCGCTGACTCTTGTGTATTCGAGCTTATGTATTCGAGCCCCTGGCTTGTAATATAAAGCTTGTATTATTTTATTTTGTGTCTAGAGTTGTGTTGTGATATCTTCCCGTGAGTCCTTGATCTTGATCGTACACGCTTGCGTGTATGATTAGTGTACGATTGAATCGAGGGCGTCACAAGTTGGTATCAGAGCCGACTGCCTGTAGGTAGCCCCCTTTCCAACTCCTTGGCCGAAGTTGAGTCTAGTCGTCCAAAACTGTTTTACTAACTTGGCAGTGTGTCTTACGGGCCCACGTCGCCATATGGATGGTATTAGGATCTTTTACTCCTCGTCTATACTCTGGGACTCTGTTCTCTCTTCTATTCGGGTTAAATGAATTTACTAACTACATTAGGTTCTCGTAACGACTTTCCCCGGAGAGCCCCTTGATCCCGATGATGCTTTCTTTGCACTGAAGATTCTGAAGATACTCTATGATCTTCTCTCGAGATTTAGTGCCATCGCTTTTGCTTTTCCCTTCCAACGATAACCCCCCTATGGATAACCACGTACACTTATCATTCATACAATCAATTCCCTTTGATCTTGTTATTACAAGATGCCCCGAAATTCTCTCTATTACTCCGAGAATACTATGTGCCTACTGCTTTGCAGTTCTTTGCTACCTGAATACCCCTACGGATAATTTCTCGCACTAATCGAGTATCCGCTCATCCCCAGTTGATTCATGTATTTCACAAAAGTCTTCTAAATACCATTCGATCTTCTGAAAGTCCTTAGTAGCCTATTGCTCTTGTTTGTCTTTACCTACTTGCATTATGGTTAAGTCCATATGTCTAGCAATATTCCTTAAAATCCTTTGCGATTGTCACCCTTATCCTATTCATTCAACATGTGTGTGAATGCACGCAATCATCAGTTGTTCCTTGTAAATTGTCCTTCCAGCCCAGACGTCATTCTAGACAGGAGCTGGTTCTCGGTAAATCAAACTTTGATTGATTGCCCATCTAATTTATTCAACTTACTCACACTTAATCAGAGCATCTGATTTTGATACACCGATCTGGATATCAAAATTCCTTTGTTAATTAAACTTTGAATTAGTCAGTTGTTTCTATAATCTGTTGCATTTGCATTCTTTCCTTCTTCTGATTGAGTATTGATACTCATATCAGATCCATTGAGGACCGCTGAATCCTTTGTTGGATTATTATCCGGCAATGTCCTCCATATTCAAAATCTTGTGCGCTCTTCCCCTGATACCTATTGCCTTTGGTAAATTGTATCCTCTGCTTATGGTCAACCATGCTTTGCTATTGAGCTGATGTTATATACTCTGGAAGTCAGTGGTATATGTTCCTAAGCTACCCCTACGGGTTGAACCTATGCCTTTCCTAATCCGTGTGAACTCTAAAGAGATGTGAGTAATACTCTTCTAGTGCTTCACCAGATAAATCTTTCGCACTACAAATTCTTTGAGAACAAGGAGTGAATGAAAGGTTATGCATTGAAGAAGTGGGAGTCGACCTTGAACCTTTGTGTTCATGCCCATGGAACCGGTGTAGAACTTATCATGGAAGCTGCTCGTAAAATAATTACCCCTTGTTATAAGTTCATCTTGTATCGGTGGTTTGATCATTCATAATCGTGGTTCCGACCATAGTTTCTCCTTAACTCCATTTCCCAGACAAGTTAAAATACTTGTCTCCTGCAAGTCATTTCACATGTCCAACCTCTACTTTGATCTACCTACAAGTATTGCCTCATGTTATGTCGAGGATATTGTGTCATTGCACTACCTCTTATAAATTCTTAATTGGAGTGATACTTCATCACATCATTCCTAGCCTGATCGGCTATATCATTATCGTGCTAATTTAACTGTGCTACCTGGTCCTTATTTCCGGAGCACAACCTTTCGATGATGAGCGAAGCTTACGTCGATCTTCCTCTTTTTATCATTTCATCTCGAACAACAAGCTTGATTTTGAGGTTGTGACGTATCCGTGGTTCCAATAGCCTTTCACTTCATCCTTACTTTTCTGCTCGATGGCATCTTCATAGAGTCTCTCGATAAAATCTGTCGTGATCACCGTCTACACTTTGGCTTCTTCAGAGATGTCAATTGAATTCATGGCTAGAAATACAATCCCTGCCCCTCGATGATTTGTGATATCATCGATGACATCTTGACTTTGTGCCAACACAGACCTGGTTGTGCTTGGTTATTCCTTATGTTCTGAGATATCTTGGAATTGTTTCTCGGTATCTCTTGAGATCTTCGAACTCAATCTTTATTTGACACCATATCATTACCGCATCGAAGCATGACTGTGGTATTCCGAATATCAACAAGAACATCAGAAGCATAATACAAAATGTTTATCGTTCAATTACCCTCACACCGTTGTATGGGTAATATCATGATTTTTCCCTCTCCCCATTATCTAAACGCTTTTGAACTTCCTGTCCTATCATGTATATCCTGCTCCGCTTTTCCTTGAGAAGGATATACTCCCAACTCTTATGTGTAAACACATATTCCTTTCCATTGGACAGTTTGATTTGATAATCTTACTTTTCCTTTCCATTGGTTTGTTTAACCTTTCTTCTGATCTATATGATATAAGCAGAAATAAATCCCTGCTTATAAAATACTCTCATGTACAACCTTGTCAGTGTGACCTTGTTACTATTGCTGGCGACATCCTGGTAACCCCCGATGGACGAGAACTTTGCCTATTGGTCCGCCTCATTCAACGAGTAGGAAAATGGTTCTCTTCGTCCCTCGCCCTTGGTACCAACGTTGTTGCCAACATAACTGACATGTTATCCTCTGCCATGCCTAGCTACCATGATCGTGCAATATGTCGGCGTCCTTCCTACTTTTGAACCACATGGTGGGCCCATAACACACAGTTCCACATGATCGAAACCTGACTCCTGTACATCCTTGATTCCGAAGTATCCTTTTTACTTGACTTCGTATGTAATTCATGAGCCGCCTTCCTAGTGATCTGTTCTAGTAGCAGACGCAATAATTTGTTGTTGTTGTTGCTCTAAACCCCTTTCACCTTTTGATTAGGCATCGAATGATTGCCTGCCCGTTAAAACTTCTCATGGTACCCTCATACTTTGCTCTCGACGTTTTATTTAAGTTCAACTCGAGAGATACTTCCGCCTCATTCCCTGATTTGTTCACCAGATATTTAACCCTATAAGGGTCAGTTCTCCCGAAGTTACTCTTTACTTCCCCACTTAAATCTCGGGACGAGATTTCTTGTAGTGGAGGAGATTTGTAACATCCCCAGTGTCATGCTACAGTAACCCTCTGTGATTAAGCTAATCATTTACCCAAACAATGCTTAATCACCTTTGTCCAATATCCCATTTGAAATTCCAGTCAATTCAAATTCAAGTGAAGTTTGAAGTTGATCAAAAGTTGCCGGAAAAATGTTCATCATCTGTCAAAAATTCCATAACAATTATTTGTTAAGGAACACAACATCACTTTGGTGCAAAGATGAACATTAGCAATTATAACAACACCAATTCAGCATTTTTAAATGCTATCCTATTTTTAAAAAAAATACCAAATGAATTCTTCTGGTCTCCAAAATAATTGTGGGCCTTGTCTATGATCACGAGGATTTAATGGAACACCTCCCAAATTTTTGCTAAGTGAAATAGTTGGCCAAATAATTCCCTTTCTCTCTCTGTAAATAGAAAAAAAGGAAATAGAAAAGGGCCTAGCTACTCATTGTGCACTTGTAGCCCATTGCTACTGATGCACAGCCCAGCCCACTCCTCCCTGGTCGTCCCCTTCCCTGTTCACCCGACCGAGGCGGCGCTGCCCATGTGATCGCCCGCCGACCGCCTCGCCACCCGCTGCTCGCTCAGGGGATAAGGCCGAGCCTCCTGGCCTCGTCAGCTCCCCACTCCCACTTGCGCCTCTCCCCAGATCCAGCTCTTTCCTCTCCCTCTCCTTCGTTCTGGAGAGGAGACCGACGTGGTCGCCGCCGTTCTCCGTCGTCCTCGCGGCCACCAAGACCCGTTCGCCTCGCCGACCTGTCCAACCGCTCCGCCTCCCTCGCTCGCCTCCCGGCAAGCTGCAAGGCGCGGGCGCCCAGAACGCTTCCCCGGCCTCGTCTTCCACTTCGGATCACAGGAGCTCGCCGGAATCGATCCACTGCACTGCAGCTCCTAAACCTCCGAGGGCCACCGTCTGTGCCGCCCGGTGAGCTCCTCCCTTCCTCCTTTCCTCTCTTCGCGCCGTGCCTTTCGCCGTAGCTAGCTCGCCCGGAAGCCGAGCTCCGCCGTCCGCCATTGCCGTCGTAGGGCTCGCCACCGAGCTCCTCCGCTCGAGCTAGTAGCTCCGACGAGCTCCTGGAGCGCCGTAGACCCCGCCTAGTTGGTTAGTTTGGCCGCTCGCGCGCTCTAACGCTGAACCCGCTCGCGCCCGTACTCCGGCGCCGTTTCTACTCATCGCCGGCGCCGTTCCGGTCGTTCCTGGCCCCGGCCGTCGCCTCCATCTTGCGTGCGACGTCGAACCGCGTCGAACGCACCTAGCTACGACCCCGGAAACCCACTGTGCGCGAAACCCGACCCCCTCTCCCGACGTGCGCCGCCGCGAGAGGCTCGCCGGAGCACTTCCGGCGCCAACGCCGGTGAGGCTGACTTTGGCCGGCGTATAGAACTCTTGAGCCAGCGCGGGTGGGCCCGATTGACTCGTTGGTGAGTCGACCCAGCGACATGTGGGGCCGAGTCAATAAAACATTTTAGATAAATAGAAAATCTGTTAATTAAATTGATTAATTAATCTATTCACCAATTAGACAACGGCGGTGGGCCCGCTTGATAATTAGTATTAGATTAGTCAATTAACCTTTGTTTAATTAGTCCGATCAGCGACGATGGGTCCCATGGACCCACAGTCAGGTTTGACCCTAGTCAACCGTCACATTGATTCTTGACATCACCTCTACATCATGCTGACGTCATATTCCATTTCTGTTAATATAAATAAATCCAGAAAATTGTTCAAACTTTGAAAATTAATAGAAAATAAACTATAACTCGGATGAAAATGTTTATATATGAAAGTTGCTCAGAAAAATGCAACGGATCCGAATGCGCGGTCCGTTCATCTGTTAGATGCGTCTAACTATCTGAACATGGAACTTTCCCTCTCCGGTCATCTGTTTGACACAGGTCCGGAACCGGGAAAACATTCCCGGTTGAATCCCCCCTTCGCCTGTATCGTGTAGCCATACGTTAGGTCACTCCCGGCACAACATATTGCCACGTTATGCTTTGTGATGCTATGTTTGCTTTATATTTACTATTTCTTCCCCCTCTTCTCTTTGGTAGACCCCGAGACCGATGCTGCCCCTGTGATCGACTACGTCGACGACGACCCCTCCTTGCTAGAGCAACCAAGCAAGCCCCCCCTTTGATCATCCTGATATCGCCCATTCCATTCTCTCATGCTTGCATTAGATTTTGCTATTGTTATTGTTTGCTCCTATTCTGATGCATAGCCTGCTTTTGTAACCTGCTTATTGTTACCTTACCGGCTTATCCTAAACTGCTTAGTATAGGTTGGTTAGTGATCCATCAGTGACCCCCACACCTTGTCCTTGTTGCCCCTGCTTCATCATCGAAGACCCGATCAACGGGATCGAAGACCAGGCCCCGACACCGCACCTCACTTTCCCATTAGTTGCTCGACACTACTGGGATACTATCGAGTGCCGAGGGTGAGACCTCTACAGCACTTCTGATGTTAACCCTGTAGCGTAGCTATTCGGTCGTGGTCATCGAGGGTGATGTCCTCTTTAACCACTTCCGATACGACTCTGTCGTGCAACCCCTCAAGTGTGAACCTCGGGGGTGATTCCTCTTACGTTCACCTTGATGATTACATCGAGTGGAATTCACCGGGGGTGATTCCTTGGGTTTTCCCTTGATGTTTGGACACACGGATACTTGGACTTTACAACTGTTACTTGGAAGGGCGGGTCGACCCTGAGGGGTACCCGCGAGTGATGTGGAGACGGGTTGACCTGGAGGGTGCCCGCGACATAATTACGAGGCGTGGCCGGGCATTCTTAGCCCTTGCCGCAAGTCCTCGAGACGGGGCAACGGGGTCACATCTTTCGTGAGTCTCTGCTTGTTACCACGCGTTCCTAATCCACTATGATTTGGATATTTAATCCGAGGGGCCTCTGGCCTTATAGCACTAACTATCACGTGGGCATAGTATGGGCGTTCTGCGTCGTGTACATCAGCCAAAGCTTAATAGACGTCAGCGACGGAGCGGCGCGCGCCGGGTTGGACTGGTAAGCTCCTGCCTTTTTAGGGAGGTAGCTAGGTCGCTCACCGCCGCCCACGCATAGCGTCTTGAGGAGTTCGGGGTGATGGCCCATGACCCCGGGGCATAGGTTTAGTCCGGCGTGCTTGACCTCTCTATTAAGACTAGGTCGGGTTGCGGCGTATTGTTTGGCCGAGGCCGGGCATGACCCAGGAAAGTGTGTCGGCGGAGTTAATCAAGCGTGGTGGGTAAGTTGGTGCACCCTGCAGGAAGAACTAATCTATGCATAGCCTGTCCTACGGTAATGGACACTTGGAGTTGTATCGATCGATACAACTAGAACTGGATACTTGTGATGAGAATTGGATGGTGATGAGTAATGGATTGTGATGAGGTGATAACCGGATAGTATGGCTCTGGGATTGCTTTCTCGCAGGGAGTCGAGAAAGGATCTCTGGCCGAGGTTGATAACACTACTACTACTTTACTTTATGCTACTCTACTCCCTCCTGTTTGCTGCAAGATGGTGGTTTCCAGAAGATGCTAGTATTCGATAGGACTAGGCCTTCTCTCTATTCTGGCATTTCCGCAGCCCAGTCCACATATACAGCCCCTCTTGATAATGTTGCATATGTAGTGTACACCCTTGCTTGCGAGTACTTTGGATGAGTACTCACGGTTGCTTTGCTCCCCCTTTTCCCCCTTTCTTCTTTTTTCCGGTTGATGCAACGGATGTCGAAGCCAGGGCGGATGCCACCGCTGATATGCGCTACTACGTGGAGACCGCTGACGACCAGGAGTAGTTAGGAGGCTCCCAGGCAGGAGGCCTTGCCTTTTCGATCGTTGTTGTTTTGTGCTAGCCTTCTTAAGGCAAACTTGTCTAATTCATGTCTGTACTCAGATATTGTTGCTTCCGCTAACTCTTGTGTATTCGAGCTTATGTATTCGAGCCCTCGAGGCCCCTGGCTTGTAATATATAGCTTGTATTATTTTATTTTGTGTCTAGAGTTGTGTTGTGATATCTTCCCGTGAGTCCTTGATCTTGATCGTACACGCTTGCGTGTATGATTAGTGTACGATTGAATCGAGGGCGTCATATCTGCCGAGCACATGTCATGTGCAGACGCTAAGTGGTGAAAACATGTGTAAAGAAGTACACCCCTGCAAGGTTATAACTGATCTATTCGAATAGTCGCGTCCTCGGATATGGACTACTTGGAAAGGTTACATTGTTCATAGATAACTAAAAGTGGATACTCTAAAATGCGCAAGATAAGTGTGAGTGCTATGGATGGCCTTCTCGTAGGGAGATGGGAGCGGATCCATAGTGGTGTATTGTTATGGTAAATATGTGGACCCGTGTGCGCTTCCTCACCTCAAAAGAGTTACCAACAGTCGTAGTACATGGTAGCCACCGAGTCAAAGCTGGATTGCTCCAGTTAAACTCCACCACCCCTTTGTTGATACTGATGAATATGTAGTTAGTTCTGATGTAAGTCTTGCTGAGTACATTTGTACTCACTTTTGCTTAATTTATATTTTTGCAGACAGACTTCAGTCTCACTAGTAGTTCTTCATGGGCTTCGACGACTAGCTTGGGAATCCTAGAAAGAGGTCTGGTTTCTACGGAGGGTCTTGTAGATAGTCAGGCTTTTCAGCTTTCTTCCTTTTCAGTTGTCTGTATTTAGACATGTTTATGCTTCCGCTTGTTGCTTGTATGACCTGTATGTTGGGTCATGAGACCCATGTTTGTAATATCTGGCTCCTCGGAGCCTCTTGAATAAATACTTGAGTCGTAGAGTTTTGTTGTGATGCCATGTTGTATTTACACATATCGAGTATATTGTGTGTATGTTATTGAAATGCTTGGTATGTGTGGGATCCGACACCTAGTTGTTTATTCTTGGTAGTCTTTTTTATCGGGAAATGTCTCCTAGTGCTTTCATCCGGAACACATGGATTGACCAGCATGTGTCCTTCTTTGCTCCTATGTTTGTCCCTATGGGGAAATGTCATGCGGTGTTTACCGGAGTCCTGATAGCTTGCTACAGCCCAGCTATATTCGCTGCTGACCGACACGTGCATTCCTGGGTCATGTATGCATGTCCCTGTAAGTTTGTGTCACCTCGGGTTTACGACTAGTCATGTTGGCCCGGGTTCTCTGTCATATTTTTTTTAGAGAAGAGGCCAGAGCCCGACTTTATAAATAAAGCCACACGGCAGCGTCACAATGATCCAAGGAAAAGACCACCAGCAAGCCACACGAATAAGTCTAAAGAAAGGACCCAAAGTACTCAGGGTACAGGCAACCGCCATACACGGCTCGCAGGCCGGGGGAAATAGATCTAGAACCACACCCTACAGATCCAGAGTTAAACTCCATGGCTCGCCCCAGAAATCAAAGACGCCGAAGCCCGAATTTTGGCGATGAGCAGGTCAGGCGCCCGGTCAGCTCCTTAGTCAATGATCTCCCTTTGCTGCAAGAATATGCATGATTTGAAAAGAACATCAGCGAGGCTTAGATGGGAATGAATGCTCAATAGTAAATTTGTTTCTAATGGTCCATAGAGCCCGGCATAAGGAACCCAATCAACCAGAATATCCTCTTGGTAACCCCTACCAAAGATTTGGCTAGGGATCTAACGAGAAAAAGAGGAGGATTCCAGAAACCGAAGCCAGGACCGGACACAGGACCACACTAGTTTGGCAAGTACACATTGAAGAAGATGTGATTAGAATTTTCCAAAGCCCCACAAACTCTGTAATTCGAGCCGGCCCGTTCTTTTTTAATCGATCAGCAGAGGGTGTCGACCACAGACGGCTTGCCAGAGGAACACCTTAATCTTAGGGGGGACCTTGGATCTCCAGATCCAGGAAAATCTAGCCGAAGCAGTCCCATCAATAAGTCTAGAGTACAGCGATTTTACCGAAAAAATGCCAGAGGCCGAAAGTGGCCAAACCACAGAGTCGGCCGCCTCCGAGAGCACAGGGAAGAGAGCAGAAAGGTTTTGCCATTCTTCCAACTCTTCAGGAGACAGGGCCCGACGAAAAGCCAAATCCCAATTATTCGCAGCCACCTCCGCGATGGAGATCTGCGGGTTGGGGCAGTAAGAGAACAAAACCGGAAAGCTAACAGCCAGCGGAGCATCCCGATCCACCAATCTAACCAAAAGCGAACAGCGAGCCGTTACCCACACAAAATTTGACATGTTCGGAAAAATCGGCCTTACTTTCACAAGAGCTTTCCAAAACTGCGAACCACGCCGAGCAGGGGCAAACATGGGATTAGAATTAGGGAAATATTTAGCCTTAAGGATCGAAAACCAAATCGCATCGGCCCCAACCGTCATGATTTTCCACCACCACTTAATGAGCAAGCAAATGTTCATCACACGAGTGTTAATGATGCCTAACCCTCCAAGTTTCTTAGGCTTGCACATAAGCTGCCACTTCACCAACCTATACTTTCTCTTGTTATCCATGAGAATTCCAATAGAAGCCACTCCTATGTTTGTCGAAGCCATCATGCACCCCATTCGTGAGGCGATAGAAGCCCATCAAGAACATCGGGAGAGAGGATAAGCAAGAGTTGATCAGAGCCACTTTGCCAGCGTTGGTATTATATCTACCCCTCCAAGGAAGCACCCTATTCCCCACTTTAGCAACCACTGGAGCGAAGTCTTTAGCATGAAGCGGACCAGGGGAGACAGGGAGGCCAAGATACTTGAAAGGGAAAGAACCTAAAGAACAGTTTAAGAGCCTGGCCACCCGTAAGGCCTCAGCCCGGTCGACCCCAGTCACCAAGGCCTCACTCTTGGAGAAGTTGATCTTAAGCCCAGAAACAGCTTCGAAACATAGCAAGATAAATTTCAGGTTGGCAATACAAGCATTGTCCAATTCCACCATGATAATTGTGTCATCCGCATACTGCAGATGAGAAACCCCTTCCGGAAGGAGGTGAGAGACCACAGGGGTGATGTGACCACATCTGGCCGCTCTGGAGAGCATACAGGAGAAGGCGTCAGCCACGAAGTTGAAAAGAACAGGGGAAGCCGGGTCCCCTTGGCGAAGGCCCCTCCCATTACCAAAGAAATTACTAATCACACCATTGATAGCAACGGCAGTGTGGCCACCCGAGACCAACTGCATGATGCGGTGAACGTAAGCGCCATCGAATCCTTTGGCGAGGAGAGTCTGCCTGAGGAAAGGCCAGCTGACAGAGTCGTACGCTTTTTCAAAGTCTAGTTTAAGGATAAGAGCCTTGGATTTCCGAACGTGAAGATCATGGACAATTTCATGTAGGGAGAGGATACCATCCAAAATAAAGCGCCCTTTAATGAAAGCAGATTGGAAGGGACTAATCACTCTGTGAGCGACCAGAGAGAGTCGATTCGCAAAGCCTTTAGAGGGAAACTTGGCAAAGTTGTTAATCAAGGCTATAGGTCGGAATTGGGAAATGACATCAGCTCCCTTAACCTTAGGGATCAGAGAAATAACAGCATAGTTCAAAGTAGAAATGTCTCTGATACCAAGACAAAAACCTCAGATGACCTTTGCACACCACTGTTTCAACCGAGGCCAAAATTTCCGGAAGAAGGGATGGAGAAACCATCGGGCCGGAAGCGACATTAGGATTAGCGAGTTAACCACGTCCCAGATTTCGATCGGAGAGCGGAATCATTAGAGCGACATTCTCCTCAAAGAGATTTTAAGACCGAACTCCGGAGATGGGGGAGATGGACACGCCCGATGGAGGTTTAGCCCGAAGCAGAAGAGAAGAAATCCACCACATGGGCGGGATCACAGATCGATCGAAGTGCGCAAGCCATTAATCAACAGCTGTTAATTTACAACGCGCCTCGTCTGCCGTTAGCGATCGCAAAGAAATAGGCGATGGGTGCATCCCTTTGAGAGTCGATTAAGCGCCCTCTGGCGCCAATAAACCTCAACTGGTGGTGCAAGCGCACGAGGCAGCTTCGAGTATATCTAACCGCCCAACCATCCTCCGATAAACCAATAGAATCAGCGGTGCGATCCATCCCCATGATCTGACTTTCAAGAAAAGTTTTGGTGCGGAGATCCTCCGCCGCCCGATTACGCGACCAGCCTCTAAGAAATTTACGTAACGCATAGGCACAGGACTGCCAGTCGTCCAGAGGGCCAAAGGCAGGAAGGATGAGAAAGGTAATGGGAAATCTTAGCCGCGACCATGTCAACAAAACCCTCCACCGAGAGCCAAGAGGCATCAAATTGAAATCTAGCCGTGATGCGGTGCAACCGATGCCGTCATCAAGAATCAAGGGGGTATGATCTGAACCTACGATACATTTGGAGAAGAGAGAGGACCTCAGGAATAAGGAATCCCACCTGGGGCAAAGGAAGACACGATCAAGCACTGATCGGATCAGATTCGCCTGACGATTAGACCAAGTAAAGCGGGCTCCCCCCCTAGGTAGCTCCCGAATGGCATTGGCACTAATAAAGTCGTTAAAGGCATTGGCCAGAGACCAGGAAAAATTGTCACTATTCTTATCAAGAGGGGAACGCAAGAGGTTAAAGTCTCCCCCAATAACCAAAGGGAGAGTGCAAGATTCAATCTTGTTCGAAAGCTCGTCCCAGAAAAGGTGAGAGAAGGAGTGATCCCGGGTCCATAAACTACTATAAATTCACAGAGGGTATTCATAGATCTATCTTGAGAGAACAACACTAGCCCAATAAAACCCATGATCATATGCAACAAAGTCGAAAGTGTCCTTATTGGAACCAATCGAATCCCACAGAGTGGCCCAAGCCGTAAACATTGCCAATGAAATTTATCCATACCCACAATAGTGAGAGCTCCTTTGGGAGAGAAGGAATCTTTGAAAGTTTCAACCAAACCCACAAAATCAAGAGAATTAGAACGGACCAGATCTTTCAGAAGATCACGGCGCCCCCTAGCACCGAACCCTCTGATATTCCAAAATAAGGCCCTCATTTAAATGAAAGGTTCTTGATACGGAGGCTCGACCTACTGGGGGCCACACAGGATTTGGAACGCTTATTAGTGCCTTTCTTAGCGGGGCACGAGGGGGGCCGGCCACTACCAGCACCCGAGCACTCCCCCAAGGCGCAGCCAACCACCGCAGCCCGCGGTGCAGCCGCCTCTTTAGCTTTCGCAATGGCAGCTTGTGCCAACTCATTAGCCCGAATAGTCTCAAGAATAGAACAGGGGGAAGCAACAGAAGAATCAACCACCAAGCCCACATCCGACATAATATTTAAAAGGTGATCATCCGGCATCGATTGTAAGACCACCCTAACCGGAGAAACATGAATAGAAGGGGACGATGGAGTACACGAGGGGAGGTCCCGCGCTGCCCGCTTCTCCAGCGCTCGAGGATGGAGCCGCCAACTGAGAAACCCGCCTACCTTTGCGGGCCGTGGACCTGAGGGAGCGGATCGAAGGCGACAGCGCCAGCAGAGAGCGGCATGGGGCCCGGCGAGACATGGAGCCAGGTCTTGATCAAAGGCGCCGACAAATCCCGTCATGGATTGCTTGGAGCCCGAGGGAGTCCGGCTCTTAGCTGAGAACTTACTGAACAGAGGACTTCTTCTTGAGGGAGCTTAGATTCCACCATATCACCGGCGGAGAGCAGGGAGATCTTGATACCCGAACGAGTAGGAGAGATGGGGCGAGCCGGGATGTTGGAGCAAGCCGCAGACACAGGAGTGGCCGAACACAGCGGGGCTTTAGGCAGGTTAACAGCAGCAGAAGGAGCCATCTGGACAGCAGGAAGGGTCGCCGCCTCCCCACGGGGAGCATCACCAACAGGCGCTTGTGAGTGAAACAATTCCCGTTCGGAATCTGCCAGCCCATCCCATTCGGATTGCGTGAAACGAAGATTAGACACAAAGCTTTGGTTAGGGCCACCAAAGGAACCATCCCCTTCCTTGTCATGTTTGTCCGAGGGGTTAGCAGACGGAGGGGGAGGAGGAGGAGCTTGGAAAGCCGCTGCCGCCCCTTCCACCCGCACCCTAAGCCTGATGCCATTGGGAGAGGGGTAAACATCAATGAGGCCCTGAACCTTCTCCGGATCAACACACCACACCTTCATCCTAGCTGGACCCACCTTGTTCAGAGACTCCTCATCCACCACAATAGGTTTCCCAAGTAACACTCCAAAAGACATGAGGAAAGCCGACGAACGCAGACTAGCAGGAAGATCATCAATCAACACCCAGACTTGAGACAACGGACCGACAGCAATGCCATTGGAAGCGGCCGCTTTGACCGAAACCACCAGTTGGTTAAGAGGTAAGGTGAAGCTTGTGCAAGAGGCAATCATCTGTGAGCGATCGTTGGAGGGAACACCACAGAGAAGTCGAAATCAGACAATTTGAACCACCGCGGTCCCAACCAGCCACATCCCAAATCGAAGCCCTTCCAACAGAGTCCGAGGGGAGATCTTCTGGTCTTTGACAGAGACAATAGCAGCATTAGACAGCAACGGGGCCACCTCCCGAACAGGCAAATCCCCATCGAAAGCGAAGAAAGAGCATCCCGGGAGGCCCAGACCAAACTGGATGACCGCAGGTGGTTTCTGCCGATCCATGCAATTAACCGTGAGGTGGCCATCAGAGCGGCAGATCAAGCAAAACGGGGGGTTAGAACAGCGAGACTGAAAGTGGCCCGGCTTTGTGATAAAGCGAAGCGGTGGCGCCGAGGGTTGTTGTTGGAGGATGGGGGTGGGCGAGGTTGCTGTTGTGACGGAGGGGGAGGAAGGATCCCATCACCAGACGCCGGCCCGGGTGGCCGTCGCGCCGGCCCCACGAAGGAGCGAGGCGGCGGACGAAAGCCGGCACCGGAGCCACGGGAGGAGGGGGAGGAGGAGGCGGGGGCCGAGACGGGGCCAACGGGCCACGCCCCACACACGGAGCTTGAATGGAAGCCGAAGAGGAGGACACCCCACCGCCAGAGGCCACCGCCGCCTCCCACGGATCCAGCCGGGGAGGAGAAGGACCAGATCCGAACCACGCAGCGATCCATCCTCCCTCCTTCCCGAATGCTGCACCGCCCGAGCAGGGGCCCAGCCTCGCGAGCACGAGCCGCTGCTCGCGCGCCGCATGCTCCGACTCCTTGGAGCGGGCGAGGCCTCAAGCTCCAGATCCACCGCGAGGCGGGAGTCCTCTGGCGCCGCTTGCTCCCGAGGCGCCTGCAAGACGAGCCCCTAGACTTGTCCATGGAGATCACCGCCGCAAAAGGAAGAAGGAGGGTGGAGGAGGGGGATCGAAGAAGCGCCGGATGGGAAGGCGATAACGGCGCAAGTCGGCGTGAGCAGAAACCCCTAGGGGGATCGAACCGCGAGGATCCATATATACCTCGAGCCGTGCCCCCTCGGGCCCGACTTCGCCACTTGGGCCACAGATGGATGGGGAGAAGGTGATCGAGCGGGGTGCCCAACTGGGCCGGAAGAGAGTAGCGGGGGAAAGTCAGTTACCGAAGAGAGGGAGGGGGGAGGTGGAGGCCCACTAGCCAGCACCACCCCAGAAGGCCCAACAGGCCCACAACGGGAAGAGGCCCGCGAGCCCACATCCACGCCCAGGCGATCTGGATCTAGGGCACATGGAGCGACCCCCATCCCAGCCACCGCCGCCGCCGGCGGGGGAGCCTCCGCCGTCAGGGGCGAGGAGGGAGGGAAGGGTCTCCGGGGCGAAGGGGAGCGTGGCCCAGAACACCAGGGCCAGGGGACAGGGAGAGAAACTTACCAGCACGACGCCGCCTCCGCGAGACCCGGAACCAGCCGTCGTCCACGGAGACACCCCCAGTGCCGGCCCGCCCCTGAGAGCAAACTTCTGAAGCCGCGAGCCGGCGCCGACGGCCTCCACCAGCCAGACGAGGAGCCACCGATCGGAGAAGGAGGCCAAAGAACAGGAGTCCTCCTCATCCGACGACAGCGCCCAAAACCGCGAACCGAGAGCCGGAAGCTTCGAGAAGGCGGGGTGAAGAACCTCCCCCGAAGAGGCGGGTGAGGAAAGGGGAAGGGGGGCTGCCGGAGTCGGCGGGGGGGGACGACCGGGCGTCGGTCGCCGGGGAAGGGCGGGGAGCAGATCCGTCGCGGTGGGGGAAGGAAGGGGCGAGGGAGGAGAAGGGAGGGAGGAGGGGGGAAGGAGCCATCAGGGATCTGCTATCGTAAACTAGCTCTTTCGTTCTCTGTCATATACGTGATCCAAAAGATGCAAACGGTCTCAGTCTAGGTAAGGCTGCAGTCGTGGGAATACAGTGCGTGAGGCTGCAAAGTGATATGGTGTGTTACATGCTAAATCGGTGTAACTTAGGATCGGAGTCCTGACAATAAGCTAAATGCCTTGAGCACTAGGCAAACCTAGAGAGGCTCTTTTTGGTAAATCACCACTAGCGTTTTCTCACTACTGAAAGCCAAAGGTAAGCCAAACCAATTTCAACGTGTCCTCTAGCTATACATGAGTGTGTGCGTACGTGAGGGAGAGAGATAGAGAAGTAGTTCCCTTCCCATATGGTACCCACGTAAAATAAAGTTGCCCGAGTGCACAAACCCAAAAATGGCACAACGCTTCGATCAAGGGCTAACACTTCATCAGGATGAGAATATAAGTCGGTCAGGGGAATTTTAGGCCATCGATTTAACTAGCGAAACATGTATAATAAGCCAAGGAAAATTTAAGTTCAGAAACTTTATTCAACAATGAATGTAGAGATATAAATTTATGGCATATACAAGACATTTTCCGCTCGACCTGAAGACCCTTGGTCCGGCTTATATTCCTATCGGGACGGAGGAGTATAATAAGCCCCAACTTGCACCATTAAACTAATGCCTCCACTTGCGTGCATAAGCATCAACGTTCTATATCATCCTTCTGTCTCATGAAAATCGCTCTAGCATCACTTCCGTCCATTGTATGTATGCAATGGGCATGTGAACCCTCCTAACTGCCAGACCCCATATGCTAGTGACATACACAAGACTAAATTAGCCATCTCGCTCTGTGCAAGCACCCCTTTTTCTTTCTTATTGAAAAGGTAGCTCATGTTTTATATTTCCTCTTCGACCATCTCCAAAGACCACTAGCCTGCTAGCCTATCCCTTTCTCATCTTCCTTTGCCGTCACTTGCTCTCTCCATCCATCTCCTCTCTCCTCAACTCATTGGGTTCCATCTTCTCCTCCTCCCTCCTGCACCTCCACTCTCTCCGCCCCCCCTAAAATATATTTTAGCCCACATGAGAAAGCAACATCAACAAGGATAAACAACCACAACTATCATAAGGAAGGAAAGAACACCTCGCCTCAGCTGCTTTCTTTTCTTCCCACCCCACACATCCCAAAAAGCAAAACCTCATTCTTTACTATCCTCCAAGAAAACAAGCACCACAAACCCTACACAAACGCACACACTCTCTTCTTCCGATCCTCTTCCTCCGGCCTATTATCATCATCACAAGCACCACTTCTTCTCTTGCGTCTCCAATTTCTTAATATTATCGGTACTGTTATCTAGCCATTATTTTTACTCTTTTTAATGGTACTATACTCCCTACTTACTTATAATTAGTTCTTCTTCTACCCTAGAGAATGGCAGGACTGGATTTGGGAACCAACTCCTACCTCCACCATCACCAGCAGCTTCACCTCCGTCACGATGACGGTGCCGGAGGATCCGACGACGGCCAGGACGCGCTCTCGCCGGGCGGGGTGGGAGGGAGCACAGCCGCAGGGGCTGGGATAGGCGGCAGCGAGGTCGTGGGGCGCCGCCCACGCGGCCGGCCGCCCGGATCCAAGAACAAGCCCAAGCCGCCAGTGATCATCACAAGGGAGAGCGCCAACGCGCTCAGGGCGCACATCCTCGAGGTTGCCGCGGGGTGCGACGTCTTCGAGGCGCTTACCGCCTATGCGCGTCGTCGGCAGCGCGGCGTCTGTGTACTATCCGCGGCGGGGACCGTCACGAACGTGACTCTCCGGCAGCCACAGTCTGCCCAGAGTGGGCCAGCTTCGCCGGCGGTGGCCACGCTCCACGGAAGGTTCGAGATACTGTCCCTTGCCGGCTCTTTCCTCCCGCCTCCGGCGCCTCCAGGGGCCACCAGCCTCTCGGCCTTCCTAGCAGGAGGGCAGGGTCAGGTGGTTGGTGGGAGCGTTGCCGGTGCGCTCGTCGCGGCCGGGCCGGTGGTCGTCGTTGCCTCGTCGTTCAGCAACGTGGCGTACGAGAGACTGCCGCTGGAGGACGGCGACGAGGTGGTGCCTACACCGCCACCTGCGGGGAGCGACCAGGCCGGCGGTGGCATGCCGTTCGGTGTTGATCCGTCGGGGGGCTCGGCAGGAGCTGGGCTCCCGTTCTTCAACCTGCCGATGGACATGCCGCCAATGCCCGTGGCCGGGCACAACGGCTGGCCGGGCGCTGCCGGTGGCGTCGAGAGGCCGCCGTTCTCGTGACGGATCTTGGCCGGCGGTGAGGACAGCAGGTGCGTCCGAGGACACGGACGTGTAGTTGATCGATTATCTCTTTTTCATTGTGATGAAGGAAATCTCCTGATATTTTTTGCGTTAACCTGATAAATAAATTTGGTTGGTGTTAATTTGCTGATCCCTGTTTGTTTAATTGGAATATATGTTGCGAGAACGTGCACTCATAAATTCACCAATTTAAATTAGTATTGTTGTTCATTCTTGGAATGGTTTGATGACGAGTTAATTTTTCGCATGACGCTGCAACACATGATCGTTCTTATAGTGCTAACGGCCAGCTCAACATTGTTGTTTTTTAATTCATACTTCTACTTGTTTGATTTCGTTGAACATATACAAGCAGCTAGATCCATCGATTGGGTGCCATTTTTGCTACTATCTATTCACTTGGAGATGGGTTTTTTTGCTTCTTAATGCTTGCACTTGGTTTTCCTGTCATTTGTTGATTGAGATTAATGCTATATATCTCGCATCTGGATGTTTACAATGAATAATGGTCTCAGGTGTGTGTTTCTACAACGAATCCCAGCTTAATCGATCATTTCCTTATATTACTTTTTCTTGCGGAGTCCTTATATGACTTATTTACTCTAGATCTCTCAAATATTGTTCTTAATTAGCCAATTAGCAAAGAACAGCTATATTCAATTTCCTATTCCCTGATCCTCCTTTTCTTCAAGTTAACCAGCATATATCAAATTATCAATTGATGGGTTCGAGAAAGCAATGTGTGATAGAATTAGTATTGTGATGAAGTTTGCCCGAAGCAAAAGAAAAGATCTCTTCTTACTTAATTCATGTTTTCCTTAGACTCTGGGGAAAGAGCTAACAGCTGGGGTAGAACATTGCTTCCCTTTTGCACTTTAAGCTTGATTTCTCTCAAAAGGAAGGTACTAGGGTCACAGCTAGATTAGCTAATCAGTGTGCAAAGAATGAAGAAGAGGCTTACTTCATGTATGGCATGCACTCTTCTCTATCTAAACATCTAAACATGTAAACTAGCTTAGGGAGGAGGGGAGGGGATATATCCAATTAATGGAGCCGACAAACCAAAAGCACACAAGTACATTCACATTGTAATGTTTGATATTCGTCAGACTCTTTTTCTCTTTAAACCTACAAAAAGGAAAGAGATAGGATTTTCAGCACCCAGGTGCCCCTACACCCTCTATGAACAGTAAATTCAAAACAAATTCAAAAAAAAAAAACTGAAACTTTGGGAAATCGAACATCATGAAACTTTTGATGATCTTGCACAGTTTTAGCTAAAAAATAACATTTGAAGAGCACTCAAATAAAAAAACAAAATCATGTTTCAAAGTTTATGTACATTTTTTAGCAGTGATTTTGTTTTTTTGGCGAGGGCTCCACGAAGGTTATTTATTGCTGAAACTTTGCATGAACATCAAACCTTTGATAATCTTTGATCTCTGAAAGTTTCAGTTTTCTTTTTTAATTTTATATGAATTTACTGTTCATGAGGGTGTATGGGCATCCGGGAGCTGTTAGACATTTCTCAAAAGGAAAGCGGTAAGGAAAATAAAACAACTATATAGTTAGTTCTATGAATTTATGTTTATTTAGCACTTACGAGATAAATATGAAAAGCTTATCACCACATTATAATTAGTTACAGTCGTAGTCCATCTTAGTTCTATAACAGTTTGGGTCATCAGGCTACCCATAATGGGAGTATCACATGAAGTATCATGTATGTCAATTAAGCAGTTTCGTTAAGGTGACATAAAATTAAATGATACTGTAGAAGAGATGATTGAATATCATACTCCCTCCGTTCCAAAATACTTGTCTTTCTAGAGATTTAAATAAGTGACTACATACGGATGTATATAGACATATTCTATTGTGTAGATTCACTCATTTTGCTTCGTATGTAGTCACTTGTTGATATCCCTAGAAAGACAAATTTTTAGGAACGGAGGGAGTATATGAAAATAAATAAGGTCATCAATTATACCAACCTATAATATTATGCATTATGTAGATAGTATCATACACAACACTAGTATCATATGCATGATACTTTCCATTACGGACAGCCTCAAGTAACTCAATAGTACTTACTTCATAATTCATTTGATTGGTGTTCAGGGGGACTAAAATATACAGAAACAAATTAATGCATGTGTAGCTCAGCAAGGGCCAAATGCACAGTGTTTATTTAAAATGGACAGTACATAACTACATGTTTTTAGAAAAGGAGTACATAACTATTCCTCCGTCCGAAAATACTTGTCATCAAAATAGATGGAAAAAGATGTATTTAGAACTAAAATACATCTAAATACATTCTTTTTATTTTTTTGATGACAAGTATTTTCGGACGAGGGGGTACATAACATCATACATTTATTAGGTTTTCGAGTAGATTCACGTGGGCATGGAAGGAGCCTATCTAGACTCCTTAATTTTCATCGCTCACCTCACGGCAAAGTACCCCCTCAGACTCCAAAATAACACGTATACTTCTTTTTCTAAAATCAACTGGTGTAATGTTTTATCAAGTTTGCAGGAAAAATATTAATAGTTATAATACTATTTACACATAGTATGAACATGGATTTGTCGTGTATTTAATGACAGTAAATTGGTATTGTAATTGTTTACAGTTTTCTACGAATTTTGTTACTTTTGTACAGTTTGACTTGAGACAAAATGTATAGGTCTTCTGGGTTTTTTTAGAAAAGAAGAAAGACCCCCGACCTCTGAATCTCAATGATGCATGCAACCACTTTATTAATTATTCACAAAGACCTTACAAAGTAATACATCAGTAAGTCTGAAGCCACCATCTTGACAACATCTGTCGCTACTCCTATACATTTGATGAAGGAGTGTCGATAGTCCGAGCCGAATACCAAACAGACCTCGCACCAACTGTAAAACCGGAGGCCCCAACCAAGCCACATTGCCGGGTCTGGGCCACACATCGGTCCAGCGCGCTCTCAGAGGCCGCCGTCGCCGTCTTCCACCGATCCACTTTTAGAGCAGGTACTGACGCATCGACCTTGCCAGTCCTGTCGTCGACGTCACCACAACGCCAGACAGCACCATCCTCCTACGCGAGTCCGGCAACACGCATCGGACGCCGAGACTCACTACGCCACGCCGCCGAGATCGCCGTCGTCGATGCGGAGGAGGTAACACCACTCCACCTCTGAGCCCTTCCAGTCAGCACCTGCTTCAAAACGATGCCCCAGGAGGGAAAATGACATCAAAGATGTCGTCATCGTTTGATCCAGAAAGCCCCAGATCTAGGGTTTCTCCAGGGGCGTGGTTCCGCAACCTGCAACAACGACGCCTCGAAAAGGGAACAATGTCACAGATTCCTCCATCGTCCGTCGTGATCGTAGTCGGCGCGATTTTCATCGAAAGTCGCGTCACCCCGCTCTCGCAGCTGATTGGAACCGAACGGAGCCTCGCCTTGAAGACGAAAGCTGCCGTCAGCATATGCCGGCAGAGGGCCTCCATCCGCCCCTCACCGGTCCCTCCACGCGTCGCCGGCCGGCCGAGGCCGCGCCATGACGGATTTGGACGGGAAGACGCCAGATCCACAGCCACCACGGCCACCCAACACCCGATCGGGCAAGCCAAGTACAACCCACCGGCCATGGGGAAACTAGACACCGCCGCACGCCAGGGTTGCCACCCTGACCGGGCCAGGTGAAGACACAGGCGCCATCACGAGATCGATCCGGGCAACAAGGCCCGAATAACTCGTGGTCGATCCGGTCAGCCACGTAGAACCTCCTCGCCGCGCTGACGAGAGGTCCGTCACCGGATCCACCGCGCAGGCTTCAACCATCTCGCCGGGAGCGGTCCGCGGCGTCCAGGGCAACGCGTCGCCGCGAGGAGAGAGTGCCGGACCGCAGCCTGCGAAGGCGAGGGACGGGCCGGTGGCGGGTAGGGTTCGCTCGTGCCGCCCCTGGAGAGCGACGCGAGCGACGGGTTCATAGGTCTTCTGTTTGGAATAAGAGTACTAGCTAAATGATGGATGCGCCGAACTATGATAGATGAACTGACTAGTACTCGTATTTCTTTTGAAGCGACTTTCTTTCTGAAGGCATGACATGACTGTTTTGGAATCTTTGCGATGCCTCCCCCCAAATGGTGTGCATGCATTCCCAGAATGAGCAAAACTAGGCATGCTTTCCCACTGTACAACACAACTACTACTGTACTCTATCGTAGAATATCGGCTCTCAAGTACTAGTACTATGTCATCTCTACTGCGTCTGTCTCCAACTTAACTTCGATTCGATTCAACGGTGTCATTTCATGAGCTACATGTGTCCTTCGTTCCATTGCTGTCCTTTTTGTGCGTGTCTCATCGATCGATGGAGTTTGTTACAGGTCGTAGCCCTTTTTATCATAGCTACATGTGTTTTAATTTTAGTTCTCTCTGAAAAGATCACATATAATCCGCCCGCAAAAAAAAACATATAATCAACTAAGACTAATATTTATCATGCTGGAACTTCAACAAGCCGGAAACAACCCAGTATTATTCATAGTAACTGTATGTTTATCACTATTATCATATTAACTGTATGTATATCATTTCATGCACGCGCATATATAGAACAAATCAATTGCACCACTACCATCTGCAGTACTTTTTTTTGGCAACACAAACCCTCAAAGACCCTAGCGTTTATTCGCAGCAAACACGTACGCAACGTATGTACACAGCTCGACGCTTCTGGACTGGCCTTTTGCCGCTCTAGCCTTCTCTCCTTTTCCTCTGCTCTGCTTTCCTCCTCTTTCTCCGCCCAAATCTTCTCCCTATCTCTGATCTCCTTCTATTTTCCAGCCTCCTTTTCCTTCCTAGATCCCTTTCTCCTTCTATGCTCTAAGTCGCACTATCTAGTCAGTAATGGAGGGTCAGGATGCTGGTGTTGAGGGTGCGCCTGTGCGGCCGCAGGCGGATAAGCCAAGGGCAGGTCGACCTAATCTGCTAGCACCGGATCCTGTGCGCCCTCAGGCGGATAGGCCGGGGGGAAGTGGAGCTATTCAGGGGGCTCATCTCCCCTCTCACTCGATAGCGCCAGATCCTGGGATTGAGCTCACCATGCAAGCGCTCTCAATCAGTGAGCCAGAAATTGTTCATGTTCAGGCTGAGAACCAGGCACATGAGGAAGGACAGGATGCAGAGTTCAATATATTGATGAAGCTTGCTTCTACTGGAGGTCCAATCAGAGTTCTTTCTCTTCAGGCTGTGCAACAATCTATGGCTAGAGCATGGAGGGAAATTATTACGGTATATCTCAATTATCAAGGTATGTTTTTGTGGCGCACTTCCACTCTTCGGAAGCTGTTGTGTTTGTGATTACTCGTCAGCCTTGGAGCATGGGTTCAGACAACTTTCTGATTGAATGGATGGATCCGGAGGAGCAAGATAAGAATATTCAGGACTACAAGTTTGATTCAATTTATGTCACTGTTCGGATTTATGGTATCCCCATCAGGTTTAGAACCCAAGCACTGTTAGCAAGCATCCTGCAAAAAGTGGGGCAGATTTCAGAGTTTCATCCGATTAACAAGAGTATGATTTCGGCTAGGCAGGAATACATTTGGGGTACTATTAAAGCTCAGATCAGTAGACCTGTGAAAGATAAAGTTTGGGTTTCTTATGGAGAAGACTCTGCTGGTTGGGCCTATTTGTTCTACGAGAAGATTGGCAGAATCTGTACTTTTTGTGGAATTATGTTTCATAGTGTCCAGCATTGCAAAGCTAGAAACAGTGTCCTTATTTCAAGGAGTAGGCTTCAAGTCTCTTTGGAGGGTATCTCCCCAAATAAATTTGGCCAATGGATGACTGTTGCAGATTTGATTCCTTCTCTTTTAGAAGAACGTAATCTGTGCGAAGCAAATTCATTCTCATCTTTTGTAAATCCTCAGTTAGCCAGATTGCAGAAGCAGTTCATAGAACACCCTAAGGGCAAGGGGATAGCTGTGGATAGCGCGGCTGCGGAGGAAGCTAATCAAAAAGAATTATCTCTTACTAAGATTAATGAGCAAATTACAAGCATGTAAGAAGGTGGTTCATCTACAAATGCAGACCTACAGATATTGCAGAATCAGATGGGAGGTATGGCTACAAGGTGTAGCTATAGTCAGGGTCAGTGCTCGGGTCAGAGCGACGCTGTTAAGATTTCAGCGGTGCCACCAACTATAGTTAATATGGAGACGGCCTCATTAGGGCAATAACGCGGAGGAGTTCAAATTCAAGGCTTGCACACTCCAAAGACAGCAGGTGCTGTTATTCCTAATCCATCGAAATCTCCATTTTGTGCGCTCTGCTGCAACTCACATCTCGAATCTGGCCCCTCATACGCTATTCGGTCTACTATGGAAGACTATAATCCTCGTGAGAAAGCTCCTGCTAATCCATCCCTCTTCCTGGTGTTGTGCCTTCCTCGCCTCCGCCTCTTCTTCCTGTCCCCTCTCCGCTCAGATCCAGTCCCAAGAGGCTGCAGAGTCGCTGTTTGGGCTTCGGTTCCTTGGCGAAGAAGGCCAAGCATCCATGGAGGTCGTGGGAGGCGTAAGATCGATCGATTCGATGCTCGGAGCTCACTTTGTTAGGCAAGTTCTCTCTCCACAGCCATCTGCAACTAGTGGTATGGGAGCCTTCACAGTGCTTGCTAGTCCAGGGAGAGGAAGGACTTTGGACGGTTCTTCGCCTTTTGGATCCGCAACATCTCAGGGTGGCTACCTGTGACGCCCCCGATTCAATCGTACAGTAATCATACACGCAAATGTGTACGATCAAGATCAGGGACTCACGGGAAGATATCACAACACAACTCTAGACACAAATAAAATAATACAAGCTTTATATTACAAGCCAGGGACCTCGAGGGCTCGAATACAAGCTCGATACACAAGAGTCAGCGGAAGCAACAATATCTGAGTACAAACATAAGTTAAACAAGTTTTGCCTTAAGAAGGCTAGCACAAAAGCAACACGATCGAAAAGGCAAGGCCTCCTGCCTAGGACCTCCTAACTACTCCTGGTCTTCGGCGGCCTCCATGTAGTAGTATCCGTCGGCGGTGGCATCTGGCTCCAAGGATCCACCATCTGGTTGCATCAACCGGAAAGAAGAAAGAAGGGGAAAAAGGGGTAGCAAAGCAACCGTGGGTACTCAACCAAAGTACTCGCAAGCATCAGATCTATACTAAGTATGCATTTGTATCAAATGGAAGGGTTGTATCTGTGGACTGAACTGCAGAATGCCAGAATAGAGGGGGAAAGCCTAGCCTATCAAAGACTAGCATCTTCACGCAGCTCCGAGCATCTTGCAGCATGTAGAAGAGTAAAGAATAGCAGTTTATAATTAACAAGCATGTTGTACATTAATGCCCAGAGATCCTTCCTCGACTCCCTGCGAGAAAGCAATCCCGGAGCCACATATTCAAGTATCCATTTGTAGTTGTATAAGATCAGGATATAAGTCTGAACGTCCGTTACCGTGGACACAGCTATTAATAGATAATCTTCCCTGCAGGGGTGCACCACATTTGCCAACACGCTCGATCACGTTGGCCGGACACACCTGTAAGTGCATCTAGTGCCCCTTAGTGATTTTGGTGTATTGAAGACTTATAGGTTAAGGGACTAATGCGTTTGTGAGTGTACACAGGTCTATAAGTCTATGAGGAGTTTGATATTTACAGAGAAAGTCGACCCCTAAAAATGAAGTTCTTCAACTAAAGACTTTGATATTCTGAAGACTTTCTGAAGACTTTGAAAGTCAAGAAATTGGTGTGACCTTGAAGACTTGGTACTCATTTGAGGAACATGAAGCGTGAAGACTTTTGTTTTCGTAGTTTCATTTTCTCTTTCTTGAGTCATAGGAAACACCGTACTGTTAAAGGGGGTCGAGGAAATACTAAGGAAAAATTTCCATGTGATGCTCAACTCAAAATCCTACACCTACCAATCCCTTGAGTGAAGCCATTAGAAATCTCATACTGATTCAGTCAATTTCTTGATGATAGAGCGCAGTTCTTACAGTCCTTGAGGACTTTGCTCGACCGAGGAGTTAGGAATTCGCCTTGATGTGAATTGCCTACGGTGAGAACATGATATACGAGGAATTTGAGAGCCAAATTTCCGACCGTTCTTTGTCTTCTTGGCCGGCTGTCCCAAAATATCCTATCCACCTAACGGTCATATCATTGAAGGGCATTTATGTCTTATCATGTCGGGCTGCTCCTAGGCTATAAATAGCCGCCCCTACAACCACTAGTTGGTTGGCTGCTCGAGAGAACTTGACAGTTGTCATTTGAGAGCAACCCATCCTCAGAGGACTTTGAGCAAAAATCATCAAGTGAGGAAAACCCAAAACCAAACCCCACAAACCCAAAGTGATTGAGCATCATGAAGAAATTGATCTGCGTGGATCCGGCGCTTATTACCTTTGAAGACGTGCTTCTTCCAGACGGTTAGGCGTCATGGTCTAGAGCATCAAGAGGAATTGTGGATCGCCGAGTGACCAAGTCTGTGAAGGTTTGGAAGTCACCTGAAGACTTACCACGAGTGATTGGACAAGGTCTGCGTGGCCTTAGTTCAAGGAGAATACGGTGAGGATGGGTGTCTGAGCTGCGTGCTTTCGATGATTGGGTGTCCGGGACTGCGTGTCCTCGAGTTTAAATACTCAGCCGCTCCAACCAGACGTACAACTGAGACAGCAGTTGGAACTGGTTTACCAAATCATTGTCTTCACCAACTATCTGGTTCTATTTCCTCAGCCCTTTCATTTCCTCATGACTGTGTTGAGTGTTTATTCATATCTGTGCTTGAAGACTTTGACTGAAGACTTTCTCAATTTCCTCAGTTCAATTTCTTCAGTCTGTTTGTCTTCATCTTGTATTATCCTGTGATTACGCTTTCTGTACTCTATGCTAGTCTTCATTTCATCATGATGACCATGATTGTATTCTGTTATGCTTACTTCTGAGTACTTATTCCGCTGCAAGTAGTTCTTCGCTAAGAATTTCCTCACCAGCAAATTCCTCAGCGAAGAATTCATAAAAATCGCCTATTCACCCCCCTCTAGTCGATATAACGCACTTTCAATTGGTATCAGAGCAAGGTACTCCCTTGTTCTGTGTGATTTTGGTTTAACCGCTTGGAGTTTTAGTTATATCGACCACAGGTATGATCAAGGTCTCGGCTGGGTGTCCTACCTTTGATGGGACGGACTACCCCTCTTTGGAAGAACAAGATGCGAATGCATCTTGAGGCAATTGACAACGATCTACGGTATGTTGTGGAAAATGGTGTTCCCTCTGTCACACCCTCCTTTGAACGCTACCGATGTGAAGAGATTCAAGCAACTCGATTCTCAAGCGAAGAATATCATATGTGGCCATCTGAGTAAAGGACGGTATGGAAGAGTGAGTGCTTTGGAAACTGCTAAGCTTATCTGGGATAGGCTGTCCAAAGTGAATGAAGGAGTCTCAACTCAGCGTGACTCTCGAGTTGATGTTCTTCGGAATCTCTTCAACCGCTTCAAAAGACTCGACAATGAAAATGTCCAACAAACCTTTGATCGCCTCACTGACATCTCAAATGAGCTTCAAGCCCTCGATGCCACTGACATCACTGATCATGAGGTGGTGAAGAAACTGTTGAGATCGATTGATTCCTCATTTGATACTCTGGGACTGATGATACAAGAACGGGCTGACTACAAGTCTCTTGATCCTACCGATATCCTCGAAAGCCTAAATACTCACGAATTCCAGCTTGCTGAAAAGAGAGATCTCTATGGTTCAAACTATGGCAAACCACGTGCCCAGAAGGCCAAGGCTGTGTCTAACTCTGAATGTGAGGATTCTGGTAGTAGCCTTGGTGATCCTGAAGAATTGAGCCAGGAGCTAGCACTGCTCGTGAAGAAATTCCAGAAGTTCTCAAGACGTGGTCGCTTTGGAAAATCCTCAAGAAGCAGTGATTCCTCATTAAGTGACTATAAGAGAAGGTTGTGCCACAAATGCAAGAAACCTGGTCACTATATTCAAGATTGTCCTCAGTGGGAAAAGGAAATGAAGAAGAAGAAATACAAGGATTACAGATTACGATGATGCGAAGAAGAAGAAGAAATCGTCAAAATCTTCGTCATCAAAATCCTCAAGTCTTCATCTCACAAGAAGAGCAGCTCCAAGAAGGCTCGGGCATTCATTGGCAAGGAAATGGACTCTGAAGCTGAATCGAGGAAAATGAGGAAGAGGAGGCTTCGAAGAATCCGAATCTGGTGTGGCGAGTCGGCTTTCGCTCTTGCCTTCGTCAAGCAAGTCCATCTTCAACATCAAGAAACCGACCCCACCAACAAGCCCGATGAAGATAATGATGGCTACGCCCCACCTATTGCTTCATGGCGAAAGGTGCAAAGGTACTCAAATACAACTCCTCTGAATCTAGTGAAAATGAATCTGATGAGGATCTCAAGCCCAGCTACTCTAAACTTGCTAAGATTGTTGTAAAACAACAACGGGCTTTTGAAAAGGTTCAAAACATGCTAGACAAAAGTGATGATATGTTGGGTGAAGAAATGGATCGCACTAAAGCCCTAACTAAAAATCTTCAGAGACTTCAGTCTAGGTTTGATAACCTTCAAAGTCATCATAACACTCTCTTATCTGATCATGAGAAACTTTCTTATGAATTTCTTCAAGAAAAGCAAGATCACGAGAAGCTTTCTTCTGAATCTCTTAAAAGAAAGGAAGATCTTGAAAAGCTAAGAGTGTGTTATGAAGATCTTCAGAAGGAGCGCGATTCATTACTAGCTAAACAAATCAGCGCTTCTCAGGAAGAATTTGTTCCTCCATGCTTAAAGTGCATTGAACGTGAATTTGCTAATTCTTCACCTGAATGTTCAAATGCTTCAACTGTTACAAATTCTTCACCTGCCTCTGCTATCACTAATTCCTCATCTGAGGACATTTCTAGTATCACTGACAATGCAGGTCTGAAGGAATTGTACATGACAGGCATGTACAAAAGCCTCAAAGGGCATCAGACTCTTTGTGATGTGCTTAAAAAGCAGATCCTCAACAGAAACCCTAGGAAAGAGGGTATTGCCTTTGAGAGGAAACTCAATGTTGATGGAACATATTGGAAGCCTGAGCAGTACCCCAAAACCTCATGGGTTGCTGCAAAGGGACCTCCAGTTGATCCATCTAACTTATCTGGCTTTACATGTGAATCTCCTCATTCTTCTGATGAGTCATTTGACTCCAACCATAAACTGTTCAAAAATCAGAATGGTGAAGTATTTGCTAGATATGTTGGCACTAACTGCAGGAATGGTTCTCCTATGAAGAAAATATGGGTTCCCAAGAAGTGCCTTGAAAGTCTTCAGTTGAATGTCCTCATGACACCACCTGTGAAGAACAGGAACCCCAAATCTTCCTCACATGGATCAAATTCCTCAAAAGGATCAAAGTCCTCATATGATTATCATCATGCTAACAACTCTGTCTCGCAGGGTAGAGCTAAGGGCTATGAATATGTGCATTATTCTTCAAACCATTATGTTCATAAGTCCTCGAAGAATTTCTCTGCTTATTCATATGCTTACCCTAACCCCTCTTATGTGAAACGAAATGGTTTGGCATCTTTGCCACCTTTCTCATATGGTGCTCGCAGAGTGATGAACTCTTTGCCACCCCTTCAGATGTGGGTGGTGAAGAAAAAGAACTAATCTCTTCTGCAAGGTCAGGTCTCTAGACGTGCTTTAACGTCTGAAGAATTTGATGGGGACCTGACGAAATTGCCTGAAAGGACGCAGGCGAATCATGATGAAATGAATCTTCATTTCACACGTCCTCATACTGCTATATCTATTTACTGCTTGATGAAATTCATCTGATGAACTTGATATCATATTCTTCACTGATGAAGCATATGAGATTGTAAGTTATACTAATTCATCTGTAGGATGATCAACCCAAAACTACTGAATGGGTCCTCGATAGTGGATGTACGAATCACATGACTGGTGACAAGAATCTATTGATGGATGCTCCTTTATCACTGTCACATCTGAAGCATATCATCTTTGCTGACAAAGGCAAAAGTCAGGTATTGGGTCTTGGTAAGGTTGCAATCTCTAAGGATAAACACATGGACAAAGTCATGCTTGTTGAGTCCTTAGGATACAACCTCATGTCAGTCTCAATGCTTTGTGATCTTGATATGGTTGTTGTCTTTGGCAAATATCGCTGTGTTGTGATTATGGAAGCTGACAATTCCAAAGTCTTCGAAGGCTTTAGGAGAGGAGATTTGTATATTGTTGATTTCTCTAGAGGACCACAACAAGCTGTGTGTCTACTTGCAAAAGCTTCAGAAGGCTGGCTATGGCATCGACGACTTGGTCACGCATGCATGAGGAATTTGCACACAGTTGCGAAGAAGAAGCATGTCATTGGCATTGAGAATGTCAAATTCCTCAAGGATCACTTATGCGGAGCCTGTGAAGCTGGAAAAATGACCAAGGCCAAGCATCCAGCAAAGACTATCATGACCACTACTCGTCCATTAAAATTACTTCACATGGACCTCTTCGGACCTAATCATTACTCAGCAGTCACTAATGATGCATCTTTATATGGTTTTGTTATTGTTGATGATTACTCTCGATATACATGGGTACACATTGTTACTTACAAACATGAAGTGCAGGAAGTCTGCAAACGATTTTCTTCGAGGGCTTCAACCAACTTTGGTGTGAAGATCAAGCACATCAGAAGTGACAATGGAACTGAGTTCAAGAATTCCGGTCTTGATGCCTATCTTGATGAACTTGGTATTACTCATGAGTTATCTGCTCCCTATACTCCTCAGCAAAATGGCGTCGTGGAGCGCAAGAACAGAATTCTTCTTGAGATGGCTCGCACTATGCTTGATGAATACAAAACGCCCCAACATTTTTGGATTGATGCAATTGATACTGCGTGCCACATCATCAACAGAGTATATCTTCACAAATTCTTCAAGAAGACGGCCTATGAACTCCTCACTGACAAGAAACCCAATGTGAGTTATTTCAAAGTCTTCGGTGCTAAATGTTGGATTAGAGATCCTCACCACAACTCTAAATTTGCACCAAAAGCACATGAAGGTTTTATGCTTGGTTACGAAAGGACTCGACACCTATAGAGTCTTCAACATTGTTCTTCACAAGATTGTTGACCTTTGTAGATGTGTGGTTCGATGAAACTAATGGCTCGCAAAGAGAGCACCTACCTTCGTGTTAGATGAACCAGCACCGAGGTTTCCATCAAGTTCAAGGCAACCGAGGATGTCATTCCTACGAAGAATCTCTTTGAAGAATTCATTCCAGTTCATGAAGAACGTCGAGTGATGCACTTGAAGAAAATCTTGAGGAAAATGGTCTTTGAAGAAAATGCTGATCAAATTCCTCAGCGACAACCAGCTCATCCTCGCGTTGCAAAAGAAGTGCAAGTGGAGAAGATCATCGATGACATTAGTGCACCAGGTCCTCTCACACGCTCAAAAGCTTCACATTTATCTAACTTTTGTGGGCACTATGCTTTTGTCTCTATCACAAAGCCCACTAAGGTAGATGAAGCATTTATGGAGCCGGAGTGGATTCAGGCTATGCAAGAAGAATTACATCAGTTTGAGCTTAATAATGTCTGGGAACTGGTCAATCGCCCAGATCCTTGCAAGCATAATATCATTGACACAAAGTGGATCTACCGCAACAAGCAAGATGAAAATGGCCTTGTGGTGAGGAATAAGGCACGACTAGTAGCTCAAGGCTACACACAGGTTGAAGGAATTGATTTCGATGAAACTTTTGCACTTGTTGCTAGACTTGAGGCTATTCGCATATTACTTGCTTATGCTAACCATAATGATATCATCTTATATCAAATGGATGTGAAAAGTGCATTCCTCAATGGTAAGCTTGAGGAAGAAGTATATGTTGCTCAACCCCCAGGTTTTGAAGATCCAAAGAATCGACAAAGTCTTGAGACTTAATAAGGCCCTCTATGGCCTCAAGCAAGCCCCTCGGGCGTGGTATGATACATTGAAGGAATTCTTCGTGAAGAATGGCTTCACACCCGGTTCACTCGACCCTACTCTCTTTACTAAATCTTATGATGGTGAACTGTTTGTGTGCCAAATATATGTTGATGATATTATCTTTGGCTGTCTTGACCAACGTTATAGTGATGAATTTGCCTATATGATGAGTGAAGAATATCAAATGTCTTTGATGGGAGAGTTGAAATTCTTCTTAGGTCTTCAAATTAAATCGGCAAGCAATGGCATATTCATATCTCGGGAGGAATACCTCAAAGATGTCTTGAGGAAATTCGGCATGCAAGATTGCAAAGCGTCAAAATTCCTATGCCCACAAATGGCCATCTATGCATCGATGAAAATGGTATTGACTTGATCACAAGGTATACCGCTCCATGATTGGTTCTTTATTGTACTTATGTGCATCTAGGCGGATATAATGCTTAGTGTTTGCATGTGTGCCCGATTTCATGCTGCAGAAGGAATCACACCATAAGGCTGTGAAGCATATTCTTGATATCTAGCTCACACACCAACACTAGGATTATGGTACCCCAAGGGCTCGCTTTTGATCTCATTGGATATTACGACTCGACTATCTTTGGTGATCGTGTGGACCGCAAGTCAACATCTGGCACTTACCATTTCCTCGGACGATCTTTGGTCTGTTGGTCCTCGAAGAAACAGAACTACGTATCACTGTCTACTGCTGAAGCTGAATACATTGTTGCTGGCTCTTGCTATGCTCAACTGCTTTGGATAAAGCAAAACCTCAAGGACTAGGGCGTCAACGTGAAGAATGTGCCTCTCCTCTGTGACAATGAGAGTGCCATCAAGATTGCTCACAACCCAGTTCAGCACTCGAAGACAAAGCACATTCAGATTCATCATCATCTTCTTCGTGATCATGTGTTGAAGGGCGACATATTCATCGAGCACGTGAAGACTGAAGAACAGCTTGCTGATATCTTCACTAAGCCCTTGGATGAGAAGAGATTTAGCATGTTGCGGTGTGAGCTAAATATCTTAGAATCTTCGAATGTTCTTTGAAAAGGATACACATCCTAACACTTATGCAAAATTGATGACTTAGATGTGCAACACATGAAGAAACGTTTTTCTTCAATCAATGAAAAATAACACTCTAAGTGTGAAGAAATTAATGAAGAATTTGATTCTCGAGAACCCTCGACAATTGTGCGCTGTGTGCGAAATCATCATTCTTATCTGATGGGTCACGCCACCACAAAAGTTGAAAATCTTCAATTTGAGTTTTTCCTCGTTTTGAATTCTTGAGTTTTTCAAATTCTTCAACTTTGCAAAATCTTCACTAGTTCCGTCGTTTTCTTCATTGGATATATATATATATATATATATATATATATATATATATATATATATATGAGTTTATGTCCTCTCTGACATTCACTTATAGCTATTTCTTCAAGTTGCTTTCTCTGCTAAGTGAATGTGATCGGACCCTTCCCCCTCTATGCTATACTCAACCCAATCTATTCACAAATTCTTCATGTGCGTTCTAATTGAAACTCGTTCAAAATCTTCACTGTGTCCTTGTCAGCTGAAGAAATTGCGAACGAAACTTTAAAACAAATCGTATCCAGATTTTCGGTTTTGCCGCTCAAACCGTTCCGCATCCCATGATGCATTATTATATTCACCCACGATCTTACATGATCTCAACTACACTGTACGTGGGTTACACATGTCGCGTGAAGGAGAAATGGCAGGGGCATGTTCGTCCCAAAATCTTCGGGCGAACAGTTTTTCACCATGTCTATAAATACCCCTCTCCCCTTCCTCACTTCATTTACTCTGCTTGACCGCTCTCTCTCGCTCGAGATCCTCAAACCCTAGCGCCGCCGCTACTCCATCGTCGCCGGTGAGGAAGAGCTTCGCTGCCTCGACCTCGTCGCCGTCGTACTCGCGCCGGTTGCGGAAATCTTCACTCCGCCGCCGCCGTAGCTGTCTCCCTCTGCCAAGTTAGGGCGTGGGAGATCTAACCTGACGAACTTCACATCCGTTCATCTCAGTTCGTCGTGTTCTTCACTTCGGGTAATTAAAAGTTACTTCTATTACTCGCTTTGATTCTCAAACTTTCTTGAAAATCTTCAAAGGTGTTTATTCTTCAAATCTTCACACATATGAACACCTCACACATTGTATGTTCTTGATCCATTTCTCTAAGCAATCATTTTCTTCAAGATTCCTAAATTGTGTGGGTTTTCGATCTGTACAACTCTGGAACCTAAGACAAAGAACGCTTAGTGAAATTCCTCAAGGCACTGGTCAAATTCCTCAAAACTTGTCTTTTCAAAAAATCTTCTAAGAACGCATATGACCTCTCCAAATTCCTCGCACCTACACTCTGTTCACAGGTACTCATGTCCGCTGCTGAATCACTAGGTTCTCATCAACTTAACTCATTTGCAGCATTCCTCGAAGAAAAATTGCATACTTCTTCAGAGTGTTCAATTGTTCAAATTCCTCATCTGAAGAATATGGCTGAAGGTAAGAGACCGTAGAAAGGAGGAAAGAAGCCTGAGGTCATGACTGCTTTCGAGATCCCCGATGACATATATAAGGACTATTGCACACTGATGAAGCCAAGTTCGCAAAGAGAACAAAAATCAGCGCAAGGTGCGCATTCAGAGAGATTGAGCGGAGATGGGCAAGGGAATGGAGGAATCAGATATGTGACACCAAAGTACATGAAGAAATTAGCCCTCAATCCTCCATGCCCAAGAGCTCCATTGGCACTGGCCAAGTAGCTGATCCCACTAGCATCAAAAGTGGTGAGGACTTTCTGAAGAATGGGCTAGCGCCAAGCAAAATTGGCAAGACAAGCCAAGGAGGCAGTGAAGAAATTCAATGAGGATTACGCTGCTGCTGCTGCTCTTGAGACCTCGGTCAGCCGAGGAAATCCATGCCAAAGAAGCCTTCGTAAGCCAAGTGCTTCACCAACAGCGCCCTCACGGCCAAGTTCTCGGCTATGCCCTCACGGCAAATTCCTCGATCACTCTTGCTCCACCAAAGTCCTCGGCAACTCCATCAAAGTCCTCGGCTCCTGTGCATCGGCTACATGTCAAAGGACTACGGGTTTCTAAATTGCTACGGTGTCTCGGCAAGTTCCTCATTGCACCAATGTTCTCATCAGGCCCCTGCTTTGTTGAAGACTAAAGCAACAAGTGGGACGCGGTCCTCGGCCAAGTCCAAGGAAGAAACAGTCGCATTCAAGTGCCCTCGATGATGAAGCTTCGATGATGAACTTGCGAAATCATCGAGACATGCAGTGAAGGCCGCTAGAGCCAAAGGCACATCTGTGCCACTGCTTTTGGATCCGAGGAAAATCCTCGACTACATTGACCTTTGGCACAAGGATCCAAACACCCCCATGCCTAATTTTCATCTGACTCCTGGTCAAAGTCACATGCTGACCCATTTCATCACTCAAGAGAAATGGAAATTTGAAAAGGCAAGGGAGATCAAGAAAGCGCAATACAGAAAGGAGAAGCTCCTGAAGAAAAATGTTGTCAGAATGACACCTGAGGAACTTCTCAAGGCTCAGTCTGAAATTCAAGCCCTCAGCAAAGACTTTGATGCTTACTATGCTGATTGACAAGGAGCCAAAGTGAGATTCGTCAACCTGACGAAGAAAATAACAAATGTTGCAGCTTCATCGCAACAAGAAAATCTTCGAGCTCTGATTACTGCTCAGCCTGTTTGAAGAACATGCCAAGCACGGCTGATGACTTTCAGCTTCTTTGAAGAAAATGCTAGTTCGAGGCTGATGACTCCATTCCAGCCATTGAAGAAATTGCGGGGCATCCACTAGTGGTGCGCTGAAGAAATCAAGAGATCGAGGCAAGCTGCATCAATTGCGCCTGAAGAAAATCAACCAGATTCCTCAGTTCCTCCCGCGTCTACACCAACTCCAATTCTTCCATCTACCTATGAGGTGAAGAAGACCAAGGCTGCAGAGCGAGCTGCAGTGAAGAAAAGGAAGGCATCAGCTGCGTCAAATTCTTCGGCTGCGAAGAAAATGAAGCCAATGACCAGCTCACTCGAAAATCCAATTGATGCTGTTCCAATTTCCTTCATGCCATCAAAGGAAATTGTTCCTTTTGGAGAAGATTATAAGATCCCAAGTGGATCTAAAGAAGAAAATCATTCTGCTGCTTCGTCAGAGCAGATTGATGAAGAAATTGAAGTGGATGCAATCCCTTCTACGACAGTCATTTCCTCACCTATGCCTCAGTTCACAGCTGAAGAGGCTGGTGTTGAGGAAATTGAAGATGAAGATGTGGATATAGGATGCACCACACCAGTGATGAATGATGACTTTTGGGAAAGTCAGCATCCCAATACTCCTCTATTCACACCTATCCAACAGATTCCTCTGTCCCCGGAAACAACAGTTCAAATGGGCTCTGAAGAAACTCATCCCACTCCCTCTATTCATGAAGTTCCAGCCACTAGTGCTGAAGAACCTGCTGCTGCTGATCATCAGGTTGCACAAGAAGAGGAACCAGAAATTCCTCAGCCTGAAGAAACTGAGCTCGCGATTCACGAGGTGGTCTTGCAACTCACTGACACCCCTCTGCCAAAGCCGAAGAATCCGTTCTCAAGCAAACAGAAGTTCAAGGCTGAAGACTTCTTTTTCGAGCATGTATTCTTCACTGATTACAATCCCTATGACTCTGCTCGCATAAGGAAAAGGAGTTTCTGTACTGCTAGTCAAGCCAACTTCTATTCCTCAGTGCTGTTTGACAAAGACAAAATCTTCGATCATGAACATATTCCTCACGTGGATATGCAATCTCTACCATGCTTCGAGCCAGTCCTTAGTGTTCTTCACGATGCAGGATTACTGAATTTCTGCACTGACATTTGCGATTGGAATGAAGAACTCATTCTTCAGTTCTACGCTACAATCGCATATCCTTTGGAGATTTGAAGATGTCAATTCATGGGTGTTGGATTGGATGGTGAAAACACTCACTACAAGGCACCGGCAACTGAATTGCTTCGTGTCCTTCCTCTCGATCCTCCCCATGACAGTGCACGTTGCATCTACAATGACCCTGAACTGACAAATCACTATATGCAAGTGCTCATGAAGCCTTTGAAGCCTGGGCAGGCCCCACGAACCAAATTCCTCGTCAAGGAATTGCTCTATGTGCCTCGAACTGTCTATCGCATTCTAACAAAGACAATGAGTCCTATCAAAGGCCACGACTCAAATGATGAAGATGTCGTTGGGATCATGAAGAATATGCTTTTCAACATCATTCATGGCGTTCCCGTCAACTTCCATGATTTCTTCATGAGGACTCTGGCAAATGTTGCTATGTCACCATTCGAGCTGAAGCCCTATGCGCCTTGGATTATGAGATTCATAAGGGCAAGATCTTCTTTGAATTACAAAGTCGACACTCTGAACCACGGTAGCTACTTGCCTCCCATTGAAGTCCTCAAGCGGACGGTTTCATCGGTGATGATAAAGGCAAGGCATTGCTTGTGATCGATGAAGGCATTCATCCATTGGATGGTCAATTTCGCTTTGGCTACATCTTACTCTACCAATGACAACTCGCCACACATGACCCGCCGCAAATACCTCAGCCAAGCAAAACCCTCAAGCCACAAAGCACCTGTGGTGATGGTCGACCGTGAGTTACTCCTCAATCTTGATCAGAAGGTTGATCGCAATCACAAATGGGTAAAGCGTCAGTTTGGTGCACTTCTTCATAATATGAGCTCAACACACAATGCAGTGAAGAAGAACCACCGCACCTGGGCTATCCTCACTCATGTCTATAGCGCTGAAGAACTGAAGACTATGGGTCTCAAGGAAGAATTTGACTGGTCTGCACCTCCTTCGAAGAAATTCAAGAGGGTCAAAGTTCCTGATCTGGTGACCAGATCTTATTCTTCATCGCGTGACACTAATGAGTATGAAGATTTGGACGACACTGCGGCAGGCCCTGCTACAACAAACAACCTCGACAACGCTGGCGCCCCTCCATCAACTTGAAATTCTTCAAGGGCGTTAGTCCTCAGTTTCAATCCTTTTGGTCATTTGATGACAAAGGGGGAGAAATCTAAGTTAGTCTTCAAGCGGGTCTATATTAAGGGTGTTTTTTAAGTTACAACTCTCGTTCTTCCGAAACTTTTATTGGATCGAGTTGTAATCTTAAACCCGATGGTGCTCTGATACTTTTGGATGGTGCTCTGGTACTTTTGATGCACTGTGCTCTGATACTTTTGATGCTTTCGGCATGCTTATTCCTCGTTAATATTATTGCATGCATGCTGAATCTCATCAGGCACCATATTTCATCATGCATTTCAAATTCTTCATATTATATATATCAAATGCGTGTATGAATTACAAGATATAGGGGGAGATCTCCATGATTAAACTCTTCAAATGTGCATTGCCTCAAACGCAAATTCCTCGCTATGCACATCTTCAGGGGGAGTTCTTCTATATCTTGCAATCAAATTCCTCAATATCTGTATTTACACTTCATATGTTTATCCCCGTTGAAAACTTAACCTATATTGTCATCAATCACCAAAAAGGGGGAGATTGTAAGTGCATCTGGTGCCCCTTAGTGATTTTGGTGTATTGAAGACTTATAGGTTAAGGGACTAATGCATTTGTGAGTGTACACAGGTCTATAAGACTATGAGGAGTTTGATATTTACAGAGAAAGTCGACCCTAAAAATGAAGTTCTTCAATGAAGACTTTGATATTCTGAAGACTTTCTGAAGACTTTGAAAGTCAAGAAATTGGTGTGACCTTGAAGACTTGGTACTCATTTGAGGAACATGAAGCGTGAAGACTTTTGTTTTGTAGTTTCATTTCTCTTTCTTAAGTCATAGGAAACACCGCATTGTTAAAGGGGTCGAGGAAATACTAAGGAAAAATTTCCATGTGATGCTCAACTCAAAATCCTACACCTACCAATCCCTTGAGTGAAGCCATTGGAAATCTCATACGATTCAGTCAATTTCTTGATGATAGAGACGCACTTCTTACAGTCAATGAGGACTTTGCTCGACCGAGGAGTTAGGAATTCACCAGTCTTGAATTGCCTACACAGTGAGCAACATGATAATACGAGGAATTTGAGAGCCAAATTTCCGACCGTTCTTTGTCTTTGCACGCCACCTGTCCCAAAATATCCTATCCACCTAACGGTCATATCATTGAAGGGCATTTATGTCTTATCATGTCGGGCTGCTCCCTAGGCTATAAATAGCCGCCCCTACAACCACTAGTTGGTTGGCTACTCGAAGAACTTGACACTTGTCATTTGAGAGCAACCCATCCTCCGAGGACTTTGAGCGAAAATCATCAAGTGAGGAAAACCCAAAACCAAACCCCACAAACCCAAAGTGATTGAGCATCATGAAGAAATTGATCTGCGTGGATCCGATGCTTGTTACCTTTGAAGACTGTGCTTCTTCCAGACGGTTAGGCGTCATGGTCTAGAGCATCCAAGAGGAATTGTGGATCGCCGAGTGACCAAGTCTGTGAAGGTTTGGAAGTCACTGAAGACTTACCACGAGTGATTGGACGAGTCTGCGTGGCCTTAGTTCAAGGAGAATACGGTGAGGATGGGTGTCTGAGCTGCGTGCTCAAGGATCGGGTGTCCGGGCTGCGTGTCCTCGAGTTTAAATACTCGGCCGCTCCAACAGACGTATAACTGAGACAGCAGTTGGAACTGGTTTACCAAATCATTGTCTTCACCAACTATCTGGTTCTATTTCCTCAACCCTTTCATTTCCTCATTACTGTGTTGAGTGTTTATTCATATCTGTGCTTGAAGACTTTGACTGAAGACTTTCTCAATTTCCTCAGTTCAATTTCATCAGTCTGTTTGTCTTCATATTGTGTTATCATGTGATTACGCTTTATGTACTCTGTGCTAGTCTTTATTTCATCATGATGACCATGCTTGTATTCTGTTATGCTTACTTCTGAGTACTTATTCCGCTGCAAGTAGTTCTTCGCTAAGAAATTTCCTCACCAGCAAATTCCTCAGCGAAGAATTCATAAAAATCGCCTATTCACCCCCCTCTAGTCGATATAACGCACTTTCAACACCTTTCTGGGGTCAATGCCCGACCTTGGAAGATCAACACGTCGCAGCCCTACTTAGGCTCAGCAGAGAGGTCCCCGCCGGTCTACATCCTAAGCACTCCGGGGTCTTGGCCCGTCGCCCGCTGCACTCCGGATCATTGCGCAGGGCGGGTCCAGGCTCCACCACTACAGGATGGTGCCGGCCCAGCCGTGCCACACTGCTGAACTGGACGTCTGACAACGCTTCGGCTGATACCACGACGCCGAGGCCCATAACTATTCTCACGTGGTGGTTGGTGCGCAAAGGCCAAAGGCCAATTCAGAACAAATACCCAAACCATAGTGTATTATTAGCTTGCGGACACGAGCAGAAACTCACGATAAGGTGACCCCGTCGCCCCGTCTCGGGGAAATACGGCAAGGGCTAGCCCAACCCACTCGGGGGCGGCCTGCCGGCCCGGCCGTGCCTTGTAACCATCTTGCGGGTGCTCTCCGGGCCCGCCCGACTTCCACCAAGGTCTCAAGTAAAGTCATTGTAACCGTGTGTCCAGACATTAAGTGGAAAACCCGAGGAATCACCCCCGGTGGATTCCACTCAATGTAATCATCAAGGTGAATGTAAGAGGGACCACCCTCGAGGTTCACTCTTGAGGTGTTGAACGACAAAGCCGTATCGGGAATGGCGAAAGAGGAAATCACCCTCGATAACCACGACCGAATAGCTACACTACAGAATTATCATCAGGAGTGCGTTATGAGGGATCACCCTCGGCACTCGATAGTAGCTCTGCAGAGTCGAGCAACAAAAGGGGCGTGATGTGATGTGAGGTGTCGGGCTCTGGTCGTCGATCACGTCGGTCGAGGCGTCGATGATGAAGCAGGGGCAACAAGGACAAGGTGGGGGTCACTGATGGATACTAGCCAACCTATACTAAGCAGTTTAGGATAAGCAGGTAGGTAACAATAAGCAGGTACAAAAGCAGGCTATGCATCAGAATAGGAGCAATCAAATACAGTAGCAAAATCTAATGCAAGCATGAGAGAATGGAATGGGCGATATCGGGATGATCAAAAGGGGGGGCTTGCCTGGTTGCTCAGGCGAGGAGGGGTCGTCGTCGACGTAGTCGATCACAGCGGCATCGGCAGCCGTCACGAGGTCTACTGAAGAGAAGAGGGGGGAGAAAACAGTAAATACATAGTAAGCAAGAGCATAACAGGACAACGGGCATAGCTAGACGTGTTCTAACACAGCGCTTGGCGAAACTGGCGAAGGGGAAAACATCCGGGAAAGTTTTCCCGGTCCCGGACGTCTGTTAGACAGATGAACCGGAGGGGAAAGTGTGTATGTTCGCTATGCTAGGGACGTGTGGCAAACGAATGGACCGCGTGTTCGGATTCGTCTCGTCATTCTGAGCAACTTTCATGTAGAAAACTTTTTCATCCGAGCTACGGTTTAGTTTCTATTAATTATTAAAGTTTTAACAATATTCTGAAAATATTATTAAATCTAAAATGGGGTTATTGCATCAACATGACGTCATCATGACAACAGCAGGGTCAGCAGGTTGACTGAGTCAAATAGATAGTGGGGCCCAATTGTCATTGCCTGCTTAATTAATTAATAGTTAATTAGCTAACTAATCAGACTAATTACGTTAGGTTAACTAACAGGATTAGTTAAATTGATTAATTACTAATTAATTAATTACTATTTTTTTACACATTTTTTTAGGGGCTGGGCCCCATGTGTAAGTGGCCCATAGGGCCAACCGAGGGTGCGGGCGTGCGGTTGTCGGGCGAGGACGCTTGACGGGCGCAGCGTCGCCCGAACGGGCGCTGGGCTGGCTGCTGCTGCTTGCCAGAGGGGAGGCGCGGCGGTCGCGTGAGGCCCTTTGGGCGCGTCGAGGCGGGCGAGTGGGGTGGGCGGCGACTACTGGCGCGCTCGCTCTGATGGTGTGGCGGGCGCGGGCCAGCAAGGCCGGTCGGGACTAGGTGCGGCGACATGGTCAAAGGTGCGAGGCGGCGTGGGGCGCAACAACGATGCGACGAATCTGCATAGGCGCAATCCGGTGGCGGCGGGCGCTTAGTCGGCGGCGGCGGCCACGGAACCAGCGACGGGAAGAGAGAGGAGGGCTTAGCAGGGCTCACAACAAGCATAGGGAGGCGGTAGTGGGCTCGGGAGGCGGACGGGAAGCGACGCCGGCGAGTTTGTGGTGGCGTGGCGGCAGCGGTCTGCGTCGGGGCTCGGGGCGCCGCGGGGTCGAGCCCCCGATCCAGCTAGTGTCGAGGGGGCGGGCGCCGTGTGGGAGGAGACGAGGATGGTCCGGCGAAGTCGGGGAGGCGGTCCGGCGAGGGGGCTTCATGCGGCGGCAGTTGTCGGGTGACGGGAGAGCGTCGGGGCGCAACGGGGGTCAGCGGGCTCGGGCGCTCTGCCCAGATCCAGACGGGAAGAGAAGGGGATCGCAGGAAGAGAGGAGTGGGGCGAGTGGGGAGTGAGGGGGATCGTGCGGGGGGGAAGATCCCAAGGAGCTGACGAGGAGAGTGGGGGGACTCGGGCTAGGGTTCTGGTCGGGGTGGGAATAAGGAGGGAGTGGTGGACCGGCCTGGTGGGTTGAGGCCCAAGGGGGGCGCGGTGGCCAGCTGGGCCAGTCGGCCTAGTTGAGAGGGGGGCTTTTCTCCTTTTTACATTTTTAAAACTATTTTTCAATTTTAGATACTAATTCCTATTTAGTTGCCAAAGCAAATGAATTTAGTTGAGCTTGAAATTTGGCACGATATTCCAACGCAATATTTTGGAGTGGCACATAAAGTTTGGAGGCAATTGGAGTTAAATAAATAATTATTTATTTTGCAAAGGCCATTTAATTTCTTCTTTGGACCAAAAGTTAACTCTCAGGGCAATTTGAGAATTCAAAGAGGTTGGTTCCAACATGGCAAATATCAAGGGATTATTTGCCACACTTTGAACATTTTATTTTGCATGTTTGACAAACTTGAATTTTGGACTTTAATTTGAATTGAATTTGAATTATGCTTCGGATCAAATGAGGATTAGAAACAGTAAGAATGATGACCTGGCATCATTAGCAGGAGATTACTGTAGTTTAATTATCCGGGCGTCACAATTCTCCTCCACTACAAGAAATCTCGTCCCGAGATTTAAGGGGTGAACTAAGGAGAAAGACTCGAGAAGGACGAAGCTCAACTCAAGAGAGGTACTTGGGGGCTATCTCAGTGAACGAGGCATAGAGGCATCTCTCGAGTTGAAATTCGAGAAAGCCTTCGAGAGCAGGGTAAGAATGTGCAATAAGAAGTTTCAAGCGTGTAGGCAATCGTTCGTTGCCTGAAACAGTGGGTGAAAGGGGTTCAGAGCAATGTGAATATGTATTGCTTCTGATACCAGAACATATCACAAGAAAGGTGGCCCGTGAATTACATACGAAGCCAAGCGCGAGGGATAACTTTGAAATCAAGGATGTATAGGTGAGTCAGGTTTCGATCCTGTGGAACAGTGGGTTATGGGCCCACCATGTGGGTTGAAAGCAGGAAGGGTGCTAACATTTGCATGGTCATGATAGCAAGGCAGGTCATAGGACAACCTGTCAGTTATGTTGGCAACCACGTTGGTACCAAGGGCGAGGAACGAAGAGAACCATTTTCCTGCTCGTTAAGACGAGGCGGACCAATAGGCAAAGTTCTCGTCCACCTGTGGCTACCGGAATGTCATCAACAATAGTAACAAGGTCTTACTGACAGAGTTTGTACACCGAGGTGTTAACATAAGCAGCGAGTTATCACTGCTCAGATATATTAGTTATAAGAAAGGTCAACAAAAAAATGGAAGGAAAAAGTGTAGACTCGAATTAGTTACCGGTGTTCTCGAGTGTCTAACAACTTAGAACCCGTGGAAAATTGGAATCGACGAGAAATACTGGTTGATGAAGAACTCATAAGAGGTTATGTAGTTCCGTGATAATCTCAAGATACCAGAGGGTAATACTCGAGGGTATAGCAGAATAGAGGTTGGATGGGTGAAATGATCTATAAAAGACAAGTACTTCCACATGTCTGAGAAATGAAATCAAAGAAGAACAATCATGGTCGGAACCACGGTGGCAAAGGACCAAACATAGATACAAGATGAACTTATCAAAAGGGGATTATTATTATTTCAAGAAGCTTCCATGATAAGTTCCACATCGGGTCCATGGGCATGAACACAAAGGATCAAGGTCGACTCCCACTTTATCAATGCATAACCTATCATTCACTTCTCATTTTCGACAAAACCATAGTGTTCAGATTTTATCTAGCATAACACTAGTAGAATATGACCCGTAGAAATTTCCGGGTTCACACAGATTGTGGAAGGCATAGGTTCAACCCATCGGGGCATCTTAGGAACCAATACCACAAACTTTAGGAATAAATAACTCAAGCTCGGAAGAAGAGCATGGTTGACAAAAGCAGGGGATACAATTTACCAAAAGCATTTTGTATCCGAGGAAAAGCTCACAAGGTTATTGAAAATGGAAGACGCTGTCGGATAAAATCCAACAAAGGATCTTATGTGAGTATCAATACTTCATCAGAAGAAGAAAGAATGTAAGAATATCAGATTATAGAAACAACTGACTATCTCTAGGCTTAAATGCAACAAAATTACGATTTCGAAAATCAAGGGATCAGAAGCAAACGCTCTGACCAAGGATGGATAAGTTGAATAGAAGTAGGGCACAATCTATGGCAATCTGATTGGCCGAGAACCAGCCCATGTTCGGGAAGACGTCTGAGCTGGAAAGATAATCTATAAGGATCAAATGATGATTGTGGCACAGGCATATCAAATCGAAAGACTCAAGATGATAATGACAAAGGACATCAATGGATACTGGTAGGCATATGGAATTAACCAGAGTGTAGGCATGTAAGACCTTCTAGAGCAATAGGCGACAGAGGTCACCCAAAGCTCGGACTGTATTACAAAGTATCTTATGAAGCATAAGAATAACTGGGGATGAATGGATACTCGATAAGAGAGAATAATATCCGTAGGGGTATTTATGCGACAAGGACTGCAGAGCAGTAAGCATAAAGGATTCCCGTAACATCAATGAATATTTCAGGACATCTTGTAATAACAAAAGCAACTGGGGATGAAGGTACGAATGACAACATAGGTAGTTATGCATAAGGATTTATCGGTGGTAAGGATCGCAATGCAAAGGGTACAAGGGACTTGGTAAAACATTGGAGAGTGTCTTCAGAATCTTCTGATGCACCAAGTAATCATCTGGAGTGAGGGGCTCTCCAGGAGAAGTATTTACGAGAACCTAGATTATAGTTAGCAAATCCATTTAACCCGAATAGAAGAGAGATCAGATTCCCAGAGTATAGACGAGGAATAAAAGATCCTAATACCACCCAATGGCGACGTGGGCCCGTAAGCCACACAACCATGTTAGTAAAGCAGTTTTTCAAATACTAGACTCAACTTCGGCCAAGGAGTTGGAAAGGGGGATTCCTACAGGCAGTCGGCTCTGATACCAACTTGTGACGCCACCGATTCAATCGTACACTAATCATACACGCAAATGTGTACGATCAAGATCAGGGACTCACGGGAAGATATCACAACACAACTCTAGACACAAATAAAATAATACAAGCTTTATATTACAAGCCAGGGGCCTCGAGGGCTCGAATACAAGCTCGATACACAAGAGTCAGCGGAAGCAACAATATCTGAGTACAAACATAAGTTAAACAAGTTTTGCCTTAAGAAGGCTAGCACAAAAGCAACACGATCGAAAAGGCAAGGCCTCCTACCTAGGACCTCCTAACTACTCCTGGTCTTCGACGGCCTCCATGTAGTAGTATCCGTCAGCAGTGGCATTTGGCTCCAAGGATCCACCATCTGGTTGCATCAACCGGAAAGAAGAAAGAAGGGGAAAAAGGGGTAGCAAACCAACCGTGAGTACTCATCCAAAGTTCTCGCAAGCATCAAATCTATACTAAGTATGCATTTGTATCAAATGGAAGGGTTGTATCTGTGGACTGAACTGTACAATGCCAGAATAGAGGGGGAAAGCCTAGCCTATCGAAGACTAGCATCTTCACGCAGCTCCGAGCATCTTGCAGCATGTAGAAGAGTAAAGAATAGCAGTTTATAATTAACAAGCATGTTGTACATTAATGCCCAGAGATCCTTCCTCGACTCCCTGCGAGAAAGCAATCCCGGAGCCACATACTCAAGTATCCATTTGTAGTTGTATAAGATCAGGATATAAGTCTAAACGTCCGTTACCGTGGACACGACTATTAATAGATAATCTTCCCTGCATGGGTGCACCACGTTTGCCAACACGCTCGATCACGTTGGCCGGACACACCTTTTTGGGGTCAATGCCCGGCCTCGGAAGATCAACACGTCGCAGCCCTACCTAGGCTCAGCAGAGAGGTCCCCGCCGGTCTACATCCTAAGCACTCCGGGGTCTGGGCCCATCGCCCATTGCACTCCGGATCATTGCGCGCAGGGCGGGTCCAGGCTCCACCACTACAGGATGGTGTCGGCCCAGCCGTGCCGCACTGCTGGACTGGACGTTTGACAAAGCTTCGGCTGATACCACGACGCCGAGGCCCATAACTATTCTCACATGGTGATTGGTGCGCAAAGGCCAAAGGCCAATTCAGAACAAATACCCAAACCATAGTGTACTATTAGCTTGCGGAGACGAGCAGAAACTCACGATAAGGTGACCCCGTCGCCCCGTCTCGAGGAAATACGGCAAGGGCGAGCCCAGCCCACTCGGGGGCGGCCTGCTGGCCTGGCCGTACCTCGTAACCATCTTGCGGGTGCTCTCCGGGCCCGCCCGACTTCCACCAAGGTCTCAAGTAAAGTCATTGTAACCGTGTGTCTAGACATCAAGGGGAAAACCCGAGGAATCACCCCCGGTGGATTTGACTCAATGTAATCATCAAGGTGAACGTAAGAGGGACTACCCTCGAGGTTCACTCTTGAGGTGTTGAACGACAGAGCCATATCGGGAATGGCGAAAGAGGAAATCACCCTCGATAACCACGACCGAATAGCTACACTAAAGAATTATCATCAGGAGTGCGTGATGAGGGATCACCCTCGGCACTCGATAGTAGCTCTGCAGAGTCGAGCAACAAAAGGGGCGTGATGTGATTTGAGGTGTCGGGCTCTAGTCGTCGATCACGTTGATCGAGGCGTCAATGATGAAGCAGGGGCAACAAGGACAAGGTGGGGGTCACTGATGGATCACTTGCCAACCTATACTAAGCAGTTTAGGATAAGCAGGTAGGTAACAATAAGCAGGTAAGCAGGCTATGCATCAGAATAGGAGCAATCAAATACAGTAGCAAAATATAATGCAAGCATGAGAGAATGGAATGGGCGATATCGGGATGATCAAAGGGGGGGGCTTGCCTGGTTGCTCAGGCGAGAAGGAGGGGTCGTCGTCGACGTAGTCGATCACAGCGGCATCGGCAGCCGTCACGGGGTCTACCGAAGAGAAGAGGGGGGAGAAAACAGTAAATACATAGTAAGCAAGAGCATAACAGGACAACAGGCAGAGCTAGACGTGTTCTAACGCAGCGCTAGGCGATACTGGCGAAGGGGAAAACATCCGGGAAAGTTTTCCCGGTCCCAGACGTCTGTTAGACAGATGAACCGGAGTGGAAAATTTGCATGTTCTCTATTCTAGGGACGTGTGGCGGACGAACGGACCGCGTTCTCGGATTCGCCTCGTCGTTCTGAGCAACTTTCATGTAGAAAACTTTTTCATCCGAGCTACGGTTTAGTTTCTATTAATTATTAAAGTTTTAATAATATTCTGAAATTATTATTAAATCTAAAATGGGGTTATTGCATCAACATGACGTCATCATGACAACAGCAGGGTCAGCAGGTTGACTGAGTCAAACTAGACAGTGGGGCCCAATTGTCATTGCCTGCTTAATTAATTAACAGTTAATTAGCTAACTAATCAGACTAATTAGGTTAGGTTAATTAACAGGATTAGTTAAATTGATTAATTACTAATTAATTAATTACTATTTTTTACACATTTTTTAGTGGCTGGGCCCCACGTGTAAGTGGCCCATAGGGCCAACCGTGTCTTGGCGTCGCGGTTATCGGCGAGGACGCCGACGGGCGCAGCGTCACCCGAACGGCGCGGCCGGGCGTGGTGGCTCTGGCCGAGGGGAGGCGCGCCCGGCAAGCGATCTGAGGCCTCAAGGCGCGAGGGGCGCGATCCAGTGGGTGGGCGTCTTGACTCTGAGCCCTGCAGCTCGCGCGGTGGTGGCGTGGCGGCAGGGGCAGCAAGGCCGGTCGGGACTAGGTGCGGGCGACATGGTCGGGGTGCGGGCGGCGTGGGGGCGCAACAACGATGCGATCTGAGCGAGACAGGCAATCCGGGCGGCGGGCGCTAGTCAGCGGCGACGGCCACGGAACCAGCGACGGGAAGAGAGAGGAGGCGAACAGGGCTCACAAATAAGCATAGGGAGGCGGCGATGGGCTCGGGGAGGCGGACGGGGAAGCGACGCCGACGAGTTTGTGGTGAGCGTGAGCGGCGACGATGCTGCGTCGGGGCTCGGGGCGCCGCGGGGTCGAGCCCCCGATCCAGCTAGTGTCGAGGGGGCGGGCGCCGTGCGGGAGGAGACGGGGATGGTCCGGCGAAGTCGAGGAGGCGGTCCAGCAAGGGGGCTTCGTGCGGCGGCGGTTGTCGGGGGACGGGAGAGCGTCGGGGCGCAACGGGGGTCAGCGGGCTTGGGCGCTCTGCCCAGATCCAGATGGGAGGAGAAGGGGATCGTGGGAAGAGAGGAGTGGGGCGAGTGGGGAGTGAGGGGGATCGTGCGGGGGGGAAGATCCCAAGGAGCTGACGAGGAGAGTGGGGGGGACTCGGGCTAGGGTTCTGGTCGGGGTGGGGATAAGGAGGGAGTGGTGGGCCAGCCTGGTGGGTTGAGGCCCAAGGGGTATGATGGCAGTTGGGCGGTCGGCCCGATTGAGAGGGGGCTTTTCTCCTTTTTACATTTTTAAAACTATTTTTCAAATTTTAGATACTGATTCCTATTTAGTTGCCAAAGCAAATGAATTTAGTTGAGCTTGAAATTTGGCACGATATTCCAACGCAATATTTTGGAGTGGCACATAAATTTTGGAGGCAATTGGAGTTAAATAAATAATTATTTATGTTGCAAAGGCCATTTAATTTACTACTGGACCAAAAGTTAACTCTCAGGGGCAATTTGAGAATTCAAAAGAGGTTGGTTCCAACATGGCAAATATCAAGGGATTATTTGCCACACTTTGAACATTTTATTTTGCATGTTTGACAAACTTGAATTTTGGACTTTAATTTGAATTGAATTTGAGTTATGCTTCGGATCAAATGAGGATTAGAAACAGTAAGAATGATGGCCTGGCATCATTAGCAGGAGATTACTGTAGCTTAATTATCCGGGCGTCACACTACCATCGATATCGCTATAGCAGATGGGATATTCCTCCGGCAAGGGGATATGGAGGTTTGCGTTCCAATATGCATGGGGTTATGCACAATCGCACTTGTTCCTCCACTTGGAAGCATGATAGTGGAGCCGATCAAAAGGATTGCAGCAATATTATGTGCACGCAGGGGTCAGGATCTGGAGAACACGGATTTGGATGCCACCACTGCGTCGGGCCGATCTGCTATGGCTTCCGGCAATAAGGAAGGAGGAAGCTATGATCCGCGGTCCCTACACATGCCTTTGCTGTCTGTTAGTTTCTCTCCTTCTGGCACTGATCATATCCACCATTTGGGTCTGCATGTTGATACGGGCGAACATAGCCCCAAAACTCAAACCGCAGTGGAAAACAAGATGACTTTAGTTCCTCTGGCCAAGGCGATACATTGGATCTCCGGAATGATCAAGTTGGAGAAAACATGGAATTGAATGTTGGTATGGATAGGAGGATAGCTGAATCCTTTCCTCGGGCAGCGGCGCATGGCCCTAACGTGCCTCGGGCGCCATGAAAGCAATAGCATGGAATTGCCGAGGTATGGTCCGAGACCTTGGCAACGATCAAATGTTGTTCCTGGCCAATCTGGTTCGCTCTACAAAAGCTCAGGTAATTTTTGTTTCAGAAATCAAATCTTCCAAAGTTCGTTCTGTTGATCTTGTGTAGAGGTTTGAGGTGGCTGACAGTTTTGTTGTTCCTTCTGGAGGGGCTTCAGGAGGGCTCTGGCTTATGTGGAATGACAATCTTAAGGTTTCTGTTCGTAGTTCTTCCTTCCACTTTATCTTAGCGGATGTAGTTCATCTAGCCTCGGGGGTTCACTTTTGTTTGGTTTGTATATATGGTGACCCCTACCATAGGCAGACTAGTGACATTTGGAATCAGATCTCCACTTTTGTGTATGATAACTTTGGAAAACCCATGATCTATATGGGTGATCTTACGATATTTTGTATGATACGGATGGTTGCAATGGTACTGTTAATTATTATCATTTGTCTGCTTTTCGTGCTATGATTAAAAATTGTGGCTTCTTTGACATTGGTTTTAGTGGTCCTGCTTACACTTGGCGTAATAGGCAGCACTCGGTTAGGCCTATTTACAGACGTTTAGATCGTTGTCTTGTTAATACAGATTGGTGTGCTCTGTATCCCAACTCTAAGGTGCTTAACTTGTTTATCATCCTTAGTGACCATGCTCCCATTCTCGGTAGTTTTGTTAAACCTAGGCAATCCTTCAAATTTTAGAATTGGTGGTTAATGGAGAAAGATTTTAATAGTTTCGCTAAATCTTCCTGGAACAATGTTAGATCTACCTCTTTTGTTGCAAAAAGCACTTCTTTGGTAGGATCTTTGAAAAAATGGTGTGGAAGAAGAAACCCTTTCAACTAGAACTGCAGGAGGTGGAGTCCACTATTAATCAAATTCAAATGCTTCCTTGGAACCAGCAAGATCATAATCTGGAGCAACAACTAACCCTCAGGTATGAGCATGTTCTCAATCAACTTAATAACTTTTATAAGCAAAGAAGCAAGAAGGGTTGGGCTACTGGTGGTGATCGTAATACTAAATTTTTTTCATCAAGCTGTTCTCAAGAGGAGGAAGAGGAATACCATTTGCTCTATTAAAGATGAAAATGATGTTTTGCATTTCAGACCTGATCTCATTGCTAACACTTTTGTTAACTATTTCAGATATATCTTTTCATCTCCTAATGTTAATTCTGGAAGACCTTTTCTTGCTTCACAGTTTCCTGACAGCTCTTTGGATCCCACTTATCTAATTCCAGATAAAAGTGAAGTATTGCAGATCTTGAAGGATATGAAGTTGAATGCTTCGCCTGGGCCGGGTGGCTTCAATGTTGAGTTTTATCTAGCTGTATGGGATTGGATAGGAGATGAGGTCACCCAGTTGGTGGTTAATTTTTATAAATCAGGTATATTGCCACCTCATATTAGTGACACTAACATTGTTCTCATTCCAAAAAACTGGTTCCCCAGGTTCCTATGGATTATTGTCCCATTAGCCTTTGTAATTTCATATACAAAATCATTGCCAAATCCTTAGCTAATCGCCTCAAGCCTCTTCTCCCTGATTTTATTGACCATGCTCAACAGGCTTTTAATGAGGGTAGAAGGATTAGTGATAATATTATTATTGCTCAGGAAATCACCCATTCTTTTGCTCTTAAATCATGGAATCAACTTGCTTTCATGCTTAAAATTGATCTTGCGAAAGCTTTTGATCGTTCAGAATGGAGCTTCGTAGTTTCAGCTCTTGGTCGTAAAGGTCTGCATGGTCATTTCATAAATTTGATCTATGAATGCATTTCCACACCCACTTTCTCTGTGGTTATTAATGGTCAACCTTCTCATAAATTTAAAAGCGCTAGGGGTATTCGCCAAGGTTGTCCTATGTCCCCTTATTTGTTTGTTTTGGCCATTAATGAATTGTCTCTTGCTCTTAATGATGCTCTGGCTGCTAATCATTTGCAGGGTATTTCTCTTGGACCAGGTTTCCCTCCTATTCATTCTCTCTTGTTTGCAGATGATTTATTAGTTTGTGGGCATGCTTCGGTTCAAGAGGCAAATGATATGGCCCAAATTATCCATCATTTCTGTTCTATTTCTGGGCAAACTCCTAACTGGGCAAAATCTGCCATTATCTTCAGCTCTCATGTTAGTCAGGCTGTAGCTCATGATATTAAGCAGATTTTTCCTGTTTCTAACATGGATGCTCATTTTTCTCATCTGGGTCACCCTCTTATTCTTCCCGCTAAGAATAGATCTGCTGCCTATAATTTTGTTTTAGATAAATTTCTGAATAAGCTACCGGCTTACAAGGCTAACATGCTTTCTCATGCAGCTAGACTTGAGTTGATCAAATCCGTTTTCTCTACTATTCCTGTTTACTATATGGCTAACATTTTGTTCTCCAAAAAACTTTTAGCCAAACTCACTGCTATTATTAGGAACTTTTGGTGGACAGGTATTAGGGAAAATAATTCCAACAGTGGTTTGTGTCTTCGCGCTTGGAAGGATATTTTCAATTCAAAGCAGGAAGGTGGGCTTGGTATTAGGAATTTGCAAGCGGTTAATGAAGGGTTGATTCTTGCAGCTGCTTGGCATGTGGCTAAAGATCCTTCCTCTCATCTTCATTTGGTCCTTAAATCTAAATACTTCTATGATACTTCGATTTGGCTGGCTAGCTCGTCCACTCCAAAATCTGCTTTTTGGTCTGCCATCCTTAAAATGCTTCCAAAACTCAAAGCTCATTCTTTCTATCAGCTCACTCAAGGTAATGTTTCTATATGGAGCACTCCCTGGTGCTCTCTTTGGACTACTGTTTATGATCACCTTATTGTTCAGCCTTCAGGTTATGTTTACCCTTCTCTTGTTAAAGATCTTTGGGTTCCTGGAACCAAAATTTGGGATAATAATTTGATTTCTTCTCTTTTCCGACAGCCTCTTGCTACTACTATTATTCAAACTGATATTATTCAAGAGGACTGTCCGGATATACTTTGCTGGGATCTAACACCTAATGGCAATTGTACTTCCAAATCCACTTATAAATTGTGCTTGCAGGACATTCATGCTAATCCTAGATCTGCTCCTTCTCAAGTTCCTTTGCAGATTAAAAATCTTCTAAAGCTGATTTGGAAGCAAAAGACAATAATTCCTAGAGTCAAGACTTTTGCTTGGAGGCTTCTCCGGGAGGCCCTTCCCACAGGTTTGAGAGCTGGCCGCTTTTCTGTACATATGTCTCAATTTTGTTGCAGATGTGGACAGCAAGAAGATGAGATGCATTTGTTTTTTCTTTGCGACTTTGCTAGAGCTGCTTGGTTCTCTTCTCCTTGGTGCATTAGAACGGATGCACTAATTCAAGCCAATCCTACTATTCACAGTGTTTTACATGCTTTAATTAACATGAATCATTTCCCAGCATTTGTGCCTAACATTCTCAATTTTTTGTGGTGCCGATGGAAAGCTCGGAATGACCATCTTTTCAATAGGAAGAGAGCTCTTCCCTATCAAATTCACATTGCTGCTAAAGCTCTCGATGTTGAATTGAATGATAATATGCATGTTTCTCTCCAAAATAATGTTGTTTGTGTTGTGCCTACTGTTAACCAGCTACCTGTGCAGGGAAAAACAATTAAGTCTGATCTTCTGCTAACAGGACCAAGAGTTTACTCTGATGCAACTTTCAGTTGCAAAAACATCCCTGGTTTAACTCAAGGAATGGTGGCTACTGGCATCGGAGTCTACCTTTGTTTTCCACAAGACCCGACGGAAATCAATGTTCAGATTCAAGCGTCTTCTGCGGATATAGATTCTCCTTTGAAAGCGGAAGCTTTGGCTCTTCTCTTGGCGGCTCAAGTGGCTAATCGCCTTAACATTTCTCAACCTACTTTCCTCACCGATTGTCTCTCTTTGGCATCGTTTGCTGCTTCTTCTAAGGCTTCTGATGTTGCCATCCCCTGGGCTATCAGAAAAATACTAGCTGAATTTTTCTTCTTCTCCTCTGATCTTCATGCTCAGGTGTTTCACATTTCTAGGGAGATCAATGGGATTGCCCACAATATGGCTCAACAGGTTCTTAGGCCTAATCTAGGACCTGACATATGCTGTTTTGCCTCAGCTCATCGAAATGGATCTTGCCCTGTAGTTTCTTTTCTTTCCAATTTTCAGTTCCAGGGATTTGTAATCCATGCTGTACACTGTTATTGAGCTGAATAGTAAAGTTTGGCGCTTTGTGTGCCTTCTGTTGTTCAAAAAAAAAACCTCCAAGAGGGTTTTAGATTTTATTGCAGTACTATTGATGTTCTATGTTGATCTACACAGGTTAGACCTCTCAGGGCACTTAGAGCATCTACAGCCACGATGGGCCAATCCGGGCCCTCAAACGTCTGCGGACGCGTCCGGGCGCGTTTGCGGGCGCAGATCGGGCACTCTACATCTGCGTATCTCATATCCGGCGCCTTATATACATACTACATATACAACGTTGAACTACTTTGTGATCAAACAACGAACAACAAAAATCTGCTGCAAACGAACACAAGATCGGCTGCAAATGGACATTAACAAACTTTGCAATATCCAAAAGATCATCTTAGTTCGTCACTGGACAAGTTCTTAAACTTCTACAACCAAACACGATATAAACATATGAGGAGGGGGCGGGATCACCACTTCCTTGCGGGGCCTTTGCCCATCCGGTTGCCAGCGCAGCTGTAGGCGTTCGTGGCTGGTGGAGGGTCTTGGTTATCCGAGGAGGAGGTGCAGCCGTGTAACGCCCCGGATTCGATGCGCCAGGTGTCCGCTAGTTATTCGCCATCGTTGCCATGTCATTTGCTTGCGTGTTGCATCTTATCTTGTCATCATGTGCATTTCATTTTGCATACGTGTTCGTTTCATGCATCCGAGCATTTTCCTCGTTGTCCGTTTTGCAATCCGACACTCCTATGTCCTCCGGCGTCCCCCTTTTGCATCTTTTCATGTGCAGGTGCTAAACATTCTCGGAATGGACCGAGGTTTGCCAAGCGGCCTTGGTATAGCACGGGTAGACCGCCTGTCAAGTTTCGTGCCATTTGGAGGTCGTTTGATACTCCGACGGTTAACCGGGTAACCGTAAAGGCCTCTTGTGTTGCAGCCCAACACCCCTCCAAAGTGGCCCAAAACCTATCCAACTCCCCTCCATGCTCTCAGACGTTCGATCACGATCGCGTGGCCGAAAACCGCTCCTCATTTGGAGTCTCCTAGCTCCCTCTACCTATAAATATGCCCTCCCCTTTCATTTTTCGTGGATGAAACCCTAGCCTCCCTTCTCTGCGCCGCCGGACACATCTCCCCGGCTGCCCGGACATGTCCGCCGCGGCCCCTGCCCAATCCGGAGCCGCCACCTGTCCCCGCCGTCGTCCCATGCCTGCCCGCTAAGCCCTGCTGCCCACATGAGCCCGCCAACAAGACTCATTGTCGTCCTCCCACGCCGCCCCAACCCCGCCGCCGGCAGCCATCCCCGCCGCCTCGCCCGGAGCTCCTTCGCTCCTCCGCCGTCCTCCGCAAGGCCAGACTCCGCAGCCCTGCCTTTCGCTTCCTTCCTCTCTCTCTCTCTCCATCTTACCCTCTCTCTCCCACAGGGATCTCGCAGGAGCTCGCCGCCGCTGCTCGGTTCTCGTCGCCGGAGCCCCTCCGGCCTCCTCCCACGGCGGATCTGGCACAGCGCCGGCCAGATCCCGCAGCTCCAGCCTCCTCTTGGCCTCGCCGGCGCCGGACCTCGCCGGCGTCGCGCTGCGGCCGCCGCCCCCTGCCTTCCCTCGATCCCCTCTGGATCGAGGAGGACGACGCCTCCAGCGCCTCGCGTGGGCCACGGCCCCCAAGGCCCAGCCCAGCTCCGGCAGGCCCGCTGCTTCCTCTCCCCTTCCTGGGCTAGGCCCAAGGGTGAGAGCCCAGTAAACCCCGCCCAAGGCGTCTTTTAGTTCACCTGCGCCGTTCTATTTTTTTCATAAAATCTGCTAAGTCCCTGATATTTGCATAATATTTCCCTGTTCATCGCATCATAACTCTGTATCCGTGGCTCCGTTTTGGGAGTGTAGCATATCAAATTGTTCGCCTTAACGAGTACTTCATTTCATTCCATTGCATCATGTTCATTTGAGTTCATCTTGATGCGTGAATCATCGTCGCAAGAGTGCTATGTGATGTTAATCTGCTGAAACTGTTATAACTTGCTCATTTGTCATTTTTGCCATGTTTGATGTGTGCATCCTATGAGCATGAGCTCTACATGTGTTTTGTGCTATGCCATGCCATATTTACAGTGGTGCCATCCATGTATTTTTGTGAGTCTTGTACTGAGTGCATCAAGCTTGTTAAGTAGGGTACTTACTGTTGCTGTTTTCCTGACTGATTCTGTTATATTTTGTTGCTATGTAAACCTCCTGCTACTAGTCATTCTATGCATAATCTGGAGATGTTCACTAAGGATGTTTTGTTCTACATGTCATGCTATATCCATTAATGCCCCTGGTTGCATTTATAGCCTACTGTAACTTGTTGTAATCTTGCTCCAAAGTTGCTAAATAATGTTGCTGTCAGCCTGTTAACATTAAGTTCAATGTTGCCATGGTTGTTGCTGGTGATCCATGCACCCTATGAACTTGTTCTTTCCATGCTTAGCTTCATAAACATGTCTTCTTACTGTTGGTTGCCTTGCCATGCCATGTATTGCTCTGTGGTGAGTGGTTCAAGCTCACCAACATGCCTACTTATTGTTGTTCCTGCCATGCTTGAATCTGTCGTATAACTTGCCATGTTTACGTGGGTGCCATCATATTTTCCGTGCCTTTTTGGCTCATGGTCAGGAAGGGACATTTGTTCTATGCTATTAGAGGATTAATTCCATGCCTTTGTTTGCCATGATAGCTTCCTGTAACATGTTGTTTGATAGCTCCAAACATTGCAACCTGATGTTATTTCTGCTAAGCCTGAAACTATTATTATTTGCAATCTTGCCATGTTCTTTTGAGCATGTTCTCGTAGTTTCTGGAGATAGCTCAGTGTTCATGTTTTGTCATGCTTCACCTGTACTTCATGCCCATGCCTTTTTTTGTCACGTTGGGATGCTGTAGCATATTGTTTCGATGCTTGCAATATGCCTAGTTGCTGTTTTGGACAGCTTGTCCTTTAAACTTGTAGAGTGTATGTGTTGAACCGTTGCTCCGTTTTGGGTGTGCTCTATATGAAAATTGCTTGATTTTGCATGTAGTTTCATATTATCATGTTGCATCCTTGTTTTGAGAGTGTTTGCTTGATGTTTGAGTGCCTTTTGCATCAATGCCATGATTATCTTGTTTTGCTCATATCTTCTAGACCGTAGCTCCGAATTAAATGAACTTTATATGTAACTTGACTAGAATTTTGTGTAGATCTTCTTGGTGAATCTTAACTTGCTGTTTAACAACTTGAACATAAGGTTTATTCAGATCTGGACCAATTTCAGAACTTGCATATGAGGACTTATCGGAATTGTTATATGTTGTTTCCGGCCTGATTTAAACTTGCCTTGATGTGTTGCTCTTGTTTGCATCATCTCTTGCCATGAGTAGCCTCATCTAGCTTGTCATGCATCATGCTTGATTGAGCATCATGTCTTGTTTATTGTGGTGTGTTTACCTTGTTGTGTGCTTCTTCTCGATTGTTCCCGTTTCGTTGCGATTGTGAGGATTCGTTCGTCTACGCTTGGTTTGTCTTCGTGGCTTCATCTTCTTCATGGACTCGTTCTTCTTCCTTGCGGGATTTCAGCCAAGATGACCGCTACCTTGGATCTCACTACTATCATTGCTATGCTAGTTGCTTCGTTCTATCGCTATGCTGCGCTACCTATTACCTGTTTATCAAGCCATCCCATATTGCCATGAACCTCTAACCTTTGACACCTTTCCTATGCAAACCGTTGTTTGGCTATGTTACCACTTTGCTCAGCCCCTCTTATAGCGTTGCTAGTTGCAGGTGAAGTTGAAGATTTCTCCATGGTGGACAGGGTTATGTTGGGATATCACAATATCTTTTATATTATTAATGCATCTATATATTTGGTAAAGGGTGGAAGGCTCGGCCTTATGCCTGGTGTTTTGTTCCACTCTTGCCGCCCTAGTTTCCGCCATACCGGTGTTATGTTCCCGGATTTTATGTTCCTTACGTGGTCGGGTGATTTATGGGACCCCCGACAGTTCGCTTTGAATAAAACTCCTCCAAAGAAGGCCCAACCTTGGTTTTACCATTTTCCTCACCACCACCTACTTTTCCCTTGGGAGTAATTAACCCAAGGGTCATCTTTATTTTAGCCCCCCGGGGCCAATGCTTGTCTAAGTGTTGGTCCGAACCGAGCAGCCTGCGGGGCCCCCTCGGGGAAACTCGAGGTCTGGTTTTACTCGTAGCTTGACTTATTCGGTGTTGCCCTGAGAACGAGATATGTGCAGCTCCTATCGGGATTGTCGGCGATCGGGCGGCTTTGCTGGTCTTGTTTTACCATTGTCGAAACGCCTTGTAAACCGATTCCGAGATCGATCGGATCTTCTGGGAGAAGGAATATCCTTCGTTGATCGCGAGAGCTTATCATGGGCTTGTTGGGACACCCCGCAGGTATAAACTTTCGAGAGCCGTGCCCGCGGTTATGTGGCGATGGGAATTTGTTAATGTCGGTTGTAGATAACTTGACACCAGATCCGAATTAAAACGCATCAACCGCGTGTGTAGCCGTGATGGTCTCTTCTCGGCGGAGTCCGGGAAGTGAACACGGTTTCTGGGTTATGTTCGACGTAAGTAGGAGTTCAGGATCACCTCTTGATCATTACTAGTTGACGACCGTTCCTTTGCTTCTCTTCTCGCTCTTATTTGCGTATGTTAGCCACCATATATGCTTAGTCGCTGCTGCAACCTCACCACTTTACCCCTTCCTTTCCCATTAAGCTTTGCTAGTCTTAATACCATGGTAATGGGATTGCTGAGTCCTCGTGACTCACATATTACTACAACAACAGTTGCAGGTACAGGTTATGCGATGATCATGACGCGAGAGCGATGTTTGCTTGTTTTAGAGTTCTTCTTCTGCTTCTTCGATCAGGGCATAGGTTCCAGGTCGGCAGCCTGGGCTAGCAGGGTGGATGTCGTTTGAGCTTCTGTTTGTGTTTCATCCGTAGTCGGATGTTGCTCTTATGTATGATGTATTGTGGTATTCGTGTGGCATTGTATGCCTTTTGTATGTATCCCCATCTATTATGTAATGTTGATATAATGATATCCACCTTGCAAAAGTGTTTCAATATGCGGGTCTATCCTTGGTGGGACCTTCGAGTTCCTTTTGGATAGGGTCGCATATTGGGCGTGACAAGCCGCCGCCGTCATCGGAGTCGGAGAGGACGATGAGCCCCTTCATCCGCTGGACCGCCCTGTCCTGCTCCCGCTTCAACTTGGCGTCCCGAGCCGCCTCCGCCATTGCCTTCTTCCCCTCGCGCTCCGATTACTCAATGGCAAGCCGGAGCGCCTTGACGTTTTTCCGCCGGAGGCGGCGAGCGTCCGTCTCCATAGTCATGAGGGACCGAGGGTAGACCCATAGGAGGAGCCGCTCCTCCTCATTAGGTTGCCCCACCTGCATCCCGCGGCGGCGCGCGGACTGCTCCGCCGCGTCCCTCTCCCGTGCCTGCTGCCTATCACGGCGTGCATCTCCAGTTCTGGAGCTTGCGTGCGGGCCGGCGGCGCGGGCACGAGCACCCACCGCTGCCTGTGTAGAGGAGCGGCCGGCAGGGGAAGGAGACGGCGCTGGGGCGGTGTAGACTGCATGGTCCTAGAGAAGCTGCGCGCGAGCCGGGAGGGTCTAGCTCCGGCGCGGGAGCTGCGGCGACGCTCCAGATCCGGAGCTGTCGCCGATGTCCACCTTGGACCGCTCCAACACAATGCGGAGGGCCATCTCCTCCTCGTAGTCGAGGTCGGAGCCGGGGTCGCTGCCGTAGCTGGTCATCAGAGTTGATGGGTTCGAAATCGGAGAGGAAGAGGAGAGGACGGAGGTAGAGAGAGCGACCTAGGGTTCAGAGCGAGGTGCCCAGATTGGAGATTTTGTGGGACAGTTGTGGGGCCGGTGGTGGGCCGGGCCTGTCAGGTGGGCGCGCCCGAGCATGCCCGGGCCGCCCCATATCCGCCCTAGATTTTGGCCGGATACTGATACGTCCATTCTGCATCATGATTTCTTACTGTTATTTATAGTGTTTTTAATCAATATAACACTTTGTGAAGCAATTCTAATGTTTTTTCTCTCTTAATATGCAAGATTTACATGATGAGGGAGATTGCCGGCAGCTGGAATTCTGGACGTGAAAAAGCTATGTCAGAGATACCTATTCTGCACACCTCCAAATGAGCGGAAATTTCATGGAGATTTATTTTGGAATAAATAAAAAATATTGGAGAAAAGAAATACAAAGGAGGCCACCCAGGTGCCCACGGCGCGCCCTGGTGCCTTGTGGGGCCCCTGGCCAGCCTCCGGTGCCCATCTTCTGGTAGATAAGCCCATTTGCCCTAGAAAAAATAAGGAGAGGACTTTCGTGACAGAGCGCCGCTGTCTCGAGGCGGAACTTGGGCGCCGCTGTCTTTTATGTTAGCATACATTTTAGTTGTCTCTTTGTCATACGTATCCGTGCTCATGATGGCACTGTTTTGTGTCTTCCTGCCTTTGTCTCGTGCAAGGGTGTTGTAGCGCACATCTCCAACAACGCAAGATTCATAATGTCTTACCCGAGTATCAGGACCCATTGCTAGTGAGTAAATGGCATCATCAACTGCCTGCCCATCCTCCCGCATCTTCTTAACCTATGGTTAGAAAATAGACAAGCTGATCATCTTATGTACTCAATATATTAAAAAAACTGACAGTGCACTTCAAAAGCTTACATGGTTCTTGAACCATTTCGCAAATCCCGCCATAACCAGTTTGTCAATGTTTCTTGGATTTTGCGGCAGTAACTCCTCTTTGTACATGCTGCACAACATAGTGATCGCACAAACATCTAAATATATAAGAATGTGCTGCAAGTTTAGTAGATTACAATGTATAAGCTGCGAGATCGCACTTACTTGATATAAGGTAGTATCTCGTGACGGTTATTCAACACATACCAAACCATTTTGTCCAAATCTTTAGGTTTGTCCTCTTGTCGACTCTTCCTCGTGAACTCTAGCAGAATAATCGAAAACATTGAGCCCGGATTGTCTTCACCCACCTCTTTGCTAAGCTGGTCAGCTGTTTCAATGTATTTTGAGCAGAATGTCAACGCTTCTGTAGCAATGTAGGCCTCTGCAATGGAACCCTCGGGTCTAGCTCTGTTCCTAACATAGCCCTTGAAAGTGCCTAGCTGCCTTTCAATAGGGTACATCCAGCCATACTGTACTTGACCTCTAAGTAGTACCTCATCAGGTAGATGAATAGCCAAATGCACCATCACATCAAAGAAGGCTGGAGGATATATCTTCTCAAGGTCGCATAGGATAGTTGGTATCTTGTCTCTAAGACGCTCCAAAGCATCTATCCCGATATTTCTACTCCGAGTTCCTCAAGAATTGTCCTAACTCGCAATCGCTCTATATAAGTCGAGGCAGCCCAATCCTCTAAGGATAACAGTAAAACCCTTTGAAGTAGGACGTGGCGGTCATGAGTTTTCAACCCTTGTACCTTGTTTCCATCTCAGACCGACTCTCCTTTCGGGGTTGGAAGCAAAACCATGTGTGATTCTCACACGTGACAGACCTCCTGTAATTGTTTTCTTTTACCTTGTCCAAGACATACTGGCGGTGCCATATCCCGTGGTTTACCTTCATCTTGCACCTGCAAATCCTTTCTGATACCCAGGTGTGTCAAATGAATCCTAGATTTTAAGGTATATTTCGTCTTGCCTTCAATGTTAAGAAGTATGCCGATAATGCTGTCACATATATTTTTCTCGATGTGCATCACATCAAGATTATGCCGCAGATCCAAATATTTCCAATACTCCAAGTCCCACAAAGTGGACCTGCGGGTAAACAATAATCTCTCTTCTACCGTGCCATGCTTCCTTTTCCCGCTACCATTACCAGGATGGTTTCCTAGTGTAATATGCCTGACCTTCTCTAATTCCACTTGCAACTCATCGGCGGTGAGCCTCTTTGGCGCATCATGGTTTTCATGCTTTGCATTGAACACATGTCTTCGGTATTTTCTAGGATGCGGCTTGTCCTTGGCAAGGAAACGGTGGTGTCCAATGTAACAGATCTTGCTAAGTATTATGTGATGACAATGATTCTGTCACAGCAAACACATGCATTGTAACCATGTGTCGTTCGCCCTGACATAGTGCCCAAAGCCGGATAATCATGGATGCACCAAATTACAACATCACGCAGAAAGAAATCAGTGGTGGGCTGCTATATAGGTCTCGGTGAGAACACCCTTCCATAGCTGTTGAAGTTCCTCCACAAGAGGCTCCATGAACGAATCAAAATCCTTTCCAGACTTTTTGGACTGGGATGAGCAAGGCCATCATGTAGTTTAATTCTTTGGTGCGTACATTTGGAGGCATGTTGTAAGGATAACAAGCACCGCCACATGCTATATGTGGCGCCTGGTGGCCAAATGGGTTAAATCCATCGAAGCTAAGCCAAGTCTAATGTTTCTCGGTCGTGACAAACTCTTTGTGTTTATCATTGAAGCTTTTCCACTCACTACCATGAGATGGATGGCTCATTACATTTCGATCTCTCTACTCCTGCTTCCTAGAATGCCACAAGACATCCTCTCTTGTTTCAAAGATCATGAAACAACCTCTGCAATCTTGGTGTAATTGGAAAATGTCTCGTAACATTATGAGGAACCTCTTCACAAAGATCGCCATCTTTCCATCTTGATGATTTGCATTTCGGGCATTCACTTGTTGGCATAATCATTCGGAATGTAACACGCTTATTCTTACAAACATGGATCTTCTCATATCCAATTCCAACCGCACGAAGGAAATTCTTCATTTTATCAGAGGTGTGTGGCAGCTCGAGACGATCGGGAAAGATTTGCGGAAAGCAGCCAACATCGATCGAACTATTTGTTGGTCATCCGCCGATGTCTTCACGGAAGAAAGGTGACCATAGCTGAGAATACCGACAGCCTATTTCGGGGTGACAAGAACGTTGCATTGTTCCAACATGCAGGACCACCATTTTTCTTCTGCAGGTGAAAGTTCACGGAATGCACGAGCATTTAGTAGCATTGTTTCAATGTTGGTCAAACTCATTGGCTCCGCCACCACCACCTCCTCCTCCTCTTCCACACGAGCATCAGGTGATCAAGATAGTGATCTGCTGCTTCCACGTAGTCAATAACATTGACGTTCACAGCTTCACCATGATGAACCCGCCTAGTATATGTGACCAACATCCCATACAAGTGTAGATGATTTTGCACAGTTGACTGGGGTCTTGTAACTGAATTCATACAATCGCTACACGAGCAGAGCACATCTGATTTCGACCACCGTACTCAGCTCGATAAAGTTCATGAAGTTTTCAACCCCTCGACATATGCAGCGGAGAATCTTCAGCGAAGTTATCCAAGTCCTGTCCATCGTTAGACATACAAATTAGTTCTTCTACTAGATATTACAGGAAAAACATATATGCTTTTTTATGAAGTCCAGAAAAAATACCTAGGTCGATGTCTAAAGCTATGGCAAGATATTTGGACGAGCCGATCTAAGTAACGAAATATATGTAAAGCTAATTTAGCAAACAGATTTGAGTGCTAAATTATGGCAGGCTGTTTCAGCAGTCAATGAGCCCGAGCACACAGCCATCGAACTATCGAAGGCCATCGCAGCAACAAAGATCGAGTATAAAATGGTGTAGAGCTATTTCACCTAACAGATTGGCTACTATACCATGGCAATCTACGTCACAATAAATATATGGCGGGATATTTTAGCAACTAATCGGCCTTGGCATGCCATCTCAGCTAAGCAGATTGAGTGCGTAGCAGGCAAGGAAGCTTCTTAAGCGAGCATATTGACAAGAAACTACTTCGCAAACAAAGGAGATTAACAACGTCTATCAGCTAACATTCAGCACTACACCGACATGAACGGGGCCTCAGTCTAGAATGCACGTACCGTGGGAGAAGCTGAGCGCCGTGCCTCTCCACACGAACGTCGCCAGCGGTGGCGGCGCTGACCGCCGTGCGCCTCCACAAGAACGTAGCCAGAGGTGGTGGCACGGCTAGAGGACGGCAGTCGATGAGAGCGTACTGTGGGAGCGAGAGGATCGCCGTGCATCCCCTCGACGAACCGTAGTGCCGATGTATCGGCGCGGCGGGGAGGGCGGCTTTGGCGGAGCGAATGGAGTGGAGGGGGACGGGGAGGGGGTTTGGGGAATATTTGGTCAAGGGCGGTTGAATCAATTTGGGGGAATTTTCGTGGGGGGGGGAGGATTTTCACGCGGTGGGCGGGGGGAGTTTGGCGCATGGTCGGTTTCTCCAAGTGCAGTCCCACGTGTCAGTGAAGAGGCAAGTCGAAGTGCGTTCCGTTTGTGTGAGCCGTGTGCAGGACCGAACGTGTGTGGGGTGCAATGCGACCGCGACAGGAGTGCTGTGAGTGTACCGCCTTTTTTCCTTTTAAACTAGGTGCTTTGCCCCCTCAAAAAAATGTTGCTTCGCGCGATCCATCGATACTACTACTCGTAATCCGGTAATCTTAACTAATAAAACGACGCGGCCGGGTCTTTTCCCGCGCGATATGCTGGGAGGTTGGCTTAGTTGGTGTCGTGGATTTGTCACGGCAGATGTCCTAGCGAAAGGACTTAGTCGTGGAGCCATCACCATGGGTTTACTTGAAGGGGTTAAAGCGGACACAAAGACACGAGGGTTTTATACTAGTTCGGCCCCTTCGATGAAGGTAAAAGCCTACGTCTAGTTGTGATGGAATTGATATGACCTCGATGGCTAGGGAGCAAACAAGCTTCGCCTAGGCTCGAGTTGTAGTTGTCTGTCCTTGAACCGTCACCGGGTCGTCCCCTTATATATACGGGTGACGCCCGTCAGTTCACAGAGTCCCAACCTGTTCATACTCGTATCCCGGTCAGTATCTCTCTATTCCTAACTTACAATACAAGTTATACATCGGCCGGTTTACGGCTACAAGTTCTGAACCGACTACGTGCCTTGGGCCTTTCTCGCTTATACCACTAACAGAGTTAACCCGGCCCAGCTGGCGGTTTACACCTAGTGGTAATATCCCCAACATTAGGCCCAGATTGATTTGAACTGGTTCATGTCAATCCTTCACAAAACTTGCATCTTGACATCTTCTAGTGGTGGTAAACCGCCATGTCGTCATCACTACTCGTTATCAGAACCGCATGGCGTCATCCTGAAATTTTATCATTTATAACGCCCTCTTTTAATAGCAGTTCCTGGATCCACGCGCTTGACCTAGCTTGGTTGCCTTATAAATAGGACCGAAGGGTCATTTCTTTCTTCCCTTCGTCTCCTCTTCTTTGTCTTCCTCGCGCCGCTGTTCTTGGAGCTCCGCCACCGTCGTCAACTTCCGTCTCGTCATGGGCCGCTGCATCAACCTGAACGTACCAGAGCATTGCGGCCTCTTTCCGCATCTTCTCCGTTCCCGGTAAGCTTCTTCCCCTTCTTGACTTAGATCTGTTTTTAGGGTTCCAGTTTCATACTGTGTTCTTCGCGCGTTCCTATCTGTTCTTTTAACTTTGAACAACATCGTGAACCTGTACTGTATTTAATAGTGATCCCTGCGCATCCGCTGTATTTTCTCATCTTAAATCCATGGATCTTCTGCATATATATCTGCTCCATAGTCCACTTCCGTTTCTGCCTTACTTCCGTGAAATATTTTCTGTTTTCTGTAAGCTTGCGTTTGATCCGCAGCTACAATAGGATCTTGTGAAACTTGTTTCTGCATACTTAGTTATCCATAGCTTCAATTGCTTCCAATGCCTAGATCAGGTGGTTTAACTCACCATAGGAAGAAAACTGCTAAACCGGCACATGTATATATCATTAGTCCCCTTGTTGAACCGCCAGAATTCACCTGATACCATATCACAGAAAACCGGTTTGTAGACACAGCCTCCGGTTTATCATAGTTTAGATCAATTCCTTGTGTCAAGCATATTCCTGAACCGGATCAACTATTTCTTGTAGATCTTACCATGGCCAAACAAGTGTATGAATGCAACTGGGTTCCTTCGCGCGTCACCGAATCACAGCTGGACGATCTAGTCTCGATTGGCGCTTTAGATGATAAAGATACAATCCACTGGAGGGTCCCTGGAGATGAATGCCCTCCTACACCACAGGAAGGAGAAGTTGTGGTCTTCGCAGATCACCTGGCCCGGGGCTTCAAACCGCCCGGTTCTAAATTTTACCGGGACGTGTTAGCCAATTTTCAGCTCCGTCCCCAGGACATTGGCCCCAACTCGTCACCAATTTATGCCACTTTCAAGTACTATCTGAAGTATATCTTCAAGAGGAACCTTCTGTTGAACTGTTTAGAGACCTCTTCCATCTAAACCGTCGCACTGAATTCACTGACGGCCCTAATACTGAATTGGGTGGCATGGCTATTCAAAAGAGGAAGGAGATCACCTATCCCCACGTCAAACTCCACACTCACCCCAAGGAGTGGAATGCGACTTGGTTTTATTGCAAAGAAACTTCTCCTGAGGATGAAAATCCCTTACCTGGCTTTCGTCCAGAGCGGCTGAGCAACACCCATCCGTTTCCACAAAGATTGAGCGCCAAAGATAGAAGCAAATATGCCCCGCAACTATCCAAGCTCCGAGCTTTTATGGCTAACGGTTTAACGGGAATAGACCTTGCACGCGCTGGTTATCATGGGGCATACTGCCTCTGAGCCGGCGCTCCGGTTTGATGTGCCAGTATACTGATAGTGTCGACGACCCACTCCGACACACCAAACTCCAACTCTCTGATGATGAAGTTCCAGACTCGGTAAAGAAGATGCTGAATGAGCCGGAGCACCTCTGTGCTCAAACCGGTCTACCTCCTTATGCGCCACCAACAAACCGCCTGCGGTAAGTTTCTAGTTGTTCCATCATTAAACCTGTTACTGCTTCATGTGTCTAACATTTAACTATTTCTGATCCAGGGTGATAATCCGTTTTGGAGCAAGAAACTTTTACAAGAGAAAGCGGAGAAAACAGGGCGGCCAACCCGGCCCAAGACCAAAGTTGTCAAGAAACCAGCTCATAAGAGAAAGACCACTGCTTCATCTGACCCAGCCATTGACGATGATGTGGGTAATCAGGATCTTGAGGTAGAACTTGATTCTCTTGGCTTGCTTTTTACACGCCTTATTGATGCTGATGCTTGTCGGACGACGTTGAGGCCAGCAATGCAGATTCACGAGGTAACTATTCTCTTCCGATTCGCAAATTTCCCTTTGCCAAAATTTCGCCAACAAACCGGAAAGTTAATTTTCTCACCCTCTTGCTTATTTGGATCCCAAATTTCTTATGAAGACGCAGCAACATGAAGCTCGCCGCACAACCCGGACAAAGTGGTCGTAGTTACCTCTGCGGTTTACCAAACAAGCCCGGTTCGAAGCGCCGCTCCGAGGTCTCCGACCTTTTATTGCTTTAAATTCTAAAGCGGGTTTCTTCCGTCAACCTCTTAATCCGTCCGACTCCGATTATCAGGTTACTTCTCATTCATCCTCTGGTGAATCATCGACCACTCAGTTACCGCCACTGAAGATAGCCGCCGGGTAAGCCAAAACGACCATATGCTTCTAATATATTGTATAATGGTTTATGCTTTTCCCTGACTCTTTATCTCTTAGAACCAAACCGAAACCCAGCAAGAAGGCCCGTTTGGATAAAACGGCTGAAGAAGATGCCGCCTCAGATCTTGAAAGAGCTGATCTTGAAAATTTTGCCTCTAAAGACATTCCCAATGATCCTCCGCTACAAGATGCTGTAATTCCCGAAGAGAGGCCTGTTAACACTTCAATCTCTGCCGATCCACCTGCCAGCACCGTCCGGTTTGATAAATCCCACAGTCCTGCTGACAAAATGGCCGTGCCCACACAATCCGTCGAGTCCAAAGATGTTGCCGTTGTGATTACTGGTATGGGCCGTTCGACCGAGAATCTGCAACTTTAACCAGCACACCTCAGTAAAAAGAAGATTTTTCCGCTTTGAATAAAGGAAAATGGGATGTTGAGCTCGAGACATATGATGCTCTGAGCGCCCAAGACCTTCATTCTGGCTATTTAAACCGGCTTTATACTAGCCGTGACTATGAAGCTGGCCTGGTCAAGTTAATGAGGGACAAGTTTGAGGTAACCCACTCCTTTATTTACTGCCATTATATCAGCCCTTCTAGCCCCCAAGGGCCGGTTTGTAATCTTGATCAAACCGGGACTTGAATATATTCTTTAACAATTTTGAAATCTACCTGCGTAGCCCCCAAGGGCCGGTTTATCTTTGACATGTTTAAACCGGGGCTTCAATATAAACTGTCCTTGGAAACATATGTAGAGCAAATAGCCATTAGCCCCCAAGTACCAAGTTGAATACTTGTATTGAGCTTGGGACTTTGCCATCTAGTAGTAGAAAAATCGAAGGTGCATTAGCCCCCAAGTGTCAAGCATATAACTTTGTTGTGTGGTTGAGACTTTGACTTTCTTGAACTGCTTGCTGAAAATACTGTCTATATGCAGGCTGAGGTGAAAATCAAGGAAGACCTGATTGTCGATTTACAAGCGGCGTTGAAAACCCAACAGGCCGAAACAGAGAAGGCCAAGCAAGAATTAACCAGTGCCTTGAACGCCACTGAACAATTGAAGGAAGGCTTCAAGAAAGAACAGTGATCGGGCCACCGAGAAGGCCAATTTAATCAAACGAGCGAAAATGCTGAAGCTGCCCTTAAACCGTGGTAGATGATCCGACAAACCAGAAGCGGCAAGTACACTCCATGACCGCAGCAATCTTTGGTAAGCTCCTTTGAACAGTTGTGATGTTTTGAACCTGCTGTAGTATAAATCCGGTTTGATACTAACTCTTTATTATTGTAGGCACACGCATTGGACACTTAGGAAACGATGTGCGGAAGAAACTGAAGGCTGTGTACACTTTAGTAGAACAGCTATATACCGGAGCCCAGCGTATCATCACCACAGCCTCGCATAATAACCCGACACCTTCCTTAATCCAAGATACTCTGAACAGGTTGTCCATGCTTCCTGCCCGGATTGAGGAGGTGAAAAAATCTGCTGCCCGAACCGGAGCTATTAATGCTTTGATCCGAGCCAAGGCATGGGTACCAGATTTTGACCCTGTGGAAGCAGCGCAAGGCTACCCCAGTGTGAAGGAAGATGGTTCTGATTTTAATGAAGAGGATTTACGGGCAATAAACCGTGCAGTGCATCCTCTGGCTTGTCAGCTGGCCGAAGAAGCAGATTTGGAGCATTATCAAGCACAATACAATGACCAGAACAAGCGAGTGCCTGCCCCAACTGTTGAAGCGGAAAATCTGATCCCTCCAATTCGTAAGCATACTTACGCTCCTGATATTGAACCGTCTTCCTTGATCCATGAAGAGGCTGTTTTCCAAGCATTAATGGGAATCGACTGGACCACTGTTGATTTCCAGCCAATGGGTAGAGACGAGGAGGTCAAGCGGAGAGGATGAAAGCGGTGCTTGAACCGGAGGCCGGTTTAAATAGCTGTCGTTGACGGCTGTCCCAAAAGAACAATGATCTTACTTAGGCACCGTGTTGCCTTGTAATAGCTTAATTAATACTTTTATCTTGAATATGCCTTCGTGCATAAGTACTGAAACTTTTGCTTGATTCGTACCTCCTGCCATGTTTGGGCATGAAGCTGGCGTAGCCAAGCTTAAAGCGGAGACCTTTAGAAACCATTACCGTCGGTAAAGCGGGGAGAGAACAACTCCCATATAAACCGTGCTGAATCAGCACAAGCCCCCTTGTTATTCAATGATGATAACAAGAAAAAAGGTAAACCGGGCAGATAACCTCCGGAGTAAGATTTAACCGTGTTCTATCAATTTGTAATTGACAGTTGAACCGGATGAAAACGTTGTCGGTTTAAAAAACGCAAACAAAAAATCGAATACCAATTATGAAAAAAAATATGGAAACAGAGGCAACAACTGTTTGCAAAAGAAAAGCTTTACTGAGCTGGTCAGATGGCATTACCATGGTCAGACGCAACCAAGCTCCCCGAAGGTGTAGCGATGGTGCCAGTCGGCCAGGTCCCCAAAAGACTCGTGGCATTACGCCGGCCAAGTGGCATGACATTGGTTCGGGTTCGACCAAGCCCCCAAATGACTCTAAGGCCTGTAGGCCGACCAAGAGGCGTGACCGGTTCAGACTTGACCGTGTCCCCAAGTGATCTGGTGGCTTTCGCCTATCAAGAGGTGTTGCATTGGTTCGGACACGACCAAGCCCCCAAGTGATATATAAAAACAAATGTCAAGGGTAAACGGAGGCCGCTTTTTTAAAACAGAATCACTCCATGTAACCACGCATGATGAGAAAGACAGAGACCCCGCTTTAGCTGAGGCTCCGGTTTTATTATATCGAAGATAATATATACATTGTCATGATATGTACATAAATAGAGCCGATGGCTCAAGTGTAGTAAGGCCGAAGATGAGCTATGTTCCACGGCCTGTTGGTCTCCTCCTCTGATGTGCGTGAGTCTTGACGCTCTCGAATATCGATCAGATAGTATGATCTATTGTGTAGATTCTTGCTGACTACAAAAGGTCCTTCCCAAGGCGGGGATAACTTGTGCATATCTTTCTGGTCTTGGATGAGCCGAAGCACCAAATCTCCTTCTTGAAAGGTTCTGGTTTTAACCCGGCGACTGTGATAACGACGAAGATCTTGCTGGTAAATCGCCGAACGAGCAGCTGCCATATCACGCTCCTCATCTAATAGGTCCAAAGCGTCTTGTCGTGCCGTCTCGTTGTCCGCTTCAACATAAGCCGCCACACGAGGCGAATCGTGCGGATATCGCTGGGGAGAAGCGCCTCGCTCCATAGACCATGAAGAACGGTGTATATCCGGTGGACCGGTTTGGCGAGTGTTGATACTCCAAAGCACCGATGGTAGCTCTTCAACCCAGCACCTCGGTGTTCTTCAGAACGGACCGTAAGCCGGGTTTGATGCCTCGTAAGATCTCTTGATTAGCTCGTTCGCTTGTCCGTTGGATGGGGGTGAGCCAGCGACGACACGCCGAGCGGATGTGCTCACGCTCACGTAACTCTTTCATAGCACCCTTGGATAAATTAGTACCATTGTCAAGAATGATACTGTGTGGAAAGCCAAACCGGAAGATCACCTTTTTGATGAACTGCACTGCTGTTGCTGCATCACACTTGCTGACAGGCTCCGCTTCAACCCACTTGGTAAATTTGTCCACTGCTACCAAAAGGTGGGTCTTCTTATCCTTGGATCGTTTAAAGGGCCCAACCACATCCAGCCCCCAAGTTGCAAACGGCCACGTTATTGGGATCATCCTCAACTCTTGTGCCGGTACATGAGCACGCCTTGAAAATTTCTGACATCCATCACACCGTTTAACCAAGTCCTCCGCATCAGCGTGTGCCATTAACCAATAAAATCCGTGACGAAACGCCTTTGCCACCAGAGACTTTGAACCGGCGTGATGTCCACAATCCCCTTCATGGATTTCTCTTAAGATTTCACAGCCTTCATCAGGAGAAACACAACGTTGAAATGCCCCTGATACACTGCAATGATGCAACTCACCATTAAGAATCATCATAGACTTGGAGCGCCGGATTATCTGTCTGGCCAGAATCTCATCTTCTGGCAATTCCCCTCGAGTCATATACGCAAGAAAAGGAACCGTCCAATCCGGAATAGTATGTAGTGCTGCCACCAATTGGGCTCCGGATCAGGAATAGCCAAATCCGCTTCACCGAGCCGGGTGACGGGTTGTGCAATACGCCTAAAAGACATTAGGCGGACCGGTTTACGCTGAGAACCCAACCGCTTAAAGCGCCCGCCGCTTCATTCTTCGGCGATCCACATGATCCACTTGATAACCCTTGAAGCAACCCGCAATATTATCCACTTCCCGACGATATGCGGCCATAAGCGGGTCCTTAGAATCCCAAGTGCGGACACTTCATCGAGCCACGGTCCGAGTCACCAAAGCACTTAACCCGCTTAAGTTCATCTCTTTAGCCATCCGGAGACCATGGAGCAAGGCTTCAGACTCAGCTGCATTATTAGTACAAGGAACATTAAGCGGAGAACATAACAAAACTTATCACCTCACGGGAAGTTAAACGACTCCACCCCGATCCTTCCAACCGCTGGACCCATCAAAATGAATAGTCCAATACGTGTGATCCGGCTTCTCCTCGGTGCTTGTAACTCCGCCCAATCATTAATGAAATCAACAAGTGCTTGAGACTTCACCGCTGTCCGTGGTATATACTTTAGTCCATGCGCCCGAGCTCTATGGCCCATTTATAATCCGCCGCCACCTCCGGTTCGTATGATATCACCCAAAGGAGCTGAATCGACCATCGTGATAGGGTGCCCTTGGAAATACTGCTTCAATTTCCGACTGGCCATGAAAACACCATAGACTAGCTTCTGCCAATGCGGATACCTTTGCTTGGACTCAATAAGCACCTCACTGATATAATAAACCGGCCGCTGAACCGGATATTCCTTGCCTACCTCCTTGCGTTCCACCACAATAGCCACGCTAACTGCTCGAGCATTGGCTGCAACATATAACAACAGCGGCTCCTTGTCAATCGGAGCCGCAAGAACAGGCGGATTGGCCAATTGCCGCTTTAAGTCCTCAAATGCTTCATCAGCAGCCGGACTCCAGATGAAATTATCTGTCTTCCTCAGCATCTGGTACAAAGGGATGGCCTTTTCTCCGAGGCGGCTGATAAACCGGCTCAGCGCAGCGATCCTGCCCGCCAAACGCTGAACATCATTGATACACTTTGGTTTAGCCAAGGAAGTAATAGCTTTAGTTTTCTCCGGATTAGCCTCAATTCCTCTGTTAGATACCAGGAACCCCAATAGCTTGCCTGCCGGAACACCAAAGACGCACTTGGCCGGATTAAGCATCATTTTGTAAATGCGCAAGTTGTCGAAGGTTTCCTTCAAATCATCCACCAGTGTCTCCTTTTGTCTTGATTTCACTACAATATCATCCACATAAGCATGCACATTGCGCCGATCTGTATGCGAGCAATTTGCACACAATACCGATAAGTAGCCTGGGCGCTCTTGAGCCCGAAAGGCATAGATACATAGCAGAAGGCTCCAAAGGGAGTGATGAACGCCGTTTTCTCCTAGTCCTTAACCGCCATTTTGATCTGATGATATCCAGAGTACGCATCCAAAAAACTTAAACGCTCACAGCCTGCTGTGGCATCAATAATCTGATCAATGCGGGGGAGGGCAAAAGGATTCGCTGGACAGGCCTTGTTAAGATCTGTGTAATCCACACACATACGCCAAGTGCCATTTTTCTTAAGGACCAGCACCGGATTAGCAAGCCACTCTGGATGAAACACTTCAACGATAAAGCCAGCTGCCAAAAGCCTGGCTACTTCCTCTCCAATGGCTTTGCGCCTTTCTTCGTTAAACCGGCGGAGGAACTGTTTCACCGGTTTATACTTAGGATCCACATTAAGTGTGTGCTCAGCGAGTTCCCTCGGTACACCTGGCATGTCAGATGGCTTCCATGCAAAGATGTCCCGATTCTCACGGATGAACTCGATGAGCGCGCTTTCCTATTTGGGATCCAGTTGGCACCGACAAAGGAGCTGCTTGGACGAATCGCTTTGCACGAAGTCAACAAGTTTGGTCTCATTGCCGATTTAAACTTCAGATCCGATTCATGCTCAGTAGTTGGTTTCTTTAAAGGGTCATATCTGCCGGATCAACATTGTCCTTATAGAACTTCAACTCCTCCGCGGGCACAGACCGCCTCTGCATAAGCTGCGTCACCTTCCTCACATTCCAAAGCGACCGGCGGCTTCCATGCACCGTTATCGTTCCCTTGTAACCCGGCATTTTGAGCTGCAAGTAGATATAACAAGGTCGTGCCATGAACTTAGCATAAGCCGGCCGCTCAAACAAGGCGTGATATGGACTCGGATCTTCACTACTTCAAAGGTTAGTTTTTCGCACCGAATCGTGCTCGTCTCCAAAAGCCACATCGAGGGCTATCTTACCAACAGGATATGCAGATTTGCTCGGTACTACACCGTGGAACCTTGTATTGACGGTGCGAGATCCTTGTGCGTTAGACCCATGCGGCGGAAAGTTTCATAATATAGTATGTTAATACTGCTTCCTCCGTCCATAAGTACCTTGGTGAACTTATAACCCCCCACCTGAGGGTCTACCACCAACGCTAGCTGGCCCGGATTATCAACCCGGGGAGGATGGTCCTCTCTACTCCATACGATAGGCTGCTCTGACCAGCGTAAATAACACGGCAAGGCCGGTTCAACAGAGTTTACCGAGCGCTTGTGAAGCTTCCGGTCGCGCTTATCCAAGCTAGTCATGAAAAAATGATATTGCCCATTGTTCAACTGCTTTGGTTGGCTCTGATAACCCGACTGCTGTTGGTGCTGCTGGCCGTTCTGATTATTCTGATTATTGTGACCGCTCTGATTAAGACCTGAACCGGAAGCTCCATCGTGACCCGGTCCATGGAAACCGGATCTTGAACCGCCACCTGACCCCTGGTCGTACCGGAAGGCATTAGAATTTTTGAACTCCTGCATAATATAACAATCTTTCCAGAGATGGGTAGCTGGCGACTCCTTCGTCCCGTGCTTGGGGCAAGGCTGATTCAACAAGTAGTTCAAACGGCTCGCATTAGGATTGGGACCCCCATTACGATTCGCTTTTCCTCTGCGCCGCTGCCTTCATCTGTGCATTAGTATTGGCCACGAAATCCATGTTGCCTTCCGCTGCGTTTGCCTCCGTTCCATGACCCGCCGGTTTGTACTTGTTGCCCTTGAGTTGCCGTTCTTCTTTCCCTTCCTCGCTTCATCATCATCAGCCTCGGGATCCTTGGTACTATGCGAATCAGCATACTTCACCAACGCGCCATGAGGGTCCCCATGTCATTCTGTAACCGCTTCATGCGCCCCAATTTCAATTTTAAAGGCTCAAACCGGTAGTTGCCTTCTAGGGTTAAGATTGCGGAGTCAGCGTTGATCCTGTCAGATGAGTGCAAAATCTCTGAAACACGGCGTACCCAACGGGTCGTTGACTCTCCTTCCTCCTGGACACAAGCCACCAGGTCTACTATGGACTTGGGTTGCTTACATGTCTCTTTGAAATTCTGGATAAACCGGGCCCGCAACTGGGCCCATGAGCTGATAGAGTTGGGCGGTAGGCTCTTCAACCAAGTACGAGCCGTGCCTTCAAGCATCATGGTGAAATACTTTGCACACGCAGTCTCATCCACGTCTATCATCTCCATGGCCATCTCATAACTTTCGACCCACGCTTCAGGGGACAAATCGGCAGTGTAATTCGGCACCTTGCGCGGACCCTTGAAGTCCTTAGGCAGGCATACATTGCGTAAAGCGGGGATCAAACAGGGCACCCCTAAAGCGGATGCGACTCCCGGTCCGGCGAAGGTGGTAGGGCGAACCGGCGTAAGTTGGCCTGCGTCATCGTGCGCTGCCAATTCGGCCTTCGCCGTGCGGGCCGGTCCACTACCTCCTGAGCATCGTGAACGCCACCTGTCGGGTTATTGCCACGGGCCGCTTCACGGTCCCGCGCGTTGCTTGATATGGCTGGCTCATCCATGCGCCTGCTATAGCTCCTGCTCGGACGGGGCGTAGAATGAATCCGATCACGGCTGTATGAATATGCCTCCTGCTGAATCAGTGCACTCCGGAGAAGCTCCTTAACCCGACGCGTCTCGACCGCTTGCGGTGAGTCCCCTTCGACTGGGATAGCCTCCAATTGCGCGGCGGCTGCGACAAGGTTGTCCATAGGATTAGAATAATGGCCTGGGGGTGTCTGAACCGGAGGAGGAAACACGGTATTCTGCTGAGGAGGCTCCATTGGGCGAGGTTGGACCGTCACCCCTGGCCCTGGTGCCTCAATCCGGTTTGCCTCCCGGTGCTGGGGCGGATTACTGGGTCCAGCTCCTGGGGTCTGAAAGAGATTTCTGGGATCAAACCCTAACGGTAGGCGCGATCTATACTTCCGCTTCAACACCTCCTGCGACGCACTCTGGTCAAGCATGAGTTTATAGGCCTGGGCGTCCAGAGCGGCCCGCTCTGCAGCCATCCGCTCCTTTTCTGCCGCTAAATCCGCTTTGGCTTGCGTGATCTTCTCCTTCACCTTCGCAATTTCTGCATTATGGGCCTCCTGATCCGCCGGGTTGTCCTCTGCCATGAGCGCAGCTAGTGCATCAAACAGGTCTGATAGAACTTGAACCGGCGGGCGCTCCGGGCCTCCTGCCCTTGCTGCCACTCCCGCCGCTGATCCGGAAAGCATAGCTGCAGCGGTTGAAGAGTTATTGGCTGCCTGCGTACCGGCCATGAATATTCCAACCCGGTTGATCTGGCTTGGGGGGTCCGGAATACTGTCGCCATCGGAACAGCCCCTTATCATATCGCCCCGTAATCGGTACAATGATTCAGTTTCTCTGTTGAAGATTAAATCGCGGAATAAACGACGGTCTCACCGCCAGTGTTACAACCGCGTCGTGCTCTCCTCCGTGGATGACCCCAACGGCGACACGCTTCACAGCCGGTTTAGCTGGGTAGGTCTCACACGCTGAGCCATCTCGGCGAGGTCGGTGCGGTGTCCGGCTCAGCCCGAGCTCCCGATTTTGCCGATGGCGTGTATGCCACCAAAGGGGACCCGTACTGACTCAATTGAATCGGCCTCGGGACCCCATCCTGCGTCGTCGATGTAGATCCGCCGCGACGACTCTTGGTCATCCGCCAACAGCGTAGCCTTCGAGTCCTTTGAGCTTGCCCTCCAAGATCGTCAAACCATCGTGCGATAGCCCCACGGTGGGCGCCAACTGTCGTGGATTTGTCACGGCAGATGTCCTAGCGAAAGGACTTAGTCGTGGAGCCATCGCCACGGGTTTACTTGAAGGGGTTAAAGCGGACACAAAGACACGAGGGTTTTATACTAGTTCGGCCCCTTCGATGAAGGTAAAAGCCTACGTCTAGTTGTGATGGAATTGATATGATCTCGATGGCTAGGGAGCAAACAAGCTTCGCCTAGGCTCGAGTTGTGGTTGTCTGCCCTTGAACCGTCGCCGGGTCGTCCCCTTATATACACGTGTGACGCCCGTCGGTTCACAGAGTCCCAACCGGTTCATACTCGTATCCCGGTCGGTATCTCTCTATTCCTAACTTACAATACAAGTTATACATCAGGCCGGTTTACGGCTACAAGTTCTGAACCGACTACAGGCCTTGGGCCTTTCTCTGCTTATACCACTAACAGAGTTAACCCGGCCCAGGCTGGCCGGTTTACACCTAGTGGTAATATCCCCAACAGTTGGGTTTTTTAGATTTGTCTCGGTTCAATAAAAAACAGAGTTGGTGATGATGGTGTGCCTGTCATCCTGCAATATGTGCCGTCTGATCTATATCTAACGGATAGGAAGGAAACTATGACAATTTACCCGCACTCCTCTCCGCATTTGCAGATAAGGCTTTCCCTCGTTCATCCTTTTCTCCCACAAGATCTTGATCTTCCGTGCACTAGTACTCCTACAATATGTATATTATTGTGAAAGTTCATATACACTGGCCAAGATTAATGCAAACACGGCAAATTTTCATTACATTTCGAACTTTTATAAGACAGAAAAATAAAAGAAACTCGACCCTAAACCTATTCTACGGCGGTGACCGACATCCTCCGTCTGCGATCTCTATGTACGGGGGCGGGGTTCAAGACCCGTGAAGTGAAGGTGTGGTCTCCAGCAAGGAAGAGTAGAACACAGGATACAGACCGGTGAATTGGCACACCATGCCCTGCCGCCTCCCATGCCATACTTATCCTCGGAGGAGTCCCCGATCTCGGCGGTGCCGGACGTTGGACGGCGGCAAGTAGGACGCATAGCTGACGGTGCTCCCGTCGTCGGCCGCCAGTGTGGCCACCGCTTGTGCGGTCGCGTCCGCGTCCAGCTACCTCGAGCTTCATCCCCGAAGACAAGCTCTCCCATAGTGCGTTTGCACTTGCGGTCATGGCGGATGTGGTGCTAGGTAGGAGGACGATGCTCTATGGTGTGGAGGTTAGCTGGGCGTTGCCACTTTAAGTAGTACATTCCGGTGAGGCCAAGCGTCCGGGTGCGTCATTAAGTTGCCGGAGTTGGTTCCTCGGGCACCGAGCCTCTTAACGACAACATACGAATGAACCACATGAATGCAGGCAGCTAGCGTTGGTTGGGAACGCACCGCGCGACGGTGCGAGGGACGAGGGCTTTGGTGTGCCAGGGTAGTCAGCTGCGGTCGTGGCAACGTTGGAGATGCCTTTTGCTCAAATGCGATCCCCGCATGTCATTGAAAAAGCAAGACGACCCGGCATGGTCTCAGGTCCAGAGGATGGAGTTGGCCGCGCTACACCACTCCGCGGACGCGTCGTGGCGCCCCGTGCATCCTCGACGAGCCGGGTGTTGGGTGTGTTTGGATTGTGGCCAAAGTGCACCTTACCAAAATTTTGGTCATGACCCAAAGATTGGTCTTTGTTTGGATGGTTGCCATTTCTTTGGCATGCCAATGAACTCTAGCCAACTCTAGTTCATTTTTCTTTCCAATGTCGGCCAAATCACGGGCAACCAATACCTCAACCAAAATTTTGGCTACCCAATGCTTTGATGGGGCAAACTTGGGCACAAACCAAACATATCGTTGGTCGTGCCATAGCACAAACGCCACCCTCGGCACACTGAAACCGACCGTGTCTATCGATGATATGAGTGTGTCGCTCACCGCGGTCGCCGTGTCTAGAGGCGGTGCTGGAGCTGCGCCCCGTTGTTGGCCCCAAAGACCCACATGAACGGTTGTCGGTGGCGAGGAGGTCATGGGCCAGCTCCTCCATTGGACTAGTCTGCACTACGTCGTCCCGACGGGTGTGCCCCACATGTCGGTTTCCCTGTTTTTCCGGCCATATTCGAGCGTCAGTGCTCTGTGTTGCGCATTAGGCCTTTCACTATGTAGGCCAAGTGAGACAACTTATTATTTATTTGAGCCGTTCAAGTGTAATCATGTGGCGTTTGCTTATTTCTCATTCCTCTCCAACCCTCTTCTCCATCGATCATGTCGCCCTCCGGTCGAGTCCATCCTCCCGCATGCCTCATTTGAACATTCCGCCGAGTATCATTCGCATGTACCCACCCTAGTCCTCTTTCAATAGATCTCCGAACCCCGAGATGAAATCGAGAGGAGCAGTGTTGGCACGTGATACCTAAGGCGGATTCAAAATTTTGAACCGATGATCATAGCATCCGCAAATCATATATAAAGGGTATTCAATGTTCGTTTAGCTTTTGAACATACAATATACTCCCTCCTATCCTTTCTACCTTACATATAAGTTTTTGTGTAGTCAAAGTATCTCTACTATGATAAAAAAGGTATCAACATTCAACAACGCCCAATCAATATTGTTAGATTAAACGTACTCCTAGATTTGTACTCGAGATGGTTTCCAATTTGACTATTGACAAGATTAATAGTACTCCTTTCACATAGGTGAGTAAGTCATCTTAGGCTGTGCACCGTGATCAAGGAGGAAAAGCGAGAGACATTAATGTTTATTTGCTAATTAATAGTATTGCATGCAATTAACTAACCTTGCATGTCATGTTTGATAGTCTCGAGGTCATTAAAAGCATTGCACACCCTCATCTCTTATTGGTTCATATGTCAAGAAACAAAAGCGAGGTAGAAGTTAATGCAGCGCCTCGTGTGTTGGGAGTTATTTGGTTTAAAACCAAATAATATGAAAACACCTAGGCGGATGCATTAACTTGTACCTCATTTCTTGTTTCTTGATATATCAACCAATAAGAGATGTGGGGTGTGCATGTTTTTAATAACTTGAGACAACAAACAAGACATGCACTGGTTAGTTCATTGCATGCAGTGCTATTAATTAGCAAATAAACATTAAGTTCTCTCGTTTTCCTCTCCTCCTTGGTCACGGTGCATAACCTAAGATGACTTATTCACCTAGACGGAGGGAGTACATGATATGTATAATGTGAAAATTATATCATTGGAAACTCCTTTCACATACGAAATTGACCATATGCTTTGTGTAAGTTGCATGTCATATATTATTACTCTAACATTTGGTCAAAGTTAGCCTCGAAAAACGCATTAGACCCTGTATGCTTTGTGTAAGTTGCATGTCATATATTATTACTCTAACATTTGTGCAAGTTGCATGTCATATATTATTACTCTAACATTTGGTCAAAGTAGTATAGTGGAAGTGGATCCTCTGACGTAGGTATCCCTGCCTTACGCTCCCTTTCGGTCACTTACTGGCGGACCCCATGCTTGCTAGGCCCCGCATGTCAGTTACTCAATGGGTTCGGCCACGCCAGGGGATCCTCATCCGTAGTATACTCCCTCTGTTTTTATTTACTCCGCATAAAACGGAGGGAGTGGTGGTATAATAAATGACGCGGGCGGGGGGGGAGGGACGTCGGTTTGCTCTCAGCTGCGGTCCCAAGCGGCAAAACGCAAGACAGCGCGTTCCATTCGGTGGCGGCGTGGAGGTCCAGCGTGCTGGGCTGCAACGCGAACGTGACAAGAGCGATGTACATCAAAATCGATTGACCGGTCATCACGGAACCATTATTCACACGTAAACCTTGCCGCTCGGCCTCGCCAGCCACGCCCTAAAACCACACCAAATCTCGGACCATTCCCCACCTTTCGATCCTCTAGCCCGCATCGAAGCGTCCCTAGTTATTTGGAAAGCCATGGTGCGCCGCAAGATCACTTACTACAAGATGCTGACGCCAGAGCGCCGCGCAGAAATCGCGGCGGCGGTCGGCGCCACAGACCTCCGTTCCCAAGCTCGCTTTGCGGCGGGCCAATCCCCGAGTTCTCTGGAACCAAGCTACGAGGAGGAGGAAGCTGATCCAATGTTCACTGCGGAGGTCGCGGCGCAGAAGGCCCCCGATGGGTATGAGACGATGGACCTCGACTTCGAGCCGGTGTCCGAGTCCCCCATGGTGCAGGCGGACCAGCGGTTCAACATGGCGATACTAAAGGAGGACCGGGAGGCAGAGTCTCAACTCGACGCGGAGCGCGTGCATGCCGCTGCCATCGAGGCTATCCTGCAGGCGGAACCGGATGTAGTGGATGTGAACCGAGCGGCGGAGGCTCAACTTGAGGCGGAGCGCGCGGATGCCGCTGCCATCGAGGCCCTCCTGCAGGCGTAACCGGACGTCCTGGACATGAACCGGGCAGCAGAGGCTCGACTCGACGCAGAGGGCGCGGATGCCGCTCTCATCGACACCCTCCTGCGGGCGGAACCAGAAGTCCTGGACTTGAGCCGGGCGGCAGAGGCTCGACTCGACGCGGAGCGCGCGGATGCCGCTCTCATCGACGCCCTCCTGCAGGCGGAACCGGAAGTTCTGGACTTGAGCCGGGGCAGAGGCTTGACTCGACGCGGAGTGCGCGGATGCCGCTCTCATCGACGCCCTCCTGCAGGCGGAACCGGAAGTCCTGGACTTGAATCGGGCGGCGGAGGCTCGACTCGACGTGGAGCGCGCGGATGCCGCTGCCATCGAGGCCCTCCTGCAGGCGGAACCGGACGTCCTCGACTTGAACCGAGCTGTGCTCTCGTCCGTGCAGAGCGCCCGCACGCTCCGCTTGAACGAGTAGCTGGAGGCCGAGGACAACCACGGTGCGGAGACACACGTCGGCAGCGACGGCTGGTTTGCGCCGGCAGCCAAAGACGATGAGGCCATCTCTTTCCGCGAGTAGTGATAGTTTTTCTTTATGTTGTTGTTTTTATTATTATGGATCTTTTGCTGTGTAAAAACATACTATTTGTTATGCAAGTCGCCTGAGTCTACCATTTCAGGCGGTTGGATGAATATCCTACGTCTCCTAACCCTTCTTTCCTTCTTCCTCACCTCTTCTTCTTCCCTAACAGACCACCTCACGGGCCGTACGGATACTCCGGTTAGATAAACATACTCTATGAACGAAAATTATGTGTCAGCGATAGGATGGCTGAGTTTGGTTTGTTCACATGCGACAACACGTGTCAGTGAGGGTGCGTTCCCTTGGATGGGTTTGCGGCGTGCAGGAGCGAAGTGTGAGTGTGCGGTGCGACCGCGGCGTGCAGGAGCGACCGTGTGAGGGTGAGGTGCGACCGCGACAGCCGTGCGCAAGTGTACCTCCTTCTCATTTTGAAAACTTTAGGCAAGCTTGGCAAAAATGTGTGGCAAAGTTTGGCAATGCAAGGCCTAGACCCAAATAGGATAAGTACGTACTACCTCTGTCTGGGTTTATTGGTCCCCATTGTATTGCATGCCAAATTTTGACCATAGATGAAACTAAGAAAATGTTCACGCATGTCACCAAACATTATATTTTTCAAAACTATGTTCAAATACGAATCCAATGAGATAATTTTTCTTGACATGCATTAACATTTTGTTAGTTAAATCTTTAGTCAAAATTTGGCACAAACTATAAAAGGGACCTATAAACTAGGACAGAGGTAGTACGTACTAGGAGTACTAGTGTTAAAAAAGAAAGGCGGAGTTTTCCTTCGATACAAATCCTCGTTTCACGTGTCAATTAATGCGTATTTTTTTTCTCGAAAGACCAAAGATCTAACCATCTCACTCCTCATCGCTTGATTAATGCAGCGCCATGCAAACAAACCTTCTCACTTCCGCATGCATGCAGGGGATATTAATGTCCTTGGTTGCTAACCCAATCAATTTTGCCTCGATTAGTGTTAGTGTCCCTTTGCAAATTGTAATTTTGATATACTGGCCTTGTGTACAAAAAATTGGAGGTAGTAACTATATTTGAATTCCTTGCCCATTGCGGTGACGTCGACGACTTTTTTTTTGTGGTTTGGCGAAGTGCGTTCGACGGAGAACACCATTGAGGGAGACCACGGTAAGTCGTTCGCAAGTGCCGCCTGCAAGCCGTGACAACCGCCTTATTTGCATCCAGGAAGTCCTTTATTAGTACTACTACTACTAGGAGTACTAGTGCGGTGAGATGGTTTCTCGAAGAAGACGATGGAGAAGCGGAGTCAGCGAAGAGTGAATTATAGTTGCTTCGTCCGTGCTTTGTGATTTGACGCCTCACTGATTTGTGATTTGTGATAGAAGGGACAGGGGAGTAGACTCTGTGCTCTATACTGTACTACTCCTACATGCGTCCAAGCATGGGAGAAAGAGGAGAGACGTTACATTTTTCTATTCCTTCAATCAATCAATCAGGGAGCTTCGGTTCCATCCTTTTGGCTTTGGCAACGCCGTCCACAATGGTTCCCACGATGCCAAAAGCTATTTTCACATTTGGCTACACATTGTGGATGCCCTTAACCGTACCACTTGGTTTTGCTCTGTGTGCTATCTATACAAATCTCAATTATATTGATCTAAAAATTATAGAATCAAAGATTAGTAAAAGGAGGTGATTTTGCCGCGGATGGCGGGGAGGTTTCTTATTTTCGGAGGACGTTGTCCTGGCGGTTTGCTAACATGCGGTCCCACGTGTCAGTGCTTTACCAAGCTGATCTGCGTCCCACATGAGGCGGAACAACGGCAGAAGCAACACGTGGTTAAGTTGAAGAAGATGAGGGAGAAGCGACCAAGCTGATCCGCGTCCCACATGAGGCAGAACAACGGCAGAAGCAACATGTGGTTAAGTTGAAGAAGATGAGGGAGAAGCGGATTCAGCAATGAGTAAAATGATGGTTGCTTCGTCCCTCCAACTTCTTTTTTTAGCATTATTACTTCGTCCCTCCAACTTAACTGCGGGAAAGGTGCAGCTTTGTGATTTGACGCCTCATTGCTCATTACTAAGCCGGCGCCATGACTGGGGTGCTTCACCCCGGCTGCTCTGCACTGTGTTCTGGTATGGCACGTGGACCTGATAGCTTGATCTCCCACATGTCGGTGAAAGGGACTAGAAGATTTATGAAAGCGAGCGCTCCACTCTTACGACGGAGGAGTAGACGACACGACGGCCAAGTGAACTGTCACTTGTACTGTATAGTACTATAGTTTTCTTTGTTTCGTACGATCCATCGATACAAACCCGATTAAATAGGAAAGGGCAGGATTTTTCCTTGCGGTAGATGATACTGGCCATACATTTCAAAGGCAATTTTAATGTATGCAAACTGAATAATTATAAGTAACAATATGATATCTAGTAAAACTAAAAATACATATGATTTATTGTGTTAGAGTGTAGTAGTAGTGCTATATTGCATACTTGTTAGATGTAACATGCGAGAACGTGTAGAGATGTAGTTTTGGAGGGCCTACAGAGAGAAAAGCATAGTACGGTCACCGAACTTCAAAATAAGCTGATTACGGTCAATATATACGTTTTGCGGTGATTATCCGGTCACTTGCTCATAGTTCAGCATCGGATTGCACTCTGTTGACCGTCCAAATAGTCTGCGTGGCTCCATGTTGACTAGTTAAATTGACCATGTTCCTTGTGGGTCCCACTTGCCAGTTCGCATAGGGAAAAGGTCAGATAAACACAAATTTACGCAGGCGCGACAAGGCTCCAACCCGTGCGCGGGAATCACCTGGTTGTGTATGTGTCTGTCACCTGATGTGTGCGCATGCACGTGTAGGTTGAGCACTTGAGCGTGAGAGTGTGTGTTGGTCGTGCGGTGTACTGGTGTGTGCATGCATGCTAGCATGTGTGCGTGTGAGTGTTGCGTGCGTGCGTGGCTGCATGTGTACGTGTGAGTGTTGTGTGCTTGCGTAGGTGCATGTGTTTGTGTGAGTGTTGCCTGTATGGAGTTTGTGTGCATGCGTGCGTGTGTGTATAATCACCACACCAGCTCCTGTGTGTTAAAACAGACGGCTCAGCATACCAATACAAGGCCACCTTGTCCGTTGTGCCCGCGGTCATGACTTCGCACCACCGTCAAAATATCTTTTTGTTGTTTGTTTTCATTCTTACTAGCAAGATGCCCGTGCGTTGCACGTAACATCAAGAAGCATTTGTATGACTTGTTTATCTTGTGAGAGAAAAGGATGAATGAGGGAAGGCCTTATTTGCAAATGTGGAGAGGTGTGTGGGTACCTTTTTGCAAAACTGCCATAGTTTCTTTCCTATCCGTCAGATATAAATCGGACGGCCTATATTACAGGATGGCAGGCACACCATCATCACCAACTCTGTTTTTTTATAAGAGTGTATTTTATGTATTTTATAATAGTGTAGATGTAGAGTAGATACAAGTCGACAGGTGGGCACGATGTTAGTGAGATAATGTGATGCAACACTAGATCAGGTGCCACGTGGAGCGTTCAACTCGTCAACTAGTCATGTCATGAGCAAATACAAAGTTGTACGGTGAGCCCGTGACTGTATAATAACCACAAAACGTAAACGGTGACCGTAATGAGTGGATTATGAAGTCCAATGTATGTATCGTGCTTTCACTTCAAATACAATGATCGTCATTGCATATATCGCGAGAGAAAGATGAAACACGCGTGAATTTTCTGGGGGCTTACTTTTAGAGGACAGGGAGATAGTTTTGTGTGCATACGTGAAAGGGGCGTACAGGGGGGGTATGCGATGGAGAGAGAGATGCTCTTCATTTCTCTTTATTATGACTAACTTTGTATATTGTATAAAAATATACAAATTCACAGTGCAGAATAAATATCATTGTGGGCACAATGCAATGAAAATTAGCGTTCGTACTCCTCCATATAACTTTGTAATGTTGTATATATGTAGAAACTCTAAAATAATTTTTTGGCCACACTTTATTCAAAAGGAATGTTGTATGCGAAATAAATGTGAAGAGAGAGCTTTTTAGATCAATGGGGTACGTGATGTAACATGTGTGAATGTGTAGTTGATGCATTTGGCTGGGCCTAGAGAGGTATGTGTGTGTATTACGTTCGAGAGAGGCATGGATAGAGGGGCCGACGGGGAGTGGGGGTGTGGGAGAGATAGCACGAGAAATGAGGGTGGTCTAGAGAGAGAGAGACGAATATGACATCACGACAAGAGATTCCATTCCCTTGAGTGTGTATATGCAATGGGGGAGGGAATAGAGGCACCAGGAGAATTTTTCTGTGTGTGTGGTGTTTGTGTTGGTATGTGTGGGTGTGAGAAGATAATGAGACGTGGGGGCAGAGGGTGTGTCACCGCGTGAGGTCCGGTGGGTCGAGGTGAGGCCCTTTGTTCGGTTCCGTCCTGCGCCATATTGGTCGGCCCATGACACATTTAGGAAGACCCGTAGATGACTAGTCGTACAAGACAAAGATAGCAAAATTGTGAAGGACTCTGTGTCCACTGACAAAGACAGCTAGGATTTGTAACCCTAGGTTCTCGGACTAAGGTAACCCCTCTATCTTTGATATTACTATCCATCCAACCTAACTTTAAGGGGCATCCTACAGAATGCTCTGCTAGAATCATACTCGACGATTAGGAAGAGAGGTGTGAGATAATGCGTGAGAGACAGGCGTAAAAATAATGTGCGTACATGAGACATGTAGGCAGGTCCATGTATATAGAAAGGGTCGATGAGGATTGTGCATGTGTATGTTTGCGAAAGGAAAAGTGCTTGTGATAAAGGTTAGTGAAAACAGTTGTAAATGGTTACGAGAGGGAGGGAGGGTTATATCTAGAGAATGTGTGCGAGAAAGACACCTCAGGAGAGAGTGTGTGAGCATGTGTGAGAGACCACCGATGGAGAGTGAAACTACACGTAAAAGACTGCTCTACACATAGATTAAAGATATAAGTTGTATCCAAATATTAGGATGGGATCATGATATTTGCAATTCGCGTAAGGATCCGTCGTTGATCCATCAGACATCTAGATTCTATCGAATTTCAGCATGTCTATGTTATTATTCGACACAAATCCACATAGTTAGTATTTTGAACTCCAGACAATGCATCGCTTTAGCAATCGAATATAAACGTGAGTATAGTTCATGTTGTGTGTGTAAAGCACATTATACATACGAAAGTTACACAATGGACACTTATAAATAGCTACCTATGAACTAGTATACATTTGAATTCAAACTAAGGTGGTTTAAAAAATCGAATTCAACATGAAGTCCATTCAATTATTTGAATTTGATATCATGGCATTTGTAAAACATACCTAAACTACGGGGGTACCAATCTTTGCTCTGATTTAGTACATAATAGCATATGTAGTCGTGTACAAAATAGATTCAAATTTAGCTCCTCCATTCCAAAATAATCGTAGTTATAGGATTTCCAAGTGTCAAAATTCAAAAGGAAGCGGATAATTTTATGAGGTTTTCAAACATAAAAGGTCAAATATAACGTTGTCTATTTAGGTCAATCCTCATAGTTCAAGAGTACTCTAAACGTGAATGCTTGTGTTTTAAAATTTCGAACGAAGTGCCAAAAGAGCCTCTACTCGCCCGAAACCGCGTGAGACCAATGTTTGGTAGTACAAGGAAATTACTTTTCTAATAACTCCGACCTGTGAAACCTACCGGCCCGACGTCCAAAGGTCTAAACCGGGGTAGGTTTGTAGCTTCATCTAGACGCCATGCAACCGCCTCCGAAAAACATTCATACACAATGGCCGCCTAAGCACACAAGCGCGCGGCCGAAATCGCTCCCGCCCACTATTTGGGACACCTGGGATTACCATCCTACCCCCGACCCGCAGTAGGTCCGAAATTTAAGAGGGGGGCAAAGTTTGTACTTTCCCCAAATTTCAAACAAGCGTGTCCCATCTTCTGTTCAAAAAAGCCAAAAACAAGCGCGTCCCAGACCGAAACATGGTTCCCCCACCCGTCCGATTCCCCATTCGTACTCCGTGGGCGCCAAAACTACCTCTCCACCAGCCGCGAAACCCCGGCGTCCTCCGTCCGCCACCCCATCCCACCATCAACCGCCGCCATCCTCCATCACGCCGGAGCCGATACCCCGACGTCGTCGTCCACCGCAACCTCAACCGCAACGCCCTCAACGGCTAGTAGTTGAAGCCGAGGCCGAGCCGTCCGTACCCGAGCCAGTTCAACCACGCCGTCCTGCGCCTCACCGTTGCCGCTCCAACTTTGCCACCCTCCACCGCACCGGAGCTGTTCCTGCTACGCCGTCCTTCGCTGCCTCGGATCTGCTTCCCCACCGCCGACATACAGCCACGGCAACACAGTCAACAATTTGGCCATGGGTTCGTCCAAGCCTGCACCCTCCAGAACATCGGTTTCCCCGGTAAAAACAAGAAGATCGGTGCGACATGTGGAGGTGACCACACCGGCAACCGAAGAAGGTACTCCTCTTCCCTTATTCGTGCAAATCTTACGTCTCTGCTTGCACGGTATTCATCCCACAGAAGACACTAGTTGACCGCTTCTTCTTGATACTAGATGTTCCTAGTAACTCGCGATGCACAAGGTTTCTCCTCGTATACTATTTCACCTTAGCTAGAGGTCCGTCGCCCCCCTGAATTTCAATTTCTAGCCAGTTGATTCCTAATTAATGGAAGCATTCTCCGGCATAACAGGCGCTAGTACGACTATTACGCCGGGGAAGCAGCGCCTTGGTGTTTATCTTATTGGCGTCTGTGGCCTAGAGCTACTGGCGCCTGATCTGGAGGTCGGCCGGGATTAAAGGGATGGCTTGGGGGCGCTGCCAAGCACGACGGTGGTGTGAGGTCGATGGGAGGGCGGGGCGGCGGAGGCACGGGTCTCGGCCGGTGGTCGCTGGCGGTTCGTGAAAGATCGTCACCAGTGACTGGCGGGAGGTAGACGAAGGCCATCTGCCCATTCCTTATAGATCGGACGGTTCATTAGAAAAAATCGGCTGACCTATTTATTTTCAGTCGACTGTTATCTTAGATATGACCACATGTGGTGGTGTGCTGGAGGAGTACCTGCATTTCCTGTGCTCATATATTACAAAATCATACGGAGTAGAATCTAATTTTGTTGCCATGCAATGTTGTAGAGCTATCATCTGTCTCCTATCATTTATTTTTAAGCCACCTGCTATCTGCTACTTTTACAGTGCACTAGTTCTGCACACACTTCACCCATACTCTCACTATTGTGTTTTTATGCAAGGGTATTTCAGACTCTCCTGCCGAAAGAGAAGCAGCAAAGAAAAGAGAGAATTCGCTCCAGCTTGGTATACGGGTAGGCAAGACACGTTACAACGCTATAAAGGGTGCAGTATCAGCAGATGGAGACGGTAAACGTAGCTCTGTAGTTGATGACCTCGCTCGCAATAAACCACCATCCCAGGTGCTTGCTTTAACTTCGCGGTGTCATATGTGGTTGCATGTTGGTGTCTAGCTTGTATTCGAAAGGCCAAACTCGGTCTTTATTAAGATAAGGAATGATATTTTTTACATGAACCACCATCCCGTGAGCACCAGAAGACAAATAGCTAGTCAGGACACTGGCCGAGCCAGTGACAAGCCCAGCAAAGACAGGCATCACCTGGAAGCCAACTAAAAAGCCGCGATGGTGGCGAAGCAGCCCGCCTCCCACCAGGCTCTCAGGTACTAAATGATCATGTTCACCACTCCAGCCGGATGTCTAGCTTGTATTGCTTCCAATTTGGTTAAATTGCATCTGCTTAGCTTACACATTATACCTTTGAATATGACATGCCTTTCTGTTTTTGGTACTCCCTCTCTCTCAGTTTACAGGGCGTGCGCGTACCCCTAGGTTGTCAATTTGACCAACCTAATACAATTTATATATTAACAAAAATATAGTAATATAAACTTCAGATGTTCTATTTTTAAAAGATATAATTTTTGTATTATATAGTTTATATTAGGGTGATAAAATTGGCAACCTAGGTATATGCGTAGGACTTGTAAACTGAGACGGAGGGAGTACATACTAGTTCAACTGTGTATTAACCATGTTCTTACATCAAACTAATGTTCTTGTGGATCCCTCATCAATCACTTATGACGAGGCAAGAAGGCAAGGGGACTAATCCTCATTTAAAGAATGCAGCGTCAGCCTCCCGACATGATTCTCAAGAAACAGAAATGCTAGATGAAGATAGTGAACGTAGCTCTGTAGTTGATTACAGCATTTCCCCTACACTAGCATTGCAGGTGCTTGCTCTAACTTGGCAGCGTGATATGTGGTTGCATGTTACATATGGTGTCTAGATTGTAATTCTTCCAATCTGGTTAAACTGCATGTGCTAGTCTGCTTAGCTTATACTCCTGTAAATGTGACATTATACCTGTTAATGTGACATGCCTTCCTGTATTTAGTATTTAGTACATAGTACATCTGTCTATTAAGCATGTACTTACATAAAACTATTGTTTTTTTGTATCCCGCATCAATCAATATGACGAGACACCTTTAGTATATGCAGTGCGATATTAGTTGCATCTTTCATATGATTTATAGCATGCGCTGCTTCTAATTTGTTGAAATTCCATTTATGATGGGATGCTTTGAACTTGGCAGTCATATTAGTTGCATCTTTCATGTGGTGTCTAGCTTGCATTGCTTCTTATTTGCTGGAATGGTTTCTGCTTAGTTTACACAAACAGTTGTGAACATGCCATGCCATCCTGTTTTTCGTACATATTCCCTCCTGGTATCATGTGTTTGCCTTACATCAAAGTAGTGATTGTCAGTATCATGCATGAATGAGTTCTGAAGAGAGAATTTTATTGCTTTTTCTTGTCGGTTTTACTTGACAATTCAAAATCAATAAAGCGGAAGGAAGTTAGCAAGGCAGCGGATAAAGGTGCTCCTTCCAAACGGAGGGCTTCTACAGTTTCTACTCCTCCACACCCCCAAGATGATTTCCAAGACAACACATGCATAGACACTCAACAAAGCTGTGTTTATGATGAGCACATCTCCCCTAGTGCAGCATCACTGGTGCTCCCTCTAACTTGGCACTGTTATATGTGGTTGCATGTTATGTGTGATTTCTAGCTTGTATTGCTTCTAATTTTGTTGAATTCCATCTGCTTACTTGAATAAGACATGTGTTCCTGTTTCTAGAACATACAATATCTGTCTATCAGACCATGTTCTTACATCAAATTACTAATGTTGTGTAACCTGCAACAATCACTTATCATAAGACACGTTTGACTTTGGAGTGTGATATAGGTTACATCTCACATTCTTTTCTAGCTTGTACTACTAATTTGTTGAAATGGCACTTATGACGAGACAGTTTTAACTTGGTAGAGTGATATTATTTGCATCTTTCATATGGTGTCTAGCTTTCATTGCTTCTAATTTGTTGAAATGCCTTCTCCTTAGTTTACACATCATAAGCTGTGAATATGCAATGCTGTGAATATGCAATGGCACTAATGACGAGAGGCCTCTAACATGGTAGTGTGATGTTGTTTGCATCTTGCATATGATTTATTTCTTGTACTGCTTTACATTTGTTTAAACACCATTTATGCTGAGACACTGTTAACTTGGCAGAGCGATATTTGTAGCATCTTTCATATGGTGTCTACCTTCCATTGCATTGCTTCTAATTTGGTGAAATGTCTTCTTCTTAGTTTACACATCATAGTTCTGGTTATCTCTTCCGTCTTGTTTTTCATACATATTACATCCTCCTATCATGTGGTTGTCTAACATCAAAGTTTTATTCGTCTGCATCACGCATCAATTTGTTCTGAAGAACTAAATTTTATTCGTTTTTCTTGTCGGCTTGACTTAACATGGCACGAGAAAGAGGAAGAAACAGAGAATGGCAGGAAAGAGAAGCGGATGAATCCTGAGATTCTCGCTGGTATGCGATGGTGCAATAGAAGGTGAAAGTCCAAATGAAAATTCTACAAACACGGCATCCCATGCTGCATGAACTGCAAAAAAAGCCAAACAGAAACAAATAGCTGCCACCAAACAAGCAGAGACAACCCTAGTTCTTGCAACACCTACCACAGTACTACCAGCTGCATGACATACTCAAGGCCAATCGAGCTAGCAAGACGTTCCCAAGCTCCTTGCCACGACACTACTTCCCAAGCACTCTTGACACAAGACGAGTTGGCAATATCAGATGAACCTTGTGAGCTTCAACAGCAAGAAGGTAGTTGCTAGAGTCAAGTTACAGTTGCATGCTTCTTTATATGTAGTCTCACAGTTTGATGTACACTAACACTTCCTATGTTTGTTGTTGGACTAGCACCTAGGCGCAAGAGGAAACAAACATCAGGGATAATGCTCGATAGGTTAACTAAATCTAGAGGAGGAAGAATGGATATCCATTTTGAGGGAGGTTTAAAAAGGCCACGTGATGCTACAGAGTTAGCCAAGTTAGTATCAGAGGCAGCGGTTGCCGTTAGGTGTCATGTATGTATCCTCCCAACATGGATTCAGTACAGGAATGACAAAGACGAAACCCAGTTAAACACCTTCCTCGATCATTTATCTGTAAGTATGGTTATGTATGGAAACTAGTAATATCGTCTTGCTCTGTCCCATACTTTCTGGGTTGCTGATAATGAGACTCCCATAATTTTCAACAGATGAGGTTCAAGTTGGATAGCCAAGATGATGCAACCAGACAAGCTTGCACCCATGTTTTCAAGTCTGCTCTGCGACAGTATCGGTATAACTTGAGGAAAACTCACTTTGAAGGCAAGTCGTTTAACAGTGAACTTTCCCAAACATCTTTAGTGGAAAATATATCAGATGAAGACTGGAGGGGCCTTGTTAAACACTGGTCTGATCCGAAGTATCAGGTACATTATATATATGTGATCAGATCACATGTTGAAGTCCTATTGACGCATGTGCCACACAAATCTATCTTCTTGTAGGTGAACTGTTCAAAGAACATGGTCAACCGTATGAAAGTGAAATTCCAACGGACGACAGGATCTCGTAGCTATATTGCACACTGCGAGGCTCTTGTAATTAGCTGCTGTTTCACTCTTTTCGCTGTACCATATTATCAGATCTATATTGACTTGTTCGAAATGCAGAGGAAAGCCCGCAAGGACCAAAAAGTACCTGAACCAAATGATGTGAAAACCTTCAAGGACTGTCACACCAGCAAGAAGAAGGGCATGGCTACACCAGTCAAAGCCGCTGTTGTAAGTCTTTAATCCTCATGCCTTTTAACTACTACTTACTCTGACTTGTGCCTTGAACTACATGGTTTGCAGCCAATGTCTATTACTCTTTTCAATTTTATACACAATTGTCTTAGTGTATCATTGCACCTTACAAGGTTTAAAAGGGAGGAGTGATGTTCCTTTGATCTTGACCCGTAATCTAGTTCCGTGCTGGACTTGCCCACACAACGTTACAATTGCCTCGCTTGTATGTTTCTCGCTTGTTTTGTGATATGAATGATGTCATACTATGCTTACCGTATTATAAACTTCGTCTCTTTATCCTTAGCCCTCAATACAATGTGAAGAAATAGACAATACATTAGCGATGGTACATGGTCATATGTTTGGAACCTGGTTTTATTATGTACTTTGCAATAAAATACAACTAATATTTTACATGGGTTCACCGAATAAGTTACGTATATAGACCAAAGCTATTTTGTTTGGTTTTTTGCCTCCTTAATATCTTCTATTCTGGTACAACTAATGTAAAACCTCAACTTTTCAGCAAGCTATGGAAAAAATGGTGGAACCACCACCTTCTGAAGGTGGCGAGGCAACTATAACCGCAATGTTAGCTCTTCTTTGCGGTGGGTCAAGACTGTCCACTAACAAAGGCCAAAAGCATGTTCTGCGTAATCTTGGGTTGGTTGTTAAGGCAATATCGTCCAAACTGCCTCATGATCAAGATATGCAAGCTCAAAGCAATGTTGTATCTGCGCTCCAGACACAAGTCCATTCCCTAACAGAGGCCCTTTGTGAAACAAGGGGAAACATTGCTCAATGTCGTCAAGATATGCATGGTTTTGAAACCAGATTATCAGACATTTGCTATGTTGTTCAGGAGCCTAGGGGAAATGAAGGCGAGGTTATGGTGTTCCATTGGACAATACTGCATGAAAACGTAACAGTCAGGTCAAATGAACCGAGCTTCTGAACTTCTGGTGGTGCATTTATCTGCTAGACTGTTAAGTTTTATGCCAACCTTCCTTCTGTTATATAGTTGTAGTTTGTTTTGGTGCAATACAAAATTAATTCTTAACGTGCAGCCACCGGCTGAAGAAAACAGCAAGCCATTTTTGTATAGTGTAGGGTGTTCCCTATATTTGCACTGGTGGCGATCTTTGATGCCGAGTGGATGTAATCTATGCAATCGCCTTAATAGCCTAGCGTTAGTTTCGGTCTTATTTATTTCCTAGTCTTCTTTTTCCCAGGTTTGCTAGTGGCAGCAACTACCCATGGACCATAGACGGGCCGTAGGATCCATGGGTCTCCTACGGGCCATCGATAAATGGGCCTGTAATCGGTGGGCCTTGGGCCGTCGATAAATGGGCCTAGGGCCATCGGATAAATGGGTCTACATGGGCCGTAATCAGGCGTAATTGGTATCGGCCCAGCACGATAACAGGCCGTTAACAGGCCGTAGGACTGCAAAAGCTTAATTCTGTCACAGGCATAACGGGTCGTTAATGGGCTAGAATATAGGATGGGCTGGCCAGAAACGGGCCGACTCTTGCCACGGGCCGAATTTGGCCCATTAGGGTAACAGGACAGTAACGGGCCGACTCTTGCCAAGGGCCGAATTTGGCCCATTTGGTAAACATGCCAGTAACGGGCCGACTCTTGCCATGGGCTGAATTTGGCCCATTAGGGGAACATGCCAGTAACGGGCCGAAAGTAATCGAGGGCCGAAAAGGAGCCCAAGAACGTATGGGCCGTCAATAGGACCAAAGCTAACACGGGCTGGAAACAGCCCATGTAAATCACGGGCCGTTAACGGGTATAAAGAAAATTACTGTTCATTATGGGCTAGAGTCACCGTGGGCATGTAAAGGGCTGAAAGATACGAAGGCCTCATATGGGCCGAAAGACGTCGTGGGCCATACATGGGCCGAAAGTGAAATGGGCTGGTGTTATATTCGACGGGCCACATGATGTTGTTGGGTCGATTTCCTTTAGTACCTAACGGGCCGTAAAATGGGCTATTTGCGAAGAGACCGTTAACAGGCTTTTCATGGGCCAGCCCATTAACTTTTGACCAAGTCAAACGGGCCGGCTTTGTAAGCTAAATGGGCCAGTGGTGGGCCGTGGCACGTGTCGACATATCATAGGCGCCTATCTGACCCACTGACGAGCTGACACGTGTTTCGTCCGGCCAATAAGAATTTTACACGTGGAAATTTCCCATTGGTCGGGGCTGTTAACGGTTTATCGGATCCAAAACCCGACCCGATAGCTTAACGGCGTTCCATTACGGTGGATGCCACGTGTCGGTCACCCTTGATGAAAGCACTTCTGTGACGCGCGATTTATCGTCATGGAAGTGGACACTTCCGTGATGATAATTTTGGTAATGTCATGGAACACTTCTACGACAGACAGGTATGACTATCTTGATTCTGTCATAAATTTGTCATGGATGTTCATGCATGACAAAAAACGCGACCTACTGTGACAAACACGTATCATCACGGAAGTGTATTTTTTTTTGTAGTCTATCCCATTGTCACCACAGATAATCACGGCAAGACATACATCAAGTGTTCTCATAAAAGACTCAATCCGATAAGATAACTTCAAAGGGGAAACTCAATTCATCACAAGAGAGTAGAGGGGGAGAAACATCATAAGATCCAACTACAATAGCAAAGCTCGGGATACATTAAGATCGTCCCATAGAGGGAACACGAGAGAGAACTCGAGAGAGAGAGAGAGATCAAACACATAGCTACTGGTACATACCCTCAGCCCCGAGGGTGAACTACTCCCTCCTCGTCATGGATAGCGCCGGGATGATGAAGATGGCCATCGGTGATAGGATCCCCCTCAGGCAGGGCGCCGGAACGGGCTCCCGAGAGGTTTTTGGTGGCTACAGAGGCTTGCGGCGCGAACTCCCGATCTATCTTACGCTCGGAAGTTTTAGGGCACGAGGTATACATGGGTGAAAGGATTACGTCGGTGGAGCTACGGGGGCCCCACGAGGCAGGGGGGCGCGCCCGGGGGGGTGGGCGCGCCCTCCACCCTTGTGAGCACCTCCCGTATCTCCTGACATGCACTCCAAGTCCATCGGGTGGCTTTCCTTCCAAAAATAACTTCTCCAGTTGATTTCGTTCCGTTTGACTTAAATCGATATTCCTTTTCCTCGAAACACTTGAAATAGGCATAAAACAAACAAATCTGGGCTGGGCCTCCGGTTAATTGGTTAGTCCTGAAAATAATATAAAAGTGGATAATAAAGCCCAATATTGCCTAAAACAGAGATAAAGTAGCATGGAGCAATCAAAATTATAGATACGTTGGAGACGATCAAGCATCCCCAAGCTTAATTCCTGCTCGTCCTCGAGTAGGTAAATGATAAAAAAGAATTTTTGATGCGGAGTGATACTTTGGCATAATTTCAATGTAAATCTTCTTAATTGTGATATGAATATTCAGATCTGAAAGAGTCAAAACAAAAGTTCGTATTGACATAAAAATAATAATACTTCAAGCATACTAATCAAAGCAATCATGTCTTCTCAAGATAACATGGCAAAAGAAAGTTCATCCCTACAAAATCATATAGTTAGGCCATGCTTCATTTTCGTCACACAAAGATGTTCCCAACTTCTATACCCCCGATGACAAGCCAAGCAATTGTTTCATACTTAAATAATCTCAAACTTTTTCAACCTTCACGCAATACATGAGCGTGAGCCATGGATATAGCACTATGGGTGGAATAGAATTTGATGATGGGGATTGTGTGGAGAAGACAAAAAAAGGAGAAAGTCTCACATTGACGAGGATAATCAACGGGCTATGGAGATGCCCATCAATTGATGTCAACATGAGGAGTAGGGATTGCCATGCAACAGATGCACTAGAGCTATGAATGCTCAACAAAAGAAAACTAAGTGGGTGTGCATCCAACTCGCTTGCTCACGAAGACCTAGGGCATTTTGAGGAAGCCCATCATTGGAATATACAAGCCAAGTTCTATAATGAAAAATTCCCACTAGTATATGAAAGTGACAAAATGAGAGACTCTCTATCATGAAGATCTTGGTGCTACTTTGAAGCACAAGTGTGGTAAAAGGATAGTAACATTGTCCCTTCTCTCTTTTTCTCTCATTTTTTTATTTGGGCCTTTTCTCTCTTTTTTTTATGGCCTCCCCTTTTTTTTCTTCCGTAGTCTCATCCCGACTTGTGGGGGAATCATGGTCCCCATCATCCTTTCCTCACTTGGGACAATGCTCTAATAATGATGATCATCACACTTTTTATTTTTCTTACAACTCAACAATTACAACTCGATACTTTGAACAAAGTATGAGTCTATATGAATGCCTGCGGCGGTGTACCGGGATGGTGCAATGAATCAAGAGTGACATGTATGAAAAATAATGCATGGTGGCTTTGCCACAAATACGATGTCAACTACATGATCATGCAATGGCAATATGACAAGAGTAATGTATGTCATGATGATGATGATGGAAGTTGCATGGCAATATATCTTGGAATGGCTATGGAAATGCCATGATAGGTAGGTATGGTGGCTGTTTTGAGGAAGATATAAGGAGGTTTATGTGTGATAGAGCGTATCGTATCATGGGGTTTAGATGCACCGGCGAAGTTTGCACCAACTCTCAAGGTGAGAAAGGGCAATGCACGGTACCGAAGAGGCTAGCAAAGGTGGAAAGGTAAAAGTGCGTGTAATCCATGGACTCAACATTAGTCAAAAGAACTCATATACTTATTGCAAAAATTTATAAGTCATCAAAAACCAAGTACTAAGCGCATGCTCCTAGGGGGATAGATTGGTAGGAAAAGACCATCGCTCGTCCCCGACCGCCACTCATAAGGATGCACAAGCCAGGTACACTTCATGTTTCAAATTTGTTACACAACTTTAACCATACGTGCATGCTACGGGACTTGCTAACTTCAACACAAGCATTCTTTGAATTCATAATCACCAAACTAGCATGACTTTAATATCACTACCTCCATATCTCAAAACAGTTATCAAGTATCAAACTTTTCTTAGTATTTAACACACTCATAAGGAAGTTTCACATATCTTGAATACCAAGTACATTAATATTAAGCAAATTACCATGCTATTAACTACTCTCAAAATAATCTAAGTGAAGTATGAGAGATCATCTATTTATTCAAAATAAAACTACCACCATGCTCTAAAAGATATAAGTGAAGTACTAGATCAATAACAAAAACTACTCCGAGAGATATAAGTGAAGATCAATGAGTAGTCGAATAATTATGCAACTATGTGAAGACTCTCCCATTTAATAATCTCAGATCTTGATACTTTATTCAAACAACAAGCAAAGCTAAATAAAACTACATTGCAAGGATAGCACAACTCATGTGAAGAAGCAAAAACTTAGGCTCAACCGATACTAACCGATAGTTGTTGAAGAAGAAAGGTGGGATGCCTACCGGGGCATCCCCAAGCTTAGATGATTGAGACTTCTTGAAATATTATCTTGGGGTGCCTTGGGCATCCCCAAGCTTGAACTTTTGTGTCTCCTTAATTCCTCTCAAATCATGGTTTCTCTTTTTATCAAAAGCTTCATTCACAACAAACTCAACAAGAACTCGTGAGATAGGTTAGTATAAACCAATGCAAAACCTTATCATTTTCTACTGTAACAAATCACTAACATTATTATTCAACATTGAATACTAAATGCCTCTGCATATTTAATACTCCTATCCCCAAATAGAATCATTAAACAAACAAACATATGCAAACAACGCAAACATAACAGCAATCTGTCAAAACAGTACAGTCTGTAAAGAATGCAAGAGTCATCATACTTCCCTAACTCCAGAAATTATCAAATAAAATTCCCACTGTAATAAATTTATCAGATCTCAATATGCAAAAAGATTCAACATTATACCACTCTCTGACTTTTCTAGGGAATTTTTGCAACAGCGGTAAACTTTCTGTTTTCAAACAGCAACATGTATACTAGCAAAATAAGCATGGCAAAGGCTATCCTTGACTTCTTTATTGAAACTAAAGATGCAAAATATTAATCTAATTAACAGCAAGAAAGTACTAACAAAAGAAAATGACGCTCCAAGCAAAACACATATCATGTGGTGAATAAAAATATAGCTCCAAGTAAAGCTACTGATGAACGAAGACGAAAGATGGGATGCCTTCCGGGGAATCCCCAAGCTTAGGCTCTTGTTTATCCTTGAATATTACCTTGGGGTGCCTTGGGCATCCCCAATCTTAGGCTCTTGCCACTCCTTATTCCATAGTCCATCGAATCTTTACCCAAAACTTGAAAACTTCACAACACAAAACTCAACAGGAAATCTTATAAGCTCCGTTAGTGAAAGAAAACAAAACCACCACATTGGTACTGTAATTAACTCATTCTAAATTCATATTGGTGTAATATATACTGTACTTCAACTTATCTATGGCTCATACCCTCCGATACTACTCATAGATTCATCAAAATAAGCAAACAACACATAGAAAACAGAATCTGTCAAAAACAGAACAGTCTGTAGTAATAAGTATCAAACGTATAAATCTAGACCTTCAAAAATCCTACCAAATTAGGAAGTGCTAAGAAATTTGTGTACAAATCCAGAGCAGAAAGAGTCAGATCAGAATCACGTATCTGTGAATTAACAAAACTAATTTACTGGGTGCAAAAGTTTCTGATTTTCAGCAGGATCAACACAACTATCACCGTAAGCTATCCTAAAGGTCTTACTTGGCACTTTATTGAAGAAAAAGCTATAAAACATGATTACTACAGTAGCATAATCATGTGGACACACAAAAACAATAAGGGTAAATTTTAGGTTGTCTCCCATCAAGCGCTTTTCTTTAATGCCTTTCTAGCTAGGCATGATGATGACAATGATGCTCACATAAAATATCAGAATTGAAACATAACGGGAGCATCATGAAGCATATGACTAGCACTTTTAAGTCTAACCCACTTCCTATGCATAGGGATTTTTTGAGCAAACAATTTATGGGAACGATAATCAACTAGCATAGGAAGGTAAAACAAGCATAACTTCAAAACTTGAAGCACATAGAGAGGAAACTTGATATTATTGCAATTCCTACAAGCATATGTTCCTCCCTCATAATAATTTTCAGTAGCATCGTGAATGAATTCAACAATGTAACCAGCACCTAAAGCATTCTTTTCATGATCTACTAGCATAGAAAATTTACTACTCTCCTCATAAGCAAAATTCTTCTCATGAATAGTAGTGGGAGCAAACTCAAAAAAATAACTATCATATGATTTAAAATTAGGATCAAGATGACAAGTTTCATGGTTATCATTATTCTTTAAAGCATACGTGTCATCACAATAATCATCATAGATAGGAGGCATGCTTTCATCATAATAAATTTGCTCATCAAAGCTTGGGGGACAAAAAATATCATCTTCATCAAACATAGCTTCCCTAAGCTTGTGGCTTTGCATATCATTAGCATCATGGATATTCAAGGAATTCATACTAAACATTGCAATCATGCTCATCATTCACATATTTTATGCCAAGCATTATATGTAATTCTTCTTCTAGTACCTGAGCACAATTTTCCTTCCCATCATTTTCACGAAAGACATTAAAAAGATGCAGCGTATGAGAAAAACTTAACTCCATTTTTTGTAGTTTTCTTTTATAAACTAAACTAGTGATAAAACAAGAAACAAAAAGATTCGATTGCAAGATCTAAAGATATACCTTCAAGCACTCACCACCCCGGCAACGGCACCAGAAAAGAGCTTGATGTCTACTACACAACCTTCTTTTTGTAGACGTTGTTGGGCCTGCAAGTGCACAGGTTTGTAGGACAGTAGCAAATTTCCCTCAAGTGGATGACCTAAGGTTTATCAATCCATAGGAGGCGTAGGATGAAGATGGTCTCTCTCAAGCAATCCTGCAACCAAATAACAAAAAGTCTCTTGTGTCCCCAACACACCCAATACAATATTAAATTGTATAGGTGCACTAGTTCGGCGAAGAGATGGTGATACAAGTGCAATATGGATGGTAGATATAGGTTTTTGTAATCTGAAATAATAAAAACAGCAAGGTAACTAATGATAAAAGTGAGCGTAAACGGTATTGCAATGATAGGAAACAAGGCCTAGGGTTCATACTTTCACTAGTGAAAGTTCTCTCAACAAAAATAACATAGATAGATAATATAACAAGCCCTCAACATGCAACAAAGAGTCACTCCGAAGCCACTAATAGCGGAGAACAAACCTAGAGATTGTGGTAGGGTACGAAACCACCTCAAAGTTATTCTTTCGGATCAATCTATAAAAGAGTTCGTACTAGAATAACACCTTAAGATACAAATCAACCAAAACCCTAATGTCACCTAGATACTCCATTGTCACCTCAAGTATCTGTGGGCATGATTATACGATATGCATCACACAATCTCAGATTCATCCAACCAACATAAAAGTACTTCAAAGAGTGCCCCAAAGTTTCTATCGGAGAGTCAAGAACGTGTGCCAACCCCTATGCATAGGTTCCCAATGTCACGAAACCCGCAAGTTGATCACCAAAACATACATCAAGTGGCACATGATATCCCATTGTCACCACAGATTATCACGGCAAGACATACATCAAGTGTTCTCATAAAAGACTCAATCCGATAAGATAACTTCAAAGGGGAAACTCAATCCATCACAAGAGAGTAGAGGGGGAGAAACATCATAAGATCCAACTACAATAGCAAAGCTCGGGATACATCAAGATCGTTCCATAGAGGGAACACGAGAGAGAACTCGAGAGAGAGAGAGAGAGAGATCAAACACATAGCTACTGGTACATACCCTCAGCCCCGAGGGTGAACTACTCCCTCCTCGTCATGGATAGCGCCGGGATGATGAAGATGGCCACCGGTGATAGGATCCCCCCCAGGAGGCCGAACGGGCTCCCGAGAGGTTTTTGGTGGCTACAGAGGCTTGCGGCGGCGGAACTCTGGATCTATCTTCTGTTCTGGAAGTTTTAGGGTACGTAGGTATATATTGGTGAAAGGAGTACGTCGGTGGAGCTACGGGGGCCCCACGAGGCAGGGGGGCGCGCCTGGGGGGGTGGGCGCACCCCCACCCTCGTGAGCACCTCCCGTATCTCCTGACGTGCACTCCAAGTCCATCGGGTGGCTTTCCTTCCAAAAAATAACTTCTCTAGTTGATTTCGTTCCGTTTTGACTTCGCTTGATATTCCTTTTCCTCGAAACACTGAAATAGGCATAAAACAACAAATCTGGGCTGGGCCCCCGGTTAATAGGTTACTCCAAAAAATAATATAAAAGTGGATAATAAAGTCCAATATTGCTTAAAACAGTAGATAAAGTAGCATGGAGCAATCAAAAATTATAGATACGTTGGAGACGTATCACAGGCCGGCTTTCTCTGTGTCTACAGCCGGATCTGGATGGTTCCATGTCCGCCGTTGTTGTCGAGGGAGTCATTCGGGGACGGCGCCCTAGCCTGACCGCGGTGTGCTTGGTGCGACCCCTTTGCCTGGTGGCAGTTTGGTGCGTTCTTCTTGTTCTCATCCGTTCTCGTCGTCGGCGTCCAGGTTGCTTGTGGATTCGTGCTTCGTACCGTTGGTGGCGGCGGCGACCGTGGCCCCCTTGCGGCCCACCATAGATCGTGTGCCCGATTCGGTGGCTTGTGGGCCCCTCGATCGATCCTCTCTGGCCCCTTCTGGGCCTGTCGTGCCAGTTGGGCCGCCATCTCTTATTTCTTCTTCTGATTTCCCTCCGCTCTCCATCCTGGGCCCTAGGCCTCGTTAGGCCCATCCACCTCCCCACCTACTAGCCCGGCCTGTGTGGCCCCCCTTGGCCTGGCTTGCTCCGGCTATTTATGGGTCCACAAAGGCTTCATCCCCCCATTTCTAGGGTTTCCAGCCTCTCCTTCTGATCTCCATCACTTCCGCCTTCCCATTGTTCATTTCTGTAGATCTTCTTCTCCTCCTCCCCTGTCCCTCTCCTTCGCGGACTTCATGTCCATGGACCGCTCGCGTGGCTCCTCGAGTGAGGCTATGTCGGGCCAGAAGCGGCGGCGGCAGGAGTGGGGTGACGGGGCGGCTGATCTGGAGCTCGAGGCGCCCCTTCGCTCGAAGCTTGAGGCCGAGCAAGCTGCTCGGTCGAAAGTGACCTGCGACCTCGAGGCCTGGGCGGCGGGGCCCGAGTAGCTCCAAAGGGATGAGCGGACGCGGTCGACCACGGTGTCTGCGGCAGCTTTGGGTCGGAGGCGCCCGGATCTGGCGGATCTGGGCTGGATCGTTGGGAGGCCGCGGCGGCGGCTGGCGGATCTGGCCCGTGATGTCTACTACGCAACCTCCATCTTGTAGACGTTGTTGGGCCTCCAAGTTCAGAGGTTTGTAGGACAATAGCAAATTTCCCTCAAGTGGATGACCTAAGGTTTATCAATCCGTGGGAGGCGTAGGATGAAGATGGTCTCTCTCAAACAACCATGTAACCAAATAACAAAGAGTCTCTTGTGTCCCCAACACACCCAATACAATGGTAAATTGTATAGGTGCACTAGTTCGCCGAAGAGATGGTAATACAAGTGCAATATGGATGGTAGATATAGGTCTTTGTAATCTGAAATTATAAAAACAGCAAGGTTAAAAGTGAGCGAAAACGGTATTGCAATGCTAGGAAACAAGGCCTAGGATTCATACTTTCACTAGTGCAAGTTCTCTCAACAATAATAACATAATTGGATCATATAACAATCCCTCAACATGCAACAAAGAGTCACTCCGAAGTCACTAATAGCGGAGAACAAACGAAGAGATTATTGTAGGGTACGAAACCACCTCAAAGTTATTCTTTCCGACCAATCCATTGGGCTATTCCTATAAGTGTCACAAACAGCCCTAGAGTTCATAGTAAAATAACACCTTAAGACACACATCAACCAAAACTCTAATGTCACCTAGATAACCCAATGTCACCTCAAGTATCTGTGGGTATGACTATATGATATGCATCACACAATCTCAGATTCATCTATTCAAACCAACACAAAGAACTTGATAGAGTTCTCCAAAGTTTCTACCGGAGAGTCAAGACGAAAACGTGTGCCAACTCCTATGAATAGATTCCCAAGGTCACGGAACTCGCAAGTTGGTCACCAATACATACATCAAGTAAATCAATAGAATACCCCATTGTCACCACGGGTATCCCACGCAAGACATACATCAAGTGTTCTCAAATCCTTAAAGACTCAATCCGATAAGATAACTTCAAAGGGAAAACTCAATCCATTACAAGAAGGTAGAGGGGGAGAAACATCATAATATCCAACTATAGTAGCAAAGCTCGCGGTACAACAAGATCGTGCCAAATCAAGAACAAGAGAGAGAGAGAGAGAGAGAGAGAGATCATACACATACATAGCTACTGGTACATACCCTCAGCCCCGAGGGTGAACTACTCCCTCCTCGCCATGGAGAGTGTCGGGATGATGAAGATGGCCACCGGTGATGGTTCCCCCCTCCGGCAGGGTGCCGGAATAGGGCCCCAATTGGTTTTTGGTGGCTACAGAGGCTTGCAGCGGCGGAACTCCCAATCTAGATTTATTTCTGGAAGTTTGGGGATTTATAGGAGGGGTTGGCGTCGGTCTCACGTTAGGGGGGCCCACGGAGAATCCATGAGGTAGGGGCCACGCCCTCCACCCTCATGGGGCCCACGAGACTCCTCTCAGGTAGCTTTTCGTTCCAATATTTTTTATATTTTCCAAAAAAATCTCCGTTGATTTTCAGCGCATACCGAGAACTTCTATTTCTGCACAAAAACAACACCACGATAGTTCTGCTGAAAACAGCGTCAGTCCGTGTTAGTTCTAATCAAATCATACCAAATTCATGTAAAAATATTGTAAACATGGCATGAATACATAAAAAATTATAGATACGTTGGAGACGTATCAAGCATCCCTAAGCTTAATTCCTGCTCGTCCTCGAGTAGGTAAATGATAAAAACAATTTTTTGATGTGGAATGCTACCTAACATATTTATCAATGCAATCTTCTCTAATGTGGCAAGAATATTCAGATCCATAAGATTCAAAACAAAATTTTAATATTGACATGAAAACAATAATACTGCAAGCATACTAACCAAGCAATCATGTCTTCTCAAAATAACATGGCCAAAGAAAGCTATCCCTACAAAATCATATAGACTGGCTATGCTCTATCTTTATCACACAAAATATTTAATGAAGGAAATATGCCCTAGAGGCAATAATAAAGTTATTATTTATTTCCTCATATCATGATAAATGTTTATTATTCATGCTAGAATTGTGTTAACCGGAAACATGATACATGTGTGAATACATAGACAAACATAACGTCACTAGTATGCCTCTACTTGACTAGCTCATTAATCAAAGATGGTTATGTTTCCTAACCATAGACATGTGTTGTCATTTGATTAACGGGATCACATCATTAGGAGAATGATGTGACTGACATGACCCATTCCGTTAGCCTAGCACTTGATCGTTTAGTATATTGCTATTGCTTTCTTCATGACTTATACATGTTCCGTAACTATGAGATTATGCAACTCCGTTTACGGAGGAACACTTTGGTGCTACCAAACGTCACAACGAATCGGGTGATTATAAAGGAGTACTACAGGTGTCTCCAAAGGTACATGTTGGGTTGGCGATTTGAGATAAGGTTTTGTCACTCCGATTGTCGGAGAGGTATCTTTGGGCCCTCTCGTAATGCACATCACTATAAGCCTTGCAAGCAATGTAGCTAATGAGTTAGTTACGGAATGATGCATTACATAACGAGTAAAGAGACTTGCCGTTAACGAGATTGAACTAGGTATTGGATACCGACGATCAAATCTCGGACAAGTAACATACAGTGACAAAGGAACAACGATGTTGTTATGCGGTTCGACCGATAAAGATCTTCATAGAATATGTAGGAGCCAATATGGGCATCCGGTTCCGCTATTGGTTATTTACGAGAATAGTTCTAGGTCATGTCTACATAGTTCTCGAACCCGTAGGGTCTGCACGCTTAACGCTACGCATTTACGCTTTATTATGAGTTTATAAGTTTTGATGTACGAAGTTTGTTCGAGTCCGGATGTGATCACGGACATGACGAGGAGTCTCAAATGGTCGATACATAAAGATTGGTATATTGGAAGCCTATGTTTGGACATCGGAAGTGTTCCGGTTGAAATCAGCATTTATCGAGTACCGGAGGTTACTGGAACCCCGGTGACATAATGGGCCTTATTAGGCCTAGTGGAGGAAGAGGAGAGGAGGCCTAGGGTAGCCCCCCCCCCAAGTCCGAATAGGACAAGGAGGGGGGCCCCTTTCCTTTCCCCTCCTCCTTCCCCAAGTCCTAGTCCAACTAGGAGGGGAGTCCTACTCGGTGGGAGTAGGACTCCTCCCGCCTCCTCCTAAGGCCGCCGCACCCCTTGCTCCTTTATATACGAGGCAGGGGGCACCCCATGACACACAAGTTGATCTACGTGATCGCTCCTTAGCCATGTGCGGTGCCCCTCCACCATATTCCACCTCACCATATCGTCATGAGTTTAGGCGAAGCCCTCGCGCGGTAGAACATCATCATTGTCACCACGCCGTCGGTCGACGGAACTCATCCCCGACACTTTGCTGGATCGAGTCCGGGATCGCCATCGAAATGAACGTGTGCTGAACTAGGAGGTGCCGACGCTCGGTACTTGGATCGGTCGGATCGTGAAGACGTACGACTACATCAACCGTGTTGTCATAACGCTTCCGCTTACGGTCTACGAGGGTACGTGGACAATACTCTCCCCTCTCGTTGCTATGCATTACCATAATCATGCGTGTGCGTAGGAATTTTTTTGAAATTACTACGTTCCCCAACATTTAAATCATGCACAACCCCGGTTTCAGCCAAGCAATTGTTTCATATTTTAGTATTCTCAAATTTTTCAAACTTTCACGCATACATATCTCTATAGGTGGAATAGAATGGTGGTTGTGGAGAAGACAAAAAAGGAGGAAGATAGAATCACATCAACTAGGTGTATCAACGGGGCATGGAGATGCCCATCAATAGATATGTGACGCCCCCGATTCAATCGTACACTAATCATACACGCAAATGTGTAAGATCAAGATCAGGGACTCACGGGAAGATATCACAACACAACTCTAGACACAAATAAAATAATACAAGCTTTATATTACAAGCCAGGGGCCTCGAGGGCTCGAATACATAGTGCGATACAAAAGAGTCAGCGGAAGCAACAATATCTGAGTACAGACATAAGTTAAACAAGGATGCCTTAAGAAGGCTAGCACAAAAGCAACAACGATCGAAGAGGCAAGGCCTCCTTCCTGGGACCTCCTAACTACTCCTGGTCGTCGACGACCTCCATGTAGTAGTAGTCGATGGGGGTGGCATCTGGCTCCAAGGATCCACCATCTGGTTGCAACAACCAGAAAGAAGGAAGAAGGGTGGAAAGGGGAGCAAAGCAACCGTGAGTACTCATCCAAAGTACTCGCAAGCATCAGATCGATACTAAGTATGCATTGGTATCAAATGGAAGGGTTGTATATGTGGACTGAACTGCAGAATGCCAGAATAGAGGGGGAAGGCCTAGCCTACCGAAGACTAGCATCTTCAAGCAGCTCCACGCATCTTGTAGCACGTAGAAGTGTAAAGAATAGCAGTTTATAATTAACAAACATGTTGTAACATTAATGCCCAGTGATCCTTCTTCGACTCCCTGCGAGAAAGCAATCTCGGAGCCACATATCTTAAGTATCCATTTGTAGTTGTATAAGATTAGGATATAAGTCTGAACGTATGCTACCGTGGACACGGCTATTAATAGATAATCTTCCCTGCAAGGGTGCACCATGTTTTCCAACACGCTCAATCACTCTGGCTGGACACACTTTTCTGGGTCAATGCCCGGCCTCGGAGGATCAACATGTCGCATCCCTACCTAGACTCAACAGAGAGGTCCCCGCCGGTCTACATCCTAAGCACTCCGGGGTCTGGGCGCATCTCCCGATGCACTCCGGATCATTGCGAGCAGGCTGGACCTGGCTCCACCACTACAGGATGGTGTCGGCCCAGCCGTGCCGCACTGCTGAGCTGGACGTCTGACAAAGCTTCGGCTGCTACCATGACATCGAGGCCCAGAACTATTCTCGCATGGTGGTTAGTGCGTAAAGGCCAGAGGCCAACTCAGAACAAATACCCAAACCATAGTGTATTATTAGCTTGCGGAGATGAGCAGAGACTCACGATCGAAAGTGACCCCGTCGCCCAGTCTCGTGGACTTACGACAAGGGCCTAGAATGCCCGGCCGTGCCACGTCATTATCTTGCGGGTGCTCTCTGGGCCCGCCCGACTTTCACCAAGGTCTCAAGTAAAGTCAAGGTAACCATGTGTCCAAATATCAAGAGGAAAACCCGAGGAATCACCGCCGGAGGATTCCACTCAATGTAATCATCAAGGTGAACGTAAGAGGGACCACCCTCGAGGTTCACACTGGAGGTGTTGAACGACAGAGCCGTATCGGGAATGGTGAAAGAGGAAATCACCCTCGATGACCACGACCGAATAGCTGCACTACAGAATTATCATCAGAAGTGTGTTATGAGGGATAACCCTCGGCACTCGATAGTACCTCTGCAGAGTCGAGCAACAAAAGGGGCGTGATGTGATGTGAGGTGTCAGGCTCTAGTCCTCGATCATGTTGATCGAGTCGTCGATGATGAAGCAGGGGCAACAAGGACAAGGTACAAAAGCAGGCTATGCATCAGAATAGGAGCAAAAAATAATAGTAGCAAAATCTAATGCAAGCATGAGAGTATAGAATGGGCGATATCGGGATGATCAAAAGGGGGGGGAGCTTGCCTGGTTGCTCAGACAAGTAGGAGGGTCGTCGTCGACGTAGTCGATCACAGGGACATTAGCATAAGTCTCGGTTCACCAAGAGAAGAGGGAAGAAACAAGAATACATAGCGATCAAGTGCATAACAGACAATGACATGAGCTAGACGTGTTCTAACGCAGCGCTAGGCGACATCATGGCGAGGGGAAACATCCGAAAGTATTCCTGCTTTGACGTCTGTCAGACAAATGAACCGGAGGGGAACAGTTGCATGTTTGCTATGCTAGGGATGTGTGGCGGGCGAACAGACCGCGTATTCGGATTTGTCTCGTCGTTCTGAGCAACTTTAATGTAGAAAACAATTTCATCCGAGTTATGGATTATTTTATATGATTTTGCAAAGTTTTAATTGGTTTCCAATATTATTAAAAACTAAAAGGTGAATTCTGCATCACCATGACGTCAGCATGATGTCATTAGTCAACGTTGACCATTGACTGGTCAAACAGGGAAGTGGGGCCGTTTGTCATAGACACATTTGAACTAAACAGGGTTAATTAGACTAATATGCAATTAGGTTAATTAAACATAATTAATTAGGATTAATTAACAGGATTAATTAATTAATTAATTAAATTATTATTATTATTTTTACATATTTCTTTTTGTTCTTTTTTTTAACAGGGGTGTGGGCCCCTAATGTCAGTGGCCTAGGGGGCCTTAGCGGGATGGGTGAAACGGGTGCGGGCGTGGGCGCCCGTGTGCGCCCGAGGCCACCAGGGGGCGGCGACGCCGGCCACGGCAGAGGCCAGCCGTGGCGCGGCCAGCGCGCGGGCTGTGCGTGACGGGCGCGGGACGGGGACGGTAGCATGCGACGAGCGCGGCAGGAGGTAGCCGTTGGGCCCGCGCGCTCGGGACAGGCGGCAAGCTCGGTGACGGCGGCGCAAGCGAGGGCGCGGTGACTGCGAGCTCCTCGGGAGCTCGGACGTGACGGCGGGGCGACCTACGGTGACGGGAGGGAAAGGAGAGGGGGAAACGGAGGAGGGGGCCTCACCCGGCCCTGTAGATGTGCAAAAATGTGCGCGAGGAGGAGTTGGGGAGGAGGTCGGGGACGACGAGCGATGGGCGGCGCCGGCGATAGGGCGTAGGGGACGACGTATCGGCGCCGGGTCGGCAATGGCGAGGCAGAGGCCTCAGGCGGGCGACACACGACGAAGAAGGAGGGGCGAGGAGGCGACAGGGATGGGCGCCAGCGTGGTGGCGCTGGGGATGGCGAGGCAGACGGCGTCGAGTGGCGCCCGTTGGCGTCCAGATCGAGCGGGGGGAGGGCGGCGGCGTAGTCGGGGCCAGCGTCGGGGGCGCGGAATCGGGCGTTCGCCCAGATCCGGTCGGAGGGGAGTGGTGGAGAAAGAGGGGAGAGGGGTTCGTGCGGGGGGAGTGGGGATCGAGTGGGTTAAGGTTCGGGGTGTGGCCTAATAGGCCAGGGGGTAGCGGGGGTGGGCCGCGTGGGTGGCCAGTTGGCCAGCTGGTTGGCCCAGTTGGGCCCGGGGGGCCTTTTTCTTATTTTTGTTTGTTTTCCTTTAAAAAACATTTCTGTTTTCTTTTATTTTAAGGCACTTAAACAATTCTTAAAAAGTTGATTTCTCCAGCATTATTACCAAATGATTATTTGTAACAAGTTGAACATTTTTGTTTGCATGTTTGATAAATTTGAATCTTGACTTTAAATTGGATTTGAAATTTGAAGGATGTTTGAAAGCCAGTGAGGATTAGCAATAGTAAGAGCGATGACATGGCATCATTAGTAGGGATTACTGTAGCTTAATTACCTGGGTGTTACAAGTTTCCTCCACTACAAGAAATCTTGTCCCGAAATTTAGGAGGTAGAAGAAAACAGTTCGGGGTATTCATCACGCAGGCGATCCTCGCGTTCCCAGGTGGCGTCGTCTTCAGAGTGATGTGACCACTGGACCTTGAGGAACTTGATCGCCTTCTGACCTGTGTGAAGTTCAGCTTGGTCGAGAATGCGGCCGGATGCTCTTTATAGGAGAGGTCCTGTTGCAACTCAAGCACTTCATGATCCACTGCTCGAATTGTGTCCTTGAAGCAGCAGCGGAGCTGTGACACATGGAACACATCGTGAACCTGAGAAAGGTTCGGCGGTAGTTCCAACTGGTATGCCACCTTTCCACGCCTTTCGAGAATAGTGAAAGGACCAATATAGTGAGGAGCTAGCTTGTCCTTGATCCCGAAGCGGTGTGCAACCTTCATTGGTGTGACCCGAAGATAAGCCTTTTCACCAGGTTGATAGACCATGTCTTTATGATGACGGTCATAATTACTCTTTTCACGTGACTGGGCAGTCTTGAGATTCTCGCGAATGACGTGGACTTGTTCTTCAGCATGTTGGATAATATCTGGACCGAAGAGTGGACGTTCCCCAGTTGAACAGTTCAGAGGGGTTCGGCACTTTTGTCCATATAACACTTCGAAGGGGGCCATCTTCAGACTAGCTTGATAGCTATTGTTGTAGGAGAACTCAGCATACAGGAGACATTCCTCCCATTTCTTGTCGAAGGAAATAACACAAGCTCGAAGCATGTCTTCGAGAACTTGGTTGACGCGTTCAACTTGTCCCTGAGACTGGGGGTGAAAAGCGGTGCTGAATGACAGATGAGTTCCCATAGCTTCTTGGAAACTTGCGCAGAATCTTGAAGTGAATAAGCTGCCACGGTCTGAGCTGATTACCAGCGGAATACCGTGAAGTGAAACAATTTTGGACATATAATGAGTTGCCAGCTGACTAGCAGTGATCATTTCTTTGACGGCCAGAAAGTGTGCAACTTTAGAAAGCCGGTCAATGACGACAAGAATAGCATCCTTACCTTTCTGAGATTTGGGAAATCCAGTGCCGAAGTCCATTTCAACATGGTCCCATTTCCATTCAGGAATAGAGATAGGTTGCAGAGTTCCAGCAGGCCTTTGATGTTCTAATTTGATACGACGGCAAATGTCACATTCAGCAACATAACGAGCAATGTCTTGCTTCATATTTGACCACCAGAATCTCTGTCCAATGTCTTGGTACATCTTGGTGCTACCAGGATGAATAGGCAAAGGCGTATCGTGAGCTTCTTTCATAACTTCCTTAGTCATATCCAGGTTTTTCTCCTTACACGACACCACTAGGCGGCCTTTGAAGTACAAAGTGCCATCATCAGCAACAGTGAAGAATGAGAGCTTTCCTTCTGCGAGATAGCGTTTAATCTTCTCAACTTGAGAGTCATATCCCTGAATTCTTTTGATGGAGTCCAAGAGATCTGGTTCGACAGCCAGGGTATTGAGGGAACCCTGGGAAACAACGTGAAGGTTCATCTTGCGGAATTCTGGAGGAGGGGGTGCAAGTGCACCAGGAGGAACAATATGGATGTTCAGCTTTCTGAATTCTTCAACAAGCGAGGGATGAACTTTTCGAACCTCGAGGTGATTGCAATATGACTTGTGGCTCAAAGCATCAGCCGTTACATTAGCCTTGCCTGGTGTATAGGAAATACCCAAGTCAAAATCTGCTAGCATCTCGATCCATCTCTGCTGACGGAGGTTCAGGTCTGGCTGGGTAAACAGATACTTCAGACTTTGGTGGTCGGTGAAGATCCCACAACGATTACCGAGAAGGTAATGTCGCCACTGTTTCAGTGCATGTATGACAGCAGCAAGCTCGAGGCCATGAACTGGGTAGTTCTCTTCGTGAGGGCGCAATTGACGTGAGGCATAAGCAATCACTCTGCGCTCTTGCATTAGGACACAGCCTAATCCTTGTCGTGAAGCGTCACAGTAAATGACGAAATCCTTCTTAGTATCTGGCGGCGCAAGCACTGGGCAGAAGTCAGCCCTTCTTTGAGTCCTTGGAAACTTTCCTATCACTTTTCTGTCCAATCAAACTTGACGCCTTTGTGAAGAAGACCAGTCACGGGCTTGGCAATCTTGGAGAAGTTCTCGACAAATCGACGGCAATAGCTGGCGAGTCCGAGAAAACTTCTGACTTGCTTGACATTCTTCGGAGGAGTCCAATCGAGAATAGCCTGAACTCGCTCGGGGTTGACGGCAATACCATCCTTGGAGATGACATGCCCAAGGTAGTTTACTTCTGGAAGCCAGAATTCACATTTAGAATACTTAGCATACAGTTGATGTTCTCGAAGCTTTTCCAGAACAAGTCGAAGGTGTTCAGCATGTTCTTCTTTATTCTTGGAATATACAAGGATATCATCCAGATAAACCACGACGAACTTGTCGAGGTATTCCATGAATATATAGTTCATAAGACGAGAGAATGTTGCTGGAGCATTGGTCAAGCCGAAAGACATGACGGCGTACTTGTATGAACCATAGCGAGTCACGAAAGCAGTCTTGGGAATATCCTCTTCACGAACCCGAATCTGGTGGTAACCCAACCTCAAATCAAGTTTAGAGAATACTGAGGAACCAGCAAGTTGGTCATACAGATCATTGATTCTGGGAAGCAGATACTTGTTTTGAATTGTTGCCTGGTTGATAGGTCGGTAATCTTGGACCAAACGATTCATACCATCCTTCTTCTTGACAAAGAGAGAAGGTGCTCCCCAAGTAGATGAACTTGGACAAATGAAACCCTTGTGAAGAGGTTTGTCGATTTCCTCCTTAAGTTCAAGGAGCTCATGTGGCGGCATCTTGTAGGGTCGCTTGGCAATAGGAGTTGTGCCCGGTTTCAAGTCTATGACAAATTCAACAACTCTAGCAGGGGGTATTCCTGGAAGTTCTTCTGGGAAGACATCTTTGGAATCACAAACAACTGGAATGTTCTCTATTCCCTCAAGAGGTGAAGCATTCAATGCATTCAGAACATATATCTGGTTCTCGGCATCCTGAGCTGCTCGAGCTGAGTAATGAACTGTCTGGCCAGAAGGGTTAGTGAGCTGGACTGTCTTGGTAGCATAGTCAATCAAAGCATTATGAGCTATCAACCAATCCATACCAAGAATGATGTCTATGTTGGAAGGCCCGAGTACAATGAGAGAAGCTGGAAATAGTAGACCTCCAATTTCGATTTGGTTGTGAGGGATTAACATTGTGGTTTGCCACTTGGATCCCGGAGATTGAACCGCTAAAGGAGTTGGTAATTCATCCATGCCTAGCCCATGCAACTGAGCAAACTGTTGGGACACAAAAGCATGCGATGCTCCTGAATCAAAGAGGACAGAGGCTGGCACTGAATTAATGTGAAGGGTACCCATCACAATTTTTGGGGACCCACGAGCTTCTTCAATCTTGACATGGGTGACTTAACCTACACTCATAGTAGGCGGCATGACACTACAAACTCTGCTATGATGGTTTCGACGGCTCTTCCTACGGCCAACAGGAGGACATGAAGCATTTTGTGGCTGACCCTGACGACAGTTGAGAGCACAGTGTCCTGACCGTCCATACTTGCGGCATAAACCATCATTATGGGGAGGAGCCACGGCATTGGATTGTCCACCCTGAATTGTTAGCTATCTCGGTGGCGGAGGCAGACGAGGTGCAACATAAGACGGCCTTGGTGTTGGAGCAGGTCGGTGATGAACATTATGTGGGATCCAGACTCATGTTTCTGAGCAGGCTGACTCGAGGATGGGCCAACATCTCTGGTACACTTGAGTGACTCCTGGTACTCAGTAAGACCAGTTTCAGTTCAGAAAGCTTAGCTGACAAGTGTCGCAAAGTCTACGCAATCATGAGCAACAAGCGTGAGCTTTATATCGAGATGCAGTCCTTCACAAAATTTCCCCTGCTTGCAAGCATTAGTGCACACGTCATCCGCAGCATAGCGCGATAATTCAAGGAATTTCCTCTGATATTCATCCACATTCATTGAGCCTTGTGAGAGTTTGGGGAACTTCTTCTTCTGGTCCATCAGACCTTGAGGAATGTGTCGTGCGCGGGAGGCTAATTGAAATTCTTGCCAAGTGGTTACAGTCTCTGCAGGCAGCATACCCTTGTGGCTTTCCCACCATTGGGCAGCTGGACCTTTCAGGTGAAATGTCGCAAAGGTGACATAACTGGCAGGGACAACATTAGCTGACTCCATCTCAAACAGGATTTCACGAAGCCAATCATTAGCATCCATAGGATTAGTGGAGTTGCGGAAAATGGACGGCTTGAGGCGCAGGAATTCTTGTAGTGTTATTAGGGCGGGCTGTTGATGAGCACTCTGGTTTGGAACTGAGCCATTACCCCAGTCATAAACTGACGATTCAGCTCAAACTGCTGCATCATTGCGGCCATATAGGGTGGAGGTGGAGGATTGCCAGACATCCTGCTAAAGCATCAGGAAGCAATTTAACAGGGGTGGAGCAGGTGTATGGAGTCATTCATGAGGTAACTTGAACAATGAGCAAAGGCGCAGTATGTACAAAGAAGTAGTTATTAAAGACCTACGTATACATATACAGAGCCAATTACATGTTGTTAGTAGGAGTTCGGACAAGAGAATCATCCTAGACATACTAGGCGGCACACATGCACGCGATGGAAGGATACAACAACGAGACATAGCAAAGGCTACATCATCGTCGGAGAAAACCAGTAGAGCGAGGAATCTGCAGGGGACGATGCAGGGTGCCCTCGATATGAAGGATTTCTGCGGCCCGTGGACAAAGTGAAGCAGATCCTGGCTCCAAATTCAAGAAAGGCAAGATACAAATATCCGGGTGGATGTGATCACTGGAACCTAGGGTAGAGTTAGCAAAGCCACTTAACCCGATAGAAGAGAGACCAGAGTCCCAGAGTAAAGGTCGAGGAGTAAAAGATCTTAATACCACCCAATGGCGACGTGGGCCCGTAAGCCACACAGCCATGTTAGTAAAACCGTTTTTCAAACGCTAGACTCAACTTCGGCCAAGGAGTTGGAAAGGGGGATTCTATAGGCAGTTGGCTCTGATACCAACTTGTGACACTCGTGATTCAATCGTACACTAATCATACACGCAAATGTGTACGATCAAGATCAGGGACTCACGAGAAGATATCACAACACAACTCTAGACACAAATAAAATAATACAAGCTTTATATTAAAAGCCAGGGGCCTTGAGGGCTCGAATACATAGCTCGATACAAAAGAGTCAGCGGAAGCAACAATATATGAGTACAGACATAAGTTAAACAAGGATGCCTTCAGAAGGCTAGCACAAAAGCAACAACGATCGAGAGGCAAGGCCTCCTGCTTGGGACCTCCTAACTACTCCTGGTCGTCGGCGGCCTACATGTAGTAGTAGTCGACGGGGGTGGCATCTGGCTCCAGGGATCCACCATCTGGTTGCAACAACCAGAAAGAAGGAAGAAGGGGGAAAAGGGGAGCAAAGCAACCGTGAGTACTCATCAAAAGTACTCGCAAGCATCAGATCTATACTAAGTATGCATTGGTATCAAATGGAAGGGTTGTATATGTGGACTGAACTGCAGAATGCCAGAATAGAGTGGGAAGGCCTAGCCTACCAAATACTAGCATCTTCAAGCAGCTCCACGCATCTTGCAACATGTAGAAGAGTAAAGAATAGCAGTTTATAAATAACAAACATGTTGCAACATTAATGCCCAGAGATCCTTCCTCGACTCCCTACGAGAAAGTAATCCCGGAGCCACATATCTTAAGTATCCATTTGTAGTTGTATAAGATTAGGATATAAATCTGAACGTCCGTTATTTTGGACACAACTATTAATAGATAATCTTCCCTACAGGGGTGCACCACGTTTTCCAACACGCTCGATCACTCTGGTCGGACCCAGTTTTCTGGGTTAATGCCCGGCCATGGAAGATCAACACGTCGCAGCCCTACCTAGGCTCACTAGAGAGGTCCCCGCTGGTCTACATCCTAAGCACTCCGGGGTCTGGGCCCATCGCCCGTTGCACACCAGATTGTTGCGAGCAGGGCGGACAAGGCTCCACCACTACAGGATGGTGCCGGCCCAGCCGTGCCGCACTGTTGAACTGGATGTCTGACAAAGCTTCGACTGATACCACGACGTCGAGGCCCATAACTTTCCTCGCGTGGTGGTTAGTGCGTAAAGGCCAGAGGCCAACTAAGAACAAATACCCAAACCATAGTGTATTATTAGCTTGTGGAGACGAGCAGAGACTCACGATCGAATGTGACCCCGTCGCCCTGTCTCGTGGACTTACGACAAGGGCCTAGAATGCCCGGTCGTGCCACGTCATTATCTTGCGGGTGCTCACCGGGCCCGCCCGACTTTCACCAAGGTCTCAAGTAAATTCAAGGTAACCGTGTGTCCAAACATCAAGGGGAAAACCCGAGGAATCACTCCCGGAGGATTCCACTCAATGTAATCATCAAGGTGAACGTAAGAGGGACCACCCTCGAGGTTCACACTTGAGGTGTTGAATGACAGAGCCGCGTCGGGAATGGTGAAAGAGGAAATCACCCTCGATGACCACGACCAAATAGCTACACTACAGAATTATCATCATGAGTGCGTTATGAGGGATCACCCTCGGCACTCGATAGTAGCTCTGCAGAGTCGAGCAACAAAAGGGGCATGATGTGAGGTGAGGTGTCAGGCTCTGGTCCTCGATCACATTGACCGAGTCATTGATGATGAAGCAGGGGCAACAAGGACAAGGCAGGGGTCACTGATGGATCACTAACCAACCTATACTAAGTAGATTAGGATAAGCAGGCAGGTAACAATAGCAAGTACAAAAGAAGGCCATGCATCAGAATAGGAGCAAACAATAATAGTAGAAAAATCTAATGCAAGCATGAGAGTATAGAATGGGCGATATCGGGATGATCAAAGGGGGGGGGGGCTTGCCTGGTTGCTCAGACAAGAAGGAGGGTCATCCTCGACATAGTCGATCACAGGGACATCATCATCGGTCTCGGGGTCTACCAGAGAGAAGAGGGGGAAGAAACTGTAAATACATAGCAGGCAAGTGCATAACAGGACAACAGACAGAGCTAGACGTGTTCTAACGCAGCGCTAGGCGATACTGGCGAAGGGAGAAACATCCGGGAAAGTATTCCCGGTTTCGGACGTCTGTTAGACAAATGAACCGGAGGGGAAAAGTTGCATGTTTGCTATGCTAGGGATGTGTGGCGGGCGAACAGATCGTGTATTCGGATTTGCCTCGTCGTTCTGAGCAACTTTCATGTAGAAAACAATTTCATCCGAGTTATGGATTATTTTATATGATTTTGCAAAGTTTTAATTGGTTTCTAATATTATTTAAAACTAAAAGGTGAATACTGCATCACCATGACGTCAACATGATGTCATTAGTCAACGTTGACCATTGACTAGTCAAACAGGGCAGTGGGGCCGTCTGTCATAGACACATTTTAACTAAATAGGGTTAATTAGACTAATATGCAATTAGGTTAATTAAACATAATTAATTAAGGTTAATTAATAGGATTAAATAAATAATTAATTAAATTATTATTATTATTTCCATATTTCTTTTTGTTCTTTTTTTAAATAGGGGCGTGGGCCCTAATGTCGAGGGCTGTGGGGCCTTAGCGGACGGGCGAACAGGTGCGGGCGTGGGCGCCTGCAGCGCCCGAGGCCACCGAGGTTGGCGACGCCGGCCACGGCAGAGGCCGGCCATGAGCTGCCAGCGTGGCTGGATCGCGTGGCAAGGCGCGGACGGGACAAAGACGCGACGAGCCTTGGCAGAGGTAGCCATGGGCCTGCTCGCTAGGGATAGGCGACAAGCACGGTGACGGCGGCACAAGTGAGGACGCGGTGACCGCGAGCTCCTCGGGAGCTCGGACGTGACGGCGGGGCGACCTACGGCGCCGGGAGGGAAAGGAGAGGGGGGAAACGGAGGAGGGGGCCTCACCGGGCCCTGTAGATGTGCAAAAATATGCGCGAGGAGGAGTCGTGGACGGCGAGCGAGTGGTTCGTGCAGGGGGGAGTGGGGATCGAGTGGGTTAGGGTTCGGGGTGTGGCCTAATAGGCCAGGGGGTAGCGGGGGTGGGCCACATGGGTGGCCAGCTGGTTGGCCCAGTTGGGCCGGGGGCTTGGCCTTTTTCCTATTTTTGTTTGTTTTCCTTTAAAAAACATTTATGTGTTCTTTTATTTTAAGGCACTTAAACAAATTGTAAAAAGATGATTTCTCCAGCATTATTACCAAATGATTATTTGTAACAACTTGAACATTTTTGTTTGCATGTTGGATAAATTTTAATCTTGACTTTAAATTGGATTTGAAATTTGAAGAATGTTTGAAAGCCAGTGAGGATTAGCAATAGTAAGAGCGATGACATGGCATCATTAGTAGGGATTACTGTAGCTTAATTACCCGGGTGTTACAAGATATCAATGTGAGTGAGTAGAGATTGCCATGCAACGGATGCACTAGAGCTATAAGTGTATGAAAGCTCAAAAAGAAACTAAGTGAGTGTGCATCCAACTTGCTTTCTCAAGAAGACCTAGGGCATTTGAGGAAGCCCATCGTTGGAATATCCAAGCCAAGTTCTATAATGAAAAATTCCCACTAGTATATGAAAGTGACAACATAGGAGACTCTCTATCATGAAGATCATGGTGCTACTTTGAAGCACAAGTGTGGTAAAAGGATAGTAGCATTGCCCCTTCTCTCTTTTTCTCTCATTTTTTTTATTCGGGCCTTCTTTTTTTTGGCCTCTTTTTTCTTTTTCTTTTCTTTTTCGTCCGGAGTCTCATCCCGACTTGTGGGGGAATCATAGTCTCTATCACCCTTTCCTCACTGGGACAATGCTCTAATAATGAAGATCATCACACTTTTATTTACTTGCAACTCAAGAATTACAACTCGATACTTAGAATAAAATATGACTCTATATGAATGCCTCCGGCGGTGTATCGGGATGTGCAATGACTCAAGAGTAACATGTATGAAAGAATTATAAAAGTTGGCTTTGCCACAAATACGATGTCAACTACATGGTCATGCAAAGCAATATGACAATGATGAAGCGTGTCATAATAAACGGAACGGTGGAAAGTTGCATGGCAATATATCTTGGAATGGCTATGGAAATGCCATAATAGGTAGGCATGGTGGCTGTTTTGAGGAAGGTATATGGTGGGTGTATTGTACCGAAGAAAGTTGCGCGGTACTAGAAAGGCTAGCAGTGGTGGAAGGATGAGAGTGCGTATAATCCATGGACTCAACATTAGTCATAAAGAACTCACATACTTATTGGAAAAATCTACAAGTCATCAAAACAAAGTACTACACGCATGCTCCTAGGAGAAGGGTTGGTAGGAGTTACCATCGCGCGATCCCGAACTCCACTCATAAGGATGACAATCAATAAATAAATCATACTCCAACTTCATCACATAACGGTTCATCATACGTGCATGCTATGGGAATCACAAACTTCAACACAAGTATCTCTCAAATTCACAACTACTCCACTAGCATGACTCTAATATCACCATCTTCCAATCTCAAAACAATCATAAAGAATCCAACTTCTCATAGTATTCAATGCACTTTATATGAAAGTTTTTATTATATCTCCCTTGGATGCCTATCATATTAGGACCAGTCTCATAACCTAAGAAAATTACCATGCTGTTTAAGACTCTCAAAATAATTTAAGTGAAGCATGACAGTTCATCTATTTCTTCAAAATAAAACCACTGTTGTGCTCTAAAAAGATATAAGTGAAGCACTAGAGCAAATGACAAACTACTCCAAAAAGATATAAGTGAAGATCAATGAGTAGTTGAATAATTATGTAACTATGTGAAGACCCTCTAACATTTAAGAATTTCAGATATTGGGATATTATTCAAACAGCAAGAAAAAAAATGATGCTCCAAGCAAAACACAAATCATGTGGTGAATAAAAATATAGCTCCAAGTAAAATTATCGATGAACGAAGACGAAAGAGGGGATGCCATCCGGGGCATCGCCAAGCTTAGGCTCTTGGTTGTCCTTTAATATTACCTTGGGGTGCCTTGGGCATACCAAACCTTAGGCTCTTTCCGCTGCTTATTCCGTAGTCCATCGAAACTTCACCCAAAACTTGTCAACTTCACAACACAAAAGTCAACAGAAAAATCTCATAAGCTCCGTTAGTATAAGAAAATAAATCACCACTGTCGGTACTGTTGTGAACTCATTCTAAATTCATATTGGTGTAGTATCTACTGTATTCCAACTTCTCTATGGTTCATACCCTCCGATACTATTCATAGATTCATCAAAATTAGCAAACAACACATAGAAAACAGAATCTGTCAAAAACAGAACAGTCTCTAGTAATATGTAACTCTCGACTTCTTCTGTCACTCAAAAAATTCTGAAAAAATAGTTAAACTTGAGAAATTTTTGCACCAATCTGTAGCAAAAAGAATCAGGTCAAAATTACGTTTCAATAAGATTCTGTAAATTATTTACTGAGCGCAAAAGTTTCTGATTTTCAGCAGGATCAACACAACTATCACCACAAGCTATCCTAAAGTCTTTACTTGGAACTTTATTGAAACAAAAGCTATAAAACATGATTACTACAGTAGCTTAATCATGTGGACACACAAAAACAGTAGGGGTAAATATTGGGTTGTCTCCCAACAAGCGCTTTTCTTTAATGCCTTTTAGCTAGGCATGATGATTTCAACAATGCTCACATGAAAGATAAGAATTGAAACATAAAGAGAGCATCATGAAGAATATGACTAGCACATTTAAGCCAAACCCATTTCCTATGCCTAGGGATTTTTTGAGCAAACAACTTATGGGAACGAAAATCAACTAGCATAGGAAATCAAAACACGCATAGCTTCAAGATTTTCAACACATAGAGAGGAAACTTGATATTATTGCAACTCCTACAAGCATATATTCATCCCTCATTATAATTTTTAGTAGCATCATGAATTAATTCAACAATATAACTATCACATAAAGCATTATTTTCATGATCTACATGCATAGAAATTTTACTACTCTCCACATAAGCAAAATTCTTCTCATGAATAATAGTGGGAGTAAACTCAACAAAATAACTATCATGTGAGGCATAATCCAATTGAAAATTAAAATCAAGATGACAAGTTTCATGGTTATCATTATTCTTTATAGCATACATGTCATCGCAATAATCATCATAGGTAGCAACTTTTTTCTCATAATCAATTGGAACCTCTTCCGAAATAGTGGACTCATCACTAAATAAAGTCATGACCTCTCCAAATACACTTTTATAAATATTGTAATAAGGTTCAACACCCTCGAAAATAGTGGGATCATTACTTCCTAAAGTTGACACTCTTCCAAACCCACTTTCATCAATATAATCATCATAAATAGGAGGCATGCTTTCATCATAATAAATTTGCTCATCAAAACTTGGGGCACTAAAAATATCATATTCATCAAACATAGCATCCCCAAGCTTGTGACTTTGCATATCATTAGCATCATGGATATTCAAGGAATTCATGCTAACAACATTGCAATCATTCTCATCATCCAAATATTTAGTGCCAAACATTTCAATGCATTCTTCATCTAACACTTTGGCACAATTATCGGAATCCTTATTTTCATGAAAGACATTAAAAAGATGAAGCATATGAGGCACCCTCAATTCCATAATTTTTTAGTTTTCCTTTTACTAAAATAGGGATAAATCAAGAAACTAAAAGATTCAATTGCAAGATCTAAAGATATACCTTCAAGAACCACCCTGCAACCAAATAACAAAGAGTCTCTTGTGTCCCCAACACACCCAATACAATGGTAAATTGTATAGGTGCACTAGTTCGACGAAGAGATGGTGATACAAGTGCAATATAGATGGTAGATATAGTTTTTTGTAATCTAAAATTATAAAAACAACAAGGTAACAAGTGGTCAAAGTGAGAAAAAATGGTATTGCAATGTTTAGGAAACAAGGCCTAGGGTTCATTCTTTCACTAGTGCAAGTTCTCTCAACAATAATAACATAATTGGATCATATAACAATCCCTCAACATGCAACAAAGGGTCACTCCAAAGTCACTAATAGCGGAGAACAAGCGAAGAGATTATTGTAGGGTACGAAACCACCTCAAAGTTATTCTTTCCGATCAATCCATTGGGCTATTCCTATAAGTGTCAGAAACAGCCCTAGAGTTCATAGTAAAATAACACCTTATTCAAACCAACACAAAGAACTTCATAGAGTGCCCAAATGTTTCTACCGGAGAGTCAAGAAGAAAATGTGTGCCAACCCCTATGCATAGATTCCCAAGGTCACAGAACCCGCAAGTTGATCACAAAAACATACATCAAGTGAATCAATTGAATACCCCATTGGCACCACGGGTATCCCACGCAAGACATACATCAAGTGTTCTCAAATCCTTAAGACTCAATCCGGTAAGATAACTTCAAAGAGAAAACTCAATCCATTACAAGAAGGTAGAGGGGGAGAAACATCATAAGATCCAAGTATAGTAGCAAAGCTCGCGGTACTTCAAGATCGTGCCAAATCAAGAACACGAGAGAGAGAGAGAGAGAGAGAGATCAAACACATAGCTACTGGTACATACCCTCAGCCCTGAGGGTGAACTACTCCTCCTCGTCATGGAGAGTGTCGGCATGATGAAGATGGCCATCGATGATGGTTGCCCCCTCTGGCAGGGTGCTAGAATAGGGCCCCGATTGGTTTTTGGTGGCTACAGAGGCTTGCGGCGGCGGAACTCTCAATCTAGGTTTCTTTCTGGAAGTTTGGGGATTTTTAGGAGGGGTTGGCATCAGTCTCACGTCAGAGGGCCCCATGGAGAGTCCACGAGGCTGGGGCGCGCCCTAGGTGGGGGGCCTCCACCCTCGTGGGGCCCACGGGACTCCCCTCCAGTAGATTTTTGTTCTAGTATTTTTTATATTTTCCAAAAAAAATCTTCATTCATTTTCAGCGCATTCCGAGAACTTTTATTTCTGCACAAAAACAACACCTCGGTAGCTCTGCTAAAAACAGCGTCAGTCCGGGTTAGTTCTAATCAAATCATACCAAAATCATGTAAAAATATTGTAAACATGGCATGAATACATCAAAAATTATAGATACGTTGGAGACGTATCACCTCGCTCCCCGTCCTCCCCCTCTTCCTCCGCACGGGCCGCCTTGCCTTGGCCGTGGTGCTGGTCGTTCGTCTGGTCCCTCGTCGGGGTTCGGTAGTCACCCGATGGGTCGTGGCGGCTTCGGATCTGGTGGCTTTGGCTGTCACCCTCCTCCCTCTGGCCCTGGTTCTTCCTCATCTGGCCAGGGCGATGGGATTCTGCACCCTCCCCCTCCCCCTCCTGTCCGTCCGTCCCCTCCGCTGACCCAGCCTCCAAACCCCAACCCTAATCTAACCTGCTTCGCATGCCACCAGCCCGGACACTTCCAGTCCCGGTGCTTCAACCCCCCGTTCTGCCTCATTTGTAGAGAAGATGGTCACCTTACCATTGATTGGCAGAAACGTCGCAAGCCCGCCCCTTTTGTGATTTATGGCCAAGGTCTCCCTGGATGTTCTTTCAACGCCCATGATAGCGAGATCCCACAGGTGGCTGTTGCGCCTGCCTTATCCAACGCTGCTATCATCACCATCAAAGACCACAAGATCTCTCCTCAGATCCTCCTTGATGAACTGAAGCTTTGGGATGACAGAGGCTGGGACTGGTAGATCCGGCAGCTTTCTGACTTCGAGTATGCGGCGGTTTTTCCTTCTAAGGGTAGCCTCAAAATGATCTCCTCTTGAACCACCTTTACTCTTCCTCTCAACAAGCTCGTGGTCTCGGTGAAGGCCGCCTCTAATAGCGCCAAACCATCTCGCCTCTCTCAGAGGTCTGGGTCCTAGTTGATCATATCCCTCCTGCCCTACGCTCTTCTGAATTTGTGATGGCTTTTGTTGTGTTGATTGGCAAACCTATCCTTGTTGATCCGGAGTCTCTCCTCGTTCTTGGCCCTGTTTGTCTCAAGCTTTGGTGTGTTGATCCTTTGTGCATTCACGGTGCTGTTGATGTGTTCCCCTTGTCCGATGGATTCAAGCTGCGGGTTCGTGTTGAAGGGGAGTGTCGGTGTCAAAACCGGCGGATCTCGGGTAGGGGGTCCCGAACTGTGCGTCTAGGCGGATGGAAACAGGAGACAAGGGACACGATGTTTTTCCCCAGGTTCGGGCCCTCTCGATGGAGGTAAAACCCTACTCCTGCTTGATTGATATTGATGATATGGGTAGTACAAGAGTGGATCTACCACGATATCAAGGAGGCTAAACCCTAGAAGCTAGCCTATGGTATGATTGTTGTTCTGTCCTATGGACTAAAACCCTCTGGTTTATATAGACACCGGAGAGGGCTAGGGTTACACAGAGTCGGTTACAATGGTAGGAGATCTACATATCCATATCGCCAAGCTTGCCTTCCACGCCAAGGAAAGTCCCATCCGGACACGGGACGAAGTCTTCAATCTTGTATCTTCTTAGTCTTGGAGTCCGCCGATGATGATAGTTCGCTATCCGGACACCCCTAGTCCAGACTCCTCAAGAGCCCTCGAACCAGGTTTCAATGACGACGAGTCCGGCGCGATATTGTCTTCGGCATTGCAAGGCGGGTTCCTCCTCCGAATAATTCATAGAAGATTGTGAACACCAGGATAGTGTCCGGCTCTGCAAAATAAGTTCCACATACCACCGTAGAGAGAATAATATTTACACAAGTTTGATCTGCTGACGTATTTTGTGGCGTGACGTCACACCCCAACCAAGCTTTTACTCGAATCGTCTTTATTATACCACCTCAGCGCGTTTAGCGAAGCGGTTTCCTTGAAACGTCTTGTCGGAGCAGAGATCGTGTTCCCCTTATTCCGGGATTCTCATCAATACGGACATGGGTAACCCAACCGCGCCCGTTGCCACGCCCCCTCCATCGAAGGCGAGTTCCAAATGGTCACGGGGACGGCTCTTGGTATTCTCCCTCTTTATAATGAGACCAAGGCCCATTCCTTTTCTTCAACCCTCAATCGAATGCGCCCCTCTCCCCGAGTTCCAACACCCAGGGCACTTACTTCGGACCTTCGACAATGTCCGGCTCCGACCTACAGGGCCGGTGGATGCCCTCCTCCGTCACGGAAGAGGACGTGCTAAAGCTGAGAGGCGCCAGGTACTTAACCTACGAGATTTCGCATAGGTTGCCTACCCAAGGGCAAGCCATTCCTACTCCCGAGCCTGGCGAGAGTGTCGTATTCGTGTCTCACCTCCGTCGGGGTTTAGGCTTCCCGATGGATCCCTTCGTGAGGGGGCTCATGTTTTACTATGGGCTGGAATTCCACGACTTGGCTCCGGAGTCCATCCTCCACATCTCATCATTTATTGTCGTCTGCGAAGCCTTCCTCAGCACTACCCCTCACTTCAGTTTGTGGCTCAAAATCTTCAACATGGAGCCGAAGATGATTGAGGGGCGTCAGGCAGAGTGCGGAGGGGCGGTTATAAGCAAGAGGGTCGATGCTCCATGGCCGAGGGCTCTTTTTATGAGGAGCTCGGCCAGGCAACAGGATCTGGTTCTATATCACCGCTCCTGTGGGCAGCAGTGAGGGCCGCCCGCCTTTCGCTCGGGCCCTCCACAACGGCTGATGTCATGGGTCAACAAAGGGCTTGACTGGGGGGGCGTCCAAGGACGTACCCCTATTGCTGGGCCGGATTTGAGACCTCCAAGAGAGGGAGATCAATCTGGTCATAGTGACGCAGGTTATGCTGATTCGACATCTTCTGCCCTGCAAACGTCGCCCCCTCCGCCTATGGGAATTCAATCCGGAGGGACCACGAGCTCTCCAACACTTCATGGGTATGACACCCGTGGAGATGTACAAACTGTTCTTCGGATCACAAGAGTTGTGTCCGGACTTGACCGAGGACGCTGGCTTAAGCTGCAATCACCTGGATACTCAAGTAAGTAGCCCTGTGTCTGGACATATCGTCCATTTATTTATCATGGATTTGCCTTTTAACCAGCTATCCCTTGGACAGGAGTGGATAGCGCAAGCAAACTCGACACGGTGTCCGCCACCCTCCCCGAGACCATTTGGATCCCGTGTTAATCAAAATGTTGGAGGTAGCGCCCGGAGGAGGGCGAAGGGGGGAACAGGGAAACTACCACCTCTGCTAAGGAGGCTCTCAACAAGGGGGGAATCAAGAATCCCTCCCTCCAGGGGGAGAAGAGGACCGCTTCCGAAGACCCGGAGGCCAAGGCCTCAAAGCGGGGAAAGAAATCTGCACCGGAAGGTCCCTGTGCGGGAGGAGTCCCGCCGCAGCCTCCCCAAAGGAATCAACCCTCCAGTGAGCCGTAAGTAGGAAAAGGGGAGTTTTGTAATAAGGGACATCCCTATTTTATTTCTAAGGATAACCGAAGTTTTTACCTTGTAGTTCAGACCTCAGCCCTTCTCAGCAGAGCTCATCCTCGGGGGACCTTTGTCCGGAGATGATGGAGAGTGAAACGCCTCCATCTGCCGCCCGTCGGGCGGGGCGGACGATCCTGAGGTGTCGTCACGGAGGGTCTCCCCGAGTCCGGCGGGGCCGGGGAGTTCGACACCCACTGGAGTACGGCCGGTGGAGCTGCAGGATCTGCTCGAGAGGGCGTCTATCTCAGAAGATCACCGCACATTAATGAGTACGGTGATTGAAAGGATCTCATCCACCGAGAGCGGTTGCATGAGGCCGTCGGAAGTTTACTGACGGGGTTTGAGGTACGCAAAAAATGACATACCTTTTGACAGTTTTGCACATAGAGTGCGCCTGATAGATAGTAGCCCCGAGACTCGGTATGTCGTCGAAAGCGACAGCGTGCCGAGGATCATAATCTCAGTTATAAAATGTTGCCTTTCCTATGCAGGTGGCGGAACGTTCGGTGGCCAGCCGGACTGATAGAGTTGCCGAGCTGAAGCGGCAACTCGACGTTGCGGATGCGGACATCGCGCTGGTCAATAAACGACTTGACGAGTCACAAGGTAGGTGGTTTCTCCGCGGTCACCTAGTAAGGGAGCTGATGCCCACTCCTTACAACATGTATGCTTGATGCGATGGTGCGCTGTTGTGGAAGACTCGCGAGCTTGCTCGAGCCAAGGAGCAAGCCGTAAAGAGTGATGCGGCTGCCTCAAGGCGCGGAGGAGCTAAAAGTCGAAAAGGCTGCTCATCGCCAAGCAGGAGGAGATGGCGGAATGGCCGTGAAACTAAAGGATGCTACCGACCGCTATGAGGTTCTTGAAAGAGAATGCCAAGCGGAGCAAGAGGACCTGAAGAAGGCCACCGCCGAAGCCAAGGATGCCTGTTCTGCAATGCAGGCTCTAAAGGAGGAACTGTGCCAGGCCGGAGACATTGCGGCTGGAAAGCCCTTTCTGCTGCGTAGGAAGTTCACGGATCCGAAGTATGCTCAGTTGGGCCAGTTCTGGGGTGCGGAGGATCCTTATCTGAATTTGGCGGCGAGTGCGGCGGACGCAGTCGTGGAATTCCGAAGCCAGAAGGATCACGAAATGGAAGAGCTTTTTTGGTCTCAATTCCATAGTCCGGAGCGTCCACTTCCGTTGACCGATCGGTTGGCTGAGTGGGCTGAGCTGAATAGATTGTCCGAATTTGCCATGACGGATGTGGTGGCTCATCTGTGGCCGGAAAGGCCCAAGCCGAAGAGTTATTTTGGCTTATTGCAGCAATTCCTTGGGGCGGTGCCGCATATCAAGGCGATGAAGCGGTCGGCATGCATAGAGGGTGCATGGATGGCTCTCGCCCATGTTAAGACATACTGGGCGGAGATGGATACCACGATGTTGCATCCCGGGGTTCGGACAAAAGCCGATTACCCGCCGAGCACTATTTTGAGGAACTCCTGCAGGGCGCTCGTTTAATAGAGTCGCAGTGCTCGAAAAATGTTATGTTCAAATGACATGTATGATTTGTGAAACCATATTTATAATGTAACGGCTTTTTATACTTGTGCGTTCAAGTATTGAAATATCTCCTGTGCGGCTGTTAATGTATGTGTATGTATAACCTGAAAGATGGCAGTCTTTGGCTTTAGCCCCCACGCACATGGTGCGGGGGTGTTTGCAAAAAAAGTGCATTTTCACACTTAATCCAACGTTTTGGTCCTTTGAAGGAGGTGATAGCATAGCAAACTAGGCAACCGGACTATAATGCTTTATCACTTTCACTTAGACATAGGAGCTCGATGGTGGGGCTACTATATAGCCCCTGGAGGCACCGCGCTCTCCGAACTCGGGGCGTGTGTGTGCCTGACCGGGAAGCGGTCCTTCATCAAAGCGGAGGAATTCTAAACATTCGAGTAGTCGATCGAGTGGTTGACCAGTCTCTCGCTATATCATGACATCGGCCGCTTTCATCGAGGTGCTCGCCCGGCGAACCGGGCACAATCGCGAGAGTTCTCCTGGTGCCGCGTTAGCCGATGGAGCGGAACGTAAGGCAGCAAAACACAGGAGCCGGGCAAACCCAACATTTGACCAAAGACATGATTCGGAGCTGATGCATATAAGGCCTAACTCGAGACACCGAACACTCCCTGAGGTATTCGGTCTTTATGATAACGGGCAGAACAATGCCCTAAGCCCCTAGTGTCCAGGTACGGGCGAGAACTTCTGACGCGGCCGATGCCAAAACGCCAGACTCCTCCTCGGTTATGGTAGGAAATCGGGGGATGTGTATCAACAAGAGACAGTAAGAAAGGTTTACGAAGGGTCTTAATCTGAAAAGAATCCTTGCAACGGGTCCCTGCTGCACGTCTGCGCCTGTGTCTCTGTTGTGCTGTATCCAGGACGGGTGTAGCACGTGGTTCATCTATAAAAGAGAAGAACTTAGTTTGGAAAAAAATATCATGCAAAAAATGTATTTAAAACAGATTATGATTTGGAAGATGAATAAAGTTGAGCTTTATTGGCTCTCATTGTTCATACGTGCAGCCCCTTGTAAAGAGGTATGCGGCTGGGAAGCCCCTTGTTTGTTTATACCGGACTCGCATAACCGTGTCCGAGGTCTGAATGACCTGTTTTTAGGGGCTTTGATCAGCAAGGCCGGATTAGTGTGTGGCTGTCAAGGCAGTCTCACGTTTTTCCGTGGTCAAGGAACACTCGGAGTTACCCTTTAATGAGATTATGCAGCGTGGACCAGGCATTTTAAGTGTAAGAGACGCGTAATGTGGTATTGCGTTAAAGCGGGCGAAAGCTTCGCGTCCCAGTTGTGCTTGATGGCTACTTTTGAATGGGGCGATATGGAAGATTAGTGCGCGACGAAAGTTGTCGGATGAACCAAACACAACCTCTAGTAGTACAGAGCCTGTACAATTGGCATAAAGGCCTGGCGTCACTCGTTTGAAGGAAGTGCTGCTATGGCGAATTTTGGTAGGGTCTATCCCCATTCTGCGGATGGTGTCCTGGTATAGCAGGTTTATATCGCTACCGCCATCCATTAGGACTTGTGTGAATTGTAGTCCATCGATTATGGGATCCAATATCAAAGCAGTCCCTCCTGCATTTCGAATACTTCTGGAGTAATCATGATGGTCGAAAGTAATTGGTTTTGACATCCATTTTCGAGACTCCGCTGGGGTGGACCGTGCGGCGCGTGCTTTAGCAGGTGCCTCACTATTTTTCCTTGTTATCACATGAAGTGAGTTCACTGTTTTGACTTCTAGTGGGAAAGTCTTCTGTTTTTCGGTGTGCTGCTTGTGGGGTTCGTCATCGTCTTCGCTTGGTGTGTCGAGCCCCTTGCGTTCGGCGTTAAGTTGGCCGGACTGCTTGAAGACCCAACAATCTCTGTGGGTATGGTTTGCAGGCTTCCCGGGGTACTGTGGATTTGACATATCCTATCCAAGATTTTGTTTAGGTTGGATAGCTCGTCCACCGTTGTCCTTAAGAGGCGGTGTTTTGTTATTCGCCGAGAGCTTTTGAACCCGGCGTTGACCGCCGTGCTATTTGGGCCATTTTCCTTATTCCGGCGCTAATCTTTTTTGCGTCGTGATTTCCCATTTCCATCCCTGACTTCAGATGTACTCGGGTCACTGGTGCTGCATCTTGCCAGCCAGCTATCTTCCCCCGCGCAAAAGCGGGTCATGAGGCTTGTTAGTGCGGCCATTGTTCTTGGTTTTTCCTGGCCGAGGTGTCTGGCGAGCCATTCGTCTCGGACGTTATGTTTAAAGGCTGCTAAGGCTTCGGCGTTCGGACAGTCGACTATTTGGTTCTTTTTGGTGAGGAACCTGTTCCAGAATTTGCGTGCTGACTATCCGGGCTGTTGAGTTATGTGACTTAAATCGTCTGCATCCGGAGGGGGGACATAAGTTCCCTGAAAATTTGCTCGAAAGGCATCCTCAAGCTCTTCCCAACTTCCGATGGTATTTTCTGGGAGGCTTTTGAGCCAATGCCGAGCTGGCCCTTTGAGCTTGAGGGGTAGGTATTTTATGGCGTGGAGATCGTCTCCTCTAGCCATATGTATGTGTAGGATATAATCCTCAATCCGCACCGGTCATTGTTCCGTCATATGCCTCTATGTTTACGAGTTTGAATCCCGCTCGAAATTCATGATCCAGTACCTCATCGGTGAAACATAGTGGGTGTGCGGCGCCCCTGTATTTAGGTGTGCCGTTATTTTCGAACACTCGGCCTGTTGTGTTGCTTCCTAGAGCCTTCTTTTTTGGCCCATAGATGGACCTGACCGGGCCATCCTTTTTGCGAGGATCCTTATGTGGATCGTGTGCCGGCTTGTGTGCGGCGCCACTTGCCGCTCTTAGCCTGTCATTAGGTCGTCTATCCGGCCAGGCGGCCTCTTTGTTTTTTGACTGTGGGGGCTCTTCGGCCTCCTCGTCAAATTCGGGCAACAGCTTGCGCTTCGGGTAGCTCTTTGCTTGGTGACTATCGCCGTATTTATCTGTGGTCTTGAGTACTTTTCTCCTTCTCATTCTGAGTACGTCTTCTGCTGTTTTGAGCTTCTGCTTCTGCTTCTTCGCAGTGGCGACGAGCCTTTTGTGAAGGTTCTTATGCTCCGGTGATGTGTCCGGCGTGAGATCGTCTGGACTGTTGTTTTCGCCGGGGATGGGTTGCTCGTCCAATTCACATGATGACATTCCGAGAATGTTATACCAAGGCCGCTTGGCAAATCTTGGTACATTCCAAGAATGTTTAACACCCGCTCACAACAGGAGACAAGAAGGGGACGCCGGATGACATAAGAGTGCCGGATTACAAAACGGACAACGGGGAAAATGCTCGGATGCATGAGACGGACACGTATACAAAATGGGATGCACATGATGACATGATAAAATGCAACACGCAAGCAAATGACATGACAACTATGGCGAATAACTGACAGACACCTGGCGCATCGAACTCGGGGCGTTACAACACTCCTCCACTAACAAGAGATCTCGTCCCGAGATCTTAGGACCGAGACGGAAGGGAAAAAAGGATGAGGTGAAACAAGAACTCAAGAGAAGAAGCAAAGAATCAAGAGCACTCGAGAATAAGAGAGGAACGACGAGAATGACGAGAATCGGAAGCTCACGGAATCAGATAGACTATGAAACCACTCCTGTTAGAACGAGATAAGAAACAAATAAGATTGAAAGGATTTAGGCAGCACATCGGCTGAAAATGGAAGGAATAGAACATGAACTTGAGAGGATGGAATGATACTTGATGAAGACATGACACAAAATCTCCGGAAAGAATTGAAAGAGTTGAATGAAAAGAACGGAGAAGAAAATAACAACTTGTGCCACGAATGAAATTGAAAGCATCTTTAGAAGGAAGGTTTAAACCGAGTTGTTGAGAAAATCAACAACGAAAAGAATAAGTTTGTTGTGGTCTTATAGGTAACATCTAAAGATCATAAGGTGATAACCGGCCACAAACGGAAATGATTGGATAGTTGAGAAGAACGAAGAAATGTAAAACTCCACTTCAAAAGAATACAGAGAATTAATTACACTTCGAGACGCGAGAAGAAAAGATACTTGAATTTCTCCAACAAAGTCTTGATGAACTCTTGAAGAATGAACTAAATCATGAAGAACCACCATGAAGAACTCCGGTGACAAAAGGGTGATGAGATAGAATGAAGGAAGAAAAATAAGATGAGCCTTGCAATGATTTAGATGGAGGTTCCGACGAAATGGTCGAGGGAATTTGAACTACGGAAAAGAAATGATGAAAACACTTGGAACTAGAATTTTTTCATTAAGAACAAACTCCGAAGAAAAGGGATTACTCACTTGGATTAAATAAGAATAAGATTTATTGTATGCTTATCCTTCATCAAATTAAACTGATGACAAGCAATGGATATTGCATACTACTTATTCTTCTTGAAAAGGATTGAGAAGTGACATAGCGCCACCTTTAGGAAGGTCCTCAATGAACCACCGTTGGGATTCGAAAGAACGAATGGATTAAAATGATAATCAAGAAAAAAGAATCTAAAAGAACCACCGTTAGAGTTCAGAAATGACTGATGAAAGAGACTGAATCACTGGGAAGAACTAGAAGAACAAATATGCTTGAGGGGATTTAGATACAAGAGAACAGGAAGAACTCGAGCTGATTAACGAACATTTGGACGGAGCGCCGGGATAATTGGATAACGGTAGATGAAATGTGAGGACGAAGAATTCTTCTGGAACGATGGCCTCCGGTGAAAAGAAACGGGAAACCAACTTCTGACATACTCCGGATGGGTAAGAAAAAGAATATCTGACAAATGGAATAATTCGAGAGGATAACATGAAGCTAGAACCGCAAATCTTCGAGAGAACAGACAAGATTTAGAGGAAAAACTCTTCTTCGATCTTCAAACATTGAGAAGGACGACGAGAAACACCACCAAAATTACTGAGATACTCCGGGAGGATGAAAAAAGAGGAAGGGTTGAACCAAAGATGAAAAGAATTTGAAAGAGATATTGTAGAAGGCATCTGACTGATGAAATTCATTCTTACGTCAAACTCGAAAAGAATTAGGAATGGCTCCAGAATAATTAGAAGAGTTAGGTAAGATTCTGGGCAAAGACCTGTGGGTTAGGGCCCACTAAAAGAAAACACCATTGGAAAGGATTGTTGAAGAGATGGATGATGCACCGGAACAATTGAAATATTTGAATGAGGTGACAACCTCGAATTAATTGGAACACAGACAAATCTCCTGAGATGTCTTCCGAACTCCGGAATGATTGAATGGCGAGAGGAAAACGAGCAAGAGGAAACACTTGAGTCGAGGGAAAGAATATAATCACCCGAAAAACTTGAATTGAGTCCACCGGAAAAGAGAAGAAGAATGTCTAACAAAAGAGAATTCACCGGTTGAAACAATTGTCGAAAGACTGAAGAGGCTCCACACGAATGACACTGATGCTCGAAAGAGACTCAAGCCCCATTAAGAAGAGGGTGGGAGGGCGGGAAAACAAAGACACTTGGAAGGGGGAACCGACGAATATCTTGAAGAGAAAACACCGGTTGAAAGAAAACAAAGGCTTCACACGAGTAGGATGGATACTCGATTACGGACTCCGGCTCTGAGATGAAAAAGGGGTGGGTGGGTGGGAAAAAGAAAACAACTGAGGATTGAACTTGGCAATGATGAAGAGGCTCGAGTCAACTTGACGAGAAATGCACCGGATAAAAGAGCTGAGAACCAACGACCGAAAAACCAACTGCGTGATCCTAAAGAAAAATTTGAAGGGGAAGAGGAGTAATTCAAAACACCTACGTCAAGATTCCTGACTTGAGCGATGAAGGGGCTGAGGAGTAAAAATAATTCTACTCTCCTATATAACTAGACTCCGAAAACAGTTTTCCTCTAGACTCAACAACGGCCAAACTACACGATCAATCAAGGGGGCTCCTATGGTCGGTCGAGGCTCTGATACCAACTTATCATGCCCAAGATGCGACCCTATCATAAAGGAACTCAAAGGTCCCACCAAGGATAGAAGCGCATCTTGAAGACGCTTTTGCAAGGTGGATATCATTACATCAACATTACATAATAGATAGGGATACATACATAAGGCATACAATGTCACACGAATACATCAATACATCATCCATAAGATCAACATCCGACTACGGATGAAACACAAACAGAAGCTCAAACGACATCCACCCTGCTAGCCCAGGCTGCCGACCTGGAACCTATCCCCTGATCGAAGAAGAAGCAGAAGAAGAACTCCAAAACAAGCAAACATCACTCTCGTGTCAAGATCATCGCATAACCTTTACCTGTAACTGTTGTTGTAGTAATCTGTGAGCCACGAGGACTCAGCAATCCCATTACCATGGGTATCAAGACTAGCAAAGCTTAATGGGTAAGGAAGGGGTAAAGTGATGAGGTTGCAGCAGCGACTAAGCAAGTATGGTGGCTAACATACGCAAATACGAGCGAGAAGAGGGCAAACGGAATGGTCGTGAAGCTAGCAATGATCAAGAGGTGATCCTGAACTCCTACTTACGTCAAACATAACCCAAAACCGTGTTCACTTTCCGGACTCCGCCAAAAAGAGACCATCACGGCTACACACGCGGTTGATGCGTTTTAATTCGTATCTGGTGTCAAGTTCTCTACAACCAGACATTAACAAATTCCCATCTGCCACATAACCGTGGGCACGGCTCTTGAAAGTTTATACCCTGCAGGGGTGTCCCAACTTAGCCCATGATAAGCTCTCGCGATCAACGAAGGATATACCTTCTCCCAGGAAGACCCGATCAGTCTCGGAATCCTGGTTTACAAGACATTTCGACAATGGTAAAACAAGACCAGCAAAGCCGAACGAATGTGCCGACAAATCCTGATAGGAGCTGCATAGATCTCGTTCTCAGGGCACACCGGATTGTCCAAACTTCCGGTAGGCCATCCCAGAGTTGCCCCTGGTGGCCCCGGCGGCTGATAGGTGAGGCAAATGGTAACACCAAGGTTGGGCATTGCTGGAGGAGTTTTATTCAAAGCGAACTGTCAAGGGGGTCCCATAAATCACCCAACCGCGTAAGGAACGCAAAATCCAGGAACATAACCGGTATGACGGAAAGTAGGGCGGCAAGAGTGGAACAAAACACCAGGCATAAGGCCGAGCCTGCATTAATTAAATAAGAGATATTGTGATATCCCAACATAATCTGTCCATCATGGAGCAATCTTTAACTTCACCTGCAACTAACAATGCTATAAGAGGGGCTGAGCAAAGCGGTAACATAGCCAAGCAACGGTTTGCTAGGCAGGGTAACAAAGGTTAGAGGCTGACATGGCAATTGGGAAGGCTTGAAGAACAAGTGATAGGAAGCGCAGCATAGCGATAGATCGAAGCAACTAGCATAGCAATGATAGTAATGAGATCCAAGGTGACGGTCATCTTCCCTGAAATCCCGCTAGGAAGAAGAATGAGTCCATGAAGAAGATGGAGCCATGAAGACGAACCAAGAGTAGACGAACAAATCCTCACGATCGCAACGAAACGGGAACTATCGAGAAGAAGCACACAACATGGTAAACACACCACACATATGCACAACCAAGCATGATGCATGAAAAAGCTACATGAAGCTACTCATGGCAAGAGATGATGCATACAAGAGCAACACATCAAAGCAAGGTTAAATGAGGCCGGAAACAACATATAACAATTCCCGTAAGTCCTCATATGCAAATTTAGAAATTGGTCCAGAACTGAATAAACCTTATGTTCAAGTTGTTAAACAGCAAGTTAAGATGCACCAAGATGATCTACACGAGATTCTAGTCAAGTTAGACATAAAGTTCATTTAGTTCGGAGCTACGGCCTAGAAGATATGAGCAAAACAAGTTAAACATGACATTGATGCAAAATGCATACAAACATCAAGAAAACACCTCAAAACAAGGATGCCACATGATAATATGAAACTACATGCAAAATCAAGCAAGTTTCATATAGAGCACACTCAAAACGGAGCAACAGTTCAACACATACACTCTATACAAGTTTAAAGGACAAGCTGTCCAAAACAGCAACTAGGCATCTAGCAAGCATCAAAACAATATGCTACAGAAACTCAACGTGAAAACAAAAGGCATGGACATGATTTATAGGTAATGCATGACAAAAGATAAACACTGAGCTATCTCCAGAAACTACTAGAACATGCTGCAAAGGACATGGCAAGATTGCAAATAATAACAGTTTCAGGCTTAGCAGAAATAACATCAGGTTGCAATGTTTAGAGCTATTAAACTACATGTCACAGGAACTTAACATGGCAAACAAAGGCATGGCATGAATATACTAAGTGCATAGAACAAAAGTCCCTTACTGACCATGAGCCAAAAAGGCATAGAAAATATGATGGCACCCATGCAAACATGGCAAATGATATGACAGATTCAGACAAGGCAGGAACAACAATAAGTAGGCATGTTGGTGAGCTTGTACCACTCACCACAGAGTAATACATGGCATGGCAAGGTAACTAACAGTAAGAATACATGCTTCTGAATCTAAACATGGCAAGAGCAAGTCCATAGCATGATTGGATTACTCACAACAATCATGGCAACATTGAACTTAATGTTAACAGGCTGACAGCAACAATATTTAGCAATTTCAGAGCATGATTAAAACAAGCTAGAGCAGGCTATAAATGCAACCAGGGGCATGACTGGATAGAGCATGATATGGATAACAAAACATCCTTAGTGAACATCTCCATATTATGCATAGAATGACTTGTAGCTGCAGGTTTACATAGCATCACGATATAGCAGAAACAGTCTATCAAAAATAGTAACAACAAGTACACTACTTCACGACCTCGATGCACTCACTACAAGACTCACAAAACTACATGGATTGCACCACTGTAAAGATGGCATGATGTAGTTCAAAACACATGTAGGGCTCAAGCTCATAATATGCACACATCAAATGCAACAAAAATGACAAACCATCAAGTTATAACAGTTTCAGCAGATTAACATCATATAGCACTCTTGCAACGATGATTCAGGCATCAAGATGAACTCAAATGAACATGGCACAATGGAATGAAATGAAGAGCATCTCACAGCGAACATTTTGATATATCATACATGCAAAATGGAGCTAGGAGCAGAAAGTTATGATATGATAAACAGGGCAACATAAAATGGTTTTCTGAGGACTTGGTGAAAAACTACCAGCGCGGGATCCAGATCGGGGGAACTCCATTCCTCGTACAGAGCAGCCATGGCGGAAGTCAACGCCGACGGGGAGGGGGCGTGGGGCTCCGGCGGGGCTCGGGATGGCCGGGAATGGGTCTGTGGAGGCGTGGGCTTGCCGGATCCGGGCAAGGCGGCGGCGGACGGAGCTTGGGGCGGCGTTGACCGGAGTTGGAGCTTGGGGCTGCCATCCATGCGTCCTGGAACAGGAGAGAGATCCTGAGGGAGAGCCTGGGAGGAGGAGAAGGAGAGACGGGGCGGCAGGACCTGAGATCGGCGGCACGGAGCAGTCCGGCGAGGTCGCCGCAGTTGGTCTCCGGCGGCGGGGCGGTGAGGCATTGCGGTGCGGGATGGGATCGGGAGGAGCTCGGGCTTGCGGAGGAGCGGGGGCGCGGCGGCTGGGCTGCCCCGGGCCCCGATGGGCTCGGCGGGCTACGCCCGGGCCTAACGGGCCGCGGCGGCACGGGGAGGAGCTGGGGTGACGACGGATGACGTGGCAACACGTGATTGGCTCGGGCGCGGTGGTGGACATGTCCGGCGGCTGTAGGATTTGTCCGGCGGCGCGAGGTGGAAGGAGGCTAGGGTTCATGCACGAAAAATGGAGGGGAGGACCTATTTATAGGTAGAGGGAGCTAGGAGAGTCCAAATGAGGTGTGGTTTTCGCCCACACGATCTTGATCGAACGACCGAGAGCATGGAGATGGATTAGATGTGTTATTTGGCCATTTTGGAGGGGTGTTGGGCTGCACACAAAAGAGGCCTTTGCAGTTACCCGGTTAACCGTTGGAGTATCAAACGACCTCCAAATGGCACGAAACTTGACAGGCGGTCTACCGGTCCTATACCAAGGCCGCTTGGCAAATCACAGTCTATTCCGAGAATGTTTAACACCCGCTCACAACAGGAGACAAGAAGGGGACACCGGATGACATAGGAGTGCCGGATTACAAAACGGACAACGGGGAAAATGCTCGGATGCATGAGACGGACATGTATACAAAATGGGATGCACATGATGACATGATAAAATACAACACGCAAGCAAATGACATGACAACTACGGTGAATAACTGACAGACACCTGGCGCATCGAACTCGGGGCATTACACACATCTTAAAAGACTGTGGCTACTCTTGATCAACCCACTCTAGGTAAGAACACTTTCCTTCATACTATAATATTTGAAACTGGATCAGTAACAATTGTTGGGGAAATGGGTTTTAGCAACATAGAAAATCACCTATACTTAATTTGAAAAACTGAAGAAACATGTTAATTATGACAAATCTTCTCAAAAAGATCAATCTGCAAATGAATTAATTGCTACTGAGACAACAACCAAATTCTGAAACATCAGAAGCTATTAAAAAACATTATAATTGTGCACCATAGGAGCCTTCTCAGGCATTCTGTGTTTTCAGCCATCCGATCAAGCTTTTGAACGTTCCTGACCATTTGATGTGCAGCACTTCCCGCGGTAGAAAGATTTACGGGTTAGCATTGTTGCGGGTCGGGCGTGTCATCAATTAGGCAGTTGCTCCTGTAACAAAATATGCAGTTTCTGGTTAAGTTGGGTCACATGTACGTACGCGGACCTGTTACTCATCACCCGTTCAAGCTGGTTGACCGCTTCTCCACCCCACGACTTATCCTCCATCTACGCTGCTCCCTTGCCCTCTCATCCATGACATGAATCCTAAGCACGCGGCGGCGGCAGCCCCCTCCCCGGCGTCAGCCCTCATGACATCAACTTTTGTCCTTTACGTCAGCGTCGGCCCTAGGTTCGGCGTGACCGCCATTGTGGGGCACTGACTGCCGCTGCATCTGCCTTCGTTGTTCTGTCCACCTTCTGCGTCTTCGCCTTCTTCCCCTGCCTTCCCTACTCGTACAATTGCGGGTGCAGATTGTGGACATCGATGACAAGGGAGACAAAAATAAAAAATCTTGAGGTCGCGCTTGGAATCCATGGCACTAGGTTTTAGCAAAATAGGGGCGCGTGGTGCTGCTACCGCCTTGTTTACATAGTTTCTATCATTTTTTAATTGTTGATTCCCTTGTGCCACAGGAAATATGCAACTCACATTGCCAGATCGAAGCTACAAGTTCTTGGTGCGTTTCTTTGTTCTCTCTATTCGTGCTTTATTTTAATTCATCTTTTCAACCCTCACTTCTCTCTCACCATAGTGGTCCTCTCATCTCACTTTGAATGTACTCCGTGTATCCTGCACATACTGTGTGACTGTGTCTACTTCATCTGCTACTTATTATCTTGATTTTTTTATCTCAGTTGTGCTCGATCGAGTGATAAATGTCAGGATACTTAGTGGTTATAGTGCGAGGATAATTTAGCAACGAACACTGCTGCTTAGATTTTGTGTCCCAATTATCCATGATTTGGTGCTACATCATGGACAAGTTTAATTAATATCATGACTATGCAAAAATCAAAAATAAATTGGAAGGAGATGAACTGAAACTAATCTCACAAAAAGATCACTCAATGCAAACATATCTGCCCGATACAGTAGCTGATATGTAAAATGACACAAGAGGTAGAAAAATAATCAATTGGTTGAGGCGTAATACAAGATAAATTCATATTCATATGTTATAGTATATAAGTGATTCCTACTTGATAGTAGGAGAATCCATGTCAATGGGAACCTGTGCAATAGTTAGCTCACTAGTCTCTGACAAAAATTGTACTATATATTATATTGCTAATTAGTTTTTGGAGAAATTATATTTTGTACCACAAAATTGCAGGTGTGGTGTTACTTAGTTACAAATATTGTAGGGTGTTTTTGGGCTTAGCAAACTTGACCACGGTATGTAGATTCAGATTTTCAATTCATGTGTGTGCTATGCAATCTAGTTTGGTTCAAGTTTCTAATCCATGTATAAATAGATTGCTGGTGTATTACCTCTTAGCAAACTTTGACTTGTGTTATATGTAGCTTTCGCACAATCAATTATTTTCAGGTAGATTCTGGTGGTCAACTAAATCAAGGATAAATTAGATGTTACAACAAGAGAAAATGTACAAAAGTAACGGAGAACCATAATGATCAATGGTTTTACATTTTACATGGCAATAATGGTTTCATGTTATGGAATTTTGTAGGAACAAGCATGGGAATCCTTGAGGAATACCCAGGCCAAAGCCAACACTGTTAAATTCATTATGTGTTTCTCCAGGTCTCATCATTGGCAAACCTTCATGATGCTTGGATATTTGGGATTGATCTCAACATTTGAACATGACTTATGCTCAGTAATCAACCACACTTTGCACAGTAAAACACATGGAGTTGTTTTGAATGCAAAGCATCTTTGCTAAATTGAGGGAAATGATATAGCCCTATTTTAGTTCACATGTTGCATAGAGGTTATCCAAGATGAAAAATGAAGTATGGAGGCCCCAAGGGAAACAATCAGCCCATGCAGCTGGGGCATAGAGTAGTTTGCGTTGGTATGTTCTGCTTGCTTGCTCTCAAATGTGTGCTTGCACTGTTAGAGATAGAAATGGCAAGTAGTCTTTTTTCCATTTGATATAATTGGTATTCCTTTTTTCGTTGCTTTCCAATCTATTCAAGATAAAAGTGTTTAATTGATTGTTCTTTTTTTCTCCATATATTTATGCATCTTTTTTACTTAGTAGCTTCCTTCTTTCACTCTATATTATCTTTCTAGGCTGCCATTGTTTGACGTGATACTGTAGAAAAGTGGAACTTTGTGTTTGGCTCTCTAGGCATTTATTCATACTGTAGTGCATGCCATGAGCATAAGGCAATGCAACCTCCAAATATTACCTCGTCAGTCTTAGTCAAACTAAGGCATTGAATTGGAATTGACACTAGAGAAATTACATAATTAAAAATAGGAGACCGGATTTCCTTATCCTAGATGTAGGTGTAATCCCTTATCCTGGCCGTTCTTTTCAACACAAGTTCTCGAGATGTGGATCATGTATACAATATCTAACCATGCTTGCAAGCTGTAGCAACAGTAATCACACTTCTGTTCTTTGCGTCTTTTTCCACTTTCTCTATGTGAAAAAAGTGCTTGGCTCTCATATTTCCTTTTTTAGAGAATGTTGGCACTTATTGATAAGAGAAAATCATTACAATCATGCTCTTATATCTCTAAATTTGTTCTAAGACCTTCACTTAAGGCTTTACAAAGGGAAAATACATGCAAAGATTCGCTATATTTATTTTTGTCCCATGTTGAGAAGATTTAATGTATGGGAATTTACTACGGGATCTTTCAGTATTGATTCAGTTGTTATGTGTGCACTTGAACTTTTTGTTGGGAGTACTTCAGGATCATGTGAAAATACATAGTTATTGTTCTTCAAAGCAATTGTCAGATAGCTAGCTAAATGGTTGAAATAAATGAAGCAGATAAGAAGTTCAACTACATCACCAAAAATAGGAGTTCAATTGTCTCATGCATCCATTTTGTTTTGTATTCCTACCATTTTATAGGAAAAATAGACGGGTGCAGCAACACGCGCCGGCATGGTCTAATAATTAAATACAACAATGCTACAAGTTCTTCCTCATGTACTATAAATAACTAATTGAACATTTTATGAGGAAGCTAAATATAACTACAACAACATAGCGACAGTGTTTGGATGACAGCAAATTGATACTAACAGGTGTGTACATGCACAAATTTAGTAACATAGATCTAATAGTACTAAGGCCGTCCACTATGTATGCCAAAACCAATGTAAAGACAACTATTGCTACATTTTGCACCAGTGCCCTGCACTAGCGAGCCGATGCAGCGGAAAAAAAATCACGGACCCGGACTCCGGAGCACCTAGTTGCTCTGATGCCTAGTTCCTTCGTGCCATAAAGATTTAGTATTTTACTGCTTGTCTGCTCGAATGTGTGGACCAAAGTTGGCGGCACAAAATGCTGAAGCGGTGGCAAATAATTTTCTAATGGCACCGCTGATGAGATGGCAACATTTTCAGATACTAGGTACAATCTGTGACACTGTCTGAGGATGCGTTTGGTTGAAGGTGTGGTATGAATGGGTTGGACAGTGACAGTGTTTGAATCACATCTAACAAATGATTTGTAACAACAAAAGAGGGGCTAACCTTCTCTACACATGACAAAAACTTCTTCCCACTGACCATAGATTCAAGCACAACTAGCTTCACACATGGAGATTGATGGTGACAACGAGGAAACAAATCTTCAACCACCCCGCTCCATTCGTTGCAACTGATGGTCCTAGGTAGCTAGAAGAGGAAGAAATTACACAAATCGACCGCCGGGTTAAAATCCTTCGTTCCAAGTCATAGCCCGAGAGAGAGAAGAGAGGCACACCCGGGTGGTGAAGGAGTCGTGGAACCGCTGGAGATGTCATTGAAGAAGACCATGGCGACCTCGGCGGTAGGATGCGAGACGACGAGAGCGAGGAAGCAAGCGAGGAAGCGGCTATAGCTTAGGAAGGAAGGAGGAAACAGGAGACATGTGACTTGTGGTCGGGGAGAAAAGGGGGTGGGGAAGGGGCGGGGGTAGATATTTCAGTGGTAAGCCAAAATTTTTGATATGTGGAGGGAAACTATGCGCGCGGTGCCGCCGGACACCATTCACTTTGAACGATTGTGTGCATGGCAAACGATTCTTCTGCTTTACGAGAATGGGATGAGTTTGACAATTCAAATTTTGGTGGAAATTTCCCCGGGTACTGTCCTCGTCCACGTCATTGCATAATTTATCATCGCTCGCTCATTTGGGCATACAAAAGAGCGTATAGCACACATACCACACTTACTGAATTGAGCAATTTTAGTAATTAAATAGAGCCAGTTGACCTAAACATTGCTCTAACAAAAGACCAGAAGAATGGCTCCCTCCTCCCCCTCCTCCTCCTCCCCCCTCTCTCCCACCAGCTCCACACCATGGATCTAGCCTCTGATCTTCATCATGGATGGTCTCCTACACTAGGATTTCAATCCTGGCCTTGCGGTTGCCGATCAGGTACGTCGATGGTTTGGAGAAACGGTCCATTTCTCTCCTTCTCGCCCTACCAAGCAGTTTTTCTTGGTGGTCTCTTTCTCTTCGGCCTCCTTCCCTCTCTCTGAAGATTCGGTGGTCATGGCCCTTCAATGTTGCATTGGAGGTCATCACAAAGGTTTAAAGGTTTCTAAGATCAATGAAAGATCGTTTAGCTTCTCTGTGGCCGGGAATAAAGTTGGTCATTTCATATATCGGCTCAAGGACCGCATATGGCCAGACTTTGTTTGTCACTTCCATCTTTTCAATGGTCATTTTTCTCGGTTTTCTCATTTCAATTCGTCGTGGCATGCAGATGAGGAACTGAAGGATATTTCTGCCAGGAAGCCTATTGCGATTAAGTCCAATTTGGGTTCATTTCAAGATGGAGCATCTTTACACCCCTCCTCCTTACAGGAGTTGGGTAAGTTTAACTTGGTTCCTTTGTCTACGATTGCTTTCTCCAATTCTCATCATGATGAAGCTTCTTCATCCTTGGCAAACGTTCAACCACATGCTCATGAGCAGTTTTCCCTCAATTTTGGTACTATCCAATTGGACATTAATGTCACGGAGCCTGTCACGGCCGCTGTTGGCCAGACACATTTAATTACTCAGTATCAACGGCAAGCGGAATCGAAGGAATTAGTGTCACCTTCCTATCTGCTGTTAGGACGCTTTAAATGCGCCCTCCGACGCGATTACCCTCCTTTGCCACAATGTTTTCTGGCCTCGGCGTTCAAATATGCACCTCCATTTTCGGCCTGGCCACCTATTCTATTGGTCCAACATAAGGTGGACTTGGCCCAAGGCTGCTACTTGGAGCAAGACATTTCTAAGCTTTCTTCTCGCCGGGCTAACTGTGCGGCCATTGCCTTCAATGGGGCCACCAAAAGATTGTTTGCCATGCTCGGCTTATTTGTTTTAAATGCTCGGCTCCTGATCACAAGGCGATTCATTGCCCTTTGACAAAACAGTTGCCTAATCCAGGCATTCAAATACTTGGAAATGAGCAGAAACAATCTGAATCCTCCGATTCGCCTTTCCCTCCTAAGCTTATCTCTCGGAGGCTGCCTACTGCTACTACAGCCGTCCGATGCACTGCCTGTGGGGCCTATGGACATGTGGCTCGATCCTGTTTTCACAGGAGAAGACGAGAAGGCTAGCGATGGATTCCCAAAAGGAAACTTTCTTCCATTCCTACCCCTCACGCTCCGCATTCCACTCTGCCCTCGATTGACACACCACCTACGCCACCGCCCAGTCCTGTCCTTTCACCATTGCTGCCACCCTCACTGCCACCCTCCTCGTGACTCCAATGGCCAACTACCCGCTTAACCCTGTGCCGTTCCTGCCGCCGGGGTTTGCCGTCGAGCCTGGTCCGCCTAATCGCGTTGTCCGCAGTTGCATGGTGGTCAGGCCGATTCTGCCCCTCAGCCACGAATATCTCGCCATCACCGAGACCAGTCAGTACGTGCCTCTCCATCGTCAGGCAGCCATCCGCCACACCATCACTGGATTGTTGCAGGAATCGCAACTCTTCACTATTGAGGTCAGCGACCACCCTTTCGGTATTGGGATTTATGGCTTCGTAGATTCGTTCATGCGCGACACTGTTGTGGCTACCCCCTAGAGCTTGAAGAAGAGGATTTACTTATCACGTTTGTGCCGCATAATGAGGATCTTAATCGCCGCTCCACCACCTTTGGGCCGGCCATTTGGTTGATGTATTTTGGATTTCCATATGACTACCAGACTGACTACTACATCAACAAATCTCTTGGGAGTTTTGGTTCTTTGATCTCCTGGTATAAAACTAGACAGGACCGACGCTTCATGCTGCTCAAAGTTTAGGTTATTCATCTTCGTCTGGTACCGAAGAGCTTTGTGGTTTGGCAATTGGGTGGAGCCCGTGATTGTTGGACTGTCCAAGTTACGATCCTGCGTAGTAATGACTGGAACGGGCTTCTCCCAGAGGTTCCACCAGCTGGCGAGGAACCACCGCCTCCGGACGGCAACCCTCACCCACAGTTTGGCCCTAACCTTAGTGCCGAGCAGCTCTATTAGCAGCAGGTTCACAACTGGTTAGTTCAGAACGCTGCACCCGCTCCAGCTCAGGACAATGGTGGTTGGGGAGACCGGCCTGCGGATCCAGCTCCGCCTGCTCCGCCTGCTCCTTCGGTGGCCATGCCTCCGCACCTCATGAACTTTCAGGCTTGTTTATTTGCGCAATGTCTGACTTTTGATGATGGCATCACTCCTGAGAACAACATCACTGATAATGCTGTGGATGCCTGGAATGACTCTGTTATGATCTCTGACGACAGCATCGCTGACTCTGTCTTGGCATTGCTGTTTATGGATGATCTAGTTGCTGTCCAAGATGTGCCTGTTGTTCAGTCTGCTGACAATGAGGTTTTGACAGTCACTGTAGATGTTCATCATCAGGGTTTGAGTTTTGGTCTTTCAACTCAAGGTACTAACCTCATGAATCTTCTGCTATCTGACCCCATCCCAAGGCAGCAACTCAATGCCTCCATTTATCTTGCTCTGCGCCCTCTTCTGGCCACTATGGGGCCATGGGCTCAAGGAAATGGGATTAGACAGGACCATTTTCGAGTCGAAGTTCAGGTTTCTGTGGGTGAAAATGGACTGCAGTTTGTCTCTGTCCCTCAGACTGTGGCACCTGCCTGCACTGTGCTTCTTTAGGAATTGCCTGACAATGATGAGCTCTCTTCTCTGCAGGTTGAGTCTGCTCCAGTTGCTGATTCTGCCTTGGTGGTTTTTCATCCCCCCAATCTGGATCAAGAGAGCTCTGATGTGCCTGCTGGTGATCTCACTTTGCCTGCTCCCATTACCTCCGATCCAGATGATCGTATGGACGCTACTCAGCCGCATTTGGAGATGCTCGCTGTTCCTGCTCCCAGCTTTTCTGCTGAGATTGATGCCATGTTGCCTTCGTTGGTGTCTCATAGTGAAATTGCACTTGCACCCACCCTGCCCGCTGATGCTGATCTCTTGGGTAACTGTAGCACTGATCCAATGCCCTCTACCCTTCGCAAAGGCAAGAGCCAGGCCCCCATTGATACTGCTTCCCTCAGGCGCAGCACCAGGTCGAATAAGTATGATGGTTTCCGCACTAACCTACACTCTGAAGGTCGGATCACCAAGTCCAAAGTGAAGCCCCGCGTGCTGCCATCTGCTCTCTCCGGTGTTAATGAGGACGCTGCTCCTTCTGTGGACAACAATGTGGACAACAATGAAATGTTTCCCCCTCCCACTCCTGTCAGCATGATGCAGAACATTGGTACGCATCTTCACGCTATTCCTGCTGATGAGCTCACTGATGAGATCCTCTCCGACAAGAATGGTGGCTCGACTTCCGAGTCCACCTAAGTTCTTTCCTTTCATTAGCTATGGTCGTTTTGCAAACTTGGAACATACTTTGTTGGAATTTACGTGGTTTGAACTCGCCCGATAAACATTTAGCTCTCTTGAACGCAATCAACTCGTCAGGCTGCATGGTTATTTGTATTCAGGAATCCAAAATGCAGACTTTTGATGCTAGTACACTTAAAATGCTTTGCCCACGACGTTTTGATTCTTTTGCATTCATTCCTGCGATTGGGGCCTCCGGTGGCATCATTACGATATGGTGTAGTAGTGTTTTTGATGGCACGGTTTTCTTAACTGAACAATTTGCTCTCGGGGTTGAATTTTCCTCTCGGCAATCCTCTCATCGTTGGAAGCTGATTAATATCTATGGCCCCTGCCAAGGTGAGGCATGGGCTTCTTTCACTGATTGGCTCTTCGATGTTAATATACCTTCTTTTGAGGACTGGCTTATCCTTGGCGACTTTAACTTCATCAGATCGCCAGAAAACCGCAACAAACCTGGGGGGAATGTTCTTGATATGTTCACGTTCAACGATTTCATCAGAGCAGAACCTGACCGAACTACCCACTAAGGGTAGAAGCTTCACATGGTCCAACATGCAACAAAACCCTCTTCTAGAACAGTTGGACTGGTTCTTCATGATGCTTAACTGGACTACCTCATTCCCTAATACTCTGGTCAACCCGCTCGGCAAGCCAATCTCTGACCATATACCTTGCAATGTTGTCATTCAAACAACCATCCCCAAGTGTAAGTTGTTTCGCTTTGAATCTTATTGGATTGCACACCCTGGTTTCTTTGACGTGGTGAACACCGCTTGGAATAAACCCATTCGTCATGGCAAACATAAAAATGCAGCTGCCAGACTCTGTCAGAAACATAAAAACCTCAGGCATGTGGCGAATAAAAATATAGCTCCAAGTAAAGTTACCAATGAACAAAGACGAAAGAGGGGATGCCTTCCCGGGGCATCCCCAAGCTTAGGCTTTTGGCTATCCTTGAATATCTTGGGGTGCCTTGGGTATCCCCAAGCTTAGGCTCTTGCCACTCCTTATTCCATAGTCCATAAAAGCTTTACCCAAAACTTGAAAACTTCACAACACAAAACTCAACAGGAAATCTTATAAGCTCCGTTAGTGAAAGAAAAGAAAACCACCACATAAGGTACTGTAATGAACTCATTCATTATTTATTTTGGTGTTAAACCTACTGTATTCCAAGTTATCTATGGTTTCTAAACTAATTTACTAGCCGTAGATGCATCGAAATAAGCAAACAACACACGAAAAACAGAATCGGTCAAAAACAGAACAGTCTGTAGCAATCTGTAACTAACGCAAACTTCTGGAACTCCAAAAATCCTACCAAAATAGGAAGTCCTGGAAAATTTGTTTATTGATCAGCATCAAAAAGAATCAACGCAAAATCACGTTTATGTGATTTAAAAAAACTAAATTCGTGCGCGCAAAGTTTCTGTTTTTCAGCAGAATCAAATCAACTATCATCATAGGTTATCCTATAGGTTCTACTTGGCACAAACACTAATTAAAAGGTAAAAACACATGTAAACAGAAGTTAGATGCAAGATTTATTACTAAACAGAAGCAAAAACAAAAAACACAAAGAAAATTGGGTTGCCTCCCAACTAGCGCTATCGTTTAACGCCCCTAGCTAGGTATAAAAGCGAAGATAGATCTAAGTAGTGCCATCTTTGGCACTAAATTCATAGGTAGCCCGCATGATAGATTCATAAGGTAATTTGACTTTCTTTCTTGGAAAGTGCTCCATGCCTTTCTTTAATGGAAATTGGAATCTAATATTCCCTTCCTTCATATCAATAATCGCGCCAATCGTTATAAGAAAAGTTCTACCAAGAATAATAGGGCAAGAAAGATTGCAATCTATATCAAGAACGATAAAATCTACGGGCACCAAATTTCTATTTGCAACAATGAGAACATCATTGATCCTTCCCATTGTCTTTTTAATGGTGGAATCCGCAAGGTGCAAATTTAAAGAGCAATCATCAAGATCATGGAAACCTAGAATATCACATAAAGTTTTCGAAATCATGGAAACACTAGAACCCAAATCACACAAAGCAAAACACTCAGGATCTTTAATTCTAATCTTTATAGTAGATTCCCACTCATCATTAAGTTTTCTAGGTAAAGAAACTTCCAAATTAAGTTTTTCATCATAAGATTGCATCAAAGCATCAACGATATGTTTGGTAAAAGCTTTATTTTGACTATAAGCCTAAGGAGAATTAACAGCGGATTTCAACAAGGAAATACAACCTTCTAAAGAACAATTGACATAAACTAATTCCTTGAAATCCGAGATAGTGGGTTCAATGCTACTTAAAGTTGTTTAAAATTCATAATATCGTTCCTAAGAGTGATAATCTTAGCGGGAGGAAAATACTTAGAGATAAAAGCATCTTTGCCGTTTGTTCCAAGAATCAATACTATTTTCAGGCAAAGACGAAAACCAAACTTTAGCACGATCTCTAAGTGAAAACGGAAATAACTTCAATTTGACAATATTGTTATCCGTATCTTTCTTCTTTTGCATATCACAAAAATCAACAAAGTTGTTTAGATGAGTAGCGGCATCTTCACTAGGAAGGCCGGCGAATTGATCTTTCATAACAAGATTCAACAAAGCAGTATTGATTTCACAAGACTCAACATCATTAAGAGGATCAATCGGAGTACTAAGGAAATCATTATTGTTGGTATTCGAGAAATCACACAATTTGGTATTATCTTGCGCCATGGCAACAAGTAATCCAACACACAAGCAAATAGAAAAAGGCAAGCGAAAGAAAGAGGAGGAGATTGGGAAAGAGAGGGCGAATAAGACGGCAAGGGTGAAGTGGGGGAGAGGAAAACGAGAGGCAAATGGCAAATAATGTAAGTGTGAGGGAGATGGGTTCGTGATGGGTACTTGGTATGTCTTGACTTGAGCGTAGACCTCCCCGGCAGCGACGCTAGAAATCCTTCTTGCTACGTCTTGAGCTTGCGTTGGTTTTCCTCGAAGAGGAGAGGGTGATGTAGCAATAGTAGCTTAAGTATTTCCCTCAGTTATTGAGAACCAAGGTATCAATCCAGTAGGAGGCTCCTCAAAAGTCCCACGCACCTACAGAAACAAACAAAGAACTCGCAACCAACGCAATAAAGGGGTTGTCAATCCCTTCACGGCCACTTGCGAAAGTGAGATCTAATAAAGATAGCAAGATAAGATAAATATATTTTTGGTATTTTATAATATAGATGCAAAAAGTAAAGATGCAAATAAAAGTAAATTGGAAGCAAATATGATAAGAGATAGACCCGGGGGCCATAGGTTTCACTAGTGGCTTCTGTCAAGATAGCATAAGTATTACGGTGGGTGAACAAATTACTGTCGAGCAATTGATAGAAAAGCGAATAATTATGAGATTATCTAGGCATGATCATGTATATAGGCATCACGTTCGTGACAAGTAGACCGACTCCTGCCTGCATCTAGTACTATTACTCCTCACATCGATCGACTCCTGCCTGCATCTAGAGTATTAAGTTCATAAGAAATGAGTAACGCATTAAGCAAGATGACATGATGTAGAGGGATAAACTCAAGCAATATGATATAAACCCAAATTGTTATCCTCGATGGCAACAATACAATACGTGCCTTGCAACCCTTTACATCCTTCGGGTAAGGACACGCAAGATTGAACCCAAAGCTAAGCACTTCTCCCATGGCAAGAAAGATCAATCTAGTAGGCCAAACCAAACTGATAATTTGAAGAGACTTGCAAAGATAACTCAATCATACATAAAAGAATTCAGAGAAGATTCAAATATTATTCATAGATAAACTTGATCATAAACCCACAATTCATCGGATCTCAACAAACGCACCGCAAAAAGAGTTTACATCGAATAGATCTTCACAAGAGAGGGGGAGAACATTGTATTGAGATCCAAAAAGAGAGAAGAAGCCATCTAGCTAATAACTATGGACCCGTAGGTCTGTGGTAAAATACTCACAACTCATCAGAGGGGCAAGGATGTTGATGTAGAAGCCCTCCATGGTCGATTCCCCCTCCGGCAGAGTGTCGGCGAAGGCTCCAAGATGAGATCTCACGAATACAGAAGGTTACGGTGGTGGAAATTTTGTTCCGTCTGCTCCTTGGATGTTTTCGGGGTACGTAGGCTTATATAGGAGGAACAAGTACGTCGGTGGACGCCCGAGGGGCCCACGAGACAGGGGGCGCCCTCCTATCTCGTGGAAGCCTCGGCTGCTTCTTGACTTGCACTCCAAGTCCTCTGGATCACGTTCGTTCCAAAAATCACGCTCCCAAAGGTTTCATTCCGTTTGGACTCCGTTTGATATTCCTTTTCTTCGAAATACTGAAATAGGCAAAAAAAACAGCAATACGGGCTGGGCCTCCGGTTAGTAGGTTAGTCCCAAAAATGATATAAATGTGTAAAATAAAGCGCATAAACATCCAAAAGGGTAATATAATAGCATGGAACAATAAAAAATTATAGATATGTTGGAGACGTATCACAAACCTCTGCAGAGTGTATAAACTAATCATGGTTAGCCGTGTCCCCGGTTATGGACGTTTTGAGTATCTAGTCTTTGGATTATCATGTGAATCTCATCATGTTACTTTAATTTAATTTGTTGGGTTTAATGATGATGCTTAATTGGGATTGAGAGGATGTCTATCTTCTCAATGTTTAACAACCACCATGATAGTTAAATAAAATTTATTCCTTTGTAGTAGGAAAAAATTGGCTTTACGCAAAACTGTAACCATAGAGCTTTCCACCAGCCATATATGCATGTAGTATAGCATATTTCTGTTCATTACTCTCCATGTGTTACATTGCCAGCATATTCCATGTGTTGACCCGTTTTCGGGCTGCAACGTTCATGTTGCAGACTTTTCAGACAACGAGTAAGATGCCTTAGGTCGTGGTCTTATACTCAGTGATGTCGTTGGAGTTGATGGACTCACTTATCTTCCAAGCCTTCCGCTGTTATCATTTGTTAGATGGACTTAAGCCATATTTATTGTAATAGTTGTCTTTTGAGACATTCGATGTAATAAGTGTGTGATTGCTACTCTGTTATAAATCCTTCAGGTATTGTGCGTATCAACATTACTGATCCAGGGATGACACTAAAGCACAGAGATCAGACTGTTTGAGGTCTGGTCACTACAAGATGGTATCAGAGCACACGCTGACTGTAGGACACGACCACTAAGCTAAAAGCCCTAGATCACTACTCACTCTTCTCATTTCTGACTCCTCATCTTTTCTACTCTTTTAGGATGGCGGATGCAAGGACCAAGTTCACGCAACCGGATGAAGATACACCCTTTGGACGCCACTTGAAGGAAGTCACTAAGTACCTGAACATCGGAGTACCAAGCTTCACCGGGACCTACAACGCCACTTTACCAAAAGAGGAGCGTTGGATGATTCAAGTTCCAGTTCTAGGAAGGACGTTCATGCCCGTCACTGAGCCCATAGAGTTTTCCTTCGATGCACCAACCTGGAGTCTGGGAAAGAGCATGGCAGCCCACATCACAATGGGACGCATTGGAGAAGTTTACCACAAGGAACTCAAGGATACTATTTACCAGATTTGTGCGCTCCGAGATGAGCAATGGGAGATGATCAGCACCAGGAAGGATAGATCAATTGCAGCTTTCATTCAGGAGTTAAACCAGCACATTCGACGCCAGGAGAACCAGATGTGCGTAGGCATGATATATCTGAAGAAAGCTATGACCAAGATCATGGAACTGGAGGAAGAACTCAAGTCTACATGCGATGGATATGAGGAGGAAATAGCAACACTCATGGAGAAGAACGATGATCTGAAGAAGAAGTTGAAGGTATTCATGGGATTCCCCGCGACTGGAGGAGAAGACAATGATTACACTTGTCCAGAGCACTACATCATCAACGACAACACCGACTCGGACCCAGACGATAGCGATGATGACTATGTTGATGAAGCTGGAGCAGATATCATGGAGTCTTCAACGGAGCAGTTTTTCTAGTCGACCACCATAACAGTAGTAGTATTCCCCCATGAATCTAGTATAGTCCGAGCACTTTGTAACGATAGTTAGACCGTTGTATGCCCTTGTTTGATTGATTGAAATGATATTGTTTGCATTTGTCTCATGTGCATATGGGTAGTGTTTCCTCTATAGACCTCATTCTATTCTGTATTCTCATCTTTTCTAAAAACCCTCAGATGCCTCCGAGACGTGACAATGGATTTGCTTTCCCACCGGAGCTCACTCAGTTGATCCAGCAGCAGAATGCATTGATGCAGTTACTAGTCCAGAATCAGAATCAGGGGAACAACAACAACAACAACCCACCACCTCCACCACATGTTGATCACTTAACCCGTTTCCTTAGATTGAATCCACCGGTGTTCTCCAGTAGCACCGAGCCGATAGTTGCAGATGATTGACTCCGCAAGACAGGGAGAGAGTTGACCACTGCAGGATGCACAGATGCGGAAAAAGTGTATTTTGCCGCACATCATCTTGATGGCCCCGAAGCATCATGGTGGGAGAATTTCACAGCCACTTATCCTATCGACACTGTCACATGGGATCAGTTTCAGCAGGCTTTCCGTACTGCCCATGTTTCAGCATGAGCTATGGCCATGAAGAAGCGTGAGTTTCGCAACTTGCGCCAAGGAGGACGGACAGTTGGCCAGTATGTGGATGACTTTAGTAAGCTAGCATGTTATGCCCTAGATGACGATGCTACAGATGCAGCTAAGCAGGAGAAGTTTCTGGAAGGACTGAATGGTGAGTTGAGCATGCAGTTGATGGTAGCAACTTTCAACAACTACCAGGAGTTGGTAGATTGTGCTCTCATGATTGAAGGGAAGCAGCAGCATATTGACAACCGCAAGAGGAAGTATGGACGAGGGAATTACAATTTTGGAGCTTTGCAGAAGCCACGATTTACCCCGAAATTGGGAGGACATTTTCAGCATACCCATGGAGGAGGTAGCTCGCATAATCATAGTGGCCCCAAGAATGGTAACGGGAATGGAGGAAGCAACGGCCAGAACCGTACCAACCCATCAACACCAGCCAAGAGAGACCTGAGCCAAGTCACTTGCTATAAGTGTCAGAAGACTGGACATTATGCCAATGAATGTCCTGAAGCCCAGAATGGAAATGGCAATGGAAGCTCTGGGAAGAAGCCGAACCCTTTCAACAGGGGACAGGTGAACCACATTAACGTGGAGGAGGTTGAAGCCCACCGGATGCGATGAATAGGTAAGTTTTTGGTTAAGTCATTTACTGCAATCGTTCTTTTTGATACTGGTGCATCGCATTCATACATATCAAGGGGATTTGTGGATAAGTATAAACTACCCACCAAGGTTCTTAGAACATCTATGTTAGTATGCTCACCAGGAGCGGAGTACATGGCCAGTCGAGGATGTTTTCAACTGCCACTAGGTATAGGTAGGCATGTTTTCCCCTCGGATTTAATCATTTTGGAATCGCAAGGTTTGGATGTGATTCTGGGTATGGATTGGCTATCGATGTATGGAGGAAACATCGATTGCGCCAGTAAGTCGATTTTGCTTACTACCCCAGAAGGAAGAAGGATCAAGTATCTATCACGACATGAGCCGAAGAGGACACAAGTAAATTCCTTATCAGGAGTTGTACAGGAGGAAGTACCAGTGGTGAAGGATTTTCCTGAGGTATTTCCAGAGGAGTTGCCAGGCATGCCACTGGATAGAGACATTGAGTTTTTGATTGAGCTTTTGACAGGCACAGGGCCCATATCTAAGAGACCGTACAGGATGCCCGCACAAGATTTGGAGGAAATTAAGAAGCAGATTAAGGAGTTACTGGATAAAGGTTATATTCGCCCAAGTTCATCACCTTGGGGATCGCCAGTGCTTCTAGTGGAGAAGAAGGATGGATCATTGAGGATGGTTGTTGATTATCAAGGATTGAATGAAGTAACAATCAAGAACAAGTACCCACTACCGATGATCAATGATCTGTTTGACCAATTGCAAGGAGCTAAGGTATTTTCCAAGATCGATCTGCAATCGGGATACAACCAGTTGAAGATTAGAGAGCAGGATATACCTAAGACGGCTTTTACCACCAGGTACGGGCTGTATGAGTATACCGTTATGTCATTTGGTCTGACTAATGCACCTGCCTATTTCATGAACATGATGAACAAGGTGTTTATGGAGTTTCTGGATAAGTTCGTCGTGGTGTTCATTGATGACATGTTGGTCTATTCAAAGAATGAAGAAGAGCATAAGGAGCATTTGCGTTTGGTACTGGAGAAGCTCAAAGAACATCAGTTATATGCCAAGTTCAGCAAATGTGAGTTTTTGTTGAAGGAAGTTGGATTCCTCGGACATGTTATATCCGGAGAAGGAATAGCAGTAGGTCCCACCAAAGTTGTCACTGTGACAAATTGGGTAGCACCAACGACAGTTGGAGAGATCCGGAGTTTTCTTGGACTCGCAGGATACTACCAGAGGTTCATTGAGAATTTCTCGAAGATTGCGAAGCCCATGACGGAGTTGTTGAAGAAGGATACCAAGTTCAAATGGACTAAGGAATGTGAGGCTAGTTTCCAGGAATTGAAGAAATGTTTGGTTACATCGCCAGTTTTGATTCTGCCAGATCAGCGTAAGGATTATGAGGTGTATTGCGGCGCTTCTCGTCGAGGACTTGGAGCAGTTCTTATGCAGGAGGGAATTGTTGTTTCATATGCCTCACGACAGCTTAAGCCCCATGAGTTGAATTATGCTACACATGATTTGGAGTTAGCAGCCGTAGTGAACGCATTGAAGACTTGGAGACATTTTCTCATCGGAAATCATTGTGAGGTGTACACGGATCACAAGAGTTTGAAGTACATCTTCACACAGAAGGAGTTGAATCTCAGGCAAAGGAGATGGTTGGAGCTAAACAAAGATTATGATATGAGATTGCATTATCACCCCGGAAAGGCTAACGTAGTAGATGATGCGTTGAGCAACAAGAGCCATGTCAACACACTTTTGACCGGAGAGTTACCGAAGGAGTTAGCCAAGGACCTTCGCGAGCTATGTTTGGAGATAGTTCTGAGAGGCTATGTTGCAGCATTGGAGATTCAGTCTACCTTGATGGATAAGATCAGAGAAGCCCAGAAGACTGAAAAGGAGATTGCCTCTATAAAGGAGAAGATGAGCAAAGAAAAATGGATTTCATGAGGATGAGCACGATACCTTATGGTTTGAGGATCGTGTTTATGTGCCTAATGATCTGGAGAACAGGAGGTTGATTCTGCAAGAGGCCCATGATTTGCCGTACTCGATTCACCCGGGAAATACCATGATGTATTTGGATTTGAAGGACATTTTCTGGTGGACTGGAATGAAGAAAGACATTGCGGAATATGTAGCAGTTTGTGATGTATGTCAGAGAGTGAAGGCAGAGCATCAGAAGCCAGCAGGATTGTTACAGCCATTGCCGATACCCGAATGGAAGTGGGATAAACTAGGCATGGATTTTATCACTAGATTGCCCAGGACTCGTTCAGGCTATGACTCGATTTGGGTTGTAGTTGATCGTTTGACGAAGGTAGCTCATTTCATCCCAGTGAAGACCACTTACACCAGTGCTAAGTTGGCAAAGATATACATGACCAAGATCGTATGTCTGCTTGGAGTTTCGAGGAGCATTGTATCAGATAGAGGAACCCAGTTTACCTCAAAGTTCTGGAATCAGTTGCACGAAACTTTGGGTACCAGGCTAGAGTTCAGTACAACCTTTCATCCACAGACAGATGGATAGACCGAGAGAGTCAATCAGATTTTGGAGGATATGCTAAGAGCTTGTGCGCTAGATTATGGTTCTAGTTGGGACGACAATTTGCCATAAGCAGAGTTCCCTTATAACAACAATTATCAATCCAGTTTGAAGATGGCCCCTTTCGAAGCCTTGTACGAAGGAGGTGCAGAACCCTGTTGTTGCGGGATGAAGTTGGAGATCGCCAGTTGTTTGGACCAGATTTGATTAAGGAGTCTGAACAGACGGTGAAGTTGATTCGCGGTAGGCTCAAGGTAGCCCAGTCCAGGCAGAAGAGCTATGTAGATTCTAAATGCAAGGAGATAGTTTACGAAGTCGGAGACCGAGTTTATCTTCGTGTGTCCCCACTTCGAGGAGTTAAGCGCTTTGGAGTTAAGGGAAAGTTAGCGCCACGTTTTGTGGGACCATACAAAGTTTTGGAGCGCATGGAAGAAGTTGCTTACAAATTGGAATTGCCCGAAGGATTGTTAGGAGTTCATGATGTGTTCCATGTTTCCCAGTTGAAGAAGTGCCACGCAGAGATGGCTGATATACCGCTAAGAGATACAGTGCCGCTGGAAGCGATTCAGTTGGATAGCGATTTAACCTACGAGGAGAAACCAGTCCAAATCCTCGAATTTGTCAGCCGCGTCACCCGCAGCAAGGTTATCAAGTGTTGCAAAGTTTAGTCGAGCCACCACGCCAAGGATGAAGCCACCTGGGAGAGAGAGTAAGAACTACGGAAGGACCAACCTCACCTATTTTCTGGCCAACCCGAATCTCAAGGGCGAGATTCATCTTAAGGGAGGAAGGTTTGTAACATCCCAAATTTTCAATTTGGAATGTTATACATTAGATCATCATTGCATATAATATTTTATTGCTTTTTCGCCTGATCGAGAAATTCTACGCAACTCAAGGACCCACGGAGAGAGTTGGGGATTTCGTTATTTTCATATTTGAGTTTTCTCAAATATTGAAAATAGGATCATTTGATTTTATTTATTTTATCTTCAATTATTTCTATTATAAAAATCTGAGAGAGGGAATAAAATGACTTTCCCAAAATAAAGAAATATTGAGGATTTAATAAAAAATCAAATAAGACTTTATTTTGGAGTTTTTGGTTTTTATTTTGAATTTAGAAAAATTGCATGTTTTCCAAAACTGCATTTTAGGGCCAAGAAAATGTTCATCTTGTTCTAAATATTTTATTTAGACGGTGAAAATTTATTTTGGCATTTTTAGAATTTTATTTTATTTTCTAGAATTTTTCTTATTTTCGGTGGAATTGTTTTTTTTCTAAACTTCAATACTCGATCGAGTGAGGCTCACCGAGCCGGCCCACGCGCCTGGCCATTGTGTCTCCCTCGAGACCGCCGCCGCCCGCCGACGGACAGCAGTCCAAGCCGAACTCCTCCGCCCCGCCGCCTTGCCCCTCCTCCAAGCCACCCCTCCCCCTCCTGACATAGCCCCAACCCCGCCCACACACACGTCCTGCCCGCCCGCCAAGCCGCCCGCCGCCAAGCTGCTGCCGCCAAGCCCGCCGCATGCTGAGCCCGCCGCCGCCTCAGCCGCCCCACGCCGCCCACCGGAGCCGAGCCCGCCGGATTCGACGAGGTAGCCGCCATTCGCCGCCGCCATTTTTTTTAGAAAACCGATTCGGTTTTTTTAGAAAACCTAGTTCGTTTTTTTAGATCGGTTCACCGATTTTCTTGGTTTATCTATTTAATGGACGTTCGTCCATACGTTCATTTTAACGAACGGTTTTCGCCGTTTAGTCACAGACATCGAACGTTGTTCGTCAGATTTTTCTTTTTTTCCGGATTTTCCGCGATTATTCCAGATCGCGATTTCTGATCCGATTTTCGTTCTAGTATATCTTTTCGCTCATTTATCGGAATCAGCCGATTCAAGCGCCTAGAGTTTCGTCTCGAAACCCTCTTTCCATTTAACCAACTCAAACAAGTTTTTGCTACTGTAAGATTTGACTTAGGTCCAGATTAGTGGACGAAGCTTGTTTGTTTCGCCGTTTGACTTTCATTGCTTCGTTTGATTTGATTCTTTTTGCAAACTGGAGTTCTTAAGTTGAACTTTCTGGTTAGTTTCTTACTTGAGTTTTACCCGTGCATTAGATGAGTACCTATTGTATGCTTGTTTGTTGCGATAGAGTACCCGGAGCGCGCCGCTTGCTACTTCAAATCGCTAGGTTTCACGGATCATCAGCAAGGCAAGTAACACTTTGATCATATCCCTTTACTACCCAGTTTTATTGCATTAGATCAATCCTCAAACAATTGCATGGTTAGGATCTAATTCAATATGTGGGTTTTGGGAAGTAGATGAGGTAGTACCTATTACCTGTTTTATTATCAAACCCTTGGGAGTTACTTCTACGTTTGCTTATAATGCCATGCTATGCTAGTAGACGTGGATTGGGTGAGTGAATCCATGACAGATGTGAGATTTTTATTTAATGGTTTATTTAAGGTGGCAACTTTAACACACATCTGGATGGATTGAGGCACCTGGGTATTCCAGCAATTGCCTGTTTTCTTTATGGACCGCCACCCAGGCTCAAAGGGATCATGAGATTATTCATGCTAGAAACTTCTGTGTGCAACCACAACCTACTATGGGCTCTAGCATAGTTGATTAAGTCGTGCGAACTCTTACAGTGGTAGACTAGCAGATGTAGGGGAAAGTAGGTGTAACTGTCTACCCGATCGTAAGGTGCTAGCGCTTCTGAAAGACTATGTCTCGGCCATCCGTTTCTCAAACACCATGTAGTGCGAGAAATCCAACAGAGGAGATCGAGTCTTGTGGGGGAAAAGTGCGCAAACCTCTGCAGAGTGTATAAACTAATCATGGTTAGCCGTGTCCCCGGTTATGGACGTTTTGAGTATCTAGTCTTTGGATTATCATGTGAATCTCATCATGTTACTTTAATTTAATTTGTTGGGTTTAATGATGATGCTTAATTGGGATTGAGAGGATGTCTATCTTCTCAATGTTTAACAACCACCATGATAGTTAAATAAAATTTATTCCTTTGCAGTAGGGAAAAATTGGCTTTACGTAAAACTGTAACCATAGAGCTTTCCACCAGCCATATATGCATGTAGTATAGCATATTTCTGTTCATTACTCTCTATGTGTTACATTGCCAGCATATTCCATGTGCTAACCCATTTTCGGGCTGCAACGTTCATGTTGCAGACTTTTTAGACGACGAGTAAGACACCTTAGGTCATGGTCTTATACTCAGTGATGCCGTTGGAGTTGATGGACTCGCTTATCTTCCAAGCCTTTCACTGTTATCATTTGTTAGATGGCCTTAATCCATATTTATTGTAATAGTTCTCTTTTGAGACATTCAATTTAATAAGTGTGTGATTGCTACTCTGTTATAAATCCTTCAAGTACTGTGCGTGTTAGCATTACTGATCCAGGGATGACACTAAAGCACAGAGATCAGACTGTTTGAGGTATGGTCGCTACAAGTGTTCCATACCCTTCTTTAATGGAAACTAAAATTGGATAATCCCTTCTTTCATGTCAATAACGGCACCTATGGTTCATAAAAATGGTCTACCAAGTATGATGGGGCAAGCCCAAGCAAACGGTCAACCTATGGTTCTAGGGAAATATGTGCCCGTTAATTTTATTGCACCACAAGACGGATTGCAATCAGTATCAAGTACAATAAAATTAATGGACACATAGTTCCTATTTTTAAGAATAAGAACATCATTAATACTACCCAAAGGCCTTTTAATAGTAGAATCTGCCAAGTGCAAATTAAGAGAACATTCATCCATATTGGTAAAACCTAGCACATTACATAGAGATTTCGGAATTGTGGGAACACTAGAACCCAAATCACATAAAGAATTGCATTCATAATTTTTAATCTTGACTTTAATGGTGGGTTCCCATTCATCATATAATTTTCTAGGAATTGAAATCTCTGATTCAAACTTTTCTTCTAAAGCTTTCATCATCGCTTCTACAATATGTTTAGTAAAAGCTTTATTTTGTTCATAGGCATTGGGAGAATTTAGCATGGATTGCAACAAAGAAATACACTCAATCAAGGAGCAACTATCATAATGAAAATCTTTGTAATCCGAAAAGTAGGTGCATCACTAGTTAAACTTTTTACCTCACCAAACCCACTTTTAGAAAAGAAAATCATCAAGTTTTTCACCCTTCAATCATGAGGACGCCTTCTAACTAAAGTCGACTCTTATTCAGTCCTATTATCATCAACTTTAACATTACTAAACAAGGAATCAATAGAAGAAACACCAATCATTTTGATCTCTTCATCATTATTATGAAAGAAATCTAGAGGAATCGCTTTTTCGAAAAATTCTCTTTTAGCTCTAAGCATAGCGGGTTTTTTCTTACTATCATCCATAAAGACATATAAAACTTTAATTCATTCATTAATATACGCCTTAGGTGGAAAAATTTTGGTCTTAAGATTTTCCACATCATGAATAATTCTATCCATGCTCCTGGACATATCATCAAGTTTACTCATTTTTTCTTCTATCGTAGTGTTGAAAACTTTTTGAGCATTGATAAATTCTTTAATATTACTTTCAAGATCAGATGGAATCCTGTTATTATTATTATTATTATTATTATTATTATTATTATTATTATTATTATTATTATAAGAATTACCATAGGAATTACCATAATTATTAGAGGAATTTCCAGGAAACGGCCTAGGATTAAAATTATCTCTATAAGCATTGCAATTAAAATTGTTTCGCGAGAAAAAATTCACATCTACGGGATCATTATTTTTCTCAATCAAAGTGGACAACAACACATCATTAGGATCTATATGAGCATTTTTACTAGCAATCAAATTCATAAGAGCATCAACTTTATCACTCAAAGTACTAATTTCTTTGAAAGAATTCACTTTTCACTAGTAGGAGCTCTTTCAGTATGCCGTTGTGAATAATTTGCCATAATATTATCATAAAATTTAGTAGCTTCACCCAATGTAATCTCCATAAAAGTACCACCCACGGCGGAGTCTAAAAGATTTCTAAAACAAAATTCAATTCCGCATAAAAAAATTGTATGATCATCCACAAATTTAAACCATGGGCAGGGAAATTTCTTATCATCAATTTCATCCTTTCCCAAGATTGGGAAACATATTCATCTCAAGTTGCTTAAAATTCATAATTTGATTCCTAAGGAAAATAATTTTCGCTGGAGGAAAATACTTAGTATAAAAGCATCTTTGCACTTGTCCCAAGAATCAATACTATTTCATGGCAAAGATGAAAACCAATTTTTTGCATGATCCCGCAAAGAGAAAGGGAATAATTCTAATTTTTCACAATATCATTATCCACATTTGTTCTTTCATAACAAGATTCCATAAAGCGACATTAATATCATAAGACTCTGCACTAGCGGCGGGAGGAGCAATCGGAGTACTAATAAAATCATTATTATTAGTATTATAAAATCACACAATTTACTATTTTCTTGAGACATCATGTCTACACAAACAAGATCAAAAGCAAGCAAAAGATCAAACAACAAAAAGGCAAACAGAAAATATTTTTGAATTTTTGTAGAAACTTTTTACAAGTGGGGGAGATGAAAACGAGAGGAAAATGGAAAATAAAGTAAATGCAAGGAGAGGAAAGTTTATGCTTAGGTACTTGATAGATGTTGATGATGCCTCCTTGGCAACGGCCCTAGAAATTCTTCCTGCCACTTGTGCGTTGTGTTGGGATTTCCCCGAAGAGGAGAGGATGATGCAATACAATAAAGATAAATATTTCTCTTAGTTATGAAACCAGGTTCATCAATCCAGTAGGAGAAACAAGCAACATTATGTAAACAACACCTGCACACAAAGAGCAAATACTTGTAACCCAACCCGTAGAGGGGTTGTCGATCCCTCAATGGTCTTTTGAGCAAGACTTAATTGTATAGGTTTTGATAGATAGATCTAACTAAAATACAAAATAAAATAAATAAAATAAAATTGCAGAAAGATATTTTTGGTTTTAATATATGACAGAAAATAGACCCAGGGGCCATAGTTTTCACTAGAGGCTTCTCTTGAGAAAATAGCACAAGGTGGGTAAACAAATTACTGTTGGGCAATTAACAGAAAAGCAAATATTTATGATGATATCAAAGGCAATGATCATGTATATGGGCATCATGTACAAGATTAGTAGACCAACTCATACCTACATCTACTACTATTACTCCACACATCGACCGCTATCCAGCATGCATCTCGTGTATTAAGTTCATGGAAACACGGAGTAATGCTTTAAGCAAGATGACATGATGTAGACAAGGTAAACTCACGTATGAATAAAACCCATCTTTTTATCCTTAACAGCAATGATACATATGTGTCATGTCCCTTTCTGTCACTAGGATTGAGCATCGCAAGATCGAACCCATTACAAAGCACCTCTTCCAATGGCAGGATAAATCAACCTAGTTGGACAAACCAAACCAATAAATCAGAGAAGAAATACGAAGCTATAACAATCATGCATAGAAGAGTTCATAGAAAACCCAAATAATATTCATGGATAGATCTGATCATAAACTCATAATTCATCGGATCCCAACAAACACACCTCAAAAAGTCATTACATCAAATAGATCTCCAAGAACATCGAGGAGAACATTGTATTGAAGATCAAAAGGAGAGAAGAAGCCATCTAGCTACTAACTACGGACCCGTAGATCTGTGGTAAACTACTCACGCATCATCAGAGGGGCAGCAAGGATGATAAAGAACCCCTCCGTGATCGTTTCTCCCTCCGGCAATGAAGGAAATATGCCCTAGATCAATAATAAAGTTGTTACTTTATATTTCCTTAGTCATGATAAAGGTTTATTATTCATGCTAGAATTGTATTGATCAGAAACCTTAATGCATGTGTGAATACATAAACAAATATCGTGTCCCTAGTGAGCCTCTACTAGACTAGCTCGTTGATCAAAGATGGTTAAGGTTTCCTAACCATGTACTCCCTCTCACTACAGGAATCAGCTACTTTGCCGTCAGCCACGGGGGACGGCAAAGGCATGAATGGCGGACGGCAAAGGTCTTTGCCGTCAGCCACGGACGGCAAACATGGACAGCAAAGAAAGGTCCGATAAAGAGCTGCGTTGCCGTCCGTTTTTGGCGGCTGACGGCAAAGGGTCCTTTGCCATCAACAGCGGACAACAAAGAACACAAACGGCAAATTTTTTGCTATTAGTCCGTTAGGTGGCTAATGGCAGGACTTTGCCATCCGCTGCTGACGGCAAAATTCGTCCTGCCTTTGCCGTCCGCCGCTGACGGCAAAATTCTTCCTGCCTTTGCCGTCTGCCACTGTAGGCAAACTGACTAAATGGGTCAGCTCCCAAGAAGCACAGTTGGCTGCCACGTGCCTCATTTGCCGTCCGCATCTGTTGGCAAAGAGGCCATTGCCGTCGATGGCGGACAGCAAAGAGCCTGCATATTGGCTCTTTTTTCTGTTTTTTTAATCCAACAATTTTCACAGCAAATATATATGACATATATAGATATATTTCACAGGGCTATTTAACAGCACATAAGTTTCATCGTACATACATATATAGTTCCATCCATTCATACATAGCAAGTTGCACATACACATAAGTTGCAACCATTAGGAAGTTGCACATACATATTACAATGCAAAGTTTCATCAAGATAGCAAGTTCCATCGTAGCAAACTAGAAGAATACTAGAAGAGAATGAAATAAAAAACAAGCACTCCATCATAGCAAGCTAGCTTCCGAGAAGTGAATGAAATCTGCAAAATGGAAAATAAGAAAGTTAGGAAAAGGTGACTAGAAGAAGAAGACTAGAAGAAGAAGACTAGAAGAAGAAGCACGCCATCGTTTGTGAGGTAACTTAGGTGAAATGGATCGTTTATGAGCTAAATTAGGTAAAATGCATCATTTCAGAGCTAATGTAGGTAAAATGGATCGTTTATGAGCTAACTAAGCTAATTATGCCGTTTTTACATAAGTAAGCTAAGTACATGTCATTATTGAGCAAACCTAGTTAACTAAGCATATTATAACTAACTTAGGTCATTTTGGAAGAAACAAAGCTTAGTATAGATCGTTTTAGAGCTAACTTAGGTAAAATGGCTGGTTTTGGAGGTCAGTAAGCTTATTAAGTCATTTTGGAGGAAAAGAAGCTAACTCTAGGTCATTAAGGTAAGCATATTGGAGGAAATAAAGCTAAGTCTAGGTCTTTATGCATTTGTTAAGCAAAAAACTAGAGAAACTTACCTTGATCATGGAGGTGTAGGAGCGGGCTGGCTCGTGCGATGGTGGAGAAGGATCGTGTGATGCTTGTGTGGAGTTCTGCTGCACCAAAGATCATTTCCAATGTTTCGTTAGCATGATGACACTCAAATGTTAAGACTAGCAAGTAACGTCCATTCAAATTAAACTCACTGTGGTCTCAGGAGCAATCTCTGGATCAATGGCTATGGAGCCACGGGACCTCCCGCCACTAGATATCATCACCTGCTCTGGATTGTAGGGAATCTGGCTCGGGTTAACCTCCTCCCCTTTCCTCGCCTTCCCCTTGACTTGCTTGTAAGAGGTAGTGTGGGCCATGGCATACAGGTCATACCCCTCTGGCACCTTATCTGTCTTATTGTAGCATGCCTGAAAGAGAGAAACAAAGTAAATTAGTAATTAAAGGGCTCAAGCTAGCATGATGAATGAATTGCATTAATCATGAAGCAAACCACATACCCAATTCGCTTGAATCGATATAAGCTGGAGCTACCTTGATGGTGCGGCACACCTTCAATTTGGGCACGTTTGTCCTTGGCCTCAGTCGGCTCCCCTTCCATCTTTCAACACCTACCATGACAAAGAGTAAACGAAATTAGTACAACATAAAAAAATACCGACATGAATAATAATATGTATATCACTTAAGTGTATCATCAAGTACAACATAAAAAAATTGAATACCTAACACTACTAATAATCTCGATCAGTATCATCAATAAATGCATAATCATCATCATCACTATAATCAATGACGGGCTCATAGGGTTCAGTGGCATCAACATGTGGAAGGCCACCTTTACATAATCGGTCAAGCATTGAGAGGTCATCCGCAGTACTAACCTCTTCTTGTTCCGACTCTTCTTGTTCCTCCTCTGGGTGATGTGGGATTCATTGTCGCTGTCTACTTCATTGTTTTGGGGTGAAGTATACCGGTTCTTGAAATGCTTTTTGGAAAGACGTGTCTCTTGGAAGAATTCTCCTTCATATGTGTCTGGGTTAATGTGAGGTTCATAATCCTCTTCCTTTGGGGGAGATAGTCTAGCACGTGGCGGAACTTCATAAACGACATCCCAACCTTTCAGATTTGGATTAGTTTGGCAGGGCCATGGTAGATAGAATACTTGGGTCGCCTGTTGAGCCGTAATATAGACATCGGGAACATCTAAATGGGTGCTTTGGTTGATTTCAACTAGCCCTATATGTTCATGAGTCCTTCTAGTCTCCTTCGGCTGAAACCAATAACATTTGAGACTGCGACATTCAGTGGGTTTTCACCATAGAATAGAAGTTCATAAATTGCTTCAACTCTCCCATAATACTCGGTACCTCCTTCGCATATAGCAGATACACAACAATTTGTAGACTTTCGGTCAGCCATAGATAGCTCTTTGCCATTGGTACGAAAGCGATACTCGTTGATGTCATATTTGTCAAATGAACGGACCTTATAGTCAAAACCATTAGCGACTTGTCTCAATTCGACGTCCATAGACTCTGAATTAGCCTACAAGTTTAATATGAAAGGATTGTTGCATTACGCACAAATTAGCGAATGAAATGAAATTTGTCTAATAGAATTTACCGTTTGTTTGAACAAAGAGATGAAACCGGGATAGCCGCCTCCTTGCTTTGCGAGAAGCTCATACTCTTCGACGGAATCCTTTTGGATCACCGCTCCATACGAGAATAGGGCGACGTATCGACTGTATGAAATATCTAGGAATAAGAGCAGTTCAAAGGAAATGAAATTGCGAAACAATGTACCGAGAACTTACTCGATGTACGGCCGCACTTCTACCAGGTTGCTAAAGATATACAACGAAATGGTCCGCCATTCTTTGTTATCCAAAGATACTGGATTTCAAACACTGGCTGGTGTGAGATTCCCTTTGAATAGGCTGAGGTTGGATCCACCCTTTTAGGCTCGTCAGTATTGTACCGAGGCTTCGGATTATGCGAATGACGATTTTTGGTTTTGTAGTGTGCTGTCACGAAGTTTACCGCCTCCTTAGTGATGAATGCCTCAGCCATCGACACTTCAATTCTATGTTTATTTTTACATTTTTCTCGAAGCGTCTTCTACATCCTCTCAGTTGGCTAGCACCAACAATTTTGCACGCCCCCCCCCCCCAATCTTGCCTCGGTCGGGAGATGCAAAATCAAATGCTGCATTGGATTAAAGAAGCCCGGTGGAAAGATCTTCTCTAACTTGCAGATCAACTCCGGCGCCTACTCTTCCATTTCTTCTAGCACGCCAGGCGATAGTTCTTTCACACAAAGAACACGGAAGAAATAGTTGAGTTCTGCCAGTACTAGCCATTCATCCTCAGGGATGAAGCCACGCAACATCACCGGCATTACCCGCTCAATCCATATGTGCCAATCATGACTCTTGAGACCAAATACTTCAATTTATCAAGACTCGCTCCCCTCTTTAGATTCGCTGCATACCCATCGGGGAACATCAACTGCATTTTCACCCACAAGGTAATTTCCCTCATAGCTGGCCTTCCAAGATTGAACCATGCCTTTGGCTTCGTCCAGTTCTGCTTTCCTTTCGGTTCTTTCATGTTTTGTAACGGCCTATCACATAACGCCTCCAGATCGACTCTAGCCTTAGTATTATCCTTTGACTTCCCATCTATGCCGAACAATGTACCAAAAAGTGCCTCGGCGATATTCTTCTTGGTGTGCATCACGTTGATGTTGTGTGGGCAACGGAGGTCTTTGAAGTAAGGCATATCCCATAAGCATGTTTTGTGAGTCCAGGCGTGCTTAGAATTATACCCCTTGAAGTACCCTAGATGCTCTGGATTTGGCTCGAGAGCGTTTAACTGATCCAGGGTCTGTTGGCCTGTCAACGCAGGTGGTGCAGAGTTTTTTACAACTCCACCTCTGATGAAGTTCTTATATAATTATATATATAATTCACCATGTATATATTCATTAGTTGATCTACTTTGTCAATTTTATTACGTCCATGCAACCTACACTCTAATAGGTAATGATAGGTCCTAATCCCACCCGAGTATGTGTAGATTGGGTTCATTTTCCCATGCTATGCTCGGATCCGACTCAAATTTTGGCAGCACCTCCGCTGTTCTCTCGATACACTCTCGCAATAAGCAGAGAGGATGTGTACCGGAGAACAACAAGGAGGCATCAGCGAAATTCATGCGTCGGATCCGGAGCAAAGCATATGGGAATATGAACCCAATCTACACATACTCGGGCTGTCCATGGATAGCGTTGGACAATTCGGAAGAATCAAGGTTATAAATATGCAAATGCATGCATATTTATAACTATGACGCTTTCGAACGGGAGACACATATTGGTTATGCATACTGATGATTCAAGACACATATATAGCTAGCTATCAAATTTCATCGGCACGAACACCGGAACAGAGCAAATAATTAATGGGGTAGGAGGACATGTCATTTGTGCTCACCCACGAACGAAGGGGCAGAGCTCGTCAAACGCACGGTGAGGTCGTCGAACACCAAATGTCGCAGCGGTGAAACAACTGCACACTTAAATCAACCCGATCAACAAAATTATATATGATGTTTTTCGTAACAAAAACGAAAAATATATGACCTAACTAATAATTCACAAATATCAGAACCCGTCGGCCTCGGGGGGTCGGTTGTCTAGGTGTCGTGTCGGGGTCGGGGTGTGGTATCGGGGTTGGGGTGTCGGGGTCAGGGGTCAGGGGGTCGGGGTGTCGGGGTCAGGGTGTCGGGGTCAGGGGGTCAGGGGGTCGGGGTGTGGTGTCGGGGTCAAGGGCTCGGGGTGTTTCCTTCTATCCTTCTTCTTCTTTCTTTCTCTTCTTCTTCTTCTTCTTTCCTTTCTTCTTCTTCTTCTTCTTTCATCTTTTTCTACTTTTTTACTTCTTTTCGTTTCTTGTTTTCTTCTTCTTCTACTTCTTCTACTTCTTTTCTTATTCTTCTTTTTTCATCTTTCTACTACTTCTACTTCTTCTACTACTTCTAATTCTTTTCTAACACTAACACAATCTAGCACTAACAATTAAATAGCAAAAAAAATGAAAAAACAGAAGAAAAAAAGTAGTGGTCCCTCACCGAGCAATGGGACGATCGTGGGGGCACCCTGGCGGGCTTGGGCGGAGGGGGGCGTGGGAGGCGGAGGGTGGTGGGGCGACGGGGCATCAGCAGGTGTTGTGGGGGCGGAGGAGTGGTGGGGCGACGAGCCAAGGGTGCGGGGGCGGGGGCGGCGCCGGGCGGTGGGGGTGGCGGTGGATCTAGCTAGGGTGGGGCGTCGGGGAGGAGAGAGGAAGAGAAGAGAGATAACGGGCGGGGGTGGCGTCCGTTAGTTACTCGGCTCTTTGCCGCCCGCCGCTCTTTTCCGTCCGCCGTTTTCTCTCTTTGCCGTCAGCTAGCGGACGGCAAAGAGGTGGGGCGTTAAGTTTTTTAAACGGGCGGGTGGGTGGGGGCCACCTCCCTCTTTGCCGTCAGCTGGCGGACGGCAAAGATTCTATGCTGTCAGCTGGCGGACGGCAAAGAAATGGCGCATGGAAAAGAGCTTCTTTGTCGTCTGCCATTTCTTTGCCATCGGCTTTTCGTTGGCTGATGGCAAAGAGCTTCTTTGCCGTCTGCTAGTAGACGGCAAAGATCTGGCAGATGGCAAAGTAGCTGATTCCAGTAGTGTCTGTCCCATAATATAAGAACGTTTTTGACATTAGTATAGTGTTAAAAACGTTCTTATATTTTGGGAGAGAGGGAGTACATGAGTTATCATCTGATAAGGGGATCACATCATTAGGAGAATGATGTGATGGACGAGACTCATCCATTAGCTTAGCATAATGATCGTTCAGTTTTATTGCTATTGCTTTCTTCATGTCAAATACATATTCCTTCGATTATGAGATTATGCAACTCCCGGATAACGGAGGAATGCCTTGTGTGCTATCAAATGTCACAATGTAACTGGGTGATTATAAAGATTCTCTACAGGTATCTCCGAAGGTGTCTGTTGAGTTGGCATAGATCGAGATCAGGATTTGTCACTCCGAGTATCGGAGAGGTATCTCTGGGCCCTCTCGGTAATACACATCATAAGCTTGCAAGCAAACGACTAAGGAGTTAGTCACAAGGTAACGTATTATGGAACGAGTAAAGAGACTTGCCGGTAATGAGATTGAACTAGGTATGAAGATACCGACGATCCAATCTCAGGCAAGTAACATACTGATGGGCAAAGGGAATTACGTATGTTGTCATAAGGGTTCGACCGATAAAGATCTTCATAGAATATGTACAAGCCAATATGGGCATCCAGGTTCCTCTATTGGTTATTGACCGGAGAGGTTTCTCGGTCATGTCTACATAGTTCTCGAACCCATAGAGTCCGCACACTCAACTTTCGATGATGATATAGTATTATATGAGTTATGTGATTTGGTGATCGAATGTTGTTTGGAGTCCTGGATGAGATCACTGACATGACGAGGAGTCTCGAAATGGTTGAGAGGTAAATATTGATATATAGGACGATAGTATTCGGACACCGGAATTGGTTCGGGGGGTACTGGGTACTTATCGGGTCACCGGAAGGGGTTCTGGGCACCCCCGGCAAAAGATATGGGCCTTATGGGCCAAGAGGGGAAACACACCAGCCACAAGGGGCTGGTGCGCACCCCATATGGGCCGACCAAGGAGGAGAAGGAAAGAGGGGAAGGGAAAGGAAAGAGAGGAATAGGATTCCCCCTTCCTTCCCTCTCCCCCTCTCTTTCCTTCCCCCTCCGATATATATGGCAGGGGAGCGCGCGGCTTGGGAGGAGCCCAAGTAGGACTCGGTCCTACTTGGGGCCTCCTGGTCTCTCCCCTTACCCTCCCACCTATATATGTGTGTGGGGGGCGCCTAGCACACACCAGACAATTGCTTAGCCGTGTGCGGCGCCCCACTCCACCCGTTTACACCCCCGGTCATATTTTCGCAGTGCTTAGGCGAAGCCCTGCGAGGATCACTTCACCATCACCATCACCACGTCGTCGTGCTAACGGAACTCATCTACTACCTTGACGTCTTGCTGCATCAAGAAGGCAGGGGCGTCACCGAGCTGAACGTGTGCAGAACACGGAGGTGTCGTGTGTTCGGTACTTGATCGGTTAAAGAACGAAGAAGTTCGACTACATCAACCGCGTTGTGAAACGCTTCTGCTTACGATCTACGATGGTACGTAGACACACTCTCCCCCTTGTTGCTATGCATCTCCATGGATAGATCATTGCGTGTGTGTAGAATTTTTTTTGTTTTCCATGAAATGATTCCCAACAGGCAGAGTGTCGGAAAAGACCTCTAGATTTCTTTCTCATGGTTCTGGAACTTGCGGTGGTGGAAAAAGTATTTCATGGACTCCTTTGAGGGTTTTGGGATTTTTGAGTATTTATAGAGGCGAAGGTAGGTCAAAACGATCCCCGTGGGCCCCACTACCCACCAGGGCGTGGTATAGGCTCCTGGTGCCCTGGTGCCTAGTGGGCCCCACTTTCATCTTCTCGTGGCCTCCAGAAGGTTCCAGGGTCTCTTATCACCAGAAAAATAATTTCCAAAAAGTTTCGTGGCATTTGGACTTCGTTTGGTACTGATATTCTACAAAGTAAAAAAAACAAGCAAAAAACAGCAACTGGCACTGGGCACTAAGTTAATAGGTTAGTCCCAAAAATGATATAAAGTTGCTTGTAAATGTATATAAAACATTCAAGATTGATAATATAATGGGACAACTCCATTTCTCCCCCTAACTTGAGCCACCACCTGGCATTTGCCCCTAATTTCCTGGTATGCTCAAATTTACCCCTCTACCGTTAGGTGGTGTTATAAAAATACCCTTCTGCTCCGTTTCCATCCGGTCAAAGGCCTTTGACCGTCTATGGTACATTTTCTGGACAATTTTGCCCTTCTTCGTGCATGCCGCTTACCGATGGGACCCATCCAAAATAAAAATAAAAAACGCTCCCAAGTCAAACTAGTCAACATTGACTAGGTCAAGAGAGGACTCCCCCCACAGTTAGTGACTCATTAGTTATTTCCTGTAATAATTAGCTATGTTTTTAGCATAATAATTAGATTATTGCCCAAGACGGGCCCACTAGTCAGCTATGCACTAAAAAGGATTAGGGGTAAAGGATTAGGGTCCTGGAGTGGTGTGCACGGGGTGGCCGGGAAGCTCGTCGGCGACAAGTTTCTCAGCCAGTGGCCGGAGCAAGTTGATGCGGGGGTAGCTGCTCTGAGATGAAGCACTGATTAGGGATGGCGGAGGAAGCTTCACAAGGGCTTCACTGAGACGGGGACAAGGAGCTGCTCTAGATCGCATCCCGCGCCGCACCAAAAAAGCTCCATTGCCACTTCCTTCGTCTCCGCGAGGCCAACGACCTCTCGTGACCATCCTCTATGTCCAGGAGCTCCGCCATTATCTCCTTGCCCTCCTAATGGAATGAATTGACGCGGGGCGCCTCCATTCGGCCATGCCATGGTCGTCTTCTTTGCCTCCGGGTGGCCACATTCACGCCCCTATCTCCCACTCCAGCGGGCTCTGGCTTCCCTCCTCGTGTTCCTCGGCAATCAGACATGTATGCGAAGCTCCTGGACTCCCCCCTCCCGAGTCCCACGACCTGGATGCATCTTCCCGCGAAGACAAGCTCCGCCGATGTGACGCCCGGATAATCAAGCTACAGTAACCTCTGTTAATGATGCCACGTCTCCACTCTTACTGTTGCTAACCTCGCAATGATTCGAAACCTTTTCAAATTCAAATTCAAATTAATGTCAAATGACAAAGTTTTCAAAATATTAAACTAAAATGTTGGAGTGTGCGTTAAATGCCTAGGTGATTATAGTGCAACGAACACCCTTTTGAAAATGTCTAAATATATTAAAATGAAATAAAGCAGAAAAGTGAAATAAATAAATAAATAAAAAGAAAAGACAAATCTAACTAAAAATAAAAGAGGCGCCCCATCTGGGCCATCTGTCAGGCCATTGCCAGCCCATTAATCGGCAAAGGCCCAGCCGACTAGCCCAGCCGGCCGACCCACTCCCTCCATATCCCCACCAGGGAGGAAACCCTAAACCACGACCCACCTCACTCCCCACCCCCACGATCCCTCCCCTCCGCCCCCGAATCTGGATCGGGAATGGGGCACCCGACGCCGATGCCCCGGCTCGTCCCCGCCGTCTCGCCGTTCACCGGCGCCACCCACCGGACCCCCCGTCCTCCTATCCTCTCCATCTTCCACTCATCACCGAGCCGCACCCGCTCGTTGTCGTCGTGTGCCACCACCGCCGCCTGGAGCCCCGCGTCGCCTCGGATCCGTCGCCGTCCATCACCGCCTCGCCCCCGCCACTCGACGCACTCGCCGGAGCTGCCCCGCCGGCCTGCCTCCTCTTCGCCGACGTCGTCCCCGTCACCCCCCTCGACCCCGCTGCCAATTGCCCTACTCCTCGATGTGAGCATGCGCCCCTCTTCTCTCTCCCTCGCCCGCGACCATGCGAGACCCACGTGGCATGCTCGACCCGGCCGTTGCTCCTGCTCATGATCGCTCGTGCTCACCACCGCCACTCCCCGCCGAGCACCGCCGCTCCCCACGGCCCTAGCTTTAGCCTGCGCGCGCCGCCATCTCCGCGTCCGCCCTTGCCTCCGCCCGCCTCTGTAGTCCGTCGCCGCCCGCCGGCGGACCTTACTCGATAATGGCCTCGCCATGGCCATCGACCTCCCTAACGCGGTGCATCTAAGGTCGCCAGTCTTGGCGTCGCCCGCTTCGGCGCGTCAAGCGCCCGCGCGCTTATCGGCGCCCGATTGGCCCCTTGGGGCCACAGGCATGTGGTGCCCCGCCCCATAACGTTTACAAAAAAATAATAAGAAAAATAATATGTAATATAAAATTAATAATAATTGAATTAATTAATTAAATAATTACTTAATTAATTAACTTAATTAATCTTGTTTAGATTAACCTAATCATTTAGTTAGACTAACTAAACCTGGTTAGTTAGTCTTAGCCTATGGCATGCAGGACCCACATGTCAGGTTGACCAGTCAACTCTGTTGACTCCGACGTCAACATGACCTCATCTTTGATGTCATTAATCCATTTTTCGAATTAATTTAAATAATTAATTAAATTCCAGAAATTCATAAAATCTTTAGAAAATCATAACTTTTAATCCGTAACTCGGATTAAATTATTTTCAACATGAAAGTTGCTCAAAACGACGAGACGAATCCAGAAACGCAGCCCGTTCGTCCGCCACGCATCCCTAACCTATCGAACTCGCAAATTTCCCCCTCCGGCTCCTCTGCCCGAAAATACGAAACACCGGGGATACTTTCCCGGATGTTTCCCCCCTTCACCGGCATCACCTCATACCGCATTAGGGCATGCCTAGCATCACACTTTGCTTTGTCATGCATCGTCATGCATCTGTTTGCATTGTACTCATTGTTTCTTCCCCCTCTTCTTTCGCTAGACACCGAGACCGACGCTGCTGCTGCCCAGTTCGACTACGGAGTTGACGACCCCTCTCTCTTGCCAGAGCAACCAGGCAAGCCCCCCCCCCCTTGGTTACCAGATATAGCCTATTCTCCTCTATACTGCTTGCATTAGAGTAGTGTAGCATATTCCGCTTCCGTTGATCCTATTACGATGCATAGCGACATTGTTGCTACAAGCTGTTGATACCTTACCGCAATCCTAAATGCTTAGTATAGGATGCTAGTTTATCATTGGCCCTACATTCTTGTCGACCGCCTTGCTATACTATCGGGCCGTGATCACTTGGGAGGTGATCACGGGTATATAGTATACATACATACATACTATCTGAGATGGTGACTAAAGTCGGGTCCGCTCGAAGAGTACCATGAGTGATTCATGGATTGGGGCTGAAAGGACCTTTGTCCCGACGGCCCTCTGTGTGGATCTTTGTGGCGGAGCGACAGGGCAGGTTGAGACCACCTAGGCGAGAGGTGGGCCTGGCCCTGGTCGGCGTCTGCGGTTGCTTCATAATAACACGCTTAACGAGATCTTGGTATTTGATCTGAGTCTGGCCATTTGGTTTATACGCACTAACCATCTACGCGGGAGTAGTTATGGGTATCCCGACGTCGTGGTATCAGCCGAAGCCTTCATGACATCAGCGACTGAGTGGCGCGCGCCGGATTGGACTCGAACGCCACTAGGCTAGGAGTGCGCTTCGGCCGCGACGCATAGCGTCTTGGTGTGCAAAGGCGATGGGCCTGGACCCTGCGCCATAGGAGTTAGACGGCATCTTGACCTCTCTGTTGTGCCTAGGTGGGGTTGTGATGTGTTGATCTTCCGAGGCGGGCATGACCCAGAAAGTGTGTCGGCCAAATGGGATCGGCGTGTTGGGTTATGTGGTTCACCCCTGCAGGGAAGTTTATCTATTTGAATAGCCGTGTCCCTCGGTAAAGGACGACCGGAGTTGTACCTTGACCGTATGACAACTAGAACCGGATACTTAATAAAACACACCTGGACAAGTTCCACGACAACCGGTGATCTCTTTTCCACAGGCGGCGAGGGAGGATCGCGGGTAGGATTATGCTATGCAATGCTCTTGGAGATGCTACTTGGAGATGCTACTTGGAGGACTTCAATCTACTCTCTTCTACATCTTTGCAAGGCGGAGGTCGTCGAGCGTAGTCTTCGATAGGACTAGCTATCCCCTCTTATTTTGGCATTCTGCAGTTCGGTCCATCGATATGGCCTCCTTACACATATACCCATGCATATGTAGTGTAGTTCCTTGCTTGCAGTACTTTGGATGAGTACTCACGGTTGCTTTCTCCCCCTTTTCCCCTTTCCTTTCTTTCGGTTGTCGCAACCAGATCTTCGGAGTCCAGAGCAGATGCCACCGCCGACGGCGACCCTACTACACTGGAGGTGCCTACTACTACGTGCGCAAAGACGTCGGCGGCGACCTGGGAGTAGTTTAGGAGGATCGAGGCAGGAGGCCTGCGCCTCTTTCGATATGTATCCCAGTTTGTGCTAGCCTTCTTAAGGAAAACTTGTTTAACTTATGTCTGTACTCAGATATTGTTGCTTCCGCTGACTTGTCTATGATCGAGCACTTGTATTCGAGCCCTCGAGGCCCCTGGCTTGTATTATGATGCTTGTATGACTTATTTATGTTTTAGAGTTGTGTTGTGATATCTTCCCGTGAGTCCCTGATCTTGATCGTACACATTTGCGTGCATGATTTGTGTACGATTGAATCGGGGGCGTCACAGCCGATCGCCAACGTGGTCGGAGACCTTACTCCGGTTTCCCCGCCGTCCGTGCTGGGCATGGTCTGCCGCCCCCGCTCCCAGCAATCTTTCTCCCGTGCACCCCGGTGCTCGTCGCCGTGCGTGGTCGCACGCCCAGTGCTGGTTGCTGCCGGAGAAGAAGAACGGGGCTGGGAGGAGGAAGAAGGGGATTGCGCATGGTGGGGTCGGCTCGCAAGGAGAGAGAGAGAGTGTGTGTGTTATTTCATTTCATTTTTATTTTATTCCTTTCTCTTTATTTATTGCATGGGTCCACTTGTCAGGAGGGGTAAAAATGTCTAGGGAAACCCTTGGTCAAAGTCAAAGGCCTTTGACTGGACGGTAACGGAGCAGAAGGGTATTTTTATAACACCACCTAATGGTAGAGGGGTAAATTTGAGCATACCTGGAAATTAGGGGCAAATGCCAGGTGGTGGCCCAAGTTAGGGGGAGAAATGGAATTGTCCCTAATATAATAGTATGGAAAAATCAAAAATTATAGATGCGTTAGAGACGTATCACACACCCAGGACTATTTCAGAAGCTTATGCATCTTCTAATGCTCACTACTAGAAGGAAGTTGTCCGCAGTGAGATGGATTCCATCTTAGCCAATGGAACCTGGGAAATCACTGATCATCCATGTGGGTGCAAACCTGTAGGTTGTAAGTGGGTGCTGAAGAAAAAGCTTAGACATGATGGTACGATTGAAAAGTACAAGGAACGGCTTGTGTCCAAGGGTTATACCCAGAAGAAAGGTGAAGACTTCTTTGATACTTACTCATTTGTGGTTAGACTGGACACTATTCTGGTGCTACTATCACTGCCTGCCTCACACGGTCTTCCCGTACATCAAACGGACATTAAGACGGCTTTCCTCAACGAAGAGTTGAACGAGGAAATTTAAATGGATCATTTAGATGGTTTTGTAGTACCTGGTCAGGAAGGAAATGTTTGCAAGTTATTGAAGTCTTTATATGGACTTAAACAAGCTCCTAAGCAGTGGCATGAAAAGTTCAAAAGAACATTAACTGATGTAGACTTTGTTGTAAACAAAGCTGACAAGTGTGTGTACTAGCTCTATGTTGGGGCCAAAGGACTAATTGTTTGTTTGTATGTCGATGCCATACTAATCTTTGGAACCAAACTTGATTTAATCAAGGATGTTAAGGATTTCTTATCTCATTGTTTTGAGATATAGGATCTAGGAGTAGCTGATGTTACTCTGAACACAAAGCTGTTGAGAGATGACAATAGTGGGATTACACTACTTCAATCCCACTATGTGGAAAAGGTCTTGAGTCATTTTGGGTATAGCGACTGCAAGCTGATACATCCATCATGCATCATGTTTACCTACTGTTATTTATAATATTTTTATGCGTAATAATGCTTTTTGGAGTAATTCTAATGCCTTTTCTCTCACAATATTAAAGGTTCACACAAAGAGGGAGAATACCGGTAGCTGGAATTCTGGACCTGAAAAAGCTACGTCAGGCTACCTATTCTGCACAACTCCAAATGAGCTGAAACTTCACGAAGAATTTTTATGGAATATATAAGAAGAATTATTGGAGCAAATAAGTACCAGAGAGGGCCCACCAGGTGGGAACAACCCACCTGGGTGCGCCAGGGAGCCCAGGCGCGCCCTGGTGGGTTGTGTCCTCTTCGGCCCACCTCCGGTGCCCCTCTTCTGGTATATAAGTCATTTCGACCTAGAAAAAATAAGGAGAGGATTTTCGGGACGAAGCTCCGCCATATCGAGGCGGAACTTGGGAAGGAGCATGTTTGCCCTCCGGCGGAGTGACTCAGCCTAGGGAAATTCCCTCCCGGAGGGGCAAATCATCGTCATCATCATCACCAACAACTCTCCCATCTTGGGGAGGGCAATATCCATCAACATCTTCAATAGCACCATCTCCTCTCAAACCCTAGTTCATATCTTGTGTTCAATCTTTGTACTGGAACCTTAGATTGGTGCTTGTGGGAGACTAGTAGTGTTGATTACATCTTGTAGTTGATTACTATATGGTTTATTAGGTGGAAGATTATATGTTCAGATCCATTATGCTATTTAATACCCCTCTGATCTTGAGCATGATTATCATTTGTGAGTAGTTACTTTTGTTCTTGAGGTCACGGGAGAAATCTTGTTGCAAGTAATCATGTGAATTTAATATGTGTTTCATATTTGATGGTATGTGTGTTGTGATTCCCTTAGTGGTGTCATGTGAACGTCGACTACATGACACTTCACCATATTTGGGCCTAAGGGAATGCATTGTGGAGTAGTTATTAGATGATGTGTTGCGAGAGTGACAGAAGCTTAAACCCTAGTTTATGCGCTATTTCGTAAGGGACTGATTTGGATCCAAAAGTTTAATGCTATGGTTAGACTTATTCTTAATACTTTTCTCGTAGTTGTGGATGCTTGCGAGGGGGTTAATCATAAATAGGAGGTTTGTTCAAGTAAGAACAGCACCTAAGCACCACTCTACCCACATATCAAATAAACAAAGTAGCACACACAAATCAAACCAACATGATGAAAGTGACTAGATCAAATTCCCGTGTACCCTCAAGAACGCTTTGCTTATCATAAGAGATAGTTTTGGCCTATCCTTTGCCTCAAAAGGATTGGGCTAGCTTGCTGCACTTTTTTACCGTTACCATTACTTGCTCGTTACAAATTATCTTGCTATCAAACTACTCGTTACTTATATTTTCAGTGCTTGCAGAGAATACCTTGCTGAAAACTACTTTTCATTTCCTCCTGCTCCTCGTTGGGTTCGACACTCTTACTTATCAAAAGGAATACGATTGATCCCCTATACTTGTGGGTCATCAAGGCTCTTTTCTGGCGCCGTTGCTGGGTAGTGAAGCATTGTTGGTAAGTGCAAATTGGTAAGGAAAAATTATTACTATGTGCTGAAATTTATTGTCACTTGTTAATATGGAGAAAAATCCTTTGAGGGGTTTGTTCGGGGTATCTTCACCTCAACCGGAACCACAATTAGTTGCCCTCAACCCACTGCACATACTGTAAATATTGGTTATGAAATTCCCTCGGGTATGATTACAACTGCTAGCTAATCCTTATGCAGGAGATGGAACTGAACATCCTGATATGCACTTGATATATGTGGGCGAAATTTGTGGATTATTTAAGCTTGCAAGTTTACCCGGAGATGAAGCTAAGAAGAAGGTTTCCCTTTATCTTTTAAGGTAAAAGCATTAGCATGGTATAGGCTATGCGATGATATTGGATCTTGGAATTGGAATTGATTGAAATTGGAATTTTCACCAAAAAAATTATCATATGCATCTAGTTCATTGTGATCGGAATTGCATATATATTTTTGTCCTCCTGAAGGAGAAAATCTCGCTTTAGCTTCGGGGAGGATTAATTCAATGTTATATCCATACCCCAATCATGAGCTCTCAAGAGAAATTAATATTCAGAATTTTTATGCTCGGCTTTCTCGTGATGATCAATCCATGATTGATACTTCTTGTATTGGTTCCTTTATGAAGAAGACTATGGAATTCAGGTGGGATCTTTTAGAGAGAATTAAACGCAACTCGGAAGATTGGGAGCTCGAAGAATGTAAAGAGTCAGGTATTAAGCTTAAGTATGATTGTCTTGAATCTTTTATGAATACCGATGCTTTTCAAAAGTTTAACACTAAATATGGACTTGACTCTGAGATAGTAGCCTCCTTTTGTGAATCATTTTCTAGTCATGTTAATCTCCATAAGGAGAAGTGGTTTAAATATCACCCACCTATTAAAGAAGATATTAAAGAACTGGTAATAGTTAAAGATGAAACTATTATTTATAATGTTGATCCACTTGTGCCTACTGCTTATATTGAAAAACCACCTTTCCCTGTTAGGATAAAGGAACATGCTAGGTTTCAACCGTGGTCAATAAAAGTAACATTAGAGCACCAAAACCTACTAAACAAATCAAAGTAGAACCTAGTGTTGTTATGGTTAAATATCTCTTGGTTGGAAATATAGATGGGCATGTTATTTAGTTATGTGATGAAGCTGCTAGAATTGCCAAACCCGATGAAAAAGATAAACATAGACCTTTTGTTGGCATGCCTATTGTCTCAGCTAAAATAGGAGATCACTGTTATCATGGTTTATGTGACATAGGTGCTAGCATGAGTGCTATTCCTTTTACCTTATATCAAGAAATTATGAATGACATAGCACCCACTAAAATAGAAGACATAGATGTTACTATTAAGCTTGCTAATAGAGACACCATCACACCACTTAGGATTGTAAGAGATGTTGAAGTCTTGTGTGGGAAAATAAAATACCCTACTGATTTTCTAGTTCTTGGTTCCCCACGAGATGACTTTTGTCCCATTATCTTTGGTAGACCTTTCTTGAACACCGTTAATGCTAAAATAGATTGTGAGAAACAAACTATCGGTGTTAGCTTTGGTGATGAGTCTCATGATTTTAACTTTTCTAAGTTAAGTAGAAAGCATCATAACAAAGAATTGCCTAGTAAGGCTGAAATAATTCGTCTCGCTTCTATTGTCGTGCCTCCTACTAATCCATTAGAACAATATTTGCTATACCATGAAAATGATATGCATATGCATGGAAGAAATGAGATGGATAAAATTTTCTTTGAACAAAGACCTCTGCTTAAACACAATTTGCCTATTGATACTCTAGGAGGTCCTCCTCCAGCTAAAGGTGGTCCTGTGTTTGAATTAAAACAATTGCTAGAAACTTTGAAACATGCTTATCTTGATGAGAAAAAGATATATCATGTTATTATTAGTGTTAACCTTTCAGAACATGAAGAAGAAATATTTTTGAAGGTTCTGAAGAAGCACCGAGCTGCTATTGGATATACTCTTGGTGATTTAAAGGGCATTAGTTCCACTCTCTGTCAGCACAAAGTTAATATGGAACCAGATGCTAAACCCGTTGTTGATCACCAATGATGTTTGAATCCTACAGTGAAAGAAGTGGTAAGAACTGAAATATTGAAGCTTCTGGAAGCAGGTATAATCTATCCTATAGTTGATAGTAGATGGGTAAGTCATCTTCATTGTGTCTGTAAGATGGGAGGTATTACTGTTGTTCCTAATGATAAAAATGAATTTATACCACAAAGAGTTGTCATTGGTTATAGAATGGTAATTGATTTTAGAAAATTAAATAAAGCTACTAGAAAATATCATTACCCCCTGCCTTTTATTAATCAAATGCTAGAAAGACTATCTAAGCACACACACTTTTGTTTCCTCGATGGATATTTTGGTTTTTCTCAAATACCTATTTCACAACCTGATTAAGAGAAAACCACCTTATATTGTCCTTTTGGAACCTATGCTTATAGACATATGCCTTTCGGTTTATGTAATGCGCCTGCTACTTTTCAAAGATGTATGACTGTTATATTCTCCAATATTTGTGAAAAGATTGTTGAGGTTTTCATGGATCATTTTTCGGTTTACGAAACTTATTTTGATGACTGCTTAAGCAACCTTGATCGAGTTTTGCAGAGATGCAAGCAAACTAATCTTGTCTTGAATTGGGAGAAGTGTCACTTTATGGTTAATGAAGGTATTGTCTTGGGGCATAAAATTTCTGAACAAGGTATTGAGGTGGATAAAGCTAAAGTTGATGCAATTGAGAAAATGCCATGTCCTAAAGATATCAAAGGTATTCATAGTTTCCTCGGTCATGCTGGTTTCTATAGGAGATTTATTAAAGACTTCTCTAAAATTTCTAGGCCTCTTACAAATCTTTTACAAAAGGATGTTCCATTTGTTTTTGATGATGATTGTGTAGAAGCCTTTGAAAGACTTAAGAAAGCCTTAAATTCTGCACCTATTGTTCAACCACCTGACTCGAACTTGCCTTTTGAAATTATGTGTGATGCTAGTGATTATGTTGTTGGTGTTGTTCTAGGACAAAGAGTTGATAAGAAATTAAATGTTATTCATTATGCTAGTAAAACTCTAGATAGTGCCCAACGCAATTATGCTACTACTGAGAAAGAATTTTTAGCAGTGGTGTTTGCTTGTGATAAATTTAGATCTTACATTGTTGATTCTAAGGTAATTGTTCACACTAATCATGCTGCTATAAAATATCTTATGATAAAGAAAGATGCTAAACTTAGACTCATTAGGTGGGTTCTTTTGCTACGAAAATTTGACTTACATATCGCTGATAGAAAAGAAGCTGAGAACCCCGTGGCTGATAACTTGTCTAGGTTAGAAATATTCTTGATGACCCACAACCTATTAATGATAGTTTTCCTGATAACAATTAGCTGCAATAAATGTTTCTCAAAACACTCCTTGGTATGCTGACTATGCTAATTACATTGTTTCTAAATACATACCACCTAGTTTCACTTACCAACAAAAGAAAAAAATTCTTCTGTGATTTAAGACATTACTTTTGGGATGACCCACATCTTTATAAAGTAGTAGATGGTATTATTAGACATTGTGTACCTAAGCATAAACTAGGACAAATCCTACAGAAATGTCACTCTGAAGCTTATGGAGGGCATCATGCGGGAGATAGAACTGCTCACAAGGTATTGCAATCTGGTTTTTATTGGCCTACTCTCTTCATGGATGCCCGTAAGTTTGTTTTATCTTGTGATGAATGTCAAAGAATTGGAAATATTGGTAAGCATAAACAAATGCCTATGAATTATTCACTTATTGTTGAACCATTTGATGTTTGGGGTTTGGATTACATGGGACCTTGGTTGCTATTAATTATGTTACTAAGTGGGTAGAAGCTATTCCAACTAGCAGTGCTAATCACAACACCTCTATTAAAATGCTTAAGGAAGTTATTTTCCCAAGGTTTGGAGTCCCTAGATATTTAATGACTGATGGTGGTTCACACTTTATTCATGGTGCTTTCCATAAAATCCTTGCTAAGTATGATGTTAACCGTAGAATAGCATCACCTGATCATCCTCAGTCTAGTGGTTAAGTTGAACTTAGCAATAGAGAAATAAAATTAATTTTACGAAAAACTGTCAATAGGTCCTGTCGTGGAATTGTCACGTCAGATGTCCTTAGTGTGAGGACTTAGTCATGAGGCCAACGCTTCTATGCGGTAGCTTGAGAGGGGTTGGGCGGAATCGAGAGACGCGACACAAGACAAGGATTTATACAGCTCCGGGCCCCGGGAAACATCATCCGGTAATAACCCAACATGCTATTTGTGGCTAGGTCTTATTATGATCATGAAGGAGTCGCCGGTAAGCCGGCTCTTTGAGTCTAGCCCTAGAGATTGTATCTTTCTTGTCCCTCTTTGGGGAGCCCTGCCCCTCCTTATATAAGTTGAAGGGGCGGTTTACATATAGAGTCCATCTCGGACTAAGACTTAAACTATGTTGGCTTCTCTTCATGGCTTCTTAATGTCTTGGGCTTCTTACAATCTGGCTTACAATATGACTTACGGTCTGGCTTACGATCTGACTTACCATCTGGCTTACCATCTGGCTTACCGTCTGGCTTACGATCTGACTTACCATCTGGCTTACCATCTGGCTTACCGTCTGGCTTAACATCTGCCGGCTTACATGACTATGTCTGCCGGGTTACATGACTGTGTCCGGCAGGTCATATGACTGTGTCCGCCGGGTCGTATGACTATGTCCGCCGGGTTACAATGCTAAACTGTTCCCGCGGGCTTAACCTGCTTAACTCTTCCTATCAGCTTATAGTCTGCCGAGTCACCAATGAAACATCAGGTCCCAGCCGGGTCATATCTCCGGCCGGGTCACACCGCAGGGTATATCGCCGACATTAGCCCCCAGTTTAATTTGGATTTATCCATGTCAAACTGATCCTGTAAAACAAACACAAGAACAATTTTGATAGATTATGCTCTGGGTTAAAAGCTCTTGTAAGCCGGCACCTGATCATCCTTAATTCCTTGGTATTTCCTTCTTCTAGAAAATCTGGGTCAATAGACCAGCTTCATAATCAAAAACATTGGTCATGAAATACTCATCTGATTTTCAGCCAGCTTGAAGATGTAGAACTCCATTATATTCATATCACTTGTAGCCCCCAAGTGCCGGGTCATTATGAAATAATGAGCAGGGACTTTGTAAATATGATCATGTAAACTTGAGCAGCAACATGTAGCCCCCAAGGGCCGGCTCATTTCAATGGGATGAGTCGGGTCTTCAATAAGTTGAGCAAAAATGACTTTGCATTAGCCCCCAAGTGCCATGGTGCATGCTGGCAGTGAAATGGGACTTGCATATTTGATATAATCTCAATTTGAATAATGTAGCGCCCAAATGCTGGGCCGTAAGCCTGCAGCGACTCGGGACTATTCCTTCCATTGTAGAATAAATCATATCCACTGATAAAGTAATGGCCATTTGTCGTGCGCGATGGGGAGACGACACCTATGGGGCCGGGGGACGGCCCCTTCGTGTGTTCGGTACGAGGGCGGAGGATGCGCGGAGAGAGATCGATCGGCGTCTGCTGGCGAGATTTTACCCGGCTTCGGACGCGATGGTCGCAGAAACCCTACTGCTGCTTTGTGTTGTATTGCGCTCGGGTGCACGGAGAGCAGCTACACCGGCGTGGGGGTTGCGAAGAGTCGAACCTCCCTACGTTGTGCATGGGCCTCCTTTTATAGGGCAAGGGTCACCGCGGTGTCAGCGTAAGGTAGAGGGTAAAAATGTAAAAGAGGTGGTAGTTGGAGCAAGGGGGAGCAGTGCAGCTACTGATTGCATGAACAAATGGATTCTACCTACTTTTGATGAGGGGACAAGAGCATTTAATGCCCGTCGCCGTCGCCCCAAAAGCTCCCCCTTGCGTCTCCGTTTGCCACGGCGATGAAGCCACCACCGTGGAGTGCCACCGCACCTTCATGCAGCCTGACCATCCGCCACGCGTCTCTCGGAGAGGGTCAAGGCGACGCGTGGGCGATGACTGGAGTGCGGGCACGCAGCACAGCTCTCCCCGGCAAGTACCTTGCCGGGGTCTTGATCTTGCCGGGCCCGGGAGCTTGTCGGGCTCTGTAACTTGCCGCTCCCCGGTCCCTCGCCGGGACGCGTATAGCGCCGAGGCGTGTCTTCTGTGATGTAGTCTTCTAGCCTCCCCGGCGAGCTCCTCTCGCCAGGGCCTTGTGTAGGTGATATGATCTTGAGCCTGGAACGGCCTTCCCGGCAAGCTCCTCTTGCCGGGGCCTTGATCTTCTGTCTAGTACACTTTGTCCTTGACTGGCTTGATACGGAGTGGGAATGGTCTCCGGCAAGCAAATGGTGGATCCAGCTACGGGAAGCTGCGACTGCCCGTGCACAAGTTGGGGTACTGAGGTACCCCTACCTTAGTACACCGACAGGAGCCCCCGGGCCTGGGCCATACACGGTGCCGAGCGCTGTTGGGCCAGGCCCAAGACAGTGCACGGGCACGCGAAGCCCATGGCGTGTCGAATCTGCTCCTGCATCTGCCGCCTCCCCTCCCGTAACGGCACGCGTCGATTGCGGCGTTGTGGGAGACGTGGGCGGCGCATGCAGCCTTTAAGGCATCCACCCCGTGATCGTGGCGCAGAGCGGGGTCGCTTCACCGTTGCTCCGGCTCCACTTTTTCGCCACGCGGCCCTCATGCACGGGGGTCGTGGGCGGCGAAGGTGGGAGACCGAGCCGTCACGGGCGGAGAAGGCGAGTCGGCCCCGCTCCTCTGGCCAACTCGCTTCCTGATTGGTCGAGCGGGGCGGTCGAGCCCCCACCTCGCCCCTTTAAAAAGGGGCGGAAGGGGTGCACAATGGCCACACCCATCCTCTTCTCCCTTCGTCTTCATCTTCTGTTCTTCTTGCCGCCATGGAAGGAGGGAATCCTGGCTCTTCGACGGTGGCGGCGAGGGTCGCCTCTAGGCAGCGCACCACTCCCCATCCCGCTCCCGTGGCGGCGGAGCCGGCTCCAAGAGGGAGAGGGAGGGGGCGTGGCCGTGGACGAGGCCGAGGGCGTGGCCGAGGCGGCCGGGGGGGAGGCGGTCGTGGTGACGTGCCCCCTCCGTCTCCACCGGCGTCTCCTGACCACGGCGCGGTCCACACCGGAGATGACCCCTGGGAGTTCTTCATCAAGCTTCGCCGGGCGCCTCGTCGCCGCCTCCGGCTGCCGGTCCCGTTTGCGGACGCAATGGGACCGGATCCACCCGACGTGATGGAGCTACGATGAGGGGCTGCGGGATCAGCGGCACTCGAGTGAGTGTCGTGTCCCCAGCCCCGGCGTGATGTTCTTCGACCGAGGGTGGAAGGCGTTCGCCGGATCCATAGCTTGACGGCGGGTTCACCCTCCATTTCAAGTTAATGGATGGTGACCTCCTCGCCGTCAAGGTCTTCGGGACTATGGAACCCGGTGCGCTGCTGTGTGGACAACTCCTCGGATAGCGAAGGCCCCTCCTCGGCGAGAGGACGAGGAGGAGAGCGGCAGCGGCGGCGAGGGGATGGCGGGCCCGACTAGGCGTCGGACACCGCTGCCTCTCAAGGCCACCGGCAACCCCATCTTGGGTTGCCGGCCTCCCAACTCCCCGGGCCGTCTTCTTGGCGGTGGCGTGGGAGGCTGCGGAAGAGGAAGAGGGGAGTAGCGGCAAGGCCGTTAGAATCGAGTACGAGGGCGAGGTGCCCTCGTGCGATGTCCCACCACCCGTCTTCAAGCTCTGCCTCCGGCGCCTCCGTCTCCGCCAAGCTCCTGGCGGCCCCGGGTGTTCTCTTCTTGTCTTCTGGCGCCATGGCTCTCCGGCACATCGTTCCCCATGCCCGTCACCTTGCGCAGCTCTGGGCACGCGGCGGCGTCACCGCCACGCTCTTCTAGCGCTCCTTCGCCCTTCTCCGACAAGTTCTCTGCCGGGCCTCCTTCCCAGCAGGCTCATCTTGCCGGGGCTCCTTGACCTACCTCCTGAACTCCTGAACAGAGAAACAGGAGAGGGATCACGGGCACCTTATCTTTTTAAATTTGTAAGCCCTCGGGCCTTAGTTGCATTTAAGAACTTGTAATCCTCTCTATCATGTTTTTCATCCTCTATGGACTTGTACTAAATTGGATGTTTTTAATGAAAAAGAGGGGAAAGCTTGCCGGACTGAGTCTTTTACTTGACTGCGTGCCTTGTGTGTTCTTACGCTATCGGGGAGCTTGCCGGGGCGAACACGCTTGTTGACCGCGGGACAGCCCGCTGGCGGTGTCGCTTCCGGCAAGCAACCTTGTCGGGCCAGTTGCGACGCTTAACTTGCTGAGCATGCTCGAAAGCAAGATAAGGGTGCAGCGGCACACTTGTGTTTGTTGAGCGGACTCGGAAACAAACCAAGTACGCAACTGGGCCACGACTCGGCTCCTCCACGTACGGGTTTTTACAAGACACGCTCGTTCAAAGACGCAGCCCCGCATTTCCCGGTCCATGAGAGGATGCATGACGAGGGATGAAAAACTTATCTGAAATTGCAGCCCCCAGCAACTCTAGCTTGCCGGAGCGAATCTTGGTGCTTGCAGCCCCAGTGAGGCTGGCCCGCCGAGGAAGAACCTTGAGACTCGCAGCCCGCGACCACAGCTTGCCGGGCTCCAGGTGCTGGTGTGATCTTTCGGTTCCTCCTTGTCGCTGCAATTTCAGTCATGAAAACAGCTGAGGTAGATATGCAACTGCTCCATGTATATGTATGTGTATATAAATCTTGACTATGCAATATGATGCGAGCCTTGCCCTTCAGATGTTTGTACTCTCGCTCTCGGGAGCTTGTCGGGCGAACACGCTTGCCACGGACAGCCCGCTGGCGGTGTTGCTTCCGGCAAACAACCTTGCCGGGCCAGTTGCGACGCTTAACTTGCTGAGCAGGCTCGAAAGCAAGATAAGGGTGCAGCAGCACACTTGTGTTTGTTGAGCGGACTCGGAAACAAAACAAGTACGCAACTGGACCACGACTTGGCTCCTCTCGCGCACAAGCCTCTCATATGAAGGACATCTCACGGCAAAGCTTGCCACGTTACACCCTCTGCCCTACATCCTTTGTGCGTTTTCACCCTACGCTTCTAGGGAACTTGCCGGCGCTTAACACGCTTGCTGAGTACGGGACGTCAGCAGCCCGCTGGCTGGTGTCGCTTTCGCAAGCAACCTTCTTTGCGTCTAGTTCGCGACGCACTTAACTTGCTGAACAGACTCGAAACGAAACAAGGGCGCGAAGCTGGTCGCGGCTCACTTTTTAACTCGTTGAGTGTGCTCGAAGCGAGATAAGGGTGCGGCTATTCACAGGCAGGCTCCTCAGCGCACAGGTTTCGAGCACAAACGACAAACGCGAGAGGGATATAACAAATAAAAGCATGGAATTAAGAAGTGCTCTGCACGAAGGCTCGAGCGACTTAGCTTTTCTTTTTCTTGTTTCTTTGCACTCGCTGACGGAGCTCAATGGCACGTCCTCGACGACAGCGCAGCCCTCCGGGGAGGTGCGTTTGCCGGAACGAGCACCAGAGCTGTCCTTGCCGGGCTTATAGCGTTCCGAGGAGCCGCGCTTGTCGGAGCGAGCGCCAGAGCCGTCCTCGCCGGACTTAGAGCTCGATGGCGCGTCCTCGACGACAGCGTAGCGCTCCAGGGAGATGCGCTTGCCGGAATGGAGGGGAGCGGGAGCGAGCAGCGCGAGGAACAGGACATGCTCGGACTCCTAGTAGCGATAGGAGGAGCAGAGTCCTCCCCCGACACTTTCGCTTTGCTCATGCACGGACAGCGGTCCGGAGCATCCCACGAGCCCCCAGCCTATTCTTGCCCCAGCACGCGAGTACCACCTCCGGGGCACAACGCTGCTGGGTTGTTGCGCCGAGATGGACGTGGATCTACGGAGGCCGAGGCGCGGTCCTCCGTCCTGTCTCTGGATCTGGTGGCGCCGCGAGTGCCCTCGCCGGTGTCCACCCTGTCGACGGCGTCTCCTCCGCCCGCCGTGGGCTCCGGTGGCGGCGGGTGGGACGCAGACGGGTCTGCAACCCTTGAGGCCCTCGTCTTCGGGGCCATGGCGCGATTGTCGGCGACGGTTCTTGACGGCCGGAGAGGTTGGTGAAAAGGCGGCGCGAACGCCGGATCAGGTCCGCACAACCTCGACGCTTTACCGGGCGCGCCATAGATGTCGTGGCGCGATGGGGAGCGACACCTATGGGGCCGGGGCGGCCCTTCGTGTGTTGACGAGGGCGGAGGATGCGCGGAGAGCAGATCGAGGCGATGCGCTGCTGGCGAGATTTTACCCGGCCGGGCCGCGATGGTCGCAGAAACCCTCTGCTGCTTTGTGTTGTATTGCGCTCGGGTGCACGGAGAGCAGCTACACCGGCGTGGGGGTTGCGAAGAGTCGAACCTCCCTACGTTGTGCATGGGCCTCCTTTTATAGGGCAAGGGTCACCGGCAGTGTCAACGTAAGGTAGAGGGGTAAAATGTAAAAGAGGTGGTAGTTGGAGCAGTGCGGGAACAAGGCAGCTACGATTGCATGAGCGATGGATTCTACCTACTTTTGACAGAGGGGACAAGAGCATTTAATGCCGTCGCCGTCGCCCCAAAAGCTCCCGCCCTTGCGTCTCCGTTTGCCACGGGCGATGAAGCCACCACCGTGGAGTGCCACCGCCCTTCATGTAAAGGCCTGACCATCCGCCACGCTGTCTCGGAGAGGGTGAAGGCGACGCGTGGGCAGATGACTGGAGTGCGGGCACGCAGCACAGCTCTCCCGGCAAGTACCTTGCCGGGTCTTGATCTGCGGGCCCGGAGCTTGTCGGGCTCAGAACTTGCCGCTCCCGGTCCCTCGCCGGACGCGTATAAGCGCCGAGGCGTGTCTTACGTGATGTAGTCTTCTAGCCTCCCCGGCGAGCTCCTCTCGCCAGGGCCTTGTGTAGGTGATATGATCTTGAGCCTGGAACGGCCTTCCCGGCAAGCTCCTCTTGCCGGGGCCTTGATCTTCTGTCTAGTACACTTTGTCCTTGACTGGCTTGATACGGAGTGGGAATGGTCTCCGGCAAGCAAATGGTGGATCCAGCTACGGGAAGCTGCGACTGCCCGTGCACAAGTTGGGGTACTGAGGTACCCCTACCTTAGTACACCGACACCATTGCGCTGAAGCGACTTTGAAAACCTCCATCACAATATTGGTTGTGCAGTAAGGGTGATAACCCGATCTTTAGAAGCCAAAAACTTCCAAATGTTTATGATTGTCATATATGGCGACTTATCATTCAAAGTCAAGCCGGGTTAATCAAAACCACATATATGCTTCAGATATGAACAAAAAGGTCTCAAGACAAACCCAAAACACTGTTTTCAAAAAACTTAAGCCAAATAGAAAGAAAAATCGAGGCTTCTAATTTGAATACGATCAGTAAACCGTTCCAAAGGGGTTAAGCTAGGATTCGAATACGATCATGTAGCCCCCAGTGGCTTTGGTGTTGTGCCGATCAAGAGGGTACCGATAGCTGTGTTCTCTTTGGTTCGAATACGACCTATGTTTGAACAGGAAGCCCCCAAATGACCTTGAGAGGTTTTTAACGACCCTGATTCGAATATGATCCAAGTCGGACCCAAAAGGGGTTAAGCTATGATTCGAATACGACCAGGAAGCCCCTAGTGAGTTTGGTAGTGTGCCGATCAAGAGGGTGCCGACAACTATGTTCTCTTTGGTTCGAATACGACCTATGTTTGAACAGGAAGCCCCCTAGTGATCATGAGAGTTTTTTAACGACTCTGATTCGAATACGACCAATGTCGGACCCAAAAGGGATCTTCATTTTGAGCCGGAAATTTTCTGACGGCCTTTAAATTTGCACCAATGTGGCTGTAGCCTCGGGTCTGGGTTATTTTTCCCTCCAATGACCTGGAGTTCTTGAATTTACTGAAAACTGGCAATATTTGCTGAGTCATGTCATCATAGCCCCCTGAGTCTCAAGAGGACTCAAGGAGTAGTCATGAGATTCTCCATATTTGACCATGATATAAACCGGTTTGAATCCTGCATGGGACAACTTGCAAACCAAAGTAATTGCTCTTTTGAAGAAAATAATATGTAATATAAAATATACTGGATGGATTCCACCTCATATGTTAGGCCAGTGATTATCCGCCATGGAGTTGATGATCAACACGGTGAAGATGAAATCAAGCACGGCCGAGTTGGCCATGAGAGAGGATATATGAACCGACTGCGGCATTATAAGCCGGTGCAGACGGGTGAGTCGATCGTGGCGTTGTAAACCGGCGCGGACGGGAGAGTCGGCCACGGCGTTGTAAACGGCACGGACGTGGGCGAGTCGGCCACATGTGTTGATGCAGCAAGAGTGGCGACTTGCGCATGTATCCGTCGAGTAGCACAACATAAACAAGCGTTAGTGCGAAAAATAATATTAGTGCACACCCCTTTGCGACACCTTTGTAATGAATAATAGTCCTACAAAAAAATACCATAGACCAGAGTAATTGTTTTCGAATGATTTAATATGTACTGATAAGGTACATAAAAAGGATAGCACCTGGTATCTTTTGTCGGATGATCGTGGACGCTGGTGTTTTATAATCCTGGATGTTGTTGTTGGATAACACTTTGGCACTAGAGTGGTATTACTCTCGTTGCTATCTCCTTGGGCATTGAGCGCTGATGAATTTTTGAATTTTTTTAATAGCCATAGGCCTCCACATGACTCTTCCTCCTTTGGCTTTTTTCTCCACCAAGCAGTGGGACAGCCGGATGGCAGCCGGCATGAATGCAGCAGGATGTGGAGCAGCCGGCTCGGGGCAGCGACTTGGCAGGTGGCCAGGGGGAGCCTACGGCTGTAGAGGCGGCACGGAGGCCGGCGAAGCAGGCGACCGGCGTGACTTAAACAGCAGGCGGAGGCAGCCCGCGACAACAGATGAGCAGCACAGCAGTAGTCCATGGTTGCAGAGGCTGCAGCGACGGCTCCGAGCGGCAGGGCGGCTTGTGGTTGAAGAGGCCCTGGAGGTGGCTCAAGGCTGCGCCAGCGGGGTGGCTCAACGAGGCGCCGACTGTGGAGGCGAACTGCAGCGACGACTTGGAGGAGGGTGTCGAGGCAAGGCACAACAGCCCGACGGCGGTGGCTCAGCAAGGACGAAGCTCACCGGCTAGCAGCTCAACGCAGTGGCAAGGTGATACGTCCATTTTGCATCATGCTTTTATATCAATATTTATTGCATTATGGGCTATTATTACACATTATATCTCAATACTTATGGCTATTCTCTCTTATTTTACAAGGTTTACCATGAAGAGGGGGAATGCCGGCAGATGGAATTCTGGCTGGAAAAGGAGCAAACAATGGAAACCTATTCTGCACTGCTCCAAAAATCATGAAACTCCACAAACATGTTTTTGGAATTAATAAGAATTATTTAGCGGAAGAAATACATTAGGGGGCCCACACCCTGGCAGGAGGGTGGGGGGCATGCCCACCCCTACTGGGCGCGCCCCTTGTCTCCTGGGCCCCCTAGTGCCCCCCCGGTGTCCATCTTCTGCTATATGAAGGCTTTTACCCTGGAAAAAATCGTGGGCAAGCTTACGGGACGAAACTCCGCCGCCACGAGGCGGAACCTTGGCGGAACCAATCTAGGGCTCCATGAGCTGTTCTGCTGGGATACTTCCGGAGGGGGAAATCATCACCAACGCTCATCACCAACGATCCTCTCATCGGGAGGGGGTCAATCTCCATCAACATCTTCACCAGCACCATCTCCTCTCAAAACCCTAGTTCATCTCTTGTATCCAATCTTGTATCCAAACCACAAATTGGTACCTGTGGGTTGCTAGTAGTGTTGATTACTCCTTGTAGTTGATGCTAATTGGTTTACTTGGTGGAAGATCATATGTTCAGATCCTTAATGCATATTACTACTCCTCTGATTATGAACATGAATATGCTTTGTGAGTATTTACGTTTGTTCCTGAGGACATGGGTAAAGTCTTGCTATTAGTAGTCATGTGAATTTGGTATTCGTTCGATATTTTGATGAGATGTATGTTGTCTTTTCCTCTAGTGGTGTTATGTGAACGTCGACTACATGACACTTCACCATTATTTGGGCCTAGAGGAAAGCATGGGGAAGTAATAAGTAGATTATGGGTTGCTAGAGTGACAGAAGCTTAAACCCTAGTTTATGCGTTGCTTCGTTAGGGGCTGATTTGGATCCATATGTTTAATGTTGTGGTTAGGTTTACCTTAATACTTCTTTTGTAGTTGCGGATGCTTGCAATAGGGGTTAATCATAAGTGGGATGCTTGTCCAAGTAAGGGCGGTACCCAAGCACCGGTCCACCCACATATCAAATTATCAAAGTACCGAACGCGAATCATATGAGCCTGATGAAAACTAGCTTGACGATAATTCCCATGTTTCCTCGGGAGCTCCTTTGTCATTATTAGAAGTTTTCTAGGCTTATCCTTTGCTACATAAAGGATTGGGCCACCTTGCTGCACTTTATTTACTTTATTTACTTGTTACTCGTTTCAATTTATCTTATCACAAAACTATCTATTTCGCACAATTTCAGTGCTTGCAGAGAAAACCTTACTGAAAACCGCTTATCATTTCCTTCTGCTCCTCGTTGGGTTCGACACTCTTACTTATCGAAAGGACTAGGATAGACCCCCTACACTTGTGGGTCATCAAGACTCTTTTCTAGCGCCGTTGCCGGGGAGTGTAGCGCTTTTGATGAGTGGAACTTGGTAAGGAAACATTTATATAGTGTGCTGAAATTTTCTGTTACTTGTCACTATGGAAACTAATCCTTTGAGGGGCTTGTTCGGGGTATCTTCACGCCGACCAGAAGAGCAAAGAGTTGCTCCTCAACCTACTGAGCTTTTTGAAAATATTTACTTTGAGATTCCGTCGGGTATGATAGAGAAATTGCTAGCTAATCCATTTGCAGGAGATGGAACATTGCATGCCGATTTACACCTTATCTTTGTGGATGAAGTTTGTGGATTATTTAAGTTTGCAGGTATTCCCGATGATGTTGTCAAAAGGAAGGTCTTCCCTTTATCTTTGAAGGGAGATGCATTGACATGGTATAGGCTATGTGATGATACAAGATCTTGGAACTATAAGCGATTGAAGTTGGAATTTCACCAGAAGTTCTATCCTATGCATCTTGTTCATCGTGATCGTAATTACATATATAATTTCTGGACTCACGAAGGAGAAAGCATCGCTCAAGCTTGGGGGAGGCTTAAGTCAATATTATATTCATGCCTCAATCATGAGCTCTCCTGGGAAATGATTATTCAAAAAAATTATGCTCGGCTTTCTCTCAATGATCGCAACCTGCTCGATACTTCCTGTGTTGGTTCTTATATGCTGAAGACTATTGATTTCAAATGGGACTTATTGGAAAGAATTAAACGCAACTCTGAAGATTGGGGTTCCGACGATGGTAAGGAGTCAGGTATGACACCTAAGTTCGATTGTGTTAAACCTTTTATGGATACCGATGCTTTTCGTGGATTTAGCGCTAAGTATGGGCTTGACTCTAAGATAGTAGCTTCTTTCTGTGAATCTTTTGCTACTCACGTTGATCTCCCTAAAGAGAAGTGGTTTAAATATAATCCTCCCATTGAAGTAAAAGTAGTTGCACCTATTACAGTTGAAGAGAAGACTATCACCTATAGTGATCCTATCGTTCCTACTACTTATGTTGAGAAACCTCCTTTTCCTGTTAGGATAAAGGATCATGCTAAAACTTCGACTATTGTTCGTAAGAGTAATACTAGGACTTATACACCTCCTGACCAAATCAAAGTCGAACCTAGTATTGCTATGGTTAAAGATCTTTTGGATGATGATTTAGATGGGCATGTTATTTATTTCTATGGTGAGACTACTAATATTGCTAGACCAGATGCTAGGATACATAGACCTGTGGTAGGCACGCCTGTTAGTTCCGTTAAGATAGGAGATCATTGTTATCATGTCTTATGTGATATGGGTGCTAGTGCTAGTGCAATACCCTATGATTTATATAAACAAATTATGCACGAAATTGCACCCATTGAATTAGAAGACATTGACGTTACTATTAAGCTTGCTAATAGGGATACCATTAAACTAGTTGGGATAGTTAGAGATGTTGAAGTCTTGTGTGGGAAGGTTAAATACCCTGCTGATTTTCTTGTTCTTGGTTCCCCACAAGATGATATTTGTCCCATTATTTTAGGTAGACCCTTCTTGAACACGGTTAAGGCTAGGATTGATTGTGAAAAGGATACTGTTACAATTGGCTTAGAGGGTATGTCTCATGAGTTTAATTTTGCTAAGTTTCATAGACAATCTCGTGATAGAGAATCACATAGTAAGGATGAGATTATTGGTCTTACTTCCATTGCCGTACCTCCTACTGATCCGTTAGAACAATATTTGCTAGACCATGAAAACGAAATGTTTATGAAGGAAAGAAGGGAAATAGATGAAGTGTTCCTTAAACATGAACCTATGCTGAAACATAACCTTCCCGTTGAAATTCTTGGGGATCCCCCTCCACCCAAGGGCGATCCTGTGTTTGAACTCAAACCATTACCTGACAATCTTAAGTATGCTTATCTTGATGAAAAGAAAATATATCCTGTTATTATTAGTGCTAACCTTTCAAAGCAAGAAGAAGAAAGATTATTGAAAACTCTGAAGAAGCACCGAGCTGCTATTGGATATACTCTGGATGATCTTAAGGGCAATAGTCCCACGTTATGCTAACACAAAATTACAGTGGAGAAAGATGCCAAACCAGTTAGAGATCCTCAACAACGACTGAATCCCAAAATGAAAGAAGTGGTAAGAAAGGAGATACTGAATGTAGCGACCCGACCTCAGATGGTCAAGTCTCTGTGCTCAGGTGTCATCCCTGGATCGAGAATCTTGACACCACCACAAGACTTGAAGGATTTATAATAGGGTAGCAATCACACACTTATTACATCGAATGTCTCCAAAGAGAACTTATTACAATAATATGGCTTAAGGCCATCTAATGCGATAACAGCGGAAGGCTTGGAAGATAAAGTGAGTCCATCAACTCCAACGGCATAAGCGAGCTGCACGGCAATGACCTACTGAACCTTACTCCTCGTTCAAAAGTCTCGCAACATAATACGTTGCAGCCCGAGAACGGGTCAAGCACATGGAATATCTTTGGCAATGTAACACAAAAGAGCAATAACAAAATAATGCTACTACTACATGCATATTTGGCTGGTGGAAAGCTCTATGGTTACAGTTTTTGCGAAAAGCCAATTTTTCCCTACTACAAAGGAATTAGTTTAATTTAACTATCATGGTAGTTGAAACATCATTTGAGAAGGTAAACCCCAACTCAATGATCCCAATTAAAAATAGTTAACAACCCAACAATATAAGTTTAAAAGTGTTGAGATACATGCGAATACTCAAGTACTAGATACTCAGAATTGTCTATAACCGGGGACACGGCTAACCATGATTAGATTGTACACTCTAAAGAGGTTTGCGCACTTTTCCCCGCAAGACTCGATCGCCTCCGTTGATTCTCGCACTGCATGGTGTTTGAGAGACAAATGACCGAGACACAGTTTTTCAGAAGCATTAACTCTCTACTCCGGGCAGACCATACCAAACCTACAAACCCACTACCTGCTGATCCACCTCTTCAAGAGCTTCACACAACTTACTCAAACTATGCTAGAGCCCATAATAGCTTGCGGCTGCACATGGAAGTATCTAGCATGAATAGACTCAGTTCCCTTTGAGCTTGGGTGGCGGTCCATAGGAGAATCACACGGTAACCCCGGGATTTCCAAAAATAAAACAGGCAATCACTGGTAACCCCAGGTGCCTCAATCCACCCAGATGTGTACTAAAGTCGCCACCTTAAGTAAACCATTAATTATCAATCTCACATCTGTCATGGATATCACTCAAACCCAATCCACGCCTACGAGCATAGCATGGCAATATAAGCATAACGCAGAAGTAACTCCCGAGGGTTTGATAATAAACAGGGCAATAGGTTCTACCTCATCAACTACTTCCCAATACCCACATGTTAAGGCATCCTAACCATGAAATGTTTGAGGATTGAAACTAATGCGTAAAAACTGGGTATGAAAAGAGTATGATCAATGTGTTACTTGCCTTGCTGACGATCCGGGTATCCTAGAGACTCGTAGTAACACGCTTCGCACTCCGGGAATTCTAGCGAAAGCAAACAATAACATACATAAGCAACAATCAAGGATGCACAAGTAGAACTCCAAATAAAAGAGTCTGACCGGAGAGTTCAACTTAAGAACTCCGGTTGGCAAAAAGAATCAAATCAAACAAAGCAACGAAACTCAAACGGCAAAAGAAACAACCTCGTTTTGCCATTCTGGATCTAGGTCAAATTTTACAGAAGAAAAATCTTGTTTGAGTTGATTATTCAGAAAGAGGGTTTCGAGATGAAACTCCAGGCGCTTGAATCGCCTGATTCCGATAAACGAGCGAAAAGATAAACAGGTTTGAAAATTAGATCAGAAATCGCGATCAGAATAATCGCGGAATAAATCCAATAAAAAGAAAAACGACGAACTGCTAAAGGGACGGACGTTCGTTAGCAGAAATTAAACAGAGAACGTGTTCGTTAAAACGAACGGACGAACGGACGTTCGCTAAATAAATAAACCGAAAAAAATAAAAATAAACCGATCTAGAAAAAAAACGATCTAGGGTTTTAAAAAACTGAGGGTTTATTTAGGAAAACCGGCGGCGGGGATCGGGTACCTCCGGCGGCTCGTTCGGCGAGGCGGCGGCTCGCGGGCTTCGTAGCGGCGGCGGGCTGCGGGCTGAGCCGGAAGCGGCGGCGACGCTGGCTGCGGCGGCTCGCTCGGCTGGCTCATGGTGGTGGTGGTGGCGATGCGGTGGCGGGCAGCGGCTTTATAGGGGCGGGCGGGCTGGCTTGGGTGAGGGGCGCCGGGGTGGAGTCCGGCTCGGACTTCGCCCTAGGCGTCCGTCTTGGCGCACGGGCGGCACGCTGAGGAAGGCGGCGGCGGCGGTGGGAGCGGGCCTGCTGGTGGGCCTTCGCCCGATCGGTAGCGAGATTTTTTTAAACATTCCGCCAAAAAAAATCCTAGAAAAATAAATAAAAAACTAAAAATTCCAAAACAAGTTTTCTCCGTCTAAATAAAATATTTAGAACAATATGAACTTTTCTTGGCCCCTAAAATGCAATTTTTTAAATATGCAACATTTTCTAGGAGCAATAAAATCCCGAAATAAAATTCAAATAAAATCCCGAAAAATGATTTTAACATTTTTCCTCCGATATTTCAATTATTTTGGAGAAGTCATATTACCTCCCCTCATTTATTATTTTATGATGAAATATTTTTCGGAGAGAAAATAATTAAAATCAAATCCTCGTCTTCACTATTTGATAAAATTCAAATATGAAAATTAGAAAATCCCCAACTCTCTCCGAAGGTCCTTGAGTTGCTTACGATTTCGAGGATTGCAAATGAAAAAGCAATGAAATATGATATGCATGGATGATCTATGTATAACATGCCAAATTGGAAATTTGGAATGTTACAAACCTACCCCCCTTAAGATGAATCTCGCCCTCGAGATTCGGGTTGGCTAGAAAATAGGTGCAGATGGTCTCTGCGAATGTCCTCTTCTCGCTCCCAGGTGGCTTCCTCCTCAGAATGATGACTCCATTGAACTTTGCAAAACTTGATTACCTTGTTGCGAGTGACTCGGCTATCAAACTAAAGAATCTTAACTGGCTTCTCCTCGTAAGTCAGATTATTATCCAGCTGAATCGCCTCCAAAGGGACTGTATCATTCAAGGGTGTATCGGCCATCTCAACATGGCACTTCTTCAGCTGTGATACGTGAAACACATCGTGAACTCCTGACAATCCTTCTGGTAACTCCAGCTGGTAGGCAACCTCTCCCATCCGTTCCAAAATACGATACGGTCCTACGAATCTCGGGGCTAACTTTCCCTTAACTCCAAATCGTTTTACTCCCCTCAAGGGTGATACTCGTAGATAGGCTCTATCTCCAACTTCATAAGTTACTTCCTTGCATTTTGAATCTGCGTAAATCTTCTGTCTGGACTGAGCAATCTTTAGTCTGTCTCTGATCAGTTTAACCTTCTCCTCTGATTCCTTGATCAAATTCGGTCCAAACAACTGACGGTCTCCTACCTCGTCCCACTTCAATGGTGTTCTGCATCTGCGTCCATACAGAGCTTCGAATGGTGCCGTCTTCAAACTGGCCTGGTAACTGTTGTTATATGAAAACTCTGCGTACGGCAAATTGTCATCCCAACTAGATCCATAATCTAGCGCACAGGCTCTCAACATATCCTCCAAAATCTGATTGACTCTCTCTGTCTGCCCATCTGTCTGCGGGTGAAAAGCTGTACTGAACTCCAATCGGGTTCCCAAAGTCTGGTGTAACTGATGCCAAAACTTTGAAGTAAACTGGGTTCCTCTATCTGATATGATGCTCCTCGGAACTCCATGTAAACATACGATCCTGGTCATATATATCTTGGCCAACTTCGCACTTGTATACGTTGTTTTCACTGGGATGAAATGAGCTACCTTAGTCAATCGATCCACAACTACCCATATAGAATCATATCCTGCCTTGGTTCTGGGTAATCCGGTAATAAAGTCCATACCAAGTTTGTCCCACTTCCATTCGGGTATTGGCATAGGTTGTAACAGTCCGGCTGGCTTCTGATGTTCTGCCTTTACTCTCTGACATACATCACATACGGCTACATACTCGGCAATGTCCTTCTTCATTCCAGTCCACCAGAAACATTCCTTCAAGTCCAAGTACATCTTGGTGTTTCCGGGGTGAATCGAGTATGGTGAGTCATGGGCCTCCTGAAGTATCAACTTCCTGATCTCCGAATTGTTGGGCACATAAATTCGGTCCTCAAACCATAAGGTATCGTGCTCATCTTCGCAAAAACCTTTGGCTTTACCTTCGCCCATCCTTTCTCTTATCTCAGCAATCTCTTTGTCTTCCTTCTGAGTTTCTCGAATCTTCTCCAACAACATCGACTGAACCTCCATTGTTGCAAGAAATCCTCTTGGAACAATCTCCAAACGTAGTTCCATGATCTCTGCAGCTAATTCCTTTGGCATTCCCTTGCTCACAAGAACATTAGCATAACTCTTCCGGCTCAAAGCGTCTGCTACGACATTGGCCTTTCCTGGATGATAGTGTAGCTTAAAATCGTAATCCTTTATAAGTTCCAACCATCTCCTCTGCCTGAGGTTCAACTCTTTCTGTGTGAAAATGTACTTCAAGCTCTTATGATCCGTGTACACATCACAATGGTTTCCAATAAGGTAATGTCTCCAGGTCTTTAGCGCATTCACTACGGCTGCTAACTCCAAATCATGCGTGGCATAGTTCAACTCGTGTGGCTTTAGTTGTCGTGAGGCATACGAAACAACTTTTCCTTCCTGCATAAGCACACATCCAAGTCCCAAGCGAGGGGCGTCACAATACACTTGAAACTCCTTATGTATATCTGGCAAAGTCAGCACTGGGGCTGTAGTCGATCGCTCCTTCAGCTCTTGAAAACTTGTCTCGCACTCCTCTGTCCATTTGAACTTAGTATCCTTCTTTAGCAATTCCGTCATTGGTTTAGCAATCTTGGAAAAATTCTCAATGAATCTCTGATAATATCCTGCCAGTCCAAGAAAACTGCGGATCTCGCCAACTGAAGTGGGTGCCAACCATTCAAATGACCGATCGAACCTTCTTTGGGATCTCTTGCTATACCCTCTCCTGATATAACATGCCCAAGAAATCCAACTTCCTTCAACCAAAATTCGCACTTGCTGAATTTGGCATGTAACTGATGTTCCCTGAGTTTCTTGAGAACCAAACGCAAGTGTTCCGCGTGCTCTTCTTCGTTCTTCGAGTATATCATAATGTCATCAATAAATACCACGACAAACTTGTCCAAATACTCCATGAATACCTTGTTCATCATACTCAGGAAATAGGCAGGGGCGTTAGTCAGTCCAAATGACATGAACGTATACTCGTATAATCCATACCGAGTGGTAAACGCTGTCTTGGGTATATCCTTCTCTCGGATCTTCAACTGATGGTATCCTGATCGAAGATCAATCTTTGAAAACATCTTAGCTCCTTATGGCGATCAAGCAGATCATTGATCATCGGTAAGGATACTTGTTCTTTATTGTTACTTCATTTAGAGCTCGGTAGTCAACAACCATCCTTAGGGATTTATCCTTCTTCTCCACCAAAATCTTGGGGCTCCCCAAGGTGACGAGCTTCTCTGAATATAACCTTTCTCCAACAACTCCTTAATCTGCTTCTTAATTTCCTCCAGATCATTTGCTGGCATCCGATAGGGTCTCTTGGATATCGGTCCTGTTCCTGGCAATAGCTCTATCAAAAACTCAATGTCTCTGTCCGGTGGCATACCAGGTAACTCTTCGGGGAAAACATCCGGAAAATCCTTTACTACAGGTACTTCCTCCTGTACAACTCCCGTGAGGGCGTTTACTTGGCTCCTCCTAGGCACATGCCTAGATACATACTTAATCCTTGTTTCCTCCGGTGGTAAGATAAATCGACTTACTAGCACAGTCAATACTTCCTTCATACTTTGACATCCGGTCCATACCTAATATCACATCCAATCCTTGCGACTCCAAGATAATTAGGTCGATGGAAATACATGCGTGCCAATGATTAGGGGTATCTGGGTGCACCATCTCGCTAGCCATGTACTCGCTCCCATGAGCTCACTAAGAGGGGTGTCCTAAGGGTTTGGGTTGGCAACTTAAACTTTTCCACAAATCCCCTTGATATGTATGAATGTGATGCACCAGTATCGAAAAGAACAATAGTGGTAAATGACTGAACTAAAACTTACCTATTACCGCGTCCGGCTGCTCTTCAACCTCCTCCACGTTAACGTGGTTCACTTGTCCTTTGTTGAATGGATTGGGCTTCTTCCCTGCGCTCCCGTTTCCATTCCCGTTCTTTCCGTCAGAGCAGTCGTTGGCATAGTGCCCTGTCTTCCCGCACTTGTAGCAAACAACTTGGCTTAAGTCTCTCTTTGCGGGTGTAGATGGGTTAGAGCGGTTCTGATTATTGTTGGCTCCATTCCCATTCCCGTTCTTCGCACCATTATGGTTATGTGATCCTCCCCCAGCATGATTATGTCCTCCATGGTTATGAACAAGTCCTCCGAGTTCGGGGTCAAGCGAGGCTTCGGTGAGCTCTGAATTGTATTTTCCTTGTCCATACTTCCTCTTACGATTATCAATCTGCCATTGCTTCCTTCAATCATCGGGGCCTTATCTACCAACTCACGGTAGTTGTTGAAGGTTGCTACCATCAAGCGCATACTCATCTCATCATTCAGCCCTTCCATAAACTTCTCCGCTTGCGGCATCGTGGGCCACATCATCGAGGGCATAACGCGACAACTTGCTAAACTCATCCACGTCTCGTGTGAAGACGATTCCCTGGCGTGGGTTGCGAAACTCACGCTTCTTCATCTGCATAGCTCGGTCGAGACATGGGCAAGGCGAAAAGCCTGCTGGCCCGAGCCCATGTGATAGTGTCGATAGGATAGGTGGTTGTGAAATTCTCCCACCATCTTCGCTGCAGGTCCATCCGGTTGGTGTCGGAAAACGCACCTTCTCAAAGATCTGTGCATCTGGCGGTGGTTAACTCCTTCCAATACGACGTAGCCAATCATACGCAACTATTGGCTCGATGCTCTTTGGAGAACACCGCGGTGTAACCTTAAGAAACAGGCGAGGTTATCCTTTGGCGACGGGTTGTTGTTGTTGGCATTGTTGTTATTGGCATTGCCACAGTTACGAACTAACAAGCTGCATCGGGGCATTCTGCTGCTGGATCAACTGGGTGATTTCCGGTGGGAAAACAAACTCGGGGTCTCTCCTCGGAGGCATCTGATGGGTTTAGATGGAAGAGATTTAGAATAGAAAAGATCTAGGGGGAAACACTACCCATATGTATATGAGGCAAACACAAGCATTCATTCAATCACACAAGCAAGGGCATACAAAAGGGTCTAGGACTATCGCCAAAGTGCTCACTACTACTAGTTACATGGGGGAAGTACTATTATCATATGGTGGTCATCTAGAAATTTTGATTGGTGGAAGACTCCATGATGTCTGCTCCAGCTTCATCTTCGAAATCATCATCACTTGAATCCGAGTCGGTGTCATCGATGATGATGTAGTTGTCCGGACGTATGAGGTCTTCTTTCGGAACTGGTCCTCCCATGAAAATTCCGATCTTCTCGACTAGGTCGTCATTCTTCTCCAATAGCGTCTTGATTTCCTCCTCATATCCATCGCGTGTGAACTTAAGTTCTTCCTCCAGCTCGATGATCCTGGTCTTCGCCTTCTTTAACTCGATCATGTCTACGCACATCTGGTTCTCCTGACGTCGAATGTGCTGGTTTTTCTCCTGGATAAAGGCTGCGACAGATCTATCCTTCCTGGTGCTGATCATCTCCCATTGTTCATCTCGGCGCCCACATATTTGATAGGTGGTATCCTCTAGTTCTTTGTTGTAGATTTCTCCAATGCGTCCCATGGTAATATGAGCTGCCATACTCTTGCCAAGGCTCCAAGTGGGTGCTTTGAAAGAAAACTCTATGGGTTTAGAATTTGGCGAGAACGTCCTTCCTGGAACTCGTACTTGAATCATCCATCGCTCTTCTTCCAGTAGTGTGGCGTTGTTCGTCCCAGTGAAGCTTGGTATTCCAATATTCAAGTACCTAGTGACTTCCTTCAAGTGGCGTCCAAAAGGTGTGTCTTCATCCGGTTGCACGAACTTTGTCTTCATCTCCTTCATCCTAAAGAGTGGAAAGAGAAGAGGAGTCAGAAATGAGAAGAGACTGTGACCTATGGTTTATCTTAGTGGTCGTGTCCTACACTCAGCGTGTGCTCTGATACCATCTTGTAGCGACCCGACCTCAGATGGTCAAGTCTCGTGCTCGGATGTCATCCCTGGATCGAATGTCCGACACCACACAAGCTTCAAGGATTTATAACAGGTAGCAATCACACACTTATTACATCGAATGTCTCCAAAGAGAACTTATTACAATAATATGGCTTAAGGCCATCTAATGCGATAACAAATGAAGGCTTGGAAGATAAAGTGAGTCCATCAACTCCAGCGGCATAAGCGAGCTGCACGGCAACGACCTCTGAACCTTACTCCTCGTTCGAAAAGTCTGCAACATAATACGTTGCAGCCCGAGAACGGGTCACATGGAATATCTTGGCAATGTAACACAAAAGAGCAATAATGAATAATGCTACTACTACATGCATATTTGGCTGGTGCAAAGCTCTATGGTTCTGATTTTTGCAAAAAGCCAATTTTCCCTACTACAAAGGAATCAGTTTAATTTAACTATCATGGTAGTTGAAACATCATTTGAGAAGGTAAACCCCAACTCAATGATCCCAATTAAAAATAGTTAACAACCCAGCAATATTAGTTTAAGAGTGTTGAGATACATGCGAATACTCAAGTACTAGATACTCAGAATTGTCCATAACCGGGGACACGGCTAACCATGATTAGATTGTACACTCTGCAGAGGTTTATGACTTTTCCCATAAGACTCGATCGCCTCCGTTGATTCTCGCCTTTGCATGGTGTTTGAGAGACGGATGACCGAGACACGATCTTTCGAAGCATTAACTCTCTACTCGGGCAGACCATACCAAACCTACAAACCCACTACCTGCTGATCCACCTCTTCAAGAGCTTCACATAACTTACTCAAACTATGCTAGAGCCCATAATAGCTTTGGCTGCACACGGAAGTTTCTAGAATGAATAGACTCAGTTCCTTTGAGCACTGGTGGCGGTCCATAGGAGAATCACACGGTAACCCCGGGATTTCCAAAAAATAAAACAGGCAATCACTGGTAACCCCAGGTGCCTCAATCCACCCAGATGTGTATTAAAGTTGCCACCTTAAGTAAACCATTAATTATCAATCTCACATCTGTCATGGATATCACTCAAACCCAATCCACGTCTACGAGCATAGCATGGCAATATAAGCATAACGTAGAAGTAACTCCCGAGGGTTTGATAATAAACAGGGCAATAGGTTCTACCTCATCAACTACTTCCCAATACCCACATGTTAAGGCATCCTAACCATGCAATGTTTGAGGATTGAAACTAATGCGTAAAAACTGGGTATGAAAAGAGTATGATCAATGTGTCACTTGCCTTGCTGACGATCCGGGTATCCTAGAGACTCGTAGTAACACGCTTCGCACTCCGGGAATTCTAGCGCAAGCAAACAATAACATACATAAGCAACAATCAAGGATGCACAAGTAGAACTCCAAATAAAAGAGTCTGACCGGAGAGTTCAACTTAAGAACTCCGGTTGGCAAAAAGAATCAAATCAAACAAAGCAACAAAACTCAAACGGCAAAAGAAACAACCTCGTTTTGCTATTCTGGATCTAGGTCAAATTTTACAGAAGAAAAATCTTGTTTGAGTTGATTATTCGGAAAGAGGGTTTCGAGATGAAACTCCAGGCGCTTGAATCGCCTGATTCCGATAAACGAGCGAAAAGATAAACAGGTTTGAAAATTTGATCAGAAATCGCGATCAGAATAATCGCGGAATAAATCCAATAAAAAGAAAAACAACGAACTGCTAAAGGGACGGACGTTCGTTAGCAGAAACTAAACAGAGAACGCGTTCGTTAAAACGAATGGACGAACGGACGTTCGCTAAATAAATAAACCGAAAAAAAATAAAAATAAACCGATCTAGAAAAAAAATGATCTAGGGTTTTAAAAAAACCGAGGGTTTATTTAGGAAACCCGGTGGGATCGGGTACCTCCATGCTCGTCGGCGAGGCGGCTCGTGGGGCTTGTGGCGGCGGCGGGCTGCGGGCTGCGGCGGAAAGCGGCGGCGGCGACTGCTGCTGGGGGCGGCGGGCGGGCTGCGGCTCCAGGCGGCGGCAAGGCTGCGGTGTTAGTCTTGGCGTGATGCGGCGGCGAGGGCGGCGGCTTTATAGGGGCGGGCGGGCTGGCTTGGGCGGGCGCCTGGTGGATTCCGGCTCGGACTTCGCCCTCGGCAGTATGACTTATATCGTCCACAACTCACTTGTGTTCTACTCATGCATATAACATCAACGCATAAAACCTAGGCTCGGATGCCACTCTTGGGGAACGTAGTAATTTCAAAAAATTTCCTACGCACACGCAAGATCATGGTGATGCATAGCAACGAGAGGGAGAGTGTTATCTACATACCCTTGTAGACCAAGCGAAGCGATCACAACGTAGAGGAAGTAGTCGACGTTATCCTCGCGATCCAACCGATCCAGCGCCGTTACTCGGCGCCCGAAGTTCTTGACACACGACAGCTCGGTGGCGCTCCTCGGGCTCGATCCAGCAAAGCTCGGGAGAGAGTTCCACAAGACGACGTGCAGGACGATCTTGATGTTCTACCGACGCAGGCTTCGCCTAAGCACCGCCACGATATGACCGAGGTGGAATATGGTGGAGGGGGCACCGACACGGCTAAGGAACGATCTCAAGGATCAACTTGTGTGTCTTAGGGTGCCCCCGCCTCGTATATAAAGGAGCAAGGGAGGGCCGGCCGGCCCTAGAGAGGCACGCCAAGGGGGGAGTCCTCCTCCTAGTGGGAGTAGGACTCCCTTTCCTAGTCCAACTAGGAGGGGAAGGGGAAGGAAGGAGAGGAGAGGGAGAGGAAGGGGGGCGCCCCTCCTTGTCCAGTCGGACTCCTCATGGGGGGCGCCACCTCTGGTGCAGCCCTCTCTCTCCCTCGTGGCCCATTAAGGCCCATTACTTCCCGGGGTTCCAGTAACCCCTCCGGCACTCCAGATTATCCAAACCACTCGGAACCATTCCGATGTCCGAACATAGCTGTCCAATATATCAATCTTTACGCCTCGACCATTACGAGACTCCTCGTCGTGTCCGTGATCACATCGGGACTCGAACTCCTTGGTACATCAAAATACACAAACTCATAATATAACCGTCATCGAAACCTTAAGCGTGCGGACCCTACGGTTCGAGAACAATGTAGACATGACCGAGACACGTCTCCGATCAATAACCAATAGCGGGACCTGGATGCCCATATTGGTTCCTACATATTCTACGAAGATCTTTATCAGTCAGACCACATAACAAGATACTTTTGTTCCCTTTGTCATCGGTATGTTACTTGCCCGAGATTCGATCGTCGGTATCCAATACCTAGTTCAATCTCGTTACCGGCAAGTCTCTTTACTCGTTCCGTAATACATCATCTTGCAACTAACTCATTAGTTGTAATGCTTGCAAGGCTTAAGTGATGTGCATTACCGAGAGGGCCCAGAGATACCTCTCCGACAATCGGAGTGACAAATCCTAATCTCGAAATCGCCAACCCAACATCCGCCTTTGGAGACACTGTAGTACTACTTTATAATCACCCGATTCGTTGTGACGTTTGGTAGTACCAAAGTGTTCCTCCGCAAACGGGAGTTGCATAATCTCATAGGTATAGGAACATGTATAAGTCATGGATAAAAGCAATAGCAACATACTAAACGATCGGGTGCTAAGCTAATGGAATGGGTCATGTCAATCGATCATTCAACTAATGATGTGACCTTGTTAATCAAATGACAACTCCTTTGTCTATGGTTAGGAAACTTAACCATCTTTGATTAACAAGCTAGTCCGGTAGAGGCATACTAGTGACACTGCTTGTCTATATATTCACACATGTATTATGTTTCCGTTAATACAATTCTAGCATGAATAATAAACATTTATCATGTAATAAGGAAATAAATAATAACTTTATTATTGCCTCTAGGGCATATTTCCTTGAGCCTCCCACTTGCACTAGAGTCAATAATCTAGATTACACAAGAATGATTCTAACACCCATGGAGTCTTGGTGCTGATCATGTTTTGCTCATGGAAGAGGCTTAGTCAACGGTGCGCTACATTCAGATCCGTATGTATCTTGCAAATCTCTATGTCTCCCACCTGGACCAAGTCCCGAATGGAATTGAAGCGTCTCTTGATGTGTTTGGTTCTCTTGTGAAATCTGGATTCCTTCACTAAAGCAATTGCTCCTGTATTGTCACAAAAGATTTTCATTGGACCCGATGCACTCGGTATGACACCTAGATCGGATATGAACTCCTTCATCCAGACTCCTTCATTAGCTGCTTCCGAAGCTGCTATGTACTCCGCTTCACATGTAGATCCCACTACGACGCTTTGTTTAGAACTGCACCAACTGACAGCTCCACCGTTTAGTGTAAACACGTATCCGGTTTGCGATTTAGAATCGTCCGGATCAGTGTCAAAGCTTGCATCAACGTAACCGTTTACGATGAGCTCTTTGTCACCTCCATATACAAGAAACATATCCTTAGTCCTTTTCAGGTACTTCAGGATGTTCTTGACCGCTGTCCAGTGATCCACTCCTGGATTACTTTGGTACCTCCCTGCTAAGCTAATAGCAAGGCATACATCAGGTCTGGTACACAGCATTGCATACATGATAGAGCCTATGGCTGAAGCATAGGGAACATCTTTCATTTTCTCTCTATCTTCTGCGGTGGTCGGGCATTGAGTCTTACTCAACTTCACACCTTGTAACACGTGCAAGAACCCTTTCTTTGCTTGATCCATTTTGAACTTCTTCAAAACTTTGTCAAGGTATGTGCTTTGTGAAAGTCCAATTAAGCGCCTTGATCTATCTCTATAGATTTTGATGCCCAATATATAAGCAGCTTCACCGAGGTCCTTCATTGAAAAACTCTTATTCAAGTACCCTTTATGCTATCCAGAATTCTATATCATTTCCGATTAGTAATATGTCATCTACATATAATATCGAAATGCTACTGAGCTCCCACTCACTTTCTTGTAAATACAGGCTTCTCCAAAAGTCTCAGTACAAACCCAAATGCTTTGATCACACTATCAAAGCGCTTATTCCAACTCCGAGATGCTTGCACCAGTCCATAAATGGATCATTGGAGCTTGCACACTTTGTTAGCTCCTTTGGATCGATAAAACCTTCGGTTGCATCATATACAACTCTTCTTCCGTAAATCCATTCAGAATGCAGTTTTACATCCATTTGCCAAATTTCATAATCATAAAATCGGCAATTGCTAACATGATTCGGACAGACTTAAGCATCGCTACGGGTGATAAGGTCTCATCGTAGTCAATCCCTTGAACTTGTCGAAACCCTTTGCGATAAGTCGAGCTTTGTAAACGATAACATTACCGTCGGCGTCGGTCTTCTTCTTGAAGATCCACTTGTTTTCTATTGCTTGCCGACCCTCGGGCAAGTCAACCAAAGTCCACACTTTGTTTTCATACATGGATCCCATCTCGCATTTCATGGCCTCAAGCCATTTTGTGGAATCTGGGCTCACCATCGCTTCTTCATAGTTCGTAGGTTCATCATGATCTAGTAGCATGACTTCCGAACAGGATTACCGTACCACTCAGTGCGGATCTTACTCGTTGATCTACGAGGTTACGTAGTAACTTGATCTCAAGTTTCATGATCAACATCATCAACTTCCTCACTATTTGGTGTAGATGTCGCGAAACGGTTTCTGCGATAAACTACTTTCCAATAAGGGAGAAGGTACAGATTACCTCATCAAGTTCTACTTTCCTCCCACTCACTTTTTTCGAGAGAAACTCCTTCTCTAGAAAGGATCCATTTTAGCAACAAATGTCTTGCCTTCGGATCTGTGATAGAAGGTGTACCCAACTGTCTCCTTTGGGTATCCTATGAAGACACATTTCTCCGATTTGGGTTCGAGCTTATCGGGTTGAAGCTTTTCACATAAGCATCGCATCCCCAAACTTTAAGAAACGACAACTTTGGTTTCTTGCTAAACCATAGTTCATAAGGTGTCGTCTCAACGGATTTTGACGGTGTTCTATTCAGCGTGAATGCAGCCGTCTCAAGAGCATAACCCCAAAACGATAGCGGTAAATCTGTAAGAGACATCATAGATCGCACCATATCTAGTAAAGTGCGATTATGACGCTCGGACACACCATTACGTTGTGGTGTTCGGGTGGCGTGAGTTGCTTGAAACTATTCCGCTTTGTTTCAAATGTAGACCAAACTCGTAACTCAAATATTCTCCTCCACGATCGATCGTAGAAACTTTATTTTCTTATTACGATGATTTTCAACTTCACTCTGAAATTCTTTGAACTTTTCAAATGTTTCAGACTTGTGTTTCATTAAGTAGATATACCCATATCCGCTTAAATCATCTGTGAAGGTGAGAAAATAACGATATCCGCCACGAGCCTCAACATTCATCGGACCACACACATCTGTATGTATGATTTCCAACAAATCTGTTGCTCTCTCCATAGTACCGAGAACGGGTTTTAGTCATCTTGCCCATGAGGCATGGTTCATAAGTGCCAAGTGATTCATAATCAAGTGACTCCAAAAGTCCATCAAGATGGAGTTTCTTCATGCGCTTTCTACCGATATGACCTAAACGGCGGTGCCACAAATAAGTTGCACTATCATTATCAACTCTGCATCTTTTGGCTTCAACATTATGAATATGTGTATCACTACTATCGAGATTCATTAAAATAGACCACTCTTCAAGGGTGGATGACCATAAAAGATATTACTCATATAAATAGAACAACCATTATTCTCTAATTTAAATGAATAACCGCCTCGCATCAAACAAGATCCAGATATAATGTTCATGCTCAACGCCGCACCAAATAACAATTATTTAGGTCTAAAACTAATCCGAAGGTAGATGTAGAGGTAGCGTGCCGACCGCGATCACATCGACTTTGGAACCATTTCCCACGCGCGATCGTCACCTTGTCCTTTGCGGTGTTCGCAATCCGTAGTCCCTGCTTTGAGTTGCAAATATTAGCAATGTAACCAAGATCAAATACCAGTGCTATCTGCGAGCTCTAGTAAGGTACACATCAATAACATGTATATCACATATACCTTTGTTCACCTTGCCATCCTTCTTATCCGCCAAATACTTGGGGCAGTTCCGCTTCCAAAGGACTATCGCTTGCAGAGAAGCACTCGATTTGTGTTTAGGTCCAGACTTGGGTTTCTTCTCTGAGCAGAACTTGCTTGCTGTTCTTCTTGAAGTTCCTTCTTCTTCCCTTTGCCTTTCTTCTTGAAACTAGTGGTCTTATTGACCATCAACACTTGATGCTCCTTCTTGATTTCTACCTCCGCAGCCTTTAGCATTGCGAAGAGCTCGGGCATAGTCTTTACTAACCCTTGCATATTATAGTTCATCACGAAGCCTTTGTAGCTTGGTGGCGGTGATTGAAGAATTACATCAATGACACAATCATCCGGAAGATTAACTCCCGTTGACTCAAGTGATTGTAATACCGGACATTACGAGTATGTGTTCACCGATGCACCCATTCTCTTCCATCTTGCAGCTATAGAACTTATTGGAGACTTCATATCTCCCAATCCGGGCATTCATTGGAATATTAACTTCAACTCTGGAACATCTCATATGCTCCATGACGCTCAAAACGTCGTTGAAGACCCGGTTCTAAGCCGTAAAGCATGGCACATCGAACTATAGAGTAGTCATCGCTTTGCTCGCCAGACGTTCTTAACGTTGTCGGTTGCATCAGCAGCAGTTCGCACCCAGCGGTGCTTCCGGGGCGTAACTCTTACATGCAGCAATGAGGATAATCCTCGAGTTACGGACCCGATCCGTGTAATTGCTACCATCATCTTTCAACTTTGCTTTCTCAAGGAACGCATTAAAATTCAACGGAACAACAAAGACGAGCCATCTATCTACAAACAAACATAGATAAGCAAGATACTATCAGGTACTAAGTTCATGATAAATTTAAATTCAATTAATCATATTACTTAAGAACTCCCACTTAGACAGACATCTCTCTAGTCATCTAAGTGATCACGTGATCCAAATCAACTAAACCATAACCGATCATCACGTGAGATGGAGTAGTTTTCAATGGTGAAAATCACTATGTTGATCATATCTACTATATGATTCACGCCGACCTTCGGTCTCCGTGTTCGAGGCCATATCTGCATATGCTAGGCTCGTCAAGTATAACTGAGTATTCTGCGTGTGCAAAACTGTCTTGCACCCGTTGTAGATGGACGAGAGCTTATCACACCCGATCATCACGTGGTGTCTCGGCACGACGAACTTTGGCAACGGTGCATACTCGGGAGAACACTACTTGATAATTTTAGTGAGAGATCATCTTAAAATGCTACCGTCAATCAAAGCAAGATAAGATGCATAAAGGATAAACATCACATGCAATCAATATAAGTGATATGATATGGCCATCATCATCTTGTGCTTGTGATCTCCATCTTCAAAGCACCGTCGTGATCACCATCGCCACCGGCGCGACACCTTGATCTCCATCGTAGCATCGTTTGTCGTTACGCCATCTATTGCTTCTCGACTATCGCTACCGCTTAGTGATAAAGTAAAGCAATTACGAGCGCTTGCATTTCATACAATAAAGCGACAACCATATCGCTCCTGCCAGTTGCCGATAACTTTGGTTACAAAACATGATCATCTCATACAATATAGCATCACGTCTTGACCATATCACATCACAACATGCCCTGCAAAAACAAGTTAGACGTCCTCTACTTTGTTGTTGCAAATTTTACGTGGCTGCTACGGGCATTAGCAAGAACCGTTCTTACCTACGCATCAAAAACCACAACGATAATTTGTCAAATAGACTCCGTTTTAACCTTCACAAGGACCGGGCGTAGCCACACTCGGTTCAACTAAAGTGAGAGAGACAGACACCCGCCGGTCACCTTTAAGCACGAGTGCTCGTAACGGTGAAACCAGTCTCGCGTAAGCGTCACGCGTAATGTCGGTCGGGCCGCTTCATCTCACAATACCGCTGAACCAAAGTATGACATGCTGGTAGGCAAGATGACTTATATCATCCACAACTCACTTGTGTTCTACTCATGCATATAACATCAACGCATAAAACCTAGGCTCGGATGCCACTGTTGGGGAACGAGTAATTTCAAAAAATTCCTACGCACACGCAAGATCATGGTGATGCATAGCAATGAGAGGGAGAGTGTTGTCTACATACCCTTGTAGACCGGGCGGAAGCGATCACAATGTAGAGGAAGTAGTCGACGTTATCCTCGCGATCCAACCGATCCAGCGCCGTTACTCCGGCGCCCCGAGTTCTTGACACACGACAGCTCGGTGACGCTCCTCGGGCTCCGATCCAGCAAAGCTCCGGGAGAGAGTTCCACAAGACGACGGCGTGGTGACGATCTTGATGTTCTACCGATGCGAGGGCTTCGCCTAAGCACCACTACGATATGACCGAGGTGGAATATGGTGGAGGGGGCACCGACACGGTAAGGAACGATCTCAAGGATCAACTTGTGTGTCTTAGGGTGCCCCCTGCCCCGTATATAAAGGAGCAAGGGGGGCCGGCCGGCCCTAGAGAGGCGCGCCAGGAGGGGGAGTCCTCCTCCTAGTGGGAGTAGGACTCCCTTTCCTAGTACAACTAGGAGGGGAAGGGAAGGAAGGAGAGGAGAGGGAGAGGAAGGGGACCGCGCCCCCTCCTTGTCCAGTCGGACTCCTCATGGGGGGGCGCCACCTCTGGCGCAGCCCTCTCTCTCCCCTCGTGGCCCATTAAGGCCCATTACTTCCCCGGGGGGTTCCGGTAACCCCTCCGGCACTCCGGTATTATCTGAAACCACTCGGAACCATTCCGATATCCGAACATAGCTGTCCAATATATCAATCTTTACGTCTCGACCATTCTGAGACTCCTCGTCGTGTCCGTGATCACATCCGGGACTCCGAACTCCTTTGGTACATCAAAATACACAAACTCATAATATAACCGTCATCGAAACCTTAAGCGTGCGGACCCTACGGTTCGAGAACAATGTAGACATGACCGAGACACGTCTCCGATCAATAACCAATAGCGGGACCTGGATGCCCATATTGGTTCCTACATATTCTACGAAGATCTTTATCGGTCAGACCGCATAACAAGATACGTTTGTTCCCTTTGTCATCGGTATGTTACTTGCCCGAGATTCGTCGGTATCCAATACCTAGTTCAATCTCATTACCGGCAAGTCTCTTTACTCGTTCCATAATACATCATCTTGCAACTAACTCATTAGTTGTAATGCTTGCAAGGCTTAAGTGATGTGCATTACCGAGAGGGCCCAGAGATACCTCTCCGACAATCGGAGTGACAAATCCTAATCTCGAATACGCCAACCCAACATCGCCTTTGGAGACACTGTAGTACTCCTTTATAATCACCCGATTACCTTTGTGACGTTTGGTAGTACCCAAAGTGTTCCTCCAACAAACGGAGTTGCATAATCTCATAGTTATAGGAACATGTATAAGTCATGGATAAAAGCAATAGCAACATACTAAACGATCGGGTGCTAAGCTAATGGAATGGGTCATGTCAATCAAATCATTCAACTAATGATGTGACCTTGTTAATCAAATGACAACTCCTTTGTCTATGGTTAGGAAACTTAACCATCTTTGATTAACAAGCTAGTCTGGTAGAGGCATACTAGTGACACTCTGTTTGTCTATATATTCACACATTATTATGTTTCCGGTTAATACAATTCTAGCATGAATAATAAACATTTATCATGTAATAAGGAAATAAATAATAACTTTATTATTGCCTCTAGGGCATATTTCCTTCAGAAAGATCATTACCCTTTACCTTTTATTGATCAAATGCTAGAAAGACTATCCAAACACACACATTTTTGCTTTCTAGATGGTTATTCTGGCTTCTCTCAAATACCTGTGTCAGTGGGGGATCAATCAAAACTACTTTTACTTGCCCTTTCGGTACTTTTGCTTATAGACGTATGCCTTTTGGTTTATGTAATGCACCTGCTACCTTTCAAAATGCATGATGGCTATATTCTCTAATTTTTGTGAAAAGATTTGTGAGGTATTCATGGATGACTTCTCTGTTTATGGATCCTCTTTTGATGACTGCTTGAGCAACCTTGATCGAGTTTTGCAGAGATGCGAAGACACTAGTCTCGTCCTGAATTGGGAAAAGTGTCACTTTATGGTTAATGAAGGCATTATCTTGGGGCATAAGATTTCCGAGAGAGGTATTGAAGTTGACAAAGCCAAAGTTGATGCTATTGAAAAGATGCCATGTCCCAAGGACATAAAAGGTATAAGAAGTTCCCTTGGTCATGCCGGTTTTTATAGGAGGTTCATTAAGGACTTTTCTAAAATCTCTAGGCCTCTGACTAATTTATTGCAAAAAGATATTCCTTTTATCTTTAATGATGATTGTGTAGAAGCATTTGAAATACTTAAGAAAGCTTTGAGCACTGCACCTATTGTTCAGCCACCTGATTGGAATTTACCTTTCAAAATTATGTGAGTGATTATGCTGTAGGTGTTGTTCTAGTGCAAAGAGTTGATAAGAAATTGAATGTTATCCAGTATGCTAGTAAGACTCTTGATATTGCCTAGAGAAATTATGCTACTACTGAAAAAGAATTCTTAGCAGTTGTGTTTGCATGTGATAAGTTGAGACCTTATATTGTTGATTCCAAAGTTACTATTCACATCGATCATGATGCTATTAAATATCTTATGGATAAGAAAGATGCTAAGCCTAGGCTCATTAGATGGGTTCTCCTGCTCCAAGAATTTGATTTGCATATTATTGATAGAAAGGGAGCTGAGAACCCCGTTGCGGACAACTTGTCTAGGTTAGAGAATGTTCTTGATGACCCACTGCCTATTGATGATTGCTTTCCTGATGAACAATTAACGGTCATTAATGCTTCTCGTACTGCTCCTTGGTATGCTGATTATGCTAATTACATCGTTGCTAAATTTATACGTCCTAGTTTCACATACCAGCAAAAGAAAAGGTTCTTTTATGATTTAAGACATTACTTCTGGGATGACCCACACCTTTATAAAGAAGGAGTAGATGGTGTTATTAGACGTTGTGTACCTGAGCATGAACAAGAACAGATCCTACGCAAGTGTCACTCTAAATCTTATGGAGGACACCACACTGGAGATTGAACTGCACACAAGGTACTACAATCTGGTTTTTATTGGCCTACTCTCTTCAAAGATGCTCGTAAGTTTGTCTTATCTTGTGATGAATGTCAAAGAATAGGTAATATTAGTAGACGTCAAGAAATGCCCTATAATTATTCTCTTGTTATTGAACCGTTTGATGTTTGGGGCTTTGATTATATGGGACCTTTTCCTGCCTAGAATGGTTATACACATATTTTAGTTGCTGTTGATTACGTTACTAAGTGGGTAGAAGCTATTCCAACTAGTAGTGCTGATCATAATACTTCTATTAAAATGCTTAAATAAGTTATTTTTCCGAGGTTTGGAGTCCCTAGATATCTTATGTAACGCCCCGGATACAACTTTCCATATTCGTAACTCCAACTCTTGCTTTTCCGGAGATGTGATATGTTATTTCCTCTATGGTTGGGTTTTTGTTTTTTGTTTTGCATTTTGTTCATGTCATGCATCTCATCTCATTGCATCATTTGCATTGCATCATGTCTTCATGCAACCCTTTTATAACTCAGTTAAATAAATTGCATAGATCGTTGATCTATTTAAATCGAGGGATATTCACAATGGTGATTTCTCTTTATAACATATCCTCCCGATATTAGGGAGCTATAATAAATATTCCATTAACTGGAAATCACCCATAACACATTTGCATTATTCTTATACTCTTCTTTTATCCGACTCAACCTCCTATCCTGCTTTTTCGATCTTTTAGTAAAATTGAGTTGCAATTTTACTTCTCCATTAATGTTCCAAATCTGCCCATAAATCACATCTGGTGTGTAGGGTCACCTCCTATAGTTTCAACCCATTTGGAGCTCATTTGAATGGGTTTCAAATTCAAACTTGCTGAGTTAAATCCAATGCGTGTGGATTTTACTTCCCTAAAAAAAATCCTCTTCCCATTTTATTTAAATTCCTCATATTTTTATGAGTCCGTGAAAAACTATCCCCATGCCAGATTCCACCCCTACCTTCTCTTTATCTTCTTCCTCTTTTTCTGTTTTGTTTGTAAGTGGAAAAAGCATAGGAGAGAGAGAAGAGAAGCCCAGCCGGCCTCTTGGGCCTGTCTAACCAGGCCGGCCCACTAAACCCCTAAGGCCCAGCCGCACCTAACCCTAGGCCCGACCCCTCTTCTCTCCCTCGCTCCGCCAAGTCCCTCTCAGATGCTCCCACCTTGGCGCTGCTTGCCTTCCGTAAGCGCCCAGAGGAGGACTAACGCCTCTGTAGTGCCATGGCCTCCTCTGCTTCTTCTTCGTTGACTGCGCCTCCCTCTTCCGTCGGATCCATGGCCCAGGGACCAGATCCGCCTCAAGCTCGCCGCAGCTCCTCCCCGTCGTTCTCGCGCTGCCGTCGCCCCGCCAAGTCTCTGTCGCCGCCCTCTGCTTCCCCTGCATCGAGCATGGCTCGATCCGGTCAGCGGCTGATGCGCCCAGCAGCTGTCGCAGCTGGGTGGCCTCGAGAGCGCCAAGTCCCAAGACAGCCCGCAAGGCCCAGCCTGCCTGCCGGCCTCCTCTTCCTCAACTGGCCTTGGCCCATGGTGAAAAACCCCACCCTCCCCGAGCACTTCGGCTGGGTCGGACAGTTTCGGCCCAAGTCACTATTTTTTTCCATGGACGAATTTGTTAATAAATCAGAGAGCTGCAGTTTTTAGAAAACCCCTCCATGTTCATGCATATAATAACTCATTATCCGTGCGTCATATGTAAATAATTTATATATGTGAAATGCTCAGAAAATTGTGTAGATTAATAATATGCCATTTTCATCTATGTTAAAAATGTCTAAATCGCTGTTTGCATTAATTTGCATAAATGCCATGTTAAAATGATTTATTTCATAACTAAATAACCGTTGCTCCGTTTTAAACAAACTTTATATGTAAATGGGGTGGAAAAATGCCTAGTTTAACATGGTGCACTTTATCTTCCTATTTAATAGTAATAAAATATGGTTTAGGGCAGAACAGTAGCAAATTCATAAATTGCATATGGGGTTTTTTGGAATTGTCCAGCAAGGCCCAACATTGACTTTTACCATTTGCCTCACCACCACCTATTTTTCCCTTGGGAGTCGCTCTCTCGAGGGTCATCTTTATTATAGCCCCCCCGGGGCCAATGCTTGTCTAAGTGTTGGTCCAAACTAGAGCATCGTGCGGGACCATCCCTTGGCAACTTGGGTTGCGTCGGTACCTGTACGCTTAGCTTATCCGGTGTTGCCCTGAGAACGAGATATGTGCAGCTCCTATCGGGATTGTCGGCGCATCGGGCGGTCTTGCTGGTCTTGTTTTACCATTGTCGAAATGTCTTGTAAACCGGATTCCGAGACTGATCGGGTCTTCCGGAGAAGGTCCATTCCTTCGTTGATCGTGAGAGCTTGTCATGGGCTGTTGGGACACCCTGCAGGTATAAACTTTCGAGAGCCGTGCCCGCGGTTATGTGGCGATGGGAATTTGTTAATGTCCGGTTGTAGACAACTTGACACCAGATCCGAATTAAAACGCATCAACCGTGTGTGTAGCCGTGATGGTCTCTTCTCGGCGGAGTCCGGAAGTGAACACGGTTTCGGGTTATGTTTGACGAAGTAGGTGTTAGGATCACCTCTTGATCATTGCTAGCTTCACGACCGTTCCTTTGTTTCTCTTTTCGCTCTCATTTGCGTATGTTAGCCACCATATCATGCTTAGCGCTGCTGCAACCTCACCACTTTACCCCTTCCTTTCCCATTAAGCTTTGCTAGTCTTGATACCCATGGTAATGGGATTCTTTGAGTCCTCGTGGCTCACGGATACTTTCAAAACCAGTTTGCGGTGCCTATGTTATCGAAAGGTGACGCAACCAAGCTCAATGAGGAGCTCGATGAAGATCTTGCCCTTTGTGTTGTTTCGTTCTAGTTGATCAGTAGTGGAGCCCAGTTGGGGTCGATCGGGGACCTTTGTCGCATTTGGGGTTCTTCTTTTATTTTGGTTTTGTAGTCGGACCTTGATTGTATCTAGATGATGTAATGCTTTATTCATGTAATTGTGTGAAGTGGCGATTGTAAGCCAACTATGTAACTCTTTCCCTTATGTATTACTTGGGTTGTGTGAAGATTACTTGCGACATTGCTTTCATTGCGGTTATGCCTCTAAGTCGTGCTTCGACACGTGGGAGATATAGCCGCATCGAGGGCGTTACAAGTTGGTAATCAGCGCCTTCCCCGACCTTAGGAGCCCCACTGCTTGATCGTTTTTAGCGGCCGAGTTGTGTCTAGAAAAATGTTTTGAGTCATTTAGGATTATATATATCGGAGAGTTAGGAATTCTTTTTACTCCTCACCCCTTAAATCGCTCTGGTGAGGTCTCTGACGAGAAGTTTTGACTTTCCTCTCCTCAAATTTCACTAAATTTTTTTAGGATCACGGGTATCTTGGAACGTTCGATGGTTTTATGATGAGAACATTTTCTTGGTGCCTCTGTCGGGGTTTAGTGGAAGTGTCCGGGAGTTGAGCTCGAGGTGTTGTCGTCATAATTTTATCGTTGCAGTTCGAATACTGAGTTTAGTACGCCGACATCGAAAATCTCTTTTATGCGGTTGTTGGTGAGATAACCCGATAACCCGATCTTGAGGTGAGTACGGAGTATTGCCATGACTCGTATAACGGATGCTTTTGAAGGTTGAGGTACACGATTTCCGAAGGTTTCTTGGTTATGTGTTGACGGATGGATACAACTGGATGTAGGGATCGTTAGTTCGGGTGAGATATATTGCTTCCCCTGTATCCCCAACACCAGATTGCATAACCAGAAAGTTTCGGGAGTTTTATAGGTGGGAATTCAAGTAGCTCCTAGAATATCTTTTCGACAGATGCATGATATGGGATTGGGTAAATCTCTATCATATGTATTTGTTCCGGCTTATTCTGCAAGCCAAATCCTTTGTTTTGTTTTATTTATGGTATTCGAGCTGCTTCGAAGTCAAATGTTGAATCCATGCCTTTTCCTAAATGGTGTTCTCATATTTCTATGTGAATACTAATTGATTTTGATCATTGAGGTTGTCATGTTAATTCTTTTCCTACCGGCGTGCTTCTCTTCAAGTAGATCCGATCATTCTCCCCATCCGCAAGATCAATTCTAAGTTTTCTCAACGGTGTTTGTTCCATCCATCCCAAGTTGTCTTTGTTTTCCCGCCCTCCCACCCTTTTTATTCAAGGACTCAGATTTTTTTTAATCAAGTATCCATTTATTCATGTGAAGTCTCTTCATTTTTTTCAATCAATGTTCTTATCCGGTGATTTCCCATGAAGATGCTCAACAGTTTCAAGTTCATCATCCTTCATTGTTGTTTCTTCTCCGGTGGATCCAATTCTAGCTTCGATATTCATCATATTCCTATCCTCATTTCTAATGATTTCTCATGCCGATGCACCTCTTAATCATCCACTTCTTGCTATTCATTTATTCCAGAGTGTTGAAGATATCTCATAAGATTTGTGTTTCCGTTCTCAATCCGTTCAAGCCATTTGGAGATTGTTATCTCATTCAAGCCATTTAATTCAACCGGTGCAATTTCTCTTTAAAATCATTTCCAACGGTGTTTTCTTTTGAGTGGGCCCTAACCCACAGGTCTTTTCCCAGGATCTTACCTGACTCTTCTAATTATTCCGGAGCTATCCCAAATTCTTTTCCAAGTTTGATGTAAGAATGAATTTTCATCAGTCACATGCCTTCTCCAAGATCTTTCAAATTATTTTTCATTGTTGGCTCAACAACCTTGTTTTTTTTATTCTCCCGGAGTATCTCATACAATTCATGGTGGTGTTTATCTTTGTCATTCTCGGATTTTGAAGACCGAAGAAGAGTTCCTCTCAAATCCTTACCCGTTCTTCCAAAGATGTGTAGTTCAAGTTCGATGCCATCCTCTCATAATTGTTTTCGATTGTGGGAATTCTTTTCACCCATCCAAAGCATTTCATGAGTTGTTTCCATTTTTTTCCTCCGAAGGCCATCATGTCATAATTCCTCATTCTCAGCGTGTAGCTATCTTCTCCAAATCTTACCGGACATCATTCAAATATCCTCTAATCAGTTCATGATCTCTTCAAGTATCTAAATTCCCTCAAGTATCTTCATTCATTTTCCAATTCTTCCCGGTAAATTGTGCCTTTGCTACGTTCATTTTCAATTCTTACGGTGGTTTGTTCAAGATTTCACTTCCTTTGTTATCATATCAATTCTTTCGTTGTTTCCAATCCCACCGGTAGTTCCATCAATACCTCCTCAAGTTTGCTCTATATCTCTCTTAATCCTTTTCTACGGGAATAAGTAGTATGCCAAATCCGTTGCTTGTCATCAACTTAAATTGATGAAGGATACGCATAACATAATTCTTATTCTTGTTTCATCCAAGTGTTTAATTCTTTTCATCCGGAGATTGTTCATGATGAAGTAATTCACGGTTCTAGTGTTTCATCTTTTCCTTTTTCGGAGTTCCAAGTTTTTCCGCTTTATCTCGTCACAAAGCTCCATCTAAATCATCGCAAGTCTTCACCTTGTGTTTTCAACTTATCTTTCTCTTTATCATCCTTTCATTACTGGAGTTCTTCATGGAGGCTCTACATGGTGGTTCGTCAAGGATTATCTTCATTCTTCAATTGTTCTTCAAGATTTCTCTCGAAGTTATGACCCGCCAATCTATACTCTAAAATAAACATGGTGCCAAACACATGTTTTGTTTTGAGGAGCCCAAGTATTCTTCATCTTGCATTCCAAAGTGCAATTCTTTCTACCTTATCTTTTGACGTGGTGTTATGTCATTCTTGACAATTTGAGTTCGTGTTTCATGATTCACATGTTGTCAAGAATGAGACATTTTAAATCCACCAATCTCTTCGTTGGAGTTATCTTGATATAGATTTCACCTAAAGCCTTCCCGAAGGAATGTTGCTATTTGTGGTGTGTATCTATGATCCAAGTTATCTCTCTATCATCTTGGTGGAAGAAATTTTTCATCTCGTCGGTGTTATCAATTATATTATTTGTTTCCTTTAGTGGTCGGTTGTCACCTCATAATGTCGAGATGTTTCCATAAGCCCACTACAAACTTATTCTTTTCGTTGTTGGTCTTCCAACAACTCTATTCTAACCTTCTTGCAAGGATGCCTTTCAAATTCAATTGTGGTAGAAGTTGTCATTTTCTTCTCCGTCCCTTTATCCCAACGGTCTAGCTTCTATTCTTTCATTCCGGAGGCTTGGTGATGTTGCTCTCTTCTACCAATTATCTTGTTTTGTCAAGATCATGTTATTTTCCTTGCTTATCCGTTTAGCCGGAGTGTTGTGTTCTCATTCAAGTTCTTTCATCTCATCAAGTTTTCTTCTCTTTTCTATTGGAGTGCTGTCCAAATTCTGTCATCCTTGTTCCTTGGCTATCTCATTATACCGAGGTGGTCATATTCTTTTCGTTCGTGAAGCTCTTATTTTCATGTCCTTGCAACCTTCAAGTTCTCATAATGTTCCTTGTTCCTCTTTTCTAACGGATTGTTTGCAATCTCGTTCATCTCTATTGTACTCTTTCTTTTAAATTGCTCAACCTCTCAAGGTTCATGGTTTCACTCGTTTGTCGAAGAAGCAACATAGTTTACCTCTTATCTTCCTCCTCCTTTCCCCTCCGGTGCCATCCTAGATCTCGGGACGAGATCCTCTCGTAGTGGTGGAGTGTTGTAACGCCCCGGATACAACTTTCCATATTCGTAACTCCAACTCTTGCCTTTTTCGGAGATGTGATATGTTATTTCCTCTGTGGTTGGGTTTTTGTTTTTTGTTTTGCATTTTGTTCATGTCATGCATCTCATCTCATTGCATCATTTGCATTGCATCATGTCTTCATGCAACCCTTTTATAACTCAGTTAAATAAATTGCATAGATCGTTGATCTATTTAAATCGAGGGATATTCACAATGGTGATTTCTCTTTATAACATGTCCTCCCGATATTAGGGAGCTATAATAAATATTCCATTAACTGGAAATCACCCATAACACATTTGCATTATTCTTTTACTCTTCTTTTATCCGACTCAACCTCCTATCCTGCTTTTTCGATCTTTTAGTAAAATTGAGTTGCAATTTTACTTCTCCATTAATGTTCCAAATTTGCCCATAAATCACATCTGTTGTGTAGGGTCACCTCCTATAGTTTCAACCCATTTGGAGCTCATTTGAATGGGTTTCAAATTCAAATCCAATGCGTGTGGATTTTACTTCCCTAAAAAAATCCTCTTCCCATTTTATTTAAATTCCTCATATTTTTATGAGTCCGTGAAAAACTATCCCCATGCCAGATTCCACCCCTACCTTCTCTTTCTCTCTTTCTCTTTTTTTGTTTTGTTTGTAAATGGAAAAACAATAGGAGAGAGAGAAGAGAAGCCCAGCCGGCCTCTTGGGCATGTCTAACCAGGCCGGCCCACTAAACCCCTAAGGCCCAGCCGCACCTAACCCTAGGCCCGACCCCTCTTCTCTCCCTCGCTCCGCCAAGTCCTTCTGCATGCTCCCTGCTTCGTGCCGCTGCCTTCCGTGCGTCCAGAGGAGGACGAACGCCTCTGCAGTGCCATGGCCTCCTTTGCTTCTCCTTCGTTGACCGCGCCTCCCTCTTCCGTCGGATCCATGGCCCAAGGACCGGATCCGCCTCAAGCTCGCCGCAGCTCCTCCCCGTCGTTCTCGCGCTGCTGTCGCCCCGCCAAGTCTCTGTCGCCGCCCTCTGCTTCCCCTGCATCGAGCATGGCTCGATCCGGTCAGGCGCGTTGACTGCGCCCGCAGCCGGGTGGCCTCGAGAGCGCCAAGTCTCGCAGCAGCTCGCAAGGCCCAGCCGGCCTGCCCGGCCTCCTCTTCCTCAACTGGGCCTTGGCCCATGGTGAGAAAATCCCCACCCCCTCCTGAGCACTGCTGGGTCGGACAGTTTCGGCCCGAGTCACTGTTTTTTTCCACGGACGAATTTGTTAATAAATCAGAGAGCTGCAGTTTTTCAGAAAACCCCTCCATGTTCATGCATATAATAACTCATTATCCGTGCGTCATATGTAAATAATTTATATATGTGAAATGCTCAGAAAATTGTGTAGATTAATAATATGCCATTTTCATCTATGTTAAAAATGTCTAAATTTCTGTTTGCATTAATTTGCATAAATGCCATGTTAAAATGATTTATTTCATAACTAAATAACCGTTGCTCCGTTTTAAACAAACTTTATATGTAAATGGGGTGGAAAAATGCCTAGTTCAACATGGTGCACTTTATCTTCCTGTTTAACAATAATAAAATATGGTTTAGGGCAGAACAGTAGCAAATTCATAAATTGCATATGGGGTTTTCCGGAATTGTCGTTTGGTGCTTCCGGCCTCATTTAAACTTGCCTAAATATGTAGTTTAATTATGCTTCACCTCTTGCCATGTTAACCAACATTTAATCTTGTCGTGTTCATAACCGAGAGAGAAACTAAATAATTGATGTGGTGTTCCGTCAATATGCAACTCGTTGCATATTGAGCTCCACTTAATTTGTAGTATTGATCGTTGCACTTTACCATGCCATGCCTCATTAAACCGGACATGCATCATACTTGTTTGTGCATCATGACATGTTTATGCTTGTGTGTTTACCATGTTGTTTGTTTCTTTCCGGTTTGCTTCTCTCGTTAGCTTCGGTTTCGTTCCGGAGTTGTGAGGATCCGTTTGACTTCGTCCGTTTGTCTTCTTCATGGACTCGTTCTTCTTCCTTGCGGGATCTTAGGCAAGATGACCATACCCTCGAAATCACTACTATCTTTGCTATGCTAGTTTGCTCGCTCTTTTGCTATGCCAATGCTATGATGCCTACCATTTGCTTGTCAGCCTCCCAAATTGCCATGTCAAACCTCTAACCCACCATGTCCTAGCAAACCGTTGATTGGCTATGTTACCGCTTTGCTCAGCCCCTCTTATAGCGTTGTTAGTTGCAGGTGAAGATGAAGTTTGCTCCTTGTTGGAACATGGAGATGTTGTTCCTTGTTGGAACATGTTTATTTGTTGGGATATCACAATATCTCTTATATTATTAATGCATCTATATATTTGGTAAAGGGTGGAAGGCTCGGCCTTATGCCTGGTGTTTTGTTCCACTCTTGCCGCCCTTGTTTCCGTCATACCAGTGTTATGTTCCCGGATTTTGCGTTCCTAACGCGGTCGGGTGATTTATGGGACCCCCCTGACAGTTCGCTTTGAATAAAACTCGTCCAGCAAGGCCCAACATTGACTTTTACCATTTGCCTCACCACCACCTATTTTTCCCTTGGGAGTCGCTCTCTCGTGGGTCATCTTTATTATAGCCCCCCCGGGCCAATGCTTGTCTAAGTGTTGGTCCAAACTAGAGCACCGTGCGGGACCATCCCTTGGCAACTTGGGTTACGTCGGTACTGTGACGCTTAGCTTATCCGGTGTTGCCACGAGAACGAGATATGTGCAGCTCCTATCGGGATTGTCGGCGATCGGGCGGTCTTGCTGGTCTTGTTTTACCATTGTCGAAATGTCTTGTAAACCGACTCGAGACCGATCGGGTCTTCCGGAGAAGGTCTATTCCTTCGTTGATCGCGAGAGCTTGTCATGGGCTAAGTTGGGACACCCTGCAGGTATAAACTTTCGAGAGCCGTGCCCGCGGTTATGTGGCAGATGGGAATTTGTTAATGTCGATTGTAGACAACTTGACACCAGATCCGAATTAAAACGCATCAACCGTGTGTGTAGCCGTGATGGTCTCTTCTCGGCGGAGTCCGGGAAGTGAACACGGTTTCTGGGTTATGTTTGACGTAAGTAGGTGTTCAGGATCACCTCTTGATCATTGCTAGCTTCACGACCGTTCCTTTGTTTCTCTTCTCGCTCTCATTTGCGTATGTTAGCCACCATATCATGCTTAGCCGCTGCTGCAACCTCACCACTTTACCCCTTCCTTTCCCATTAAGCTTTGCTAGTCTTGATACCCATGGTAATGGGATTCCTGAGTCCTCGTGGCTCACCAGATACTTTCAAAACCAGTTTGCAGGTGCCTATGTTACCGAGCAGGTGACGCAACCAAGCTCAATGAGGAGCTCGATGAAGATCTTGCCCTTTGCGTTGTTTCGTTCTAGTTGATCAATAGTGGAGCCCAGTTGGGGTCGATCGGGGACCTTTGTCGCATTTGGGGTTCTTCTTTTATTTTGGTTCCGTAGTCGGACCTTGATTGTATCTAGATGATGTAATGCTTTATTCACGTAATTGTGTGAAGTGGCGATTGTAAGCCAACTATGTAACTCTTTCCCTTATGTATTACTTGGGTTGTGTGAAGATTACCTCACTTGCGACATTGCGGTTATGCCTCTAAGTCGTGCTTCGACACGTGGGAGATATAGCCGCATCGAGGGCATTACATCTTATGACTGATGGTGGTTCACATTTTATTCATGGTGCTTTCCGTAAGATGCTTGCTAAGTATGATGTCAACCATAGAATCGCATCTCCTTATCATCTGCAGTCTAGTGGTCAAGTAGAGTTGAGCAATAGAGAGCTCAAACTAATTTTGCAAAAGACTGTCAATAGATCTAGAAATAATTGGTCCAAAAAACTTGATGATGCATTATGGGCTTATAGAACTGCATACAAAAATCCTATGGGTATGTCTCCTTATAAGATGGTTTATGGAAAAGCGTGTCATTTACCTCTTGAACTTGAACATAAAGCATATTGGGCTATTAAAGAGCTCAACTATGACTTCAAACTTGCCGGTGAGAAGAGGTTGTTTGATATTAGCTCACTTGATGAATGGAGAGCCCAAGCCTATGAGAATGCCAAGCTATTCAAAGAAAAAGTCAAACGCTGGCATGATAAAAGAATTCAGAAGCGTGAGTTTAACGTAGGAGATTATGTGTTATTATTCAACTCTCATTTAAGATTTTTTGCAGGAACACTTCTCTCTAAATGGGAAGGTCCTTACGTTATCGAGGAGGTCTATCGTTCTGGTGCCATAAAAATCAACAACTTCGAAGGCACAAGTCCGAGGGTGGTGAACGGTCAAAGAATTAAACATTATATTTCAGGTAATCCTATCAATGTTGAAACTAATATTATTGAAACGGTAACCCTGGAGGAATACATTAGGGACACTTTCCAGAATGTTCCAGACTTCGAAAAGGAATAGGTATGTGGTACGGTAAGTAAACCGACTCCAAAACAACTCCAATGGCAATTTTTATCAGTTTTGGAATATTTAAGAATTTTAGAAAGAAAGAAGTAGTCCTAAAGGGACACGAGGCCCCCACGAGAGTGGAGGGCGCGCCCACCCTTACTGGGCGCACCCCCTGTCTCGTGGACACCTCGTGTGCCTCCCGGACTCTGTTTTCTTGCACGTTATGTATTTTGGTCGGTAAAAATTCATTATATATACTCCCAAAGGTTTTGACCACCGTATCACGCAAATATCCTTTGTTTTCATTTCGAGTTTTCTGTTACAGATTTAGAGCAATATGTCATCTCAGGATTCGGAAGGGGAAAGTTATGTGGCTGATTACCTCGCAGACCCTAAGTTCTACGGGGACTTGGAGCATGATGGCTGGACCTCTGAAGAAGAGGAAGACTATGAGCCTAAAGTAAAGGAGGAGACGAGTTCAAACGACGATGAAGCCCCATTACCTCAGCCTGGGGACATGCATGTGGAGTTTAAAAAGTCAAGCCTCCCTGATAGAGAAAAGAAGCCAAAGATCGAGTTTATCCCTTTTTGTGTCTTGCATGAAAATAAACAGAAATTATGCAAAAGAGTATTAAGCCTTGAGAAGGAGATCGAGGACCTAAAGGAGCAAAATATTATACTCAAGTGTAAATTGAGGAACAAACCCACATCTGCAACAACTCCTACTTCATCACCTCTGAGGACATAATCACATGGGTATGAGCTCTCCCCTTGGCAACTGCCAAGCTTGGGGGAGGTGCCCTGGTATCATATCACCATCACACTCCTATCTTTACCGTTTTATTTAGTTCGATCCTTTTAGTAGCATCTTGATCTAGTAGATTGAAGTTTTGATATCAAGTAGTTTTGAGTTTTGCTTTGTGATCTCTTTTTGTAATCGAGTCCGTGAGCTATCTATAATAAAGATTAGTGTTGAGTCAAGGGCTTTGCTTTGTTGCTATGATCTTGAGGAAGTAGAAAGAATAAAAGATTTCATATTGATCTTATGGTTAGTGATGACTTCACACATAGAAAGTATGAGGCATAAAAGTTGTTGAGAGTTGATAAACGTAGTCTTGGTCATCGTTGCAATTAATAGGAAGTGATAAGGAAATAGAGGCTCACATACAAATATATTATCTTGGACACCTTTTATGATTGGGAGCACTCATTAAGTATGACATGCTAAAAGAGTTGACGTTGGATAAGGAAGACAACGTAATGGTTTGTGTTTTCTCACATCTCAGTTAAAGTATATTGTCATTGACCTTCCAAACATGTTGAGCTTGCCTTTCCCCCTCATGCTAGCCAAATTCCTTGCACTAAGTAGAGATACTAGTTGTGCTTCCAAATATCCTTAAACCCAGTTTTGCCATGAGAGTCCACCATACCTACCTATGGATTGAGTAAGATCCTTCAAGTAAGTTGTCATGTTGCAGGCAATAAAAATTTCTATCTAAATATGTATGACTTATTAGTGCAGAGAAAATAAGCTTTATACGATCTTGTTGTGGAAGTAATAAAAGCGACGGACTGCATAATAAAGGTCCACATACAAGGGGCAATATAAAGTGACGTTCTTTTGCATTAAGATTTTGTGCATCCAACCCTAAACGCACATGACAACCTCTGCTTCCCTCTGCGAAGGGCCTATCTTTTACTTTATGTTTTTACTTTATGCTTGAGTCAAGGTGATCCTCACCTTTCCCTTTTTCATTTTATCTTTTGGCAAGCTCCTTGTGTTTGAAAGATCATGATATATATATCCAATTGGATGTAAGTTAGCATGGGCTATTATTGTTGACATCACCTAAAGGTGAATACGTTGGGAGGCAACACAATAAGCCCCTATCTTTCTCAGTGTCCGGCTGAAACTCCATAACCACAAGTATTGCGTGAGTGTTAGCAATTGTAGAAGACTACAAGATAGAATGAGTATGTGGACTTGCTGAAAAGCTCTATTGTTGACTCTTTCTGATGTTATGATAAATTGCAATTGCTTCAATGACTGAGATTATATTTTGTTAGTTCTCAATGAAGTTTTTGAACCATACTTGACATTGTGAATTGATTGTTACTTGAGTATAAGAAATCATATGATAAAATCTATATATGTTGCTGTTATAAGAATGATCATGATGCCCTCATGTCTGTATTTTATTTTTTATCAACACCTCTATCTCTAAACATGTGGAAATATTTTTCGATATCGGCTTCCACTTGAGGACAAGCAAGGTTTAAGCTTGGGGGAGTTGATACGTCCATTTTGCATCATGCTTTTATATCAATATTTATTGCATTATGGGCTGTTATTACAAATTATATCTCAATAATTATGGCTATTCTCTCTTATTTTACAAGGTTTACCATGAAGAGGGGAATGCTTGGCAATGGAATTCGGTGGAAAAGGAGCAAACAATGGAAACCTATTCTGCACTGCTCCAAAAATCATGAAACTCCACAAAACATGTTTTTGGAATTAATAAGAATTATTGAGCGAAGAAATACATCAGGGGGCCCACACCGTGGCAAGGAGGGTGGGGGGCGCGCCCACCCCTACTAGGCACGCCCCCTGTCTCCTGAGCTCCCTGGTGGGCCCCCGGTGTCCATCTTCTGCTATATGAAGGCTTTTACCCTGGAAAAAATCATGGGCAAGCTTACGGGACGAAACTCCGCCGCCACGAGGCGGAACCTTGGCGAAACCAATCTAGGGCTCCGACGGAGCTGTTCTGCCGGGGATACTTCCCTCCGGGAGGGGGAAATCATCACCAACATCATCACCAATGATCCTCTCATCGGGAGGGGGTCAATCTCCATCAACATCTTCACCAGCACCATCTCCTCTCAAAACCCTAGTTCATCTCTTGTATCCAATCTTGTGTCCAAACCACAAATTGGTACCTTTGGGTTGCTAGTAGTGTTGATTACTCCTTGTAGTTGATGCTAATTGGTTTACTTGGTGGAAGATCATATGTTCAGATCCTTAATGCATATTATTACTCCTCTGATTATGAACATGAATATGCTTTGTGAGTAGTTACGTTTGTTCCTGAAGACATGGGTGAAGTCTTGCTATTAGTAGTCATGTGAACATCGACTACATGACACTTCACCATTATTTGGGCCTAGAGGAAGGCATAGGGAAGTAATAAGTAGATGATGGGTTGCTAGAGGACAGAAGCTTAAACCGTAGTTTATGTGTTGCTTCGTTAGGGGCTGATTTGGATCCATATGTTTAATGTTGTGGTTAGGTTTACCATAACACTTCTTTTGTAGTTGCGGATGCTTGCAATAGGGGCTAATCATAAGTGGGATGCTTCTCCAAGTAAGGGCAGTACCCAAGCACCGGTCCACCCACATATCAAATTATCAAAGTACCGAATGCAAATCATATGAGCGTGATGAAAACTAGCTTGATGATAATTCCCATGTGTCCTCGGGAGCTCCTTTCTCATTATTAGAAATTGTCCAGGCTTATCCTTTGCTACATAAAGGGTTGGGCCATGACATGTCTCCAACGTATCTATAATTTTTGATTGTTCCATGCTATTATATTACCCCTTTTGGATATTTATGGGCTTTATTTTACACATTTATATCATTTTTGGGACTAACCTACTAACCGGAGGCCTAGCCCATATTGCTGTTTTTTTGCCTATTTCAGTATTTTGAAGAAAAGGAATATCAAACGGAGTCCAAACGGAATGAAACCTTCGAGAGTGTGATTTTTGGAATGAACGTGATCCAGAGGACTTGGAGTGCAAGCCAAGAAGCTGCCAAGGCTCCCATGAGATAGGAGGGCGCCCTCCCCCTATAGGGCGCGCCTCCCTATCTCGTGGGCCCCTCGGGCGGCCACCAACGTACTTCTTCCTCCTATATATACCTACGTACCCCAAAAACATCCAGGAGCAGGACGAAACACAATTTCCACCACCGTAACCTTCTGTATCCGCGAGATCTCATCTTGGAGCCTTGGCAAGACTCACGGAGGGGGAATCGACCATCGAGGGCTTCTACATCAACATCCTTGCCCCTCCGATGAGTTGTGAGTAGTTTACCACAGAACTACGGGTCCATAGTTATTAGCTAGATGGCTTCTTCTCTCTTTTTGGATCTCAATACAATGTTCTCCCCCTCTCTTGTGGAGATCTATTCGATGTAAACTCTTTTTGCGGTGTGTTTGTCGAGATCCGATGAATTGTGGGTTTATGATCAAGTTTATCTATGAATAATATTTGAATCTTCTTTGAATTCTTTTATGTATGATTGAGTTGTCTTTGCAAGTCTCTTCGAATTATCAGTTTGGTTTGGCCTGCTAGATTGATCTTTCTTGCCATGGGAGAAGTGCTTAGCTTTGGGTTCAATCTCGTGGTGTCCTTACCAAAGGTGTGGAAAGGGTTGCAAGGCACGATTGTATTGTTGCCATCGAGGATAACAAGATGGGGTTTATATCATATTGCTTGAGTTTATCCCTCTACATCATGTCATCTTGCTTAATCGTTACTCTGTTCTTATGAACTTAATACTCTAGATGCGTGGTGAGTCGGTCGATGTGTGGAGTAATAGTAGTAGATGCAGGCAGGAGTCAGTCTACTTGTTATGGACGTGATGCCTATATACATGATCATGCCTAGATAATCTCATAACTATGCGCTTTTCTATCAATTGCTCCATAGTAATTTGTTCACCCACCGTAATACTTATGCTATCTTGAGAGAAGCCACTAGTGAAACCTATGGCCCCCGGGTCTATCTCTTATCATATTTTCTTTCAATCTACTTTTATTTGCATCTTTACTTTTTTGCATCTATATTATAAAATACCAAAAATATAATTATCTTATCATACTATCTTTATTAGATCTCACTTTCGCAAGTGGCCGTGAAGGGATTGACAACCCCTTTATTGCGTTGGTTGCAAGTTCTCAGTTTGTTTGTGTAGGTCTGTGGGACTTCTGAGGAGCCTCCTACTGGATTGATACCTTGGTTCTCAAAAACTGAGGGAAATACTTACGCTACTATCACTGCATCACCCTCTCCTCTTCGAGGAAAACCAACGCAAGCTTAAGACGTAGCAAGCCACCTTGCTGCACTTTATTTACTTTATTTACTTGTTACTCATTACAATTTATCTTATCACAAAACTATCTATTACCCACAATTTCAGTGCTTGCAGAGAAAACCTTACTGAAAACCGCTTATCATTTCCTTCTGCTCCTTGTTGGGTTCGACACTCTTACTTATCTAAAGGACTACGATAGACCCCCTACACTTGTGGGTCATCACAAGGCGGCACAGGCGCGACGATGATGGGGGCCAGGCGAAGCCGGCAGCTCAGAGGAACGACCGAGCGTGACGGCGGCTTGGAGGAGGTAAGGCCGCAACTTCAGATGGATGCGTGGCGCCCGGTGCCGTGCTTAGACCCGGTCGGACTTCGCGGCGAAGTAGATCTCCTGGTCGCGGGTGCGTCGACGCCACGGCAGTGGCCAACTTGAGGCGGAAACCGACGGCTTAAGAAGCGCAGGGTGAGTCACTCGGTGGCGGTTCGAGGAGGAGCACGGCTGGTCGGGGTGCGGCCAGTGACTCGATGGCAGCGGCGGGCCGTGACACAGAGGCAACAGCAGTGACGGAAATGGTCCGGCCTCCTCGAGGTGAGGCGGTGACTTGCTGGTGGTGGTTGGTGATGTCCCGACAGCGTGGCGTGGCTCAGAGGCTACAAGAGCAGATCCGCGAGAGCGATTTGGAGTCGGTCGGCAGGGCATCTCGCAGTGAACGGGCGAGGCGGTGGCCAGCGGGGTAAAGACCGCTCAGCCAGGGCGGCTCAACTCGGCTGTGATGGCGGCTTGAAGGCGTGCGGCAGCTCGGCAAGGTGGCCACTTGGCGAGTCACAGCGGTGGCGATGAAAAACGGCTAGGCTGACTCGATAGGAGGCCGAGGTGGCGCGCTAGGGGAATAGCGAGAGGAGGCGCGGCCACGGCGGCGACTCACTAGTAGCAATAGGCGCCGCTTGAAATCGGGATAAAACCGGTTTGGCACCACTACGGCTGAGGAGGCGAGACGACTGCGATCGCCGCCTCATGGAGGCGGGTCAACCTGTAGGGGGAAAGCCGGGCACCTTGGTGGCGACCTTGAAGGACAGCGGAGGCAGAGCGACCACTCACTACCGAGGCGGGTTTTGCCCGGGCAGCTCACGGTGGTTCGGGCAGAAGCGACTCAGCAGGGCCGGTCCTAAATTGGCCATAAAGTCATGGCGGAGTAACGGCAGCAGGTCAATGCTCCATATCATACCAACGCGAGCGGACCATGGTGGCGGCATAGGCAGCGATGCCGGGCGACTCAAGGTCAGGCTGCTGTTCAGAAGCAGGGCGGCTGACGCGGGAGGGCCGGCCCAGGCACGGCAGAGGTGGAGCAGTGACTTTCAAGCAGGGCGAGACCATAGTAGCAGAGAACGGAGGACCATGGCCGCACAGACGGCGGCGATCCGCGATTCAGCGGGGCAGCTCTGATCGCTGCAGCAGAGGTGAAGGCAGGTGGAGCACAGCCGTGGCGGAGGTGATTTTGGTGCGTCGGCCACGGCGGGTCAGCGTGGGGAAGCCTCTCCAGCGAGGGCAATTGGCAGTAGCGCAGCTCATGGCCGAGGTGGTTTGAGCTGAGCATTGTGCGATTGAAGACCGGGAGGAGGCGTGGCCTTGACAGGAAAACGGTGGGTCAACAGGGTGTCTTTCAGGCAGACCCGGCGGGTTCTGGCCACTGAGGCCGCAACTCGTGGTGGAACGGCTCAGCGCTTACTCTGGCGGTGAGGCGGATGAGGCCGCAAAAGCAGAGGCCAGCGGTTTAAGCGCGAGTCCAGGCAGTTTGGCGGCGAGCGATAGTAGAGGCGGTTTAGAGCGGGTGGCGAGCCGGCAGCTACTTCCTTCGGATGGCGGCGGCTGACGGGGTGAGGCAGACCTGCTAACAATTTGGACAGACCACTAGGACGGCGGCTCGGTACAACGGAGGAGGTAAGATGGCTCGAAGCAGGTGTGGTGACTCGCCGAAGCGGAAGTCGCGAGGAAGGGCAGTTTGTGGCCCGGCTGCGTCCAGCAGAAGTGGACTAGCGAGGCAGAGCTACTGGCGCAGCGGAGGGTGGACCGTTCCTGAAGCGCAACGGGGGCACGTGCGGTGGAGTAGTCCTTGTCCGTCTCTTCTTCCGGGTCGCGATGGTTTTGGTCAATCCCACATTCGTGATTTCCTCTAGGTCGTGGCCCTTTTCCCCTTTTGCTCTTTCTCCTTTCTTTTTTTGTCTTTGTAAATTCCTTTACGGATTCGTCTCAATACTTCCTTTTGTGCAGCTCACGCGCGTGCTTGACATGACCCGGAGTACGTCGGCTGTAGCAGATTTTTATTGGTCTCGGCCATATGCGACTGCAGCAACGGAAATCGATCTCTCTCAGATTTGACTTTTAAGGCGGCGGCTCATGGCGCAACCCTAAATTTCTTCTTTGACTTCAATCTCATGGATTGCAAAATCTTCATCTAAAAAATTGCAAACTCCTCGATCCCTGGGTAGATCCCTCCGAGAACTCATCACCGCCGTGCGCTAGCCCCACGGTGGGCGCCAACTGTCGTGGAATTGTCACGTCAGATGTCCTTAGTGTGAGGACTTAGTCGTGAGGCCAACGCATCTATGCAGTAGCTTGAGAGGGGTTGGGCGGAACCGAGAGACGCGACACAAGACAAGGATTTATACAGCTTAGGGCCCAGGGAAACATCATCAGGTAATAACCCTACATGCTGTTTGTGGCTAGATCTCATTATGATCATGAAGGAGTCGCCGGTAAGCCGGCTCTTTGAGTCTATCCCTAGAGATTGTATCTTGCTTGTCCCTCTTTGGGTAGCCTGCCCCTCCTTATATAAGTTGAAGGGGCGGGTTACATGTAGAGTCCATCTCGGACTAAGACTTAAACTATGCTGACTTCTCATCACGGGCTTCTCTTCATGGGCTTCTTAATGTCTTGGGCTTCTTACAATCTGGCTTACAATATGACTTACGGTCTGGCCTACGATCTAACTTACCATCTGGGTTACCATCTGGCTTACCGTCTGGCTAATGATCTGACTTACCATCTGGCTTACCGTCTGGCTTAACATCTACCGGCTTACATGATTGTGTCTGCTGGGTTACATGACTGTGTCCGCCGGGTCATATGACTGTGTCCGCCAGGTCATATGACTGTGTCCGCCGGGTTACAATGCTTAACTGTTCTCGCAGGCTTAACCTGCTTAACTCTTCACGTCGGCTTATAGTCTGTCGGGTCACCAATGAAACATCAGGTCCCAGCCGGGTCATATCTCCGGCCGGGTCACACCGCGGGGTATATCCCCAACAGGTCCCTAAAGAATTGGTCTAAGAAATTTGATGATGCACTTTGGGCTTATAGAACAGCATATAAAAATCCTATGGGTATGTCTCCTTATAAAATGGTTTATCGAAAAGCTTGTCATTTGCCTCTTGAGTTAGAACACAAAGCATATAGGGCAATTAAGGAACTCAACTATGACTTCAAACTTGTTGGTGAAAAGAGGTTATTTGATATTAGCTCACTAGATGAATGGAGAACCCAAGCTTATGAAAATGCCAAGTTATTTAAAGAAAATTTTAAAAGATGACATGATAAAAGAATCCAGAAGCGTGAGTTCAAGGTTGGGGAATATGTTCTTTTGTACAACTCTCGTTTCAGATTCTTTGCAGGAAAACTTCTCTCCAAATGTGAAGGACCTTATGTTATCGAAGAAGTTTATCGATTTGGAGTAATAAAAATAAATAATGCCGAAGGTACTAACCCGAAGGTTGTCAATGGGCAAAGAATATAACATTATATCTCAGGTACACCCATTAATGTTAAAAGCAATATTATCCAAACTTTGACACCTGAAGAACACATAAAAGAAACCTTCTGAAACATTCCAGAATCATGAAAAAGGACGAGGTACGTGATACAGTAAGTAAAACGACTCCGAAAAATCTGCAAAAATATTTTCTGTCAGTTTTGGAATATATTAAAAATTAGGGAAATAAGAAACAACCAGGAAGGCACCTGAGGGAGTCCTGGACTAGGGGGTGTCCGGATAGCCGGACTATCATCATCGGCCGGACTCCAAGACTATGAAGATACAAGATTGAAGACTTCGTCCCGTGTCCGGATGGGACTTTCCTTGGTGTGGAAGGCAAGCTTGGCGATACGGATATGTAGATCTCCTACCATTGTAACCGACTCTGTGTAACCCTAGCCCTCTCCGGTGTCTATATAAACCGGAGGGTTTTAGTCCGTAGGACGACCAACCATTACAACAATCATACCATAGGCTAGCTTCTAGGGTTTAGCCTCCTTGATCTCGTGGTAGATCCACTCTTGTACTACCCATATCATCAATATCAATCAAGCAGGAGTAGGGTTTTACCTCCATCGAGAGGGCCGAACACAGGTAAAAACATCGTGTCCCTTGTCTCCTGTTACCATCCGCCTAGACGCACAGTTCGGGACCCCCTACCCAAGATCCGCCGGTTTTGACACCGACATTGGTGCTTTCATTGAGAGTTCCTCTGTGTCGTCACCAATAGGCTTGATGGCTTCTTCAATCAACAACAACGCCGTCCAGGGTGAGACTTTTCTCCCCAGACAGATCTTCGTGTTCGGCGGCTTTGCACTGCGGGCCAATTCACTTGGCCATCTGGAGCAGATCGAAAGCTATGCCCCTGGCCATCAAGTCGGATTTGCAAGCCTAAACTTCACGGCTGACATCCGCGGAGACTTGATCTTTGATGGATTCGAGCCGTAGCCGAGCGTGCCGCGCTGTCACGATGGGCATGACTTAACTCTGCTGCCGGACAGTACCCTGGAGGCCGCACACAAGTCCGCTCTGACCCATAGTTCGGAGCCGACTGCGCAGATCGAGGACAGGTGGTTGGACACCGCCTCGGGGGCTGCAACTTCTACGGCGATAGAGCCAAATACCGACCTTGTCCCTTACAAAGCTTGTGACTCCGAGGTGCCGGACTCCTTGTCGGACTCTGAACCTCCGGCGCCCGTGCCAACCGAATCCGATTGGGCACCGGTCATGGAGTTCACCGCTGCGGACATCTTTCAGCACTCACCCTTTGGCGACATCCTGAATTCGCTAAAGTATCTCTCGTTATCAGGAGAGACCTGGCCGGACTACGGTCAGGACGGTTGGGATGCAGACGATGAAGAAATTCGAAGCCCACCCACCACCCACTTTGTAGCCACTGTCGACGATCTAACCGACATGCTAGACTACGACTCCGAAGACATCAACGGTATGGACAACGACGCCGGAGACAATCAAGAACCAGCGCCTACGGGGCACTGGAAGCCCACCTCAACTCATGATGTATATATGGTGGACACTCCAAAGGGGAGCGATAACGAGGAACAACGGGACACGGCGAAGGATAATTCATCCGAAAAACAACCAAAACGGCGACGCAAGCGCCGCCCCAAGTCCCGCCTCGATAACAACAGCACCCATAATGACCCAGCCATAGAGCAGGGCAAACCAGTGTGCGACGAACATGCAACCAAGCAACCAGCCAAACAGGACGATTCGGATAATCAATCCATGCCCGGCGAAAACAACAGTCCAGACGATCTCACGCCGGACACACCACCGGAGCATAAGAACCTTCACAAAGGACTTGTCGCTACTGCAAGAAGTCTGAAGAAGGAAAAACGGAAGCTCAAAACTGCGGAAGACATACTCAGAATGAGGTGGAGCAAAGTACTCAAGACCGCGGACAAATATGGCAATGGCCACCAAACAAAGAGCTACCCGAAGCGCAAGCTGCTGCCAGAATTCGACGAGGAGGCCATAGAGCCCCCATAGTCAAAAAGCAAAGAGGCCGCCTGGCCGGATAGACGGCTAGATGACAGGCCAAAAGCGGCAAGCGGCGCTGCATACAAGCCGACTCATGATCCTCGTAAAACAGATGGCCCGGTCAGGTCCATTTATGGGCCAAAAAAGAGGGTCCCAGGAAGCAACACAACATGCCGCATGTTCGAAGATAACGGCACGCCTAAATGCAGGGACGCCGCACACCCACTATGTTTCACCGATGAGGTGCTGGATCATGAATTTCCAGCGGGATTCAAGCCCGTAAACATAGAGGCATACGACGGAACAACAGACCCCGGAGTTTGGATTGAGGATTACATCCTGCACATACACGTGGCTAGAGAAAACAATCTCCACGCCATAAAATATCTACCCCTCAAGCTCAAAGGGCCAGCTCGGCATTGGCTCAAAAGCCTCCCAGAAAATACTATTGGAAGTTGGGAGGAGCTCGAGGACGCGTTTAGAGCAAATTTTCAAGGGACTTATGTCCGCCCTCCGGATCTTGGACGATTTAAGTCACATAACTCAACAGCCCGGAGAGTCGGTAGCAAATTCTGGAACAGGTTTCTTACCAAAAAGAACCAAATAGTCGACTGTTCGGACGCCGAAGCCTTAGCAGCTTTTAAACATAATGTCCGAGACGAATGGCTCGCCAGACACCTCAGCCAAGAGAAGCCGAGAACAATGGCCGCGCTAACAAGCCTCATGACCCGCTTATGCGGGGAAGACAGTGGCTAGCAAGATGCAGCACCAGCGACCCGAGTACATCCAAGATCACAGATGGAAACGGAAAATCACGGCGCAGAAAGGACCAGCGCCGGAATAAAGAAAAAAGCCCAAAGAACATGGCGGTCAACGCCGGATTCAAAAGCTCGCGGCCGAATAACAAAACACTGCCTCTTAAGGACAACGGTGATGAGCTATCCAACTTAAACAAAATTTTGGATCGGATATGTCAAATCCACAAGACCTCGGAAGGCTCGCAAACCACACCCACCGAGATTGTTGGGTCTTCAAACAGTCGAGCCGACTCAACGCCGAACACAAGGGCTCGACGCCCAAGCGAGGATGACGACGAACCCCACCAGCAGAGCGCCGAAAACAAAAGACTTTCCCACAAGAAGTCAAAACAAGAACTCACTTCATGTGATAATAAGGAACAATAGTACGGCACCCGCTAAAGCACGAGTCGCACAGTCCACCCCAAATGAACCACGAGATTGGATGTTAAAACCAATTACTTTCAACCACCGGACTATTCCGAAGTATTCAAACGCAGACGATCGCTCGATATTGATCCTATAATCGACGGACTACAATTTACACAAGTCCTAATGGATGGGGGCAGCGATTTAAACCTGCTATATCCGGACACAATCCGCAAGATGGGGGTCGACCTTACCAAAATCCGACATAGCCGCACTTCCTTTAGAGGAGTGACGCCAGGCCCTTACGCCAAGTGCACGGGCTCCTTACTACTAGAAGTTGTGTTCGGGTCACCCGACAACTTCCGACGCGAAAAGCTAATCTTTCATGTCGCCCAGTTCAAAAGTAGCCATCAAGCACTACTGGGACGTGAAGCTTTTGTCTGCTTTAACGCAATTCCACATTACGCGTCTCTTACACTTAAAATGCTCGGTCCACGCGGCATCATCTCATTAAAAGGTCGTTTAGACCCCAGACACGGCTAGACGAGTCCGGAAGGCTCCCTAGCTGCACACCCCTTCATAAGGGGTTGTGCGTATGAACAACAAGGAGCCAATAAAAGCTCAACCTTATTCATTTATTCATGCTTTGTTTTAAATACATTTCTCTCCTTTACAGATGAACAGCGTGTTACACCCGTCCAGGATACAGCACAATGGAGACACGGGCGCAGACGTGCAGTAGGGACCCGTTGCAAGGATTCTTTTCAGATTAAGACCCTGCGTAAACCATTTTTACTGTCTCTTGTTGCTATATATCCCCTAATTTCTCATTATAACCGAGAGGAGATCGACGTTTTGGCATTGGCGCGCCAGAGGACCTTGCGTGTACCTGGACACTAGGGGCTTAGTGCATTGTTACGCCCGCTATGATAAAGACCGAATACCTTAGGGAGTGTTCAGCGTCTCGAGTTAGGCCTTATATGCATCAGCTCGAATCATGTCTTTGGTCAAATGTTGGGTTTGCCGGCTCCGTGTTTTGCTGCCTTACGTTCCATATCATCGGCTAACGCGGCACCGGAGAACTCTGCGATTGTGCCCGGTTCGCCGGGCGAGCACCTCGAGAGAAAGCCAAAACCGATCATCATGATACTGCGGGAGACTGGTCAACCACTCGATCGACTACGGAATGTTTAGAATTCCTCCGCTTTGACGAAGGACCATTTCCGGTCAGCACATACTGGCTTCAATTCGGAGAGCGCGGTGCCCCTAGGGGCTATATCATAGCCCCACCCTCGAACTCCTATGGCTAAGTGAAAGTGATAAAGCATTATGGTCCGGTTGCCTCGTTTGCTACGCTACCACCTCCTTCACAGGACCGAGACGTCGGATTAAGTGTGAAAATGCGCTATTTTTGCAAACACCCCCGCACTTTGTGCGTGGGGGCTGAAGCCGACGACTGCCATCTTTCAGGTTATACACACGTATACATAAACGGCCGCACAGGAGATATTTCAATACTTGAACGCACAAGTACAAAAAGTGCTTATATTATAAACATCGTTTTACAAAACCATAACGTTCATTTGAACATGACATTTTTTGAGCACTGCGACTCTATTACACGAGCACCACGCAGAACTTCCCCAAAATAGTGCTCGACGGGTAACCGGCTCTCGTCCGAACCCTGGGTCGCAACAGCGGTGGCATCCATCTCCGTCCAGTGTGTCTTCACACGGGCGAGGGCTATCCTTGCACCCTCTATGCAGGCTGACCGCTTCATCGCCTTGATAAGCGGCACCGCCCCAAGGAATTGCTGCAATAAGCCGAAATAACTCTTCGGCTTAAGCCTATCCAGCCAGACATGAGCCACGATATCCGTCATGGCAAGTCCGGACAGTCTATTCAGCTCAGCCCACACGGCTAACCGATCGGTCAGCAGAAGTGAACGATCCGGACTATGGAATTGAGACCAAAAAAGCTCTTCCGTCTCGTGATCCTTCTGACTTTGGAAGTGCACAACAAGATCTGCCCTTTTCGCCACTAAGTCCATATACGGATCCTCCGGACCCACACCGCTAGCTGAGTGGCGTGCCGGATCAGTAAACGCTGCAGAAGCAGAAAGGGCTTGCCAGCCACAATATCTCCGACCTGGCGTAGCTCCTCCTTTATAGCCTGTATTGCAGAACAGGCATCCTTGGCTTCGGCGGTGGCCTTCCTCAGGTCTCCTTGCTCCGCTCGGCGTTCTTTTTCAAGAACCTCATAGCGGTCGGCAGCATCTTTCAACTTCACGGCCATTTCGGCCATCTCCCCCCAGCTTCGGCAGTGAGCAGCCTTTTCGGCTTCTAGCTCTTCGGCCGCCCTTAAAGCAGCCACATCACTCCTTCTGGCCTGCTCCTTAGCTCGAGCAAGTTCGGCCCAAAGGCTCTCCACAACAGCGGCACCATCTGCATTTAGCACACATGTTGTAAGGAGTGGGCTTCGGCTCCCTTACTAGGTGACCACAAAAAAAACCTACCTTGTGACTCGTCAAGTCGTTTATTGACCAAAGACGATGTCGTGATCCGCAACGCCGAGCTGCGGCTTTAGTTAAACAACTCCATCAGTCCGCTAGCCATCGAACTATCCGCCACCGCATAAGATGGGCGAAAATCAATACAGGATTTTGATCCTCGACGATTTGTCGTTCTCGACACCCTACCGAGTCTCGGGGCTACTATCTATACAGGCGCACTTTATGTGTAAAATTGTCAAAGGGTATGTCATTTTACATACCTCAAACCCCTTGACAAACTCCGATGGCATCACGCACTCGCCTTTGGCGGATGAAATTCTTTCAATCACCGTACTCATCGGTGTACGGTGACCCATCGAGATAGACGCCCTCTCGAGCAGATCCTTGGCTCCCGGCCGCACACCAGTTGGTGTCGAACTATTCGGCCCTGCCGGACTCGGGGATACCCTCCGTGATGACACTTCAGGCTCGTCCGCCCTATCCGATGGTGCGGCAGATGGAGGCGCCTCGCTCTCCATCATCTCCGGACGGAGTTCCCCCGAAGACGAGCTCATCCGAGAAGGACGGAGATCCGAACTACAAGGTAAAAACTTAAGTTATCCTCGGAAGCACAAATAGGGATGTCCTTGTTACAAAACTCCCTTTTTCTACTTACGGCTCATTGGAGGGCTGATTCTTTAGGGAGATCGTGCGGCGGAGCCTCTCCGGGACGCAGGACCCTCTGGTGAAGATCTCTTCCCCGCCGGGCTTTGGCCTCCGGGTTTTGAGGCGGTCCTCTTCTCCCCTTGGAGGGAGGGATTCTCGATCCCCCCTTCCTCAAAAGCCTCCTTGGTTGAGGCGGTAGTTCCTCTGTTCTCCCCTTCGCCTTCCTCTGAAGGCGCAACCTCCAGCATTCTGACCAGCACGGGATCCGGCGCGGTCTCTGGAAGGGGGACGGACACCGTATTAGTTTTGCTTGCGCTATCCACTCCTGTTTAGAGAGCAATTGCTCAAAAGGCGAACCATGGGAAGGCAAACAAATGGTGTGTCCGGACACGGAGCTACTTACTTGTGTATTCGGGTGATTGCAGCTTAGGCCGGCGTCCTCGGTCAATTCCGGACATGTCTCTCGTGATCCGAAGAAAAGTTTGTACATGTCCACGGGTGTCGTACCCATGAAGTGTTGGAGAATTCGTGGTTCCTCCGGATTAAACTCCCACGGCCGGAGAGCGCGGCGTTTGCAGGGCAGGAGATGCCTAATCAGCATAACCTACATCACCACGACCAGATCGATCTCCCTCGCTTCGAGGTCTTGAATCCGGCCCTGCAATAGGGGCACGTCCTTTGACGGCCCCTAGTTGAGCCCTTGGCTGACCCATTACATCAGCCGCTGTGGAGGGCCCGAGCGGAAGATGGGCGGCGGCTTCTGCCTGCTGCCCCTGGGAGCGGTTATGTAGAACCACTCCTGCTGCCACAAGCCGAGCTCCTCCTGAAAAGAGCCCTTGGGCCATGGAGCGTCGGCCCTTCTGCTTACAAACGCCCCTCCGCACTCTGCTTGACGCCCCTCGATCATCTTCGGCTCCACGTCGAAGGTCTTAAGCCACAAGCCGAAGTGAGGGGTAATGCGGAGGAAGGCTTCGCAGACAACAATGAATGAAGAGATATGGAGGATGGACTCCGGAGCCAAGTCGTGGAATTCCAACCCATAGTAAAACATGAGCCCTCTCACAAAAGGATCCAACGGGAAGCCTAAACCCCGACGGAGGTGGGATACAAACACGACATACTCGCCGGGCTCGGGGGTGGGAATGACTTGCCCTTTGGCGGGCAGCCTATGCGAAATCTCGTAAGTCAGGTACTTGGCCTCTCGCAGCTTTAGCACGTCCTCTTCCGTGACGGAGGAGGGCATCCACCAGCCCTGTAGGTCGGAGCCGGACATTGTTGAAGGTCCGAAGCGCTCGAATCTGGGGCTCTGGGTGTTGGAACTTGGGGCAAGGAGAAGATTCGATTGAGGATTGAAGAAAAGAAATAAGCCTTGGTCCCATTATAAAGAGGGAGAATACCAAGAGCTGTCCCCGTGACCGTTCGGGACTCACCTCTGATAGAGGGGGCGTGGCAACGGGCACGGTTGGGTTACCCACGTTCGTATTGATGGGAATCCCGGAATAAGGGGAACACGATCTCTGCTTCGACAAGACGTGCCAAGGAAACCGCTTCGCTAAACGCGCTGAGGTGGTATAATAAAAAACGATTCAAGTAAAGGCTTGGTAGTGGGATCACATCATGCCACGAAATACGTCAGCAGATTGAACTTGTGTGCATATTATTCTCTCTACGGTGGAATGTGGAATTTATTTTGCAGAGCCGGACACTATCCTGGCGTTCACAATCTTCTATGAATTATTCGGAGGAGGAACCCGCCTTGAAATGCCGAACAATATGCGCGCCGGACTCATCGTCATTGAAGCCTTGTTCAGGGGCTACTAAGGGAGTCCTGGACTAGGGGGTGTCCGGATAGCCAGACTATCATCATCGGCCGGACTCCAAGACTATGAAGATACAAGATTGAAGACTTCGTCCCATGTCCGGATGGGACTTTCCTTGGCGTGGAAGGCAAGCTTGGCGATATGGATATGTAGATCTCCTACCATTATGGCCCGACTCTGTGTAACCCTAGCCCTCTCCGTGTCTATATAAACCGGAGGGTTTTAGTCCGTTGGACGAACAACCATTACAACAATCATACCATAGGCTAGCTTCTAGGGTTTAGCCTCCTTGATCTCGTGGTAGATCCACTCTTGTACTACCCATATCATCAATATCAATCAAGCAGGAGTAGGGTTTTACCTCCATCGAGAGGGCCCAAACCTGGGTAAAAACATCGTGTCCCTTGTCTCCTGTTACCATCCGCCTAGACGCACAGCTTTGGGACCCCTACCCAAGATCCGCGGTTCGACATCGACAGCACCTGGTGGGCATTAAGACACTGTAGGCGCTCGGCTTGTTAGCAGCGCCCTGTGGGTTGTGCCCACCTCGGGTACCTTCCGGACTCCATTTTTCTTCCGTATATATCCCCCGAACCTATTGACAACGGTATCGCGGAGAAATCTTCTGTTCTTTCTTGCTGTTTCTGCCAGATCTGTTAAGTCAGGCATCATGTCTTCTCCCCCCTCCAACAACATAGCAGAAGATGCCTGGTTGATGAAGATTGAATTGAAGAGAGAAGAACCCAAAAAAGCATTCAAAGGGGACAAGAGCAAGGAAACTACTAGAGATAAAGCGCCGGAGGTCGAGCAAGCCTTGCCTGCTGAGGAGGAAGAAGAAGATATCCTTAAACCTTACTATGATCATCTTACCCCCACTGAGATCGAAGCTTTTCGGATCATCAAAACGGTTCATGTGCAAAATAAATATCTTACTCGTGAAAATATTATGTTGCAAGAGCACATCATCTTCCTCTAGAGCATCATCCATAGATTGGAGTATCTTTTGAGCCTGAAGGATAAGACTGCTACCACTTCATCATCACCACCTCCTTCTTCATCACCAAAGGAAAATTGAGTATCGGATATGGGCACAACCCTTGGCTTGTTCCAAGCTTGGGGGAGGTGCCCCGGTATCATATCACCTCCACTATCTTTTGCCTTTACTTATATTAGTTCGATTCATAGTTATGTTTTGCTATAGATGAATAAAAGTTTAGTTCGATCCTTTCTTTTCGAGTGGCTGCTTAGTGATCTATCCTCGTAATTGTGTGCGAGATATATAATAAAGTTTAGTTTGAAGTTTTGTTCTCTTTACTTTCATGTTCAATAAAAAGAAAGGAAATAAATGAAAAAGATCATATGCTAATCTTATGGTAACTAATGACATCACATAATGAAGAGTATAAGTAGAAAAATTTATTGGAGATTTACAAACATAGCATTGGTCAATGATGCAATTCATGAAAGAATTAATAAGGGAAGAGAAGATTCACATGCAACTACACTATCATAGACATCTTTTGTGATTGTGATCCCCCATCAAAATATTATATGTCAAAATTGTTGATGTTTGACAAGGAAGACAACATAATGATTTATGTTTGTTCATATTCACATAGAAGTTATATTGTCATAGATCCTTCAACATCTGGTGCTTGGGAAAGTCTTCATGAACCACTGGTAGGATTTGGAAAGAACGAATGAATTGATAAGCTAATCAAGGAAAAAGAATCTTGAACGAACCACCATAAGAATTAGGAAATGACTGATGAAAGAGGATGAATCACCAAGAAGAATTAGAAGAACAAATATGCTAGAGGGGATTTAGATGCAAAAGAACAAAGAGACAACAAGTTGATAAATAATACTTGACAGATGCGCCGGGATAATTGGATAATGGTAGCTTAAATGTGAGGACGAAGAATTCTTCTGGAACGATGGCCTCCGGTGAAAAGAAACCGGAAAACAACTTCTGACATACTCCAGATGGGTAAGAAAACAATATCTGACAAATGGAATAATTCGAGAGGATAACATGAAGCGAGAACCACGAATCTTCAAGAGAACGGGCAAGATTTAGAGGAAGAGCTCTTCTTCAATCTTCAAATGACAACGAGAAACACCACCAAAATTACTGAGGTACTCCGGTAGAATGTAAAAGAGGAAGGGTTGAACCAAAGATGAAAAGAATTTGAAAGCGATCTTGGAGATGCCATCTGATTGATGAAATTCATTCTTACGTCAAACTCCTACAAGAATTTGAGAATAGCTCCGAGAAATTAGAAGAGTCAGGTAAGATCCTGGTTAGGGCCCACTAAAAGAAAACACCGTCGGAAAGGGTTGTTGAAGAGATATATGATGCACCGGAACAATTGAAATATTTGAATGAGGTGACAACTTCGAATTAGTTGGAACTCAGATGAATCTCCTGAGATATCTTGAGCACTCCGGAAGGATAAACTGGCGAGAGGTGAACGAACAGGGAAAACACTTGACCCAAGGGAAAGAATATGATCAACACCGGAAAAAAAACTTGAGTTGAGTTCACCGGAAAAGAAAAAGAGATGATGAATGTCAAACGAGACGAGAATTCACCGGTTGAGATAATTTACGGAAGACTGAAGAGGTTCCGCACGAATGAAATTGATGCTCGAAAGAGACTCGGGCTCCGGGAAGAAGAGGGTGGGAGGGCGGGAAAACAAAGGCAATTTGGAAGGGGAAAAACCTATGAATAACTTGAAGAGAAAACACGGGTTGAAAGAATGCAAATGCTTCGCTCAAGTAGGATGGGTACTCGATTACGGACTCCGGTTCTGAGAAGAAGAAGGGTGGGCGGGTGGGAAAAAGAAAACAACTGGGGATTGAACTTGGCAACGATGAAGAGGCTCGAGTCAACTTGACGAGAAAAGCACCGGATGAAAAGAGCTGAGAACCAATGAACGAAAACTAACCGCGTGAGCCTAAAGAAATTTTTTAAGGGGAAGAGGAGTAATTCAAAACACCTACGTCAAGATTCCTCACAAGAGCGATGAAGGGACTGAGGAGTAAAAAGAATTCCTACTCTCCGATATAACTAGACTCCGAAAACAGTTTTCTTCTAGACTCAACAACGGCCAAACTACACGATCAATCAAGGGGGGTCCTATGGTCGGTCGAGGCTCTGATACCAACTTGTCACGCCCAATATGCGATACTATCCTAAAGAGACTCGAAGGTCCCACCAAGGATAGAACCGCATATTGACACACTTTGGCAAGGTGGATATCATTACATCAACATTACATAATAGATGGGGATACATACAAAAGGCATACAATGCCACACGAATACAACATCATCTTACATAAGAGCACCATCCGACTACGGATGAAACACAAACAGAAACTCAAACGACATCCACCCTGCTAGCCCAGGCTGCCGACCTGGAACCTATCCTCTGATCGAAGAAGAAGCAGAAGAAGAACTCCAAAACAAGCAAACATTGCTCTCGCGTCATGATAATCGCATAACATGTACCTGCAACTATTGTTGTAGTAATCTGTGAGCCACGAGGACTCACCAATCCCATTACCATGGGTATCAAGACTAGCATAGCTTAATGGGAAAGGAAGGGGGTAAAGTGGTGAGGTTGCAGCAGCGGCTAAGCAAGTATGGTGGCTAACATACGCAAATAAGAGCAAGAAGAGAAGCAAACAGAACGGTCGTGAAGCTAGCAATGATCAAGAAGTGATCTTGAAACTACTTACGTTCATACATAACCCAATACCGTGTTCACTTCCTGGACTCCGCCGAGAAGAGACCATCACGGCTACACACATGTTTGATGCGTTTTAATTCGAATCTGGTGTCAAGTTCTCTACAACCGGACGTTAACAAATTCCCATCTGCACATAACCGCGTGCACGGCTCTCGAAAGTTTAAACCCTGCAGGAGTGTCCCAACTTAGCCCATCACAAGCACTCATGGTCAATGAAGGATATTCCTTCTTCCAGGAAGACCCGATCAGTCTCGGAATCCCGGTTTACAAGACATTTTGACAATGGCAAAACAAAACCAGCAAGACCGCCCGATGTGTCGACAATCCTGATAGGAGTCGCACGTATCTCGTTCTCAGGACACACCGGATAAGAAAAGCGTACAGGTACCGACGTAACCCAAGTTGCCAAGGGATGGTCCCGCACGGTGCTCTAGTTTGGACCAACACTCCGAGGAGCACTGGCCCGGGGGGGGTAAAATAAAGATGACCCTCTGGAGCGTGACTCCCAAGGGAAAAAGGCTAGGTGAGGCAAATGGTAAAACCAAGGTTGGGCCTTGCTGGAGGAGTTTTATTCAAAGGGAACTGTCAAGGGGGTCCCATAAATCACCCAACCGTGTAAGGAACGCAAAATCAAGGAACATAGCACCGGTATGACGGAAACTAGGGCAGCAAGAGTGGAACAAAACACCAGGCATAAGGTCGAGCCTTCCACCCTTAACCAAGTATATAGATGCATTAATTAAGTAAGAGATATTGTGATATTCCCACATAATCCTGTCCATCATGGAGGAATCTTCAACTTCACCTACAACTAACAATGCTATAAGAGGGGCTGAGCAAAACCAGTAACATAGCCAAGCAACGGTTTGCTAGGAAGGGAGAAAAAGGTTAGAGGCTGACATGGCAAATTGGGAGGCTTGAAGAACAAGTGATAGGTAGCGCAGCAAAGCGATAGAACGAAGCAACTAGCATAGCAATGATAGTAGTGAGATCCAAGGTGACGGTCATCATGCCTGAAATCCCGCAAGGAAGAAGAACGAGTCCATGAAAAAGATGAACGGATGAAGCCGAACAAGCGTAGACGAACGAATCCTCACGATCGCAACGAAACAGGAACTATCGAGAAGAAGCACACAACATGGTAAACACACCACACATATACATGACATGATGCTCAACCAAGTATGATGCAAGACAAGACTACATGAAGCTACTCATGGCAAGAGATGATGCATACAAGAACAACACATCAAAGCAAAGTTAAATGAGGCCGAAACAATCATATAACAATTCCGGTAAGTCCGCATATGCAAATTTAGAAATTGGTGTAGAACTGAATAAACCTTATGTTAAAGTTTTTAAACAGCAAGTTAAGATGCACCAAGATGATCTACACGAGATTCTAGCCAAGTTACATATAAAGTTCATTTAATTCGGAGCTACGGCCTAGAAGATAAGAGCAAAACAAGTTAAACATGGCATTGATGCAAAATGCATACAAACATCAAGCAACACTCTCAAAACATGGATGCAACATGATGATATGAAACTTCATGCAAAATCAAGCAAGTTTCATATAGAGCACACTCAAAACGGGGCAACGGTTCAACACATACACTCTATACAAGTTTAAAGGACAAGCTGTCCAAAACAGCAACTAGGCATCTAGCAAGTATCAAAACAATATATTATAGCACCTCAATATGAACACAAAAGGCATGGACATGATGTACAGATAAAGCATGACAAAACATGAACACTGAGCTATCTTGAGAAATCACAAGAACATGCCCAAAAGGACATGGCAAGATTGCAAATAATAACAGCCTCACAGACTTGACAGAAATCACTGTGCATGGCAGAAATAACATCAGGTTGCAATGTTTAGAGCTATCATACAACATTCTACAGGAACTTAACATGGCAAACAAAGGATTGGAATGTTACTACTAAAGACAAAGAACAAAACTCCCTTACTGAACTAATTCCAAAGTTCAACAGAAAAGATGGTAGCATCCATGCAAACATGGAAAATGATATGACAGATTCAGACATGGCAGGAACAACAATAAGTAGGCATGTTGGTGAGCTTGTACCACTCACCACAGAGCAATACATGGCATGAAAAGGTGACAAAATTTAATATGACATATTTATGAAGCTAAGCATGGCAGGAGCAAGTTCATAGGGTGCATGGATCACTAGCAAAGCTCATGGCAAAACTGAACTGAATGTTAACAGGCTGACAGCAACATTATTTAGGAATTCGAGAGCAAGATTACAGCAAGCTACATGAGTCTATAAATGCAACCAAGGGCAAGGATGGATAGAGCATGACATGTATAAAAAAAATCCTTAGTGAACATCTCCAGATTACGCATAGAATGACTTGTAGCAGCAGGTTTACATAGCATCATGATATAGCAAATTCAGCCTATCAAAACAGTAACAGGAAGTACCCTATTTCACGAGCTCAATGCACTCACTACAAGACTCACAAAAATACATGAATAGCACCACTTTAAAGATGGCATGATGTAGCTCAAAACTCATGTAGACATCAAGCTCATAGGATGCACACACAAAATGCAATGAAAAAGAAAAATCACCAAATACTGTTACCAGACAGCAGTCAACATCATATAGCACTCTTGCAACAATGATAAGGGCATCAAGATGGACACAAACAAGCATGACACAATGGAACAAAATGAAGAGCATCTCATGATGAACATTTTGACATATTATATGCATGAAACGGAGCAACACACATGAAGTTATGGCAGCATGAACATGGCAACATAATGCAAAAATATTACAGGACTTGGGGAAAAAAATGGGGTCAACCTTCTAGGGTTTCGACACGGTTTTCGAGGATGGCCGGGCTTCGCCGAAAAAGACGCCGGACAGGAGGGAGACGGCCGGAGACAGGCGGATCCGGTGCGGGCCGACCGTATCTGGCGCGAGGAGGCCCCGGGCGGCGCCGGAAAGGGGACACCGGCGAGCTCCCGCGTCGGCACGGAGCTTGGTGGCGAAGGGCACGGCAGGGAGCGGGCGGCACGGGAACGACGGCGGCGGCGAGGCGAGGCCTTGATCTTGATGGCGGGCGGCGCTGGCGCCGCGGCAGAGGTAGGACGCCGGCGAGGATAGGCTGGGCAGGAGGCGAGGCGGCGGCGGCGACGAGCCGAGGCGCGCGGCGGCGGCGGCGGGCGGACGGCCTGCTGGCCCAACTTGGCCCGTGGGCGGCGGCGGCGGGAGAAGGCAGAGCGCCACGTGGCACGATGCCAGTGGCTGCGGGGCGGCGGGGATTTCGTCCGGTGGTGGCGGACGTGTCCGATGGCGGTGGAGGGCAATTTTTTAGGGTTTTGGACCCGGAATTTGGACGAGGAGCACATATTTATAGGTGGGAGGAGGTAGGAGTGTCGAAATGGGGTGGGGTTTTCGCCCACATGATCGTGATCGAACGACCGAGAGCATGGAGGGGGTTTGGATGGGCTCATGGGCTGTGGTCAAGAGGGGCTGGGCTGCAAAGAGAGAGGGGTTTCGGGCTACGCGGTTAACCATTGGGGCGTCAAACGGACTCCGAATGCGACGAAAATTGACAGGCGGTCTACCTACTCTAAAAAAACACCGCACGCCAAGTTTCATCCCATTCCGGGAACATTTTCTCCCGCTCACTAAACAAGGTCTGAGAGGGGCGACGGACACGTGCGAGTGTGGCTGGACTCAAAGCGGACAACAGAGAGAACCTGGGAAACCCGAACGGATGCAAGTTTTGAAAAACATGCACATGAAATGAAGATGATGACATGACAAAATGCAACACGCAAGCAATGACATGGCAACAATGACGAATAGCTGGAAGACACCTGGCGCATCGGATCCGGGGCATTACAACTCTCCTCCACTAACAAGAGATCTCGTCCCGAGATCCTAGGAACGAGACGGAAGAGAAAGAGGAAGAGGTGAAGTAAGAACGCAAGAGGGGAAATGAACAAAGTCGAGAAAACTCGAGTAGAAAAGAGGAAAAGCAGATATGACAAGAATTAAAAACTCAACGAATAAGATAGACTCTGCAACCACTCCGGTTGAAACAAGATCGGAAAGGAATATGAATGGAAGAATTTAGGCACCACTCCGACTGAAAAATGGAAGGAATAGAACATGAACTTCACAAGATGTGATGACCCTTGACGAAATGAACACCACAATGCCTCTGGAAGAATTGAAGGAATGGAATGACAAGAACTTAGAAGGAAGGGTTGAACGGAGTTGTTGAGAAAATCAACAACGAAAGAATAAGTTTGTCGTGGACTTATCAAAAACAACTCAAAACTTGAGGTGAAATTGTACCACAACCAAAAGTTTGAATAGCTGAGAAGAATGAAGAAATGCAAAACTTCACTTCAGGAGAAAACGGAGAATTAATTGCACTTCGAGGCGCAAGAGGAAAAGGTACTTGAACTCCACCAACAAAATCTTTATGAACTCTTGAAGAATGAATTAAATCATGAAGAACCACCATGAAGAACTCCGATGACAAAAACATGATGAGATAGAATGAAGGATGAAAGAATAAGATTAAGCCTTGCAGTGATTTAGATGGGGGTTTCGACGACATGGCCGAGGAAATTTGAATTTTGGAAAAATAAAAGAGGAAAACACTTGGAACTAGAATTTATTCCTCAAGAACAAGATCTAAGGAAGGGATTACTTGACGATGATGAAGTAAGAATAAGAATTACGTTATGCTATACTCACCAAATTAAATTGATGACAAGCAACGGATTTGGCATGCAACTTATTCTTGTTGAAAAGGATTAAGGGGGGTATATGGCGCAAAACTTGAGAAAGTCTTCATGAACCACTTGTAGGATTTGGAAAGAACGAATGAATTGATAAGCTAATCAAGGAAAAAGAATCTTGAACAAACCACCGTAAGAATTAGAAAATGACTGATGAAAGAGAATGAATCACCGGGAAGAATTAGAAGAACAAATATGCTAGAGGGGATTTAGATGCAAAAGAACAAAGAGACAACAAGCTGATAAAGAATACTTGACAGATGCGCCGGGATAATTGGATAACGGTAGCTGAAATGTGAGGACGAAGAATTCTTCTGGAACGATGGCCTTCGGTGAAAAGAAACGGGAAAACAACTTCTGACATACTCCGGATGGGTAAGAAAACAATATCTGACAAATGGAATAATTCGAGAGGATAACATGAAGCGAGAACCACGAATCTTCGAGAGAACAGGCAAGATTTAGAGGAAGAGCACTTCTTCAATCTTCAAATGACAACGAGAAACACCACCAAAATTACTGAGGTACTCCGGTAGAATGTAAAAGAGGAAGGGTTGAACCAAAGATGAAAAGAATTTGAAAGCGATCTTGGAGATGGCATCTGACTGATGATATTCATTCTTACGTCAAACTCCGAAAAGAATTTGAGAATAGCTCCGGGAAATTAGAAGAGTCGGGTAAGATCCTGGGAAAAGACCTGTGGGTTAGGGGCCACTAAAATAAAACACCATCGGAAAGGGTTGTTGAAGAGATATATGATGCACCGGAACAATTGAAATATTTGAATGAGGTGACAACCTCGAATTAGTTGGAACACAGACGAATCTCCTGAGATGTCTTGAGCACTCCAGAAGGATAAACTGGCGAGAGGCGAACAAACAGGGAAAACACTTGATCCAAGGGAAAGAATATGATCAACACCAAAAAAACTTGAGTTGAGTTCACCGGAAAAGAAAAGGAGATGATGAATGTCAAACGAGACGAGAATTCACCGGTTGAGATAATTTACGAAAGACTGAAGAGGTTCCGCACGAATGAAATTGATGCTCGAAAGAGACTCAGGCTCCGGGAAGAAGAGGGTGGGAGGGAGGGAAAACAAAGGCAACTTGGAAGGGGAAAACCTATGAATAACTTGAAGAGAAAACACCGGTTGAAAGAATGCAAAAGATTCGCTCAAGTAGGATGGGTACTCTATTATAGACTCCGGTTCTAAGAAGAAGAAGGGTGGGCGGGTGGGAAAAAGAAAACAACTGAGGATTGAACTTGGCAACGATGAAGAGGCTCGAGTCAACTTGACGAGAAAAGCACCGGATGAAAAGAGATGAGAACCAATGAACGAAAACTAACCGCGTGAGCCTAAAGAAAATCTTTAAGGGGAAGAGGAGTAATTCAAAACATCTATGTCAAGATTCTTCACAAGAGCGACGAAGGGACTGAGGAGTAAAAAGAATTCCTACCCTCGGATATAACTAGACTCCAAAAATAGTTTTCTTCTAGACTCAACAACGGCCAAACTACACGATCAATCAAGGGGGGTCCTATGGTCGGTCGAGGCTCTGATACCAACTTGTCACGCCCAATATGCGATACTATCCTAAAGAGACTCGAAGGTCCCACCAAGGATAGAACCGCATATTGACACGCTTTGGAAAGGTGGATATCATTACATCAACATTACATAATAGATGGGGATACATACAGAAGGCATACAATGCCACACGAATACAACATCATCTTACATAAGAGCACCATCCGACTACGGATGAAACACAAACAGAAACTCAAACGACATCCACCCTGCTAGCCTAGGCTGCCGACCTGGAACCTATCCCCTGATCGAAGAGGAAGCAGAATAAGAACTCCAAAACAAGCAAACATCTCTCTCGCGTCATGATCATCGCGTAACATGTACCTGCAACTGTTGTTGTACTAATCTATGAGCCACGAGGACTCAGCAATCCCATTACCATGGGTATCAAGACTAGCATTGCTTAATGGGAAAGGAAGGGGGGTAAAGTGGTGAGCTTGCAGCAGCGGCTAAGCAAGTATGGTGGCTAACATACGCAAATAAGAGTGAGAAGAGAAGCAAACGGAACGGTCGTGAAGCTAGCAATGATCAAGAAGTGATCCTGAAACTACTTTCGTTCATACATAACCCAAAACCGTGTTCCCATCCCGAACTCCACCGAGAAGAGACCATCACGGCTACACACACGATTGATGCGTTTTAATTCGAATCTGGTATCAATTTCTCTACAACCGGACGTTAACAAATTCCCATCTGCCACATAACCGCGGGCACGGCTCTCGAAAGTTTAAACCCTGCAGGGGTGTCCCAACTTAGCCCATCACAAGCTCTCACGGTCAACGAAGGATATTCCTTCTCCCAGGAAGACCCGATCAGTCTCAGAATCCCGGTTTACAAGACATTTCGACAATGGCAAAACAAGACCAGCAAGACCGCCCGATGTGTCGACAATCCCGGTAGGAGTCGCACGTATCTCGTTCTCAGGACATACCGGATAAGCAAAGCATACAGGTACCAACGTAACCCAAGTTCCCAAGGGATGGTCCCGCACGGTGCTCTAGTTTGGACCAACACTCCGAGGAGCACTGGCCCGGGGGGGTAAAATAAAGATGACCCTCAGGAGCGCGACTCCCAAGGGAAAAAGCCTAGGTGAGGCAAATGGTAAAACCAAGGTTGGGCGTTGTTGTAGGAGTTTTATTCAAAGCGAACTGTCAAGGGGGTCCCATAAATCACCCAACCGCGTAAGGAATGCAAAATTAAGGAGCATAACACCGGTATGACGGAAACTAGGGCTGCAAGAGTGGAACAAAACACCAGGCATAAGGTCGAGCCTTCCACCCTTAACCAAGTATATAGATGCATTAATTAAGAGATATTGTGATATCCCAACATAATCATGTCCATCATGGAGCAATCTTCAACTTCACCTGCAACTGACAATGCTATAAGAGGGGTTGAGCAAAAGCGGTAACATAGCCAAGCAACGGTTTGCTAGGAAGGGAGAAAAAGGTTAGAGGCTGACATGGCAAATTGGGAGGCTTGAAGAACAAGTGATAGGTAGCGCAGCAAAGCGATAGAATGAAGCAACTAGCATAGCAATGATAGTAGTGAGATCCAAGGTGATGGTCATCTTGCCTGAAATCCCGCAAGGAAGAAGAACGAGTCCATGAAGAAGACGAATGGATGAAGCCGAACCAAGCGTAGACGAACGAATCCTCACGATCTTAACGAAACAGGGACTATCGAGAAGAAGCACACAACATGGTAAACACACCACACATATACATGACATGATGCTCAACCAAGTATGATGCAAGACAAGACTACATGAAGCTACTCATGGCAAGAGATGATGCATACAAGAACAACACATCAAAGCAAGGTTAAATGAGGCCAGAAACAATCATATAACAATTCTGGTAAGTCCTCATATGCAAATTTAGAAATTGGTCCAGAACTGAATAAACCTTATGTTCAAATTGTTAAACAGCAAGTTAAGATGCATCAAGATGATCTACACGAGATTCTAGCCAAGTAACATATAAAGTTCATTTAATTCGTAGCTACGGCCTAGAAGATATGAGCAAAACAAGTTAAACATGGCATTGATGCAAAATGCATACAAACATCAAGCAACACTCTCAAAACATGGATGCAACATGATAATATGAAACTTCATGCAAAATCAAACAAGTTTCATATAGAGCACACTCAAAACGGAGCAACGGTTCAACACATACACTCTATACAAGTTTAAAGGACAAGCTGTCCAAAACAGCAACTAGGCATCTAGCAAGTATCAAAACAATATATTCCAGCACATCAACATGAACACAAAAGGCATGGACATGATGTACAGATAAAGCATCACAAACATGAACACTGAGCTATCTCCAGAAATCACAAGAACATGCTCAAAAGGACATGGCAAGATTGCAAATAATAACAGTCTCACAAACTTGACAGAAATCACTGTGCGATTTTTTAGGGTTTTGGAACCGGAATTTGGACGAGGAGCACATATTTATAGGTGGGAGGAGGTAGGAGTGTCCAAATGGGGTGCGGTTTTCGCCCACACGATCGTGATCGAACGACCGAGAGCATGGAGGGGGTTTGGATGGGCTCATGGGCTGTGGTGAAGAGGGGCTGGGCTGCAAAGAGAGAGGGGTTTCGGGCTACGCGGCTAACCGTTGGGGCGTCAAACAGACTCCGAATGCGACGAAAATTGACACGCGGTCTACCTACTCTAAAACAACACCGCACACCAAGTTTCATCCCATTCCGAGAACATTTTTCTCCCGCTCACGAAACAAGGTCTGAGAGGGGCGACGGGCGCGTGCGAGTGTGGCTGGACTCAGAACAGACAACGGAGAGAACCGGGGAAACCCGAATGGATGCAAGTTTTGAAAAACATGCAGATGAAATGCAGATGAGGACATGGCAAAATGCAACACGCAAGCAATGACATGGCAACAACGATGAATAGCTAGAAGACACATGGTGCATCAGATCCAGGTTGTTACATGTGCCCTCCTCGGCCCACCCCGGTGCCCCTCTTCTGGCATATGAGTCATTTTGACCTAGAAAAAATAAGGAGTTGATTTTTGGGACGAAGCTCCGCCATATCGAGGCGGAACTTGGGCAGGAGCATGTTTGCCCCCCGACGAAGCGATTCCGCCTAGGGAAATTCCCTCCCGGAGGGGGGAAATCATCGTCATCATCATCACCAACAACTCTCCCATCTTGGGGAGGGCAATATCCATCAACATCTTCAACAACACCATCTCCTCTCAAACCCTAGTTCATCTCTTGTGTTCAATCTTTGTACCGGAACCTAAGTTTGGTGCTTGTGGGAGACTAATAGTGTTGATTACATCTTGTAGTTGATTACTATATGGTTTATTAGGTGGAAGATTATATGTTCAGATCCATTATGCTATTTAATACCCCTCTGATCTTGAGGATGATTATGATTTGTGAGTAGTTACTTTTGTTCTTGAGGTCACGGGAGAAATCTTGTTGCAAGTAATCATGTCAATTTGATATGTCTGATATTTGATGGTATGTATGTTGTGATTCCCTTAGTGGTGTCATGTGAACACTGACTACATGACACTTCACCATATTTGGGCCTAAGGGAATGCATTGTGGAGTAGTTATTAGATGATGGTTGCGAGAGTGACAGAAGCATAAACCCTAGTTTATGCACTATTCCGTAAGGGACTCGTTTGGATCCAAAAGTTTAATGCTATGGTTAGATTTATTCTTAATACTTTTCTCGTAGTTGCGGATGCTTGTGAGGGGGTTAATCATAAGTAGGAGGTTTGTTCAAGTAAGAACAACACCTAAGCACCGGTCCACCCACATATCAAATTATCAAAGTAGCGAACACAAATCAAACCAACATGATGAAAGTGACAAGATGAAATTCCCGTGTACCCTCAAGAACGTTTTGCTTATCATAGGGGACCGTTTTGGCCTGTCCTTTGCCTCAAAAGGATTGGGCTACCTTGCTGCACTTTTTTACCGTTACCATTACTTGCTCGTTACAAATTATCTTGCTATCAATTTACTCTTTACTTATAATTTCAGTGCTTGCAGAGAATACCTTGCTGAAAACTACTTGTCATTTCCTTCTGCTCCTTGTTAGGTTCGACTCTCTTACTTATCGAAAGGACTACGATTGATCCCCTATACTTGTGGGTCATCACAAGCCTTCTCTAACTCCATATGATGCTAGTGTTTTGCTTCGAAAGAAATCGACGGATTGCTAGAGATCAACTGAGGTATTCTCATATTATTGGCTCAGTTATGTATTTGGCGAGTGCCACGAGGCCTGACATCTCATTTTCTGTGAGCAAACTGAGCCGGATTGTGTCAAGCCGGGAGATGGTCATTGGCATGCTCTTGAGAGAGTTATGCGCTATTTGAAAGGCACTGTGAGCTATGAGATTCACTACACCGGCTACTCGAGGGTACTAGAGGGTTATAGTGACTCAAACTGGATATCTGATGTTGATGAGATTAAGGCCACGAGTGGTTATATGTTTACATTTGGTGGTGGCACGGTTTCCTGGAAGTCTTACAAGCAGACCATCTTAACAAGGTCAACTATGGAAGCAGAACTCACAACATTAGACATGGTCACTGTTGAAGCAGAGTGACTTCGTCAGCTTTTGATGGACTTGCATGTGGCTAAGAAACCAATACCCGCTATCCTGATGAACTATGACCATCAAGGTAAACAATTCTAAGAATAATATTAAGTCCTCAGGGCATGTGAAGAGGAGATTGAAATCTGTCAGAAATTAAAGAACTCCAGAGTTATTACGTTGGATTATATCCAAATGTCTAAGAATCTGGCAGATCCCTTCACAAATGGTTTCTCACACAATGTGATATATAATGCATCGATGGAGATGGATTTGAGACCCACCATATGAGTTGTCCACAATGGTAACACACTCTATGTGATCGAAGATCTCATGAAGTAGAAGTGGGAGACAAGTTGTTGGTCAGCTAGGAGATACCACTATTAATAATCCCACTCCGTGAAGGTGAAACACTCTCCTAATCTTCATGGCAGGCTGATATTTATCTTAATGTGTTCCAAGTGGCTTATTTATGTAAGCAGAGATGTTGTCATGCAGAACATCTCCCGAGGAACGCACCTATATGAATTTGACTGTTAAACGTCCCAGTCTATGAGAATTGGGTGTTCTCTAATAAATTCATGAAAGGCACTGGAGTATGACCTATAAGCTCAACCCATAGGGAAGCCTTGCGGCAGCCTAGTATCGGTCAAAGATTTGTGTGAAACTAGTCCCGCAGAAAACTTGTAGTTCAAGGCATAGTCCACTATTCAAGTTGTGATCTAATGTAGCATAAAATTCTAAGTGGAAATTCAGCTTAATATTATCCACTAAGCACCGGTATATAAACAAGGGACATTTGCATTTGTGCCCCTAACTCGAACCCACTACTCAGATTTACCCCTAATTTCAAAGCATGCTCAAATTTGCCCCTCTGTCATTAGTTCACCTTATAAAAAATGCCCTTCTGCATCGTTACGGTCCAATCAAAGTGCTTTAACCGTCAACGGGACGTTTATTGGACCCTTTCCCCGTCCTCCATGTGTCACTTACATGTGGGATCTACTCAGAAAAAATAAAAAGGAAAAACTCTTTCTCCCACACACACACATACATGTGGCCCCCTCATGGCCTCTCTCTCACCTCCCACCTCTCTTCCCTACATCACGACCTCTCTCTCTCTCTTACTTCCGGCGAGCGTCTGCTGCCCAGGGATCGTGCGCTGCCGTCGCTAGCTCCCCACGTGCTGCAGCCCTTCCTCCATCCCTCCCCTCTCTCCCTCCCTACCTCCCTCTTCCTTCCTCCCTCCTTGTGCAGAGCGCCACCATCGCCGCTGCCTTTGTCTCTGTGCAACCAACGGCAACCCCAAGGGCCTCCACCTCGCCAGGAAGCACTTACGAGATGTCGTCGCCCTCCCAGCTTACTAATTCGACCAGAGAAGTTCAGGACCAAGTGCCACAATGCATCCTCCCCGCCTCCAATCTCAAATTGCCGCCGTCGATTCGACGTCGTTGAAGCTCCCCGACCAACCCCTTACGTTCCCCGAGCATCCTGAGGTACCTCGCAAGATGTGAGCATCCTCTACAGAAGGCCTCGTGACCTTGGGTCATCTTCCCCGTGAGCTCCGAGCTCTACCATGGTCGTCGTCATCGAAGTACACACTTCGGTCTTCCCCGAGCCCCAGCGGCGTCGCCATCCTGCTGCTAGTCATCTCTTTAGTCTCGCACATCCTATTTTAGCCTCTCCCTCTCGCATAATAGCTCGCCCGCTTGCTCGCCCAGAGTCACCGCGGGAACGGTCTTCGCGTCAGCTCCGATGATCATATGGCCCAAAGACACCATATGTGTATGCGGTCGAGCCAAGGCTATCATGTGGTTCCCTCAGCCGGCCTCCCTGCAACCTCCCGGCGTGCCTCCGCCGCGAGATTTGGTCGCCGCCGTCAACCCTCAAAGGAATTAGTTTAGGCGCATAGTAGTTTAATTTAATATAAACGAGAATATGCAGCTGAGCAATTGACCCACCGTTAATTAACACAATTTATTTCAGAAAATAATAATAAGGCAATGACACATGGGCCCTATATCTAGTTTGACCGGTCCTTGCATAATTTTCTGTTTTCTTTTTTGGTGGGGGCACATATAAGTGAGAGTGGGAGGGGTGAGAGAAAGAGTTTTTTTCATTTTTCTTTTTTTTTGAGTGGGTCCCACATGTAAGCGACGCATGGAGGCAGGGGCAAAATATCCATAATTAACGCCTCGTAGACGGTCAAAGCCCTTTGACTGGACGGTAACGGCACGGAATGGAATTTTTATAAGGTGAACTAACGGCAGAGGGGGAAATTTGATCATGCTTTGAAATTAGGGGTAAATCTAAGTAGTGTGTTTGAGTTAGGGGCACAAATGCAAATGTCCCATGTTTTGGAATTAAATGGTGAGATGTGCCAATGAGAATTTGTGGGGGATTGTTGGATTTTGCTAGTAGGCTTTTGGCCCAAAGCCCAACTAAAATCTAAAATTCTCATGCCCCATTCATACATGGTTGTGTGTGGTGTGAGTGGTACTAATCTTTAGTTCCATGTTGCTAGTTGAGAGGGAGTTGCACCACCTTATAAGGTGAGCTCCTACATCACTTGTGCATGAGAAGATGACACCTATATGCGCGCTCCTCCTCCTCGCTCACCTCGCCACGCCACGCTTCGTCACGACGCGCCGCGGCGAGTTCCGGGAATAAGCCGAGCCGAGGGCAAAGCTATGCATGTTATCTATATTTTCGCTGCTCGGGAAAATTAATGAGTCATCAATAAATAATTAACAAATGTGTTAATTATTCAGCCGTTTCCGATTCTTTTGGATGGTGGGGGTGTTACTGACTTAGACGTGGGGTTTACTCTCACGACCTACCTAACCCGCGTTATATAGATAAGCAGATGTCTACCCTAGCTACCGCCACGGCACATTGTTTCACACCGTTCCAGAACATTGCGCCGCTACACAAGTCTTCTCCATCCCTCCTTCCGGTGTGTACTGCAAGAAGGGACAGCAGGCCTCCGGAAGCCCGTCTCTGGTGATCTTGTACGGGAGAGGGGCGATCTGGTTTTTGGGGAGCACACACACGCGACTGCTGGCTGCGACGATTTCCTCACCGACAACTTCTTCCCCGACCTCGGGAACCTCTTCATCAACGACATGTGTGACAACATGAATGCCAGTGGTTCTGCTCCCGCTGCATCGTATGTGATTCTGCCTCCTTGTTTGAGATCATGCTAGAATTCCTATTTCCAGTTTGTGCCTTAGATTCGATCTATTCATCTACTCTGCTAGTCCGCATGAGTAGCTCGATCTCTGTTATTACCATCATGGTTTATTTACTGTTTATTGGGATTAAATCTTGTAGTAATTTGCTCAAATATTCAACACTAATGATAGTCTTATGAGTTTGGTCATAGTGAGAAAAATTAGACTAGTAACATGCATATGTTAGTGGGTAATAATATATGTATAGTATTATGCAAGCCTTTATTTATTTAAATGTAGATTCATTTTGCCTTGAACATGTTATTTTATGGTATCATCTTATGTACCACAAATAATTCTTTTCTTATTAACTACTTGCGCCAAATTTGCCTTGAAACGTGTTATGTTACTACCTAAATAGACTGCACACACTATGACCAACCCGGAAAAAAGAATAGTCCTATTTTGAGAGGTCTATCAGTTACTACCGGGCTTTAACCTCTGATTATTTAACAGTCTTGATACCAGAATTATAGACAAGAAAAAAATGGTACAATGAGTCACATCCACATTCGCTTTGGGAATTCACCGAGAAGCTAGCTCCTTGTTTTATGTGCGCGCAGTCTACTTTGCCTGCTGATTAGTGGACAAGCAATGCTATAAACTAAAGCGTCCTTGCTCTACTAGCGCCATATAGAACTGAATGCTAAAGAACATCTACAGCCGGGCATCCAAATCAGTCTCATTCGTTGGCGGTCCGTCCGTTCACTCGTCATAAAATTTCGACTTAGACTGGCTCATTAAATAGGCCTCAAATGCCCGGACTGATCGACACCCCTCATATCCAGTCTAAATATAGAGCGGATATGAGGCGTCCGGGCAGGCCCGCCACGTCGGACCCGACAGCCCCATCGCACCGTAAATTGCACCAAATCCATCAAACCCTTTCTCCTCCTCCCACCGCCCTCCAACCTTTCCTGCGCCCGAGCCTCCGCCACCCTTGCTACTCATCCTCACCACCAGTCCAGATCCACCGCAATATATGTCGTCCAACCCGTCCCCTACCGCCGCGATGGAGACGCGGTCCGCCTCGTCCGTCGGCGTCCCTTCGTCGGCTCCGTCTTGCAAGGCGGAGAACGTGCCCGGAAGTTGCGGCGACACAGACAACGAGAGAGGGAGGCGGCGGCAGTGACGCTGGGAGGTTTGGACATGGTCGAGCAGTTGCCTCCCCCGCCGCGCCCGGAACCCCGCACCCCTTCCATCCTAGTGTCAACGCGGATTACGCCGTTCGACCCCCGTTGGGACAGAGAAGGATTCGGCGGCCGGTTGGGCCATTCAGGAGAGCTTTCCGCCCACGCAAATGCTGACGGGTGACGTATGTGACTCGCCGCAGCTCGTTCGGGTGCAGATGAGCACAAGCACCGGCAGCGCCCGGGATGCCCTCAACATGTTTGACGGAATGACAGAACAAGAGTCGGTATGTTTTGCACATACCACTAGTTCATTTTGCACATGATGAATGCTTGCAAACCATGATCATCTAGGAGGCGTCCGTATCAAAGATGATCAATGACAATGAAGATCCGACCGAAATGGAGTATGAATTGGAGGGCATCGCCACATTTGAAGTTGGGACAACATCCGATCCCAATCCGAGCAAGAAGAACAAGAAGACCAAGACGACGAAGGCAAGGAGTCCGGCATTCTCAAGATTTGAGGACATCTTGTTGGTCAAAGCTTGGTTGGCCACAACAATGGATCCAATATGCGGCACTAAGCAAAAGGGGGACAAGTATTGGAAGAAAATAAGGAAGGAGTATCACGAACAAAAGGAGTATGTGTAGTCGCATCCTATCGTGACCACCCACAATGTGGCATCTCTCCAATATCGATGAGGGATCATTCAAGGGGAAGTAAACAAGTATGTTGGCTACTACTCAGAAGTGACCAAACGCCCTCAAAGTGGGATGGGAGTGGCAACTCATGTAGGCTCAATTGCTTCATCTTGTCGTCGTCTGCATATGCTTCTTGTGTTTGCATTCTCGTGCTCATACATATGTTGTTTGCTAGACGGCGGAGGGGGCCACTTTGTATCACGAGGAGGAGAAGAAGTCGTTTGCTTTTAGCCATTGTTGGATCATATTGAATAGCAAGCCGAAGTGGACACAACTTGTGGCCAATCTCAAGTCTGGCAAGAAGAGGAATGATGGCTCAAGCTCCCACCAATCAATTGGATTGAATGATGAAGAGGATGATGTTGTCGTCACGAATGGAAGAGCCACCCTGCCAAAGGATAACTGACAAGTCATGTGAAACAAGTGGGAGAAGGCATAAGCCTCCCGTCACGTCGCAGCTACAAACATGTCGTCCACATGGACGGGCATTTTTTCGGTAAGGGAGAACAAAAAAGATGAGAGGTACAAGCTCATGTTGGATGGGCAAAATGAGAGGATGGAGTGGGACCGAAAGAGGGTGGAGAAGAAGCTGGAAATTGAGAGGCAGGCGATCGAGTTGGAGAAGCAAGAGGAGGCAATCAAATGCGAACTCAAGAAAGCAAGACATTTGGCGAGATTGAGCTTGAGAAGGAGAGGTTGCAACTCGTACGGGGTGCGGAGGATGCGAAGATCATGTTGGCGGATGAAACTCTCTTGGATGAGCATGCAAAGAAGTGGCTTGCGGATAAGAAGGAGATCAGTGACCGTACGGAGTACGAGGCAGCGAGGGCGGCTGTGGGAGTTGATCATGCAGCCAGGATGCACGCGGAGGAGGCAACTGGATTAGGGATGGCAATTTCGCCCATGGGTATGGGTATCCGCGGGTACCATACCCGAAAATAGTGGGCATGGGCAAGACTTGGCAGGATTCTATGCTCATGGGTAATGGGTATCCATACCCGCAAAATATATGGGTAGAGCATGGGTACGAGATTGCACCCTTGGGTAACCCAATGGATACCTAAAAAATATTAATAAATGCAAATAACTCCTATGACATGCGGGGTCTACATCCAACTCATATGGATCAACTCTTAATCCCTTATTCCCTAAACCAACGATAGCTCATAGGCTTGCAACAACCAGCTCGCACTCCTCCTATGTCCTATGCGACTCCTCGAAATGATGAAATATCGACTCATCACCAACGCACTCTTTTCCAAATCTCGAACTAGCGAACCCTAGTTCCCGCCGCCGCCTTCCACTATGCTGGCTTCCACCGACCACTTATCGTAGTCCCTTGCCGCCTGGAATTGGCCACACACCAGAGGACTTCGCGTTGGTACTAGATTGATCGCCCATCATCACTTGAATTTTACACTCATTTATGCACTTCTTCAAAATTTAAATTTTATATGTTGTACCCATTGGATAGCCATTGGGTATAGGATACCCGATGGGTATGGGCATGTGTGTCAATTTGTACCCATGGGTATTGAAATGGGGGTGGGGGTATAGAAAGTATCTATGGGTATGTGTTTCGGTAAGAGGAGGTTGTACCCACCCATACCTACCCATTTTCATCCCTAGCCCGGATGCAGGTGGAGCAGGCAGCCCGGATGCAGGTGGAGCAGACGAGCAGGACGCAGTCCACCTGGGCTCGGAGCAGCGCCATGGATGGCGCCCGTCTAGTAATCCAAAGCCATTCGTCACGCTCAGACATTGATTTCATTTTGGCATGTCCGCTTTGTTGAACTATGATTTGCTTTGTTTTGTTTTGAACTGCTGAATTGTATCGTATGATCGAGATGCATGGATTGTATGGATTTGAGGATCGGCATTTGAGATATATGGATGTGCGGCGCAATATATGAGGGGCCAACAGGCGTTGTCTGCGGGCACGCACCTGCGAGCATATAGGGGGGCGGATTTGCCAAGTCCAGCTGTAGATGCACTAACGTGGTTACCCCGCATTGCGGCTGTAATGGGACTTTTGCTGATTTTGTTCGGTTCATTCGCTTTTTTTTTTTTGCATGATGATACATGTCTCATTTATATAGAACAAAGATCAAGTTACAAGGCACGTAAGCATCGATCATACACGACTGAAAAGATAGGAAGATCCTATGCAAAATACCAGCGTTTGTCCCTTTCCTTCGACACCACCAAAGCGGCCACCAAAAGGTAAAAAGACAGATCATTCGCTCAGGTAGCGCAACATGGAGAGAAGGCGTATGAATACAATCGAAAAGACGAGAAAAGAAAACTATAATTAGGGTTGCCCTTGCGTGATTCTCCTGCTCGGCTGCTCCACGGAGAGATAATCATGGACCAAGACCTGACGTTCGGTGTGGTTTGAGGGTAGATTAGTTGCGGCAACGACTGTGGCGCCGGCGGCACAGCAGCTACGGAAACGACCGTACTTGAGGCAGTATGTGAGGCAGACACAAGTACGCAAAGATGTGGATGGGCAAGAGGAAACGAACGTGGACGAGAAAAGTGGATCAGGATGGAAACGCTTAACGGCACGGCCAGGTGTGATCGATTTTGTATAGCACTGACCGATTACATGGTTCGGGATTCCAGCCCGACTCGAACCAAACACACATAACGGTTTTGGATGGCGCCGTAATCAGGTCCCGGCTAAAAAACGGCGCTCAAACACAATACTCTACCTTGCGTAACACAAATAAATAAACCCAGAGCTCAAACACGCTTCAGTGCACAATGCAAATCGGTTCACAGATTGAAGTTCCATATAAGGTTCCATGGGAACGTGTACACAATAGAATGTCCTGTATGGCCAAAATTAAGTTCAATTATTGCAAAGACTGAAGGATGCAGAGATTTCTGACTATGTAAATGAAGGAACTAGGACGGGCGAATGCAAGGGCTCGCCACATCCAACACAACTTGGAAACAACAGATCACCCGGCCACATGCTACATGCAAGTCGATGCTATTGCACAGCTGGGTGTAAATTCGGAGACCAGTACTGAATTGCATCGACCAAGCATCAGAGGATTGTGCATCTGTTTCTTTGTTCTGCGGGAGATATCGTGGCCTGTTGAAACCTGTTTGGATCAAAGGAATCCACCCCATACTGCCACAACACAAGGAGTTAAAAATAAAAGCATTTGCACTGAGATACTAGTAGTAGTAATAAGGATCAGCAGTGTAATACCTTGTCTCTCATTCTTTGGCTCCATGCATCGTTCCTGATTGGACGGTAGTCAAGATTGGGCACCCTGGGATCGGTAGCAGTTTGCTTATTCACCAATGGCTGACGGACTCCGGACCTCGGGCCAATGTACTCATCATCACTGTCATAATCATCTTGATTGCCTGACTGCACTATGAGGGCTACAGTGAACAACAGTGCCTGCAAAGATGGTGCTAGTGAGAAACCATGGGATGTTTTAGCCTGTTGTTACTGATCTAGAGCATCAAATCTGATTACAGGATTTCACTTTTTCTGGTTGTTTTTATCTCAAAGATATTGGAGCAACTTAAGTATGGCATGATGAGAGATGTGCACATTGAGTAAAAAAGATAACAACAGCTGCCACTTCTTTCACCAAAATGCATACCCAGGGCTGCACTTGTTAGTATGGAATATATAGTGTGAAAAATTAACAAGTCATCAGGAAGACCTGTCATTTTACAGATTACAACATATTCTGTTGATTTTGCTGTCTAAGCTAGCAAGCCTTGATATCAGCTAGTACAGCTAGAACCACGAGATTTTTTTTGTTGGGACTTGTGATAATATCCTTTGCAGGTAAGCTGCACAAAACATATTAAGAAACTGAGACTTAATGTGGAAAATCAGATGCTGTGGTTTCTTGTCAGATGCATAGGATCTGGATAATAAAGCAACAGAGTCAGAGACAGGATTGTTATCTAAACAACAGTATTACCACATCACAAATTTATCTCTGCATAAGCTTAGGATTGTGTGAACAACATTACAAGCATATAAACAGAAGCATGGAGCGAGTTTCTGATTCCCCGACTGTTAAAAAAACAGTTGTTCTTTATTTAGACCAGATTTATAAGTGTCACAATAACAAGTTACTTTATTGGAACAGATAATAAATCTAGGTTGTTCCACAGATGCTTCATCAAATTACACCGAAGGAAATTGTTCCGCTTTTACCTCAAACACAACAGCTCCAAGTGCGACCCATTTTGCGGTTCTCCAATTTTCTTTCAGGAAACTGTAGATCATGTCAAAGTTACCAGTTTTATCAACTGGAATTACCTGCACAATAAAAATGAATAAACTCTAAGTTCCCAGAGAAACAATCATGAAAAACAAACAAGAGATGAGGCCTACTAACATCTTTCCAGCTATGGTCGAAGAAAATGAAGCATCCTGCAGCAAGCTCTACTAGTATGAACAAAATGATGAGGAATGAATACTTTTCTGAATGTCAAGGAAATCATAACATGCAGATTTGTTACCAATAGCATCCTAAATCAATCACACAATGTAAAGCAAAACATTTACATAAGACTGCATATAATTTGTTTCCGAACTAATCATACTATGAATATCCAATAAAATTTTGTCTCATTACTTAATCAGAAATAATATCCCACATCATATTACATGTTGATCTCCATAAGAACAAGAATATATATAGATGTTTTTTTTATGATCGATACCTTGTTACACAGTGATCCATTGTATTATTGTTTGATAGTTCATACAAAATTGACATGCAAGAAAACAAATAAACAGGATCCCCAGAAATTATGTTAAGGATACAGTGGATAAGCAGCATCCACTCCTTGTTGATGCTCCAGCACAACCGAAGATGGAAGTAATGAAGAGTATAACACCGACGCCTATAAATGCAAAAATAAACCTGCAGAGAACATAAAAAAGGTAGGAAAAGTAAAGGAAAATCCATAATGCAAGACATTCTCAGTCCTTGGTTAAAAAACAAAGATATTCTCAGCCCTGCATGAGCACTTGCATATAATCTAGACCCGTTCTAATTCTTAATTATGACAATTCAATTCTCAATACGGAACGAAGATCCTGTAGACGAGAACAATCACTGACATTAAATACATAAACTAAGATCAGTACCAGGTGACAGTACCCTCATTGCAGTGATATTTTTCTGCAGTAATCCGATTTAAGTCTTTGAAAATAACAAGTACAATTATATGGATACTACAAGTATTTAAGGAAGGATGCGGAGTGTTAATCACATCAGTTCCATAAGACCATAACCATATCAAAGAATCCAAGCACAAGGAGATCAAGAGACGACTCACCATGCGCTGATGAGCTTCTCCGAGGTCCCATCTGAGATAGACACGTCAATAAGAAGAAGCATCGGCCGCCCAAGCCGCACTAGGTCGCCGCTTGGAGGCGGCGCCGGCGGCGACGGAGGCAGTAGCTGGAGCCAGAGCACGAGCAGGTAGGCGCCGTAGCCCGCCATGGCCAGCCCGACAGCCATGAGCACGAGGTTGAAGAGCTTGAGGACGCACTCGAAGAAGCCCCTGCACGCCATGGCCGGATGGATCGGTTGATCGGCCTGCCTCGCGCAGAGATTCAGACGGCGGCGCGCATCAACTCCGGGCAGGGACGGAGCGCCTTTGACCGACCCGGCTGCGGACCAACCTGGTTTTCTGGATGGATCCGGGATAGGAGAACTCGTGAGAGAGGGTGAATCGAAATTGCCGGCAGACGACTGGAATGTTTGGTTCGTGCACCCGCGATGGATAAAGAAAGAATTCCGGGAGGAAGTGGGCGCCGTGCGTTTCTCTCTCTCTCTCTCTCGGGCCCCCTTCGGCCTCTCTCTTTCTCCCTCTCCTCGTGTGACGGAAAAAAATTATATGAGACCGGGTCTCATATAATTCGTGTGAGACCCACCCTGATGGATGACACGTGACAGTCATATAAATCAAAAAGCATCTAATCTCTTTCCCCTGATTTATAATAGTCGCCTTAAATTAAGGGTAAATTAACTACTACTAGTATGTACTACGTTCATATGATTTGTAATTTATTTACTATAGCAAATATGCCCCTAAGTTACAACAAATATCACACGCCCCTAGCTTAATAACCATGGCTTGACACCTCGTTGTAAGAGCAATTCCAACGTGCCGACTGTCTGTGCGCATATGTTTGGCTCAAGACAGACACAAATCACGACCCAATGCGCCGACGTAAACGCACGAGTCCGCGCGCGACCCATTTCAGGTTTAAATTGAGTTAGGTTTGTGTCGGCGCAGACACGGAGCGGACCCGCGCGACGCCCAGCCTTGTCCTCCCTGGCCAGCCAGTCGGTGGCACGTCCACCCAATTTTCCTCCCTTTTCCAAAACCCTCCCACCCGCTCGCTCTCCCGCCCGCATGCCATGGCCAACGCGCCGAACCCCGTTGTTGGCCTCGCCTCCACCGTCGACAAGCCCTGCGCTGTCCTCAAAAAGACGCCGCGGGCAAAGAAAAAGGAGCTGACGGACGCGCAGCGGATTGTTTAGTCGGCCAAGAGGGCTGGCCAAAGGAAGAGGCAGGCCGACAAGCTGGAAGCCGCCGCCGCGGCCGCCCTCGCCACTGCCGCCCTACAAGAGGCCGCCATCACGGAGAACAAAGCCCTCGTCGTTGCAGGTCTGCCCGTGGCCTTTTTTAGTTTAATTTGCTTCGTACGCGGACGAAAATTGCGTCGGATGGTTCGGGCACCAGTCGGATATAGATGGACACTAAGAAAGGGTACATATATGGGAAATGATTGTCATCACCCGACGGACCCGCAATGTTTGCCCGCCGCCTTGCACGATCGACACGTGCCTTGTGGGTCCTCACACGTCTCTCTGTCCTGAAACAATGCCCAGCCATGCTTTCCTCTCTCTCGCTCGCATTGTCTTCTTCCTCTGCTACAGATTAGGCCGAGGCGCTGGCAGCCGGTCACCCGCCGTTGCACACACCTGACGGGCCAGCATCGGTCAGGTCATCATGGATCCCTCGCCGAGAACTGTCCGTCGCGCGCACTGGTGTGAGAGGGGCCAACTTCTGCAGCCCGACCACCGCTCGTTGTGGAGCTGATGCGGAGCATCCTTCGGTCATCCCCATGGACCTACCATCGTCTCACCAAGCACCAAGAGGACCCATGACAAGAGCACGAGCTAGAGCTCTCGAGACCGAGGTGACTTCTCTCCTTAGTGATATCTCATATGATCCTCTCAAGACATGGCTACTACCTAAGTCCGGAATGTTGTGCATGATTAGGTACCAAGAAGACTCTCCTGAGGATGCACATGAAGATGGTCAAGCCCCCAAGTCCACGGAAGAAGAAAACCAACGGAAGAAAGCAAGGACAGCTTCCAGGCCCCGGACATCCGGCCATGGCCCCGGACATCCGGCCCCTGGGGATCTACCCCGCAGCCAGGGATCTGCAGCCGAAGCTACAGGGCCCGGACATCCGGCGTCCAGCCCGGACATCCGGCCCGTCGCCCTGAAAATTCGGCCCACAGCCCGGACATCCGGACAAGCCATCCAGGGAGTACAGAAGCTTGCCCCGACATCCCGGACATCCAGCCACGACCCCAGACATCCGGCCCTTCGCGTCGCCCCAGACATCCGGCCTGATGTGCGGGCCAGTGTTGATGAAGCCTTGAGGCGTGCCCGAGGGCGCGTGGGCGTGGACCAGTCCGCCTTGTGATCCTCCCGGGGCCTGGGGTGAAAGCTGGACACAGAACGGGGGATCACCTGACGCAGCGGCATCCAGGAGCTCGGTGACGCGTTCCAGCAGCACGTCGCGGCCGCTTTCTTGCAGTCTGCAACGCAGCAGCTCTCGCGCCACCGTGAGCGTGGCCTTCATGTTTGCCTGCTCGCGCCGGGTGTGCGGCGCCGTATCCGCAGCGTGGCTTGAGGCCCTCGCTGCAGATCGTACCTGTCGTGGAGTGAGGGCAGGGGACGCCTGACCGCGCCGCCCACGCCCCGCAGCGTTCTGCGGGGCACGAGCTGCTTGGGATGCGGGGTTGAGGTCACCTTGGGCAGGCGGCATGGCATGGGCTGGCCGTCGGGTCGCCGAACATGGGGGCGGTGGAGCGGCGGAACGTAGGGCAGCAGAAGGAAGATTCCGGCGCACCCCTACCTGGCGCGCCAAATGTCGGATGTTGGGTTCCGGCAGACCCTTAAGGTTCGAACTCTGGGGTGCGCATGAAGATCTCTCCCCTACCGACCTACGCCCGATCGTCTCGTGAGATCTAAGCTAAAAACGATGAACAACACGAGGAACACAAGATTTATACTAGTTCGGGCCACCGTTGTGGTGTAATACCCTACTCCAGTGTGTGGTGTGGTGGATTGCCTCTGGGGCTGATGATGAATAGTACAAGGGAAGAACAGCCTCGCGAGAGGTGTTCTTGAGCTGGTGAGATGAACTGCTTGGGTGAGTTCGATCGCCTCTCTCTCTACTGAGCTCTCGATGAGTCTCCCAAAACTGGATCCCTCTCTACTGTGGTGGCTAGTCCTATTTATAGAGGCCCTGGGCCTCTTCCCAAATATTGAGCGGGAAGGGCGCCAACAACGGCCATTTCGAAGGGGAACATCTAGTACAAGTTATCCTGACTAAAGTTGGTCTTCGACTGCCAAAGGCACTAGTGATGACGCTGTCTTGGGCTACACGGTGACCTCCATCCTGTCGCTCCGCTGGTCTTGGTCTCGTTGCACTGAAATGGCAACCCTTGCCTGATGCCTCGGTACTCCACGCCTGTGCTTGTCCTCTTTGCACCAAAGAGGAAACAAGGACACTGTGCAGGCCGGCACCCGCCTGGTCTCGATCGCCATGGCTTGCGTCACGAGCATCTCGCGAGGTACCCTCCCTTGATCTCTCCGCCTCCTCGCGGGTCTGCCTGGCGAGGCCGTTCCTGAGGAAGTATTGTGCCGTCCGCCCCGTGAGGGTCTTGAGTCTTGTGCTGATGAAGATGGGTCGTACTGGGCCACCACTTGAGGCACGCCGCAGGCCGCAGGCAGGCAAGTCTGGGGACCCCCGTTCCCAAAACGCCGACAGCAGTTTTACCCAGGTTTGGGCCACCGCGAGTAAAACCCTACTCCTACTTTTGGTACATTGATGGTGGAAATGTGGTGGTGGAGCATAGTACACTTGCCCGGCAAGGGTTGCCTCTGGGTGACAGCGACTACGCGCGTATGGGGGTGTGAGTTATCCATCTTCTAACCATTTTTACGGTTGCCATGGGCCTCCTTTTATAGATTAAGGGGTCACCACAATGGCAAAGTAGTTATTATGCACTGATATGATAGCGAACAATGCTATCATACCTAACTCTGCGGGCTGACAGTGCACATTTGATGCACCGCTCAACGTCACATCGTTGGTTGCCGACAAGGCTTGCCGGGCTATCTTGCCAGCTTCGCGCCTGCTTGTTTGACACGTCGCAGGGCGGGTGTCATATGTGGGTTTTTCCTCTAGAGAGATGCTGCCATGTGGCGAATGGCTGCCACTTAATTACTCTGCGGCTTGACACCGCACTGATCGGCAATGTGAGTCGTGGTGGAGTGGTTCGTGAGGTGATTTAGCCTTTGCAAGTCCCGGCAGGCCCTGCCGGGATGCCTTGGTCGTCTTCTTCTAGGGGTGGCCTCGTCCCTTGTTGGGCTCTCCTGCCCGAGAAAGGAGGCCTTTCTCCTGATGATATCTTGCTTCTTTGGCTTGGTCTAGGTCCCTCTGATCTGCTTGTTGGTCCTTCAAATCTCTTGATTTCTTGTACTCTGGCTTGGGTTGGTGCTTTAATCTTGATCACGATATACATGCATAGTCGAGGGCAAACCACGAGTGGTTTGTTACACCGATGTGAAGCCCGAGCTCGCCTCAATGCACCGCCGAGCATCGTCGGGGTAGGGCCTAATAAGTGCACAGGTAGAAGGTGCTGAAGAGGCTGGTCTCTTGAGATCTTCTTTACTTCTTGATTAGTCTTGATTTCAGGCCAGTTTCCGGTTTCCCCGTGCGTCGTGTAAAGCCAATAGTCCGCTCTAGTAATGGCCCGTGAATGACTTTAACGCATGGGGTAGAAACTGCCAATTCACTCTTCCCACCACGCCCTTATCCTTAGCCACGTATGCTACATGCATCGTGTGGGATAGGTAACGGAGGCGCGTGGCATGGGAGAGCATCAAGGCGAGGGCCCGATCGTCTTGAATTGGTGGAGGAGGATGGTGGTCGCCCATTGAGGGAACGACCTCCCTCCCTGACCCGCCTATAAAAGGAGGGGTGGAGGAGGGTGGAGTCATCCATCCTTGCATTCTTCTTCTCCTCCATCTTCTGCTGTTGCTGGTCATGTTGAAGAGGGGATCCTGGGGCCAGCCCCCGGGCTCTATCTTGAAGCCTCTCCTGAGTTCGAAAGGGGGACTCGGGCGGCGCCATGACAACACCGGGGTGGCCACTCCGGCGTGCTCGCTGCCGGGCCGCCCGTGGCCTTGACTTTAGTGGGAGGGGATGTAAACGACACCACATCGCGGCCCGAGGTGGGCATGATGCATTGTAGTCAGTTGCTCCCCATTCTTGTTTCCTTCGCGGCGCCAGAGAGGAGTCACGGAAGAGATTTGTCGCTGATGGAGGCGAATCTGACTTCTCCCAGGCGCTGTCTTCTCGCTGAGCAGGAGGGCTTCTTGCTCTCTCATACGTCCCTGGGATGTGCAGTGACTTCTAACGCTAGGGCTTATGGGGACGACCATGCTCTCTGTGGGAGGGCCTAGAGAACATGGTGTCCCGCGTGACGGCCGCACCGGGGTCTTCGGGTGGTAGTGATGCGGATGGCAGCGGCAACCCACGACGCGTCAAGAACGGGGGCGACCGTTCTGGCGAGTCGTGTTTGCCGGTGACTCCGTCCTCCCCCATCTGATCCTCCGGCGGCGTCACCATCCGCGCCTGCCCTCCGGTTTCTTCCTCCTTACTGGGGAGTGGCGCCGTCCTGATCCTTGAGAGGCGCCGGATTCCAACTGCGCCTGCCTCCGCCCCCCTCGACCTCTTCCTGTAGGAGATGGACAGGGGCAAAGGCATTACGGGGCACTTATCTTTTTTCAATCTTAAACCTGTAGGCACTTTTTCAAATAATGTAATCTCTTGAGCCCATGTTTGTGTTCGGTAATGCTTGTACTTGTATCAGCATATTAATGAAAAACATGAACCTTGCTGGGAACCCGTGCATGTATATGTCCATTGAGAGGCGACATGCCGCTTTAGTATAAATGAACAAGTTTTCCCCGGCAGGTTACCTTGCCGGCACCCTTTTTGTCTGCCGGAGAGCCACATCTGTCGGGTTACAGAAAGGGACCATCCCCCCACCAAGTTCCTTTTACCAAAGGCTACTGCGACCATTCTGACCAAAGCAACGTTGGAATCAGGGATGGGAGTACCTAAGTTTAAAAGAGCGGCGAGGTTTTCTAATGCATAAGTTATAGCTTACAGAACATGAATGGACAAGAGGTAGAAATTATCTGTTTGGCTTGCCGGGGATCGCAATGTCGGGCAATCTTCTCAAGTCCTTGACGAAGCCAAGTTCAGGGCAAGAACCTGCAGCTTCATGTATATGAGATAGAATGCAGGATGCAATCCTATCTATATGCATATGCAAATGCTCATGAAATGCGTATGCAGTGATCTTGGAATGCTCATGCATGCATGTAGTCTTGGTCGAGGCCCCCCACAGTGGTTCTTTATTTTCTCTTGCACGGGGTCATCACCCCGGCTTTGTACAAGGGGTTACATGCAGCTGAGGCAAGGCCTGTACAAAAGGGTGGCTACCGAGCAGGGCCCGACAACCGCGCCTTATGGGTAGAACTTGTGGAGATGCTCAATATTCCATGAGTTTTGCAACTGAGTGCTATCTCCAGCCTCCAGACGGACTGCGCCAGTTCCGGTGACTCATACTACCCAGTAAGGGCCTTCCCACTTTGGTGACAACTTGTTTGTACCTTTGGCGGACTGAATGCACCTAAGGACAAGGTCACCATCCTCAAAACACCGGGCATGAACCCTGTGGCTATGATAGCGACGCGGGGCTCACTGATAGCATGCAGCACGCGTAGCAGCCCGGAGACGGTTCTCCTCGAGTAGCACAGCATCGTCACGCCGGTGCTGATCTTGCACTACTTCATCATAGGCAAGCACTCGAGACGACCCATAAATGAGTTCCATGGGGATAACTACTTCTGCCCCGTAGACCCGGGAGAAGGGAGTCTGCCCGATAGCTCGGTTAGGTGTCGTTCTGAGGGACCAGAGAACTACCAACAGATCCTCGATCCTCCACCTGCCGTGCTTTTGCAGCGTATCAAAGGTTCTTGTCAGGAGTCCACGAAGCACTTCAGTGTTCGCCCTCTCAGCTTGTCCATTGCTCCGGGGGTGTGCCATAGAGGCGAATGAGATCTTGCATCTCAGGGCATCAACATATTGCATGAAGGCATGGCTCGTGAACTGGGTGCCGTTGTCGGTGATGATCCTTGTCGGAACTCCAAAATGACACACCAGATCTTTCAAGAACTTGATAGCTGGCTGAGCAGTCACCTTTCTCACGGCAGTCACTTCCGGCTACTTTGTAAACTTGTCGATAGCAACAAACAAGAATTCAAATCCCCCAATTGCTCGGGGGAAGGGGCCGAGGATATCGAGCCCCTAGACCGAAAATGGACAGGATAGAGGGATTGTCTGAAGAGCTTGGGCAGGCAGGTGGGTTTTCTTGGAATGGAACTGGCAGGCTTCACACTTGGTGACTAGCTCGACCGCATCTTGGAGGCCTATGGGCAAATAGAATCCTTGCCGGAATGCTTTCCCAACTAATGCCCTTGATCCAATGTGGGAGCCGCACATGCCTTTGTGTATCTCAGCCAATAGTTCCTTTCCTTCTTCTCGGCAGACACACTTCAATTTCACACCGCTGGGCCTTCTTCTGTACAGAGTGTCATCAACAAAATGATACATACTGGCCCTCTAGGCTACTCTTTCAGCTTCGCCTTGGTCGGCGGGAAGCTCTCTGGTTTGGAGGAAGCGGACAATGTGCCTTGCCCAAGTTGGAGCCTGGGGCTCGGCACGAGGACTAACGGCACCTCCTCTACTGCGGGAGCACATGCCTTGTACGCGGGGTCCATGGGCCTGGCTGGAGGGGGTGGTCCGATAGGCTGCAAGGAGTTGTTTCCGGTAGGGTATTTGCTGGGAGTGGACGGCTCTACCGGGAGAAGCTTACCGGTGTCCAGCTTTCTCCTTTTCCAGGCCATTTTTGTTGGGGATATGGAGCGCTGAGCACGATGGAGAACAAAAGTTCCTGGTTCGACTGGAAGATTTTGCGCAACACACTTCGACAGATGATCAGATGTGCTACTTTCCGCATGGGGTACGTGCTCTATTTGCAATCCTTCAAAGTGCTCCTCTAATCTCCTCACTTCCTTGACGTATGCCTCCATCAATGGACTTTGGTAATCCTTGTTGACTTGTCTCACCACTATCTGTGAATCTCCTCGAATGATCAGCTTCTTAATTCCCAATTCAGCTGCAATTCAAAGCCCGGCAAGGAGCCCTTCATACTTTGTTGTATTGTTGGTTGCTTCTTCTCAGGCAAAATGCATTTGGACGACATACTTCATGTGCTCCCCGTAGGGGGCGATAAGAAGCACGCCAGCCCCTGCACCTTGCAGGGAAAAAGGACCATCAAAATACATAATCCATTCTTGGGGCGATTCCTTGTGGGGGATAACTGTCTCTGTCACTTCCTCATCAGGGGTTGGTATCCATTCTGCAATAAACTCTGCCAGCGCCCTACTCTGGATAGTTGTTGTGCTTTCAAACTTCAAACCAAAGCTAAATAACTCCAAAGCCCACTCAACTATTCTGCCGGTAGCCTCAGGGTTTCAGAGTATCCGGTGCAACGGGAAACGAGTGACAACCGTGATCTCATGGGATTGGATGTAGTGCTGCAGTTTCCTTGAGGCCATGATGAGACCAAAAATCAACTTTTGCACGCCAGAGTACCTCGATCTAGCCCCCTGTAACAAGGAGCTGACGAAGTATACCTGGCGCTACACCACTTTCTTCCTTGCGAGATCCTTGGGGTTGCCCTTGTTGTCGTGCTTACTGCTGTCCTGATCCTTTTCTGACTTTGTCGGTCTTTGCTCACTCTCTGCCTCATCCACTTCCCGCTGTGTTACCAAGGTTGCACTGACCACTTGGTTGGTTGCCACTAAGTATAGTAGCAACGGCTCCAGGGGTTTGGGAGCAACCAAGGTAGGCATAGAAGACAAGTAGGCCTTCAACTCTTGCAAAGCTTCATCTGCTTCTGGGGTCCACTTCATAGGACCTGCCTTCTTCAAAATTTTGAAACGGCAGGGCATGCTCGGCAGACTTGGAGATGAATCTGCTTAGTGCGGCAACACATCCTGTTAGGCGCCTCACAATGTTAACTATCCTTGGCGCTTGAATCTGCTCGATAGCTTTGATATTGTCGGGGTTGGCTTCGATCCCGCGATGGGATACAAAGAACCCAAGAAACTTGCCAGAGGGGACTCCAAATACACACTTCTCTGGCTTGAGCTTCAAGTTGATCTTGCGCAAATTAGTAAATGTCTCCTCCAAATCTTGAATAAGGGTGGCCCTATCCTTGGTCGTGACCACAATATTATCCATATAAGCTTCTATGTTTCTGTGCAGCTGTGGCTCAAAACCGATCTGGACTGCCCTTGCAAAAGTGGACCCGACACTCTTTAATCCGAATGGCATGCGGACAAAGCAGTACGTACCACATGGAGTGATGAACAACGTCTTCTCCTCATCTTCTTTCGACATGAAGATTTGGCAATATCCAGAATATGCATCGAGAAATGAGAGCAAATCACAACCCGAAGTGGAATCCACAATCTAATCAATACGCGGCTAGGGAAATGGGTCCTTCGGGCAAGCCTTGTTGAGATATGTGAAATCAATGAAAAGCCTCCACTTCCCGTTTGCCTTTCGGACTACCACTAGATTTGCTAACCACGTGGGATGCAGCACTCCTATGACCACACCAGCTGCTTCACGTTTCTTGATCTCTTCTGCAATGAATTTCTACCTCTCCAAGGCCTGCTTCTGGACTTTCTGCTTGACAGGTCGGGCATGTGGGCAGACAGCAAGGTGGTGCTCGATTACCTCCCTAGGAACACTAGGGATATCACATGGTTGCCAGGCAAACACATTGATATTCGCCCGCAGGAAGGCAACGAGTGCGCTTTCCTATTTGTCATTGAGGGTGGCGCTGATAGTGAAAGTACCATCAACGCCAGCCAGCCCTGCCGGGACCTTCTTCACTTGGGGTGTAGCAACCTTGGATCTCTTGCTGTTTGAACACTCCGGCACGTCGTCAACGGGTGTCGTGCACTCGGTGGGAGCATGTTTCCCAGACTCTTTGCCGGAGGTCCTACAATCCCTCTTCTTTCCTTGACTCTCCTTGGCAGGAACTGTTGCTGCCGTTGCCTCTGCCGTGACCGTGTCCCGGTACATCTTGTCCACACAAATGATTGCATCCTTCTCATCTGATGGGATGGTGATAACTCCTAGTGGACCAGGCATCTTGAAGGTGTTGTAGGCATAGTGGGATGCCGCCATGAATTTAGCCAGAGCCGGGCGTCCAAGAATCCCATTGTACGGCAGGGGGAGATCAACCACATCAAACATAATCCTTGCAATCCGGTAATTTAGTTCTCCCCCAAACGTTACCAGCAACGTGATCTTTCCCTTAGGGTGACTCCTTCCGGGATTAACTCCTTGAAACGTGTCGGTAACCTCTAGCTCTTCATCTGCTATCTGAAGCTTGCTGATAACTACTGGGGAAATCAGATTTAGTCTGTGCCCGCCGTCCACCAACATCTTCATGACTTTGAGGTTACGAATTGTTGGAGAAACCAACAATGGTAGGCACCCTACCGCAGTGATGGGCGTATGGGACCATTTGAGCGGCTTCCGGGCCTCTGGCGCTGGTTCGACGACATTGACTTCTCGCGCCCACCGCTTGAGCTGGCGGTGAGAGGTGTGCAGAGATGCACCCCCATCAACGCACACGGCGTTAGTGGCCTTCTGCAACTCTTGCTCACTGGTTTCTTCTTCATCCCCTCCATCACTCTCATCATCACAGGCTTCCTTCTCTCGACCCCTGGTGGGCTTTCCTTGTTTCTGAAAGGGTTTGCCGGGGCAATTTACTTCACCACCCTGGCCCTTACCGCCAGCAACATTCTGATCCTTTTTCCTTATCACGCTTCTCATACTCTGCTCTTTGTCTCTTGACAAGCTGCTCAACCTGATAACACTCATGAAGGTCGTGGCCCTTAGTCTGATGAATCTTACAATACAGCCCATCACCTTTCCCGGTTTTCTCGGCAGCAGCGGCTTTCCGGCAGTCAGCGCACACAGTAGCTTCCTTGCCAGGTGCCTCAGCTTTGGCCTTCTTGCTGGTACTAGGCGTTCCTGATCCTTCAACTGTCATCACTGCCTTATCCCTCCGCTTCTTACTGTGCTTCTTGTTCTTCTTTTGACTGGTTGATTCATCATCATCCTCTGAATCAACATTGATCCAATCCTCCTCTCCAGGCAACTTCCTTCCCTCCTCCATCCGAGAACACTTATCCACCAATGTGTAGAGCTCCTTCACAGTCTTGGGCAACCGCATGTTTTTTTGACTTGAAGACTGCAGGGGGGCAACCGCATGTTCATCTTAGAATGAATCTGGTGGTTGCGCACATTGGACTGGAAGGCAGCTATCACAGCTGCTGGATGGATATTTGGAATATTTCTATGAATTTAGCTGAATCTCTGTAAATACTCACGGAGGGTTTCTCCTTCCTTTTATTGGAGAAGCTGCAGGTCGTTGGGTCAGCCCGGCTCTTGGTGGCCACCGGTGAATGCATCGATGAACTCGTGGCACGGGTCTGCCCATGATGAAATGGAGTTCTCCGGCAGGTGCATCAGCCAAGGCCTCACATTGGACTTGAGGGCCAAAGGGAAGTAGTTGGCGAACACCTTCTCATCTCTTCCCCCGGCAGCCTGAACAGCGATGGTATAGATGCTCAGGAACTCTACCAGGTTCAGCATCCCGTCGTACTTCTCAGGTATCTCTGGCTTGAACGTGCAAACAGATGGCCAACGGACTTGCCGCAGCTCAAGGGTAAAGGCAGGGAAGCCAACCTCGAAAGGTAGGTGCCCGCCAATATCGAGCGCGGGCTCATCGATGTCAGGGCCGTCGGTCCGGCGAAGGTCGTCACGGTGTTGCTCAATGACGCGCGCGCCTCCTCTCTGCCTATCCTCCGGGGTTCGTCGTTGGCCTGGACGTGCTCGAGGGTTAGAGGAGGCCATTGATACGTCGTCGGGGTCTTGATTTGGTTGCGCTCGTGCTGGCTGCCGTTCTGGGGACTGCACTGTGGGGATGGGCCCCTCTGTACGGGCAGCAACACGAGCCATCGTTGTCGCTAGGGGAGGCCGTGGCGGGTCAGCTCGCCATGAGCCCCCAGCTTCGGCGAAACCGAGCAGACTTTGGATGGTGGCATGCCATTCGTCCATTTGCCCGACCACCGGCGGAAACCTCAGCAGCAGCTGAGCCCACGCCATGGCCTCCGAGGCTGTACTTGGCATGGATGATGATGAAGTCGACCGCGCCGTTGCTCGGCTCCGGACGGTGCTAGCGGTGGTAGCACCGCGCCCCTGCTATTGCGGTGTAACCGCCTGGATGGCAGGGTGGTGCAGAAAAGGCGCTCGAGGGCCAGCGGCTCCGTTGAGCGCAGCGGCTTGGTCGACCCGTCCCGGGGGAGGTGCACACAGTACGACTGCACCTGTGGTGGGTGCAGTCGGAGGACGACGGTTTGCCTCGGTCTGAGCACTGTTGCTGTGGCTATGATCGCCGTTGGGCGAAAGGGGCGTAGACGGAGTAACCCCTTCGCCCGAGCCTTGTGGTGCATGGTCGTCGGGGTGTTGTTGATGCTCTTGCGTCAGCCGCGAGGGAAGTGGTGATGATGCCTCCTGCTCCGACCACATCCCCAACAGCGTCCGCGTCCTCACGCATCTCCACGACCCCCGCAGCATTGGAGGCCGCGGGCAGTGGAGCCTTCGAGGTGGATGGATTAGTCGAAGAAGCGGGTTTCTTCTTGGGCGCCATGGTTGATGGCGACGGCGAAGATGCAGATGGCAATGAAGGTGACGCGTTGCACACGCCTTCAGGTTCGTGCAAGCGATCCCCCTACCCGGCGCGCTAAAGATGTCGCGGGAAACCATGGCCACCTATGGGACCAGGAGGCCCCTTGCTGGTTCAGTAGGTGGGAGTCGCGTTGCACAAAGAGCAGACGAGCGTGGGGATGCATGGCAGAGATCACACGGGCAGTTTTACCTAGGTTCGGGCCGCCACGAGGCATAAAACCCTACTCCTGCTTTTGGTTGGTTGATGGTGGGAATGTGGTGGTGGAGCGTAGTACACTTGCCCGACAAGGGTTGCCTCAGGGCGGCAGCGAATACGCGTGTATGTGGTTGTGAGTTATCCAATATTCTAACCCTTTCTACGGTTGCCATGGGCCTCCTTTTATAGATTAAAGGGTCACCACAATGGCAAAGTAGTCATTATGCATTGATATGATAGCGAACAGTGCTATCATATCTAACTCTGCGGGCTGGCAGTGCACATTTAATGCACCACTCAACATCACATTGTTGGTTACCCGGCAAGGCTTGCTGGGCTATGTTGCCAGCTCCACGCCTGCTTGTTTGACATGTCGCGGGACGGGTGTCATCTGTGGGTTCTTCCTGTAGAGAGATGCTGCCATGTGGTGAATGGCTGCCACTTAATCACTCTGCGGCTTGACACCACACTGATCGGCTACATGAGTCATGGTGGAGTGGTTGGTGAGGTGATTTAGCCTCCGCATGTCCCGGTTGGCCTTGTCGGGATGCCTTGGTTGTCTTCTTCTGTGGGTGGCCTCGTCCCTTGTAGGGGTCGCCTGCCCAGAAAAGGAGGCCTTTCTCCTGATGCTATCTTGCTTCTCTGGCTTGGTTTGGGTCCCTCTGATCTGCTTGTTGGTCCTTCGAATCACTTGATTTCTTGTACTCTGGCATGGGTTGGTGCTTCAATCTTGATCCCGTGCCTATGCGCAGTTAGGGTAACAGACCCAGGGTTTGTTGCACCGACACTGGGAGAGTCAGGCAATTTGCTCTTTGGGAGAAGGCTCCTGCGAGGACTGTGAGGGTGGCGGAGGACGCCCATGCCAAAGCCCTGAGTGCAGTCGGGCCCAAGCGGCTCATCTACGCTTGGCGGTACATGGACCAGGTGCACGCTTCCAGCGAGGAGGAGTACCTGTTGGCGCCGGATCACCACATCGGTGAGATCGCTCTCACCCGCCGGCAAGCTGCCAATCAGCACCTCGCGAGTTGCGAGGCAGAGGAAGAGGCGTTGTGTCAGCGCGCTAGGAAATGGCCACGCACCAGATCACTCATGGCACACCGCAAGCACTCCGGCGAGCGTCGTGCCTTTTATTAGGAATAATTTAGTTTCGTAAGGCGATCTCATTAGTTTTGGGATGCAAATGATAAATCACGAACGTTCGGGAATTATTAGCGTCCTTAATTAAGTATGTAAAAGGAAAAGTTGGGAAACCTTGTGTATCTGTACGCATTTTCTAAGTACGTGCATATAGCACAAACTTTACTATATACTATCACATTACACGTCTCTCTCTATATATGCTTGCAAATCTATGCTACTACTATTACTTATGTACGTGCAAATGCACGTTTTAACATTACGATGCGGTTTTTGTAAAAGTAGAAAAAAACATTAGTCAAGCTTGTGAAACAATTCAATGCAAAACAAATGCAAAAATGCTTGTTTGATTGTTTACTTTTAGCTTCCTTCTCTGTGATTATT